>JALMGF010000131.1:0-600000 GCA_023333645.1 Sceloporus occidentalis
CAGCAGGGGGGCGCTGGAGCAGATCCATTCACGGAGTCCTTCTCGGATGTGATCTGCTGCTGGTCTAACAGGGAAAGAAATGAAAAAGTAATTAGTTATCATTCTTAGAATACAGTATCAAGTTAACATAAGTAACTGAGCTTTTCTTAATCTTCTGAATATATGAATGAATGACGGGGGGGGGGGTCGGTTTTGCCAAGTCTTATCTGCAGGAAGCTCCCGTGAAATACCATAGTACAATCGTGTCTTTTATAAAAGAAATAAAAGCATGTCGCGTTTTCCAGTTCATTGAAAAAAACTTCTGTTTCTTATAATTTCATTTTGCAGTCTTTAAAAATATAAAGATGGGGGAGGGGGGGGGTATGTATCCGCTAATAACTTCTATGGAAATGGTTTTTAAGAAAGAAGAGGCAGGGGTCGCTCATGTAGTAAAAAGAAAGACAATACCTATATTAATATTCTTTAATAAATGATTAATAAAGAACATCTATTATTCATGTTAGGATCCCTTTAAGAGTATTCTGCTTTTATGTTCATATATACAGACATTCTAAGGGTTTTCTCTTTTTTGATTTTGAGGAGTCTGTGTTCTCTGATCCAATATCACTGTATATTGTATAAAAGGGGTACGGTCACTTTGAGAGTGTTAAGCATAACTAAAATTAGTAATTTAAAACTACCTAAATTTATATTTCTCGTTGCCAATTGGTTTTTTATAATGATAGCCGAGATTGGCCGCAGTCTGTGGCAGAGACAGCATTAACCAATCAATTTCCATGTCCTGAAGTTCTCTTTAAATCCCCCCCCCCCCAACTTTACAATGGCTGCCCGAACCAATCACAATTATCAGCAACATAGCAACTAATAATATTTCCCAGATTGTAAGCTCATTTGAACAGGGACGTTGTCACAGATTTGTGTCCAAATTAAGTTTAAATTGTTATGTGACGCTTTTCTTGGAATGTCATGTTTATGATCTGACATCATGGTAAAGTTAGGAAGGCACAGCGGAATATGATGGAGCTATATATATATATATATATCATGGTAATATGACATCATGGTAAAGGTAGGAAAGCACTGAGGAATATTATGGAGCTATATATATATATATATATATATATATCATGGTAATATGACATCATTGTAAAGGTAGGAAGGCACTGGGGAATATTATGGAGCTATATATATATATATATACATATATATCATGGTAATATGACATCATGGTAAAGGTAGGAAGGCACTGAGGAATATTATGGAGCTATATATATATATATATATATCATGGTAATATGACATCATGGTAAAGTTAGGAAGGCACAGCGGAATATGATGGAGCTATATATATATATATATATATATATATATATATATATATCATGGTAATATGACATCATGGTAAAGTTAGGAAGGTACTGCGGAGTATGATGGCACTGGCCTTAAAGTGCCTTGTTACGCCTTGTTATCCCTAGTTCGTCCCTGACAAAGTGTATCTATTTTTGTGTAGTTGTCCAACTGACTACTGATGGGCTGCATCATCAACACACATCTCAGTGATCACTTATTTGATCCTCTTAAGGTACCCTTTGCTCATTTAGGTAATCATCTTGTCGGTCCCCCTGAGAAAACAGCTAGTAACAGTCGTTATTTACTAAACTCATGGCTATATCATTGAAGAGAAACATTGGCAGACTAGATGAGCCTGAATGGTTCCTATAAGCCATTGAATTTTATCTTTCTATAAATATTATTATTTATTGATTTTGGGGGGATTTTTTCATACTTTGCTCATCGATCACCTGGATAGCCATCCTTTAATAAAAAAACCCTCAAAGTATGTTTTCCACAGTGGTCTTATACAGAAGACAAGTATTTTAAACCTGGTCAGCAGATGCAGAGACCACTTTCTTTTGGTAGAATGTAATCTGCCCCAGAGGTATTTTTTTGGCAATTATTTTAGATTATATCCATATGTTTTTATTTATTTATAAAAACCGAGATTATAAAAACAAACTAACTGTCAGAGAAAATTACACATTAAACAAAGACCACTACACTTCAAATTCAAACAGAGTCCTCATTACCTTATTGTAATTATTTAATGTTATAATTATAGTTACTTAAAAAGAATAATGTAGACTTTTTTCAAACCTAAGGATGCTAAGAAATTTATGTGTAAGCTTGAGTTCTCAATCAATAAAACACAGAGTTTTATACAGTAAGTATGTAATTTATGCTTTGTATAATAATATTACATTGGGATATTAGGTTAGTTTTTAGCTTATTACATAGCTATATAGGTTGAAAAAAGACATTCATCATGTTCACCTCCTTGGCTCTCTTGTGCCTATAGGGATACCAACCATACCCCTCAGACGAGGCCAGTGAAGGCTGAAACGTATGTCTGGGGTTGTTGGTTGTCTGGCGATGGGGAAATTTGCCTTACAGTTCAGCTCTGGACTGTCTTCGGGGAAGGATCAGACTGATACGTAGATTTTTTTCCTCTGTAATGGCACAAGAGACCTAAAACTTGAGATGCTCCTATGCGGGAAAGCGGCTCTCAACCACACCTATCACCCATATCTGTTGATCCAGATGAATTTACTTTACCGAGAGAGGTCAACAAGTTTAACAGCCTCCTAGTAGCGAGGAAATGTACAGGCATACGGCTCCGAATCTAGACCAACAACTGAGTCTTTACGTCAGGAAGAACAAGAAGCTTAGATGAGCCGAATGGTTCTTGTCTCCCATGAAATTCTCTGTCTCTCTGTTTCTAATGCATTAAAAAAGGAAACTTTAAATTAATTTTGTCGCAAGAGGACTCAGAGGGCAATCAGATTTCTTTCCATGGGTCAGCATTACCTATGCTCGAGGTTGCCTAAGAAGAATTCTGTTTTTTTCTAACTTTAAAGGATGAACAGTTCTATTTATATATAACATAATTGTTTTCCTTTGCCAAATGCGTCATTTTACTTTTCGCTATGTTAAAATGCATCTTTTATTTTACTGTCCCGGCTCCCATTGTAAATCCATCTTCACTGAGATTACATCAATTTCTCATTTAATTAGGTTACACAGTTCTGTGTCACCCACAAGATATTATTTTCAGTGCCCTATTCTATATAATTAATAAATAAATGAAAAGGCACGGGAAGAAGGATGCCACTCAACCCACAGTAACCCTCCGTATTCTGTCTTTCAACTAATTCTCTGTCCGTGTACAAATGATATATATCCCAATGCTTTGTGTTTTCATTTACACATTATTGTACAGCGCTACGGAATTTGATGGCGCTATACAAAATAATAAATAATAATTATAATTGATGTGGTCTTTTTTGGTTTAATTCTCCTCTGATAGATCTTCAAGCTTATTACATTACATTGCTTGTAACCACCTTATCATTGCAATGAAGACTTTAAATGTGTGAGATTTAACATATGGTAACATATAAGGATTCTTTTTTTTTTTTGAAACTCTTTTTTATTGAGTTTTAAGAGAAGAGAATTCTAAAAAAAAAACAAAAAAAAAACCGGAAGTCATTGCATTTACCTTTTTCCGTTGATAAAAGCCAGATGTGCGTGCATTAGATAAAGAGGGGTAACCTACATTAGCAGCAGCTGTTATACTAGTGAGCGGGTTCTTGTTACCAAATAAAGTTTCCTTTTAGCATGCTGATTACTTTTGAACCAATATGCCTACATTTAAGGGGGAAAAAAAATATGAAATATGATTTATTTTTTTTGTTAATTGTAGGTTATATTTCCAGAATTTTGAGGAATTATACAGTACGAGCTTGTGATGGAGAGTATGCGTCGCTGAAATGTCCGCACAGAACCACTATCAGTATTCAGTCGTCGTTTTATGGCCGGAATGTACCCAGTCATCAGATGTGCCCAACGCGGAATTTCCAATCATTCGCCGCGTTTCTCAGAGAAGATGTGTCCTGTTCAACTGCCACATCACTTCAGGTACAGCTCGGCATATAACTTTTACTAAAGCATATGGGGGGAAAAGGCTGAACTGTGTTTACGTTAGTAGCTGTGATTTACTTATGAGCCTACAAAGAGTCTATTGAGGTCATGCTGACCTGCTTCAGTTGTTATGATCTGTGTGTGTGTGTCCGCATGAGAATGATCGCTGTGCATGCACTAAAAACCATACTTCTAAGCTTGGGAACTTTCCGAGATGCTGGCTTGGAAGTCTCTCCCATATGGGAGCCTAGAGGGTGCAGAGCTGGGTCTGAGAAGTTGGGGCTACCTTCGAGGAGAGCTACGATTGGGATGGGGAAAAGTTGGAACAATGGACAAACTATGGCCTAATGTAATTTAACACAACCACGTAAACTAGCGCAACGCTGCGTCTGATTTAAGTAATTCTAACATTGACTATTTGACCTGACAGCAAGTTAAACCTGGTGAGGCTCTTTTGGTGGCACCAAACTTTTCTTGGGGGAATTGCCCTGTTGCCTCTCTCCCAGATCCCATCGATGGAACTTGGTGAGATACAGAACCGAACTGGTAATGGGAAGAGTCAAATACAGCTCTTCTCCAACTAGAGATTAAGCTGCTGCCCCAATAACCAGCTGCCATGCGTGGAGCCATTGGGTTCACCATACTGGGTGGATTCTTTATAATGGTGCTGAGAAAGTCCTGTTTACCTGTTGAGGTCCTTTCATCCATAGCCTTTCCTTAAGACAGAGACATAAGATGGCACGATAAGAATGTAGTGTGTTTATCTAGAGCAGACCTGGGCAAAGCACGGCCCGCGGGCCACATCCGGCCCGCTGAATAGCTCGGACCGGCCCGCAAAGAGTGTCCTGGTGACTCACCAATGAGTCCGGTGTCCCCCCCCGCCCCGGTCACTTACCTTAAACTCCTGTGTTGGAAGCGTTTGTCTCGGGTGCCGGCGCTTTACGCTGGGCGCCGGCATATGACGTCAGACGCCGGCGATCAGCAGTGAAGCGCCGGCACCCGAGACAAACGCCTCACGCTTCCAACACAGGAGTTTAAGGTAAGTGACCGGGGCGGGGGGGGAGATCCTGAGAAGGGGGGGTTAGGGAGTTAGAGGGGAGATACTGAGAAGGGGGGGTTAGGGAGTTAGAGGGGAGATACTGAGAAGGGGGGTTAGGGAGGGAGGTCTTACTGTGTGTGTGTGTCTTACTGTGTTTGTGTGTGTGTGTCTTACTGTGTGTGTGTATCTTACTGTGTCTGTGTGTGTCTTACTGTGTCTGTGTGTGTCTTACTGTGTCTGTGTGTGTCTTACCGTGTCTGTGTGTGTCTCACTGTGTCTGTGTGTGTCTTACTGTGTCTGTGTGTGTCTTACTGTGTCTGTGTGTGTCTCACTGTGTCTGTGTGTGTCTTACTGTGTCTGTGTGTGTCCTACTGTGTCTGTGTGTGTCTCACTGTGTCTGTGTGTGTCTTACTGTGTCTGTGTGTGTCTTACTGTGTCTGTGTGTGTCTCACTGTGTCTGTGTGTGTCTTACTGTGTCTGTGTGTGTCTCACTGTGTCTGTGTGTGTCTCACTGTGTCTGTGTGTGTCTTACTGTGTCTGTGTGTGTCTCACTGTGTCTGTGTGTGTCTTACTGTGTCTGTGTGTGTCTCACTGTGTCTGTGTGTGTCTTACTGTGTCTGTGTGTGTCTCACTGTGTCTGTGTGTGTCTTACTGTGTCTGTGTGTGTCTTACTGTGTCTGTGTGTGTCTCACTGTGTCTGTGTGTGTCTTACTGTGTCTGTGTGTGTCTTACTGCGTGTGTCTTACTGTGTTCATAGCTTATTCAGTTATTGTAATAAATATTTTAGCCCATTTTTTAGCTCAAAATATTTTTTCCTTTTTTTTCTCCTCTAAAATCTAGGTGCGTCTTATCAGCAGGTGCGTCTTATAGAGCGAAAAATACGGTATGCACTCCGAAGCCTTGTTCATTTTGTTCACTTCTGTGCTGTGCTAATAGTTATTCAGGCCTTACTTATTCAAGCACCTCTACCAATGACGTAGGCTTGAATAACTTTATTAAACAGCACATAAGTTAACAAAATGGACAAGGCTTCGGAGTTTGTAGTTTGTAGAGGTCTGGCCCTCTAAAACCATTCCAATTTCTCATGTGGCCCCATGGGAAAATTAATTGCCCACCCCTGATCTAGAGGATTGGGCTGAGATAACAGAGTTTGAACACACACATGGAACGTTTACAAATTCCCAAAACATTCTATCATGTAAAAACTATATATTTTTTCACAATATTTTTAAAAAGCTGTAACGGTGCTGTCCTTCTTCTACAAAAAAAAAATGTAATGGGTTCTTTGGCACGTTTAGCAGATCTGTCATTTTATTATTTCCTCTAAAAGTTATATCATGAAAAAATAACAGAAAATAACAGAAAAATGGAAGAAGCTTTTTTCAGTTTCTATGGCAACAAAGCTGCCAGTCACACGGCAGTTAGGTGTTTCCGGCAGAAAAAAAATAAATAAGAAGGAGGCAAAAGTTGACATAATTAATAAAAAAAAAAATTCTGGGAAAGGTTTGGGTATTCAGGTCCATCTAGTACACTTGTTTTTCCTGCTGTAAAGACTCAGATCTTAATCAGTCGTTGGTCTCGTCTTCAGGATTGAGCAGCCATATGCCTTTACCATGCATGCTTAAATCCCCTCACTGTATTAACCTCTACCACCTCTGCTGGGAGGCTATTCCACTTATCCTTTATACCGGCGGAAGCGCAGAGACGCGCTCAAAGCTTCCGGTTCTCTCCGACCTTTAACAAGATTTTATAACACTTTGTGTACGTCGATAAACAGATTAACAAAAGCTAAAACCAGAGCGCTGACGGTCTGCAAATCACAAGCAGGTAGGTCGTTGGACTTGAAAGTTGTTTATTTTCAGAAGGAACCCTACGCTGACGTCTCGGGTTCCAACTGGAGGCCTTGCAAAGAATAGAAAACCGAGACCTGCATGCGATCAAATAAAACCTTCTCAGCACGTGTTTGGAGGTACGGCGTGTTAGAAACCACAGCTGTCCGACTTGTTCTGCCAGAGAGCTACAGTAGAAAGGGCCAGATCTGCATTATAAAAAAGCAAAGGGACACTCCGGCCATCGTACGCATGTTAATGCATAGGGCAACTGAGAGGTCCCTTTATATTTACATGGTGCCTCCCTTCGAATGCATGGGGTGTAAAGATTTAAAGAACCCCTCCATATGCATTTGCCACTTGCCCCTACCCCCCACCCACCAGTGATTTTTCATGTAGGAGATGTGTTGGGCTCTCTTGCATGGGATAAACTTACCACCAGTCGGCTCTTTATGCATGGCGCAATCCATCATTGGGCCGTAGGAACGTTTCTCTCAGTAGAGCCACCGCGTACAAATGGTGGAAAGCCTCCTTTTCCCAACTGATCTTCCTTCTCATTTTCTGGCAAGGTCCTACTGCCACGAGGAGGCCTTTGGAGTAGGGTGACTACATCAGCCATGTTTTTCAGGACACATACCATTACTACATATCGCTGACCAACCCAAATAGTGCTGCATGCTGCCCTGTAGTATGTAGGATGTATAAGTGGTTCCCTTCCATGAGTCTATACATCCCGCATGGCAATGTGGAAACCCACTAACAAACATATAATGAATTTTAGCAAACTATACTTTAAAAAAATTATATATATATATATATATATATATATATATATATAAAAGGCACTAAGCAATAAGTACCTATGGGACAAAAAATAATGAATGCGATTCTCTTTAGCAGAATTAAAATAGAAATCAATATAAACAAACATGAAGGTAAAATAACGGAATTTTATGGTGGCGAAAACGGTTGTTTGTCTTTATGTTAAAAGAAATGTGTACTCCTAATAAAATTAGCACATTCTGTTCGGTATGATAGACAATGACAATTAGCTACAGCTTCACAGCGGGACCTGAGTGGATTTTTTCATTACAATGAGACAAATGGTTGTTGTAATTTACTACAATGTCTTAGAACCAACACCAACACTTTAACCAACACTCGACTTTAACGTTCAATCCACCACTGATTATACGTTACAATGCACACACACACACACACACACACCCACTGGCATACAAAAGTATCTCTATAGAATGCTGTAATTGTATGTATCGGCCATTATCTGCTTGATAATCTGTAGCTTGTAGTGTCGCCCACAAACTGGCTGAGATTTATTAGGGGATTTATTCTAACTATAAATTCCCAGCACAGGGGCAATAAAGGAAAATCTGCGGTGCTGAAAGATCGCATGCCATATTTCCAAAGCCAGTAAAAATAATTTTTCCCTGAAAAGTGAATTCACTAATTAGGACCTCGGACTCTGGTTTTCTCTTTCTAAATCTAAAATTCCTACACTTATCCTACAGATATTTCTTGACCTATAATATAATACAATATATTGCCATTACTTCACCGAACCATGTGTGATACAGGCCAGATATTCACACTCGTATTGTTAAGGATTCGTTATGACGCCATCCATAACATACGCCAGCTCCGTGGCAAAGACTAGTTATGCGCTACTAGCCGCAGCATACACTGACAATTCTGGATATCACCCAAATGTTCTACATGTAGACCGACAACCCGGCCATACAACCTCACGACACACAAGTTTTCTGATATACAGACAGTAGCCCACCTAGGCCTCCCATATTATTAAATGGAAGGAATCATCTTAACACAAACACATTCTATGCTCAACAAAGCTCATGTATTTTATCCTTCGTTGGTAGATCCCTGATACGAAGCTGCTCCCCATACTAACTACATTTTGTTTCCAAACCCTTAGACGATTATATTTTATGTTAACGGGAAGTGTCCCGGCCCCCGAGAGTGGTCATTATTGACAGATTTATATTGCCGATAAGTATTATAAAGTTATCACAGTATTGCTGTGTGGTTGTTACAACCTCCACTGTTCTCCCCATTCTCTCCTTATCTACGGATTGTTACCCCTGTTTACATGGGTGATATAACCATTGTCTGAATGGCCCGTCCGGATCCACAGTCATTCTGTCCTTGGGCTTATCAATTCAGGGCTTTCTTGAATTCTTTTACTTCTGGTGATAGATAAATGACATATCTTATTTTCCTTATCCATCGCCACTGGAAGCAGAAAACATACCTGCCGTATCTCATGCATTGTAGCGCTAATTGCATGTGTGCTAGTGGAACAGCAGTATAAGAGCAAATATATATATATATATATATATATATATCCATTGTAATATACAATATATATATATATATAACACTGAAAGGCTTGGTAACATAACAAAGCTAAGATTCAAACAGTATAATCTACTTAAGACAAAGACAACAAAAAGTAGCTTTGGTTTAAAAAGCAGTGTTAATTTATTGTTTTATAATTTAATCAATAGTGAGCAGATTTGTCAACAAACCCAGGGTTTAAAGGCCATAAAGAACAGGTTGTATGTGTTTAAGTACAAATACCCCACGATGAATGACTCGCAGGCTACCAAATGTTTTTGCGGGACAGTATTGGCAACACTTAGGTTCCACCTCGCACCACACAATGAACATGAATTAAAATGCTAATGAACCTTACCACGGGTGTCCACCTAGTACCGACACGTCATTATAATGAAAATAGTGCTGCATAAACTAGTCTTGGCACAGAGGGTCTAGGGCTGTCTTTATTTGAAATGAGGGGTCGGGGGGGGGGGGCTCTATTGTTGTCCACCATAAACTGCAATGTTAATGTCAATGGAATATTTATATGATGCAACTATTCCAAAACTAATAATTAAAATAAGGCTTTATCCAGTTTTGGTGCCTTTAATAGAATTCATACAACCTTAAGAATGTACAGAAATGATTTATGTGGACGCCAATCCCTTGGAATGCATACCCAACATCTGCCAATCGCTATGGTTACATCACAAATAGAACGGGCAAAAATATGCTCATAGTTGCTCAGTTTTACAAATACAGCCCATTCATACAGAAAGGCTCCCCACCCCAATTGCACATCTAGTAAGTTAAGAAAGGCCTCAGAGACTGTCATCAGTCACAAATACATTAACATCTAGTCCATCGTGTCCATAAGAAATCCAATCTCGTATGGAGGCATGGAAACATATTAAGAGAGAAGAACCTGATGCATTTTACAGTAAGTGCTATTTTACATCTTTGGTTGGATTAGTCGCAGTATTCATAAGTTTCAGCTTCAGTGCCAAAAGTCCAACCGGTGCTCTCAGTCATTAGCACCAAAAACTGGTCATCAGCCGTGTTGCCCACAAACACGTGGTCTTTCATGTCCATGCTTTCTACTACGATCACATCATCCTGTGACGGTATAATAATGATATCATAGTCCTGGCTTTCCTGAATGGTTACCACCTTTATTTCTTCATGTTTTACCTCGCTGTTGCCGAAGATGTTTTTGACACACCAAGGGAAATGGAGATATTTCAATATTTGGTCAGTGGAGGGCCTTATGGATGGGTCCGGAGAAAGCAAGTTAGAGAACATAGCCATTGCTTCCATGGTGAAACTCTCCCAATTTATAAGAGGAAAAACGCAGTCACTGGTTTGCCAGTTCACAAACATATTGAAATAATGGTCATTCTCTGTAGCTTCTTCCCATGGAAAATACCCGGTAAGTACCATGTACAGAAGAACTCCAAGAGCAAAGATGTCCACACTGGGGCTCACGATCAAGCACTCGTCTTGTTGAAGGGAACAGAGCTCCGGTGCCATGTACGGAATATTGTGTGACATGGCTGGGACTAAGCTGCCAATACACTGGGTGAAACCAAAATCACCAAGTTTAACGTGAGTGCAGTCTTTATCCATTAACAGAACATTATCTGGCTTTACATCCCGATGAACGAAACCCATGCTGTGGATATAGTGAAGAGCACTGAGCAGCTGCACGGCACAGCGCTTTACAGTTTCCTCAGGTATCCCAACCTACAAGGGACACAAAGATATAAAGTTAAAAATAAATACATATGCCAGGTTGTCAACATAATACATAAACCATGAGAGAATTCTTTTTTAACTATGGAGGTTAATACAGTAAGGAAATTTAAACATGCGTGGGATAGGCATATGGCTTGAACCAAAGTCAAGACCAAGGACTGATTAAGGATGGAGTCTTTACAGTTGTCAGATTC
Source organism: Sceloporus occidentalis (assembly GCA_023333645.1). Lineage (NCBI taxonomy): Eukaryota > Metazoa > Chordata > Lepidosauria > Squamata > Phrynosomatidae > Sceloporus > Sceloporus occidentalis. Next base: position 11,154 of record JALMGF010000131.1, read on the forward strand.
TATGTCTCTATGTTGCCATACGTGGAGGCTTCCCAGGGCTGGTCACCCCAGAGCTCTTCATGGTCTATCTCTGAGGGAGATGTTCCTATCCACATTCATGGGATAGAGTTGGCCCAGTGGAATAAAGAATGGGGACAACCAGGGGGGTTAGTAGGTGATGTCTGACACCTACAAATCTACTGATTACATAGTAAATGGCGCAGAAGATCGAGTGTCAAGTGTGTAACATTAAAACAGCTGGATGTGACAATTTTATGAAAGAGCTTTGCGAAAAAAAATGAGATGCACAATATATTGGCTATTATTGCTACATTGTGATGACTAAAACCATTGGTTTTTGCTTACCCCAAACTCAATGATGGAATGTAGTGTTCCGGCCACGGCCAGCTCTTGTATGATGACGTAGTGGTCTGGGGTATCCAGGAAGGTTGGATAAGTGAAGATGATGCCTTCATGGTTGGAGAGATATACAGAGACATATAGTTCCTTGAGGAAGGTCTCCTTTTGTGTTTTGTCCTTCCTCACCAGTTTAAGTGCAACAGATTGACCTGATGACAAGGGAGTAAAAAACAATGTAACAATGTAAATCAAAAAAACATCCCCACGTTCAACAAACATTTATCTCTTTGAGCACTGGGCACCAGTGTATTTAATCGAGTGGGCATTACTAATGATTCTAGGTCTTTACCTGACTCGTGGTCATGAGCTAGAAGAACTTTTCCAAATGTTCCACGACCAAGCATCCTTATGATCTCATATTGGCTTTCAATGATCTTGATGTCCTGTGATTCCATTAGGGTCAAGGAGATCAGGTGTCCTCTAGTAGAACATTAGCCTCGGACCTGCAGATGCAAGTTGTTGATATTTGTTAAATGCATAGGTCGGTCATAGACAGGAATGAAATACTTGACATGCAAGGCTTTACGTCTGTGGACAGATATGGTGTATGCCATTTTTGACCCAAGGATTCAAACAGAGATGCATTTTCCAAGCTAATATTTTGACACAGGTCACCGGCGGATCCAGCAACTGTTCTGGAACCCAATGAAGGAATGGCCTAGGTTTCCCAGACATAGCAATTATCCAGTTTCTTCCCATGATTACAGATAGTTTTGGTAAACTGGTGGAAATTAATAGTGTTACAAAATAAACTCCAGTTTAAAAGCCCACTAGGGCTTAAACAGTGATAAACCTTTACGGGACGTTACGACAAATGTATTTTAATATGTCCCACATTTACAGTGCTGCTATTCCATGTAATGACCCTTATTAAAACGGGGGAGAAACAAGTATTTTAAGGGACAATGATACACAGGAAATAGGGATAGATAGTGTTAATAATATAAAGAAAAACCCTAATAATGACATTCTTCCTAAGAACCGTAAAACAATTCATACAAATGAAGGGTTATGCTTCATTTAATAGAACAATCGAAATATAATAAATAAGATAAAATAGATACTAAATAAAAAGTATATAAAAATCAGCCACCTGGCGCTAGCCGTCATCATATATTTCTCTTACCTTGGTGGTAATGGAAGCCACAGAGTTGACATAGCACCGGAAACATGCCATGGGTTCCTGGGGCAGAGGATATTGAAGGAATGGAATCGGACAACTTGCTGCTTCAGAGTTGGAGGAGAAGTCTTGGGGAGGTGATGCGGGTTCAGCGGGGGAATTCAAAGTGTGACTCGGGTGCTACTCCAGGGGTATTTTATGGGGCAGAATGAGCAGGAAGCAGGCTCCACCTCTGACCAAACAATGGCTCTGAGCCTGTATTAAAATGCTAATGTGCCTTACACCCGGTGTTACTAGCCAGCGATCCTAGTGGCCAGGAGAAGTGTTAAAAAGATTATTTTCAAATAAGGCTGCTTTTGGTGAAATACAATGTTTTGACAAATATTTGACTTAGGAGTTGCCTTATCCTAATCTAAGGCCAGGACTTTGCGCTCGTTCTGTACCAGTATGTCTTATGTATGTATGTTTTTTATTAGCCAACATGGAAGAAAAAGCGCAATGGCGCAAGCTTTGGGGACCTCAGTGATCTATTTTTTTTATTATGTTGGCCCAATAAGATGGCAATTCCAACTAAAAACGCCATTTTTCTTATAGCCCAATATAATTATTGTTAATTCTGTATATTGTTAATTGTTAATTTTGTATGGGATCTGCTGGTGCTTTATAAATACAATGTAATGCAATGATACATGAAAACCATACTGTATTGGCTTATGTGGCATTATTAGTAGTATTTGTTGAGAAGATAAATACTTTTTTTTTTCTCCTTCAATGCAGATTACGCAACTTGAAGTTCTTTACTGAGAGGGTGGTAGATAAATGGAACAGCCTCCCAGCAGAGGTGGTAGAAGCTAATACAGTGATGGCATTCAACTGTGCATTGGATAGGCATAAAGCTATCCTGGCCTTGGGTTCGCCCTAGGCCTGACCCAGGGCAGTGCCCCAGCCGCAGCGCCAGGATATAATTTCCTATCTTGGCGCTTCATGTCTTAAAGGCCCCCCGAACGTTTGTAAGCATTCTATGGAGGTTGTGCCGGCTCAGCACAGTCTTCCATAGCATCGTTGGGCCGGTGATCAGTGATTTCCCTCATAACCGGCCCATTGACACCAGTTTTGCCGTATGGGGGGGGCTGTTGCCCGTCAGGACTTGCTGCCCTGGGCCGTACGTCGCTGGTTATATGGCTGGATTGTGGTGACCGGAGGTTTCCTCTGTTTGTACAGGTAACGCATCCTGCTTAGCACCTGGTTAATGTCGCTTTGTAGTGAAGGACCCCTGCGGTGGCCGCGTCTTCTCTGTACCTGGCGTAGGTGCAGTCTTCTTATCTGCATTGAAAGACAATATTATTTGGTTTCGTTTCCAAGGAACACACAAAAAAAATTACAAAACTGGAGTCACTTTGATTTTATCAGGCTGTATGTAAAGGTCGATAGCCCCCTGTCCTGCTTCCATTAGACCAGTGGGAGTCTGGCTACAATAAGCCCCCCACATCACATTATTATATATATATATATATAATATATTGTTTTACATAGCGCCATCAGATTCCCTAGCGCTGTACAAAGGTAGACAGGGCATAATAGTTAGTATATAACATAACAAGATGACAAACAGAAACACCTTGTGCGGAGGGCCCTGCTGAAATATTCATTAACTTGTAAAATGTAAGCATAAAATATACTAAATGTAGGGTAATTTATCCTATAGTAATGTTGGGTTTATCTGCAGACTTGGAGGCTGCTGTTGAAGGTAGTAGACAAGTGGAGCATCCTCCCAGCAGAAGAGGTTAAAACAGTGAGGGAACTTAAACATGCATGGCATAGGCATATGGCTTTTGAATCTAAAAGGAAACCAAGAACTGAGTAAGGTCTTACATCATTGTATTCAGTCCTTACATCATTATATTGTGGGTGACTTCCCCTGCCCACACTGCGCTGATACTTTATGGCAACGTTAACAAAGTCCGTTCCTCCATAGACTTTTATTAGTACGACTGGATGATTAAGACTGAGGTATTCTATTGTTTCCCACAGGCAGTGTGATAAGGAGTCGGGATGTTTGGAAGATCGGGGGTCAGATAACAGAGCGAGAACTCATGGCTAATATGCAGCTGCCCGAAAACATTATATTATGAATATGAAAGTTTTTTTTGAAAATATATTTATATATATATATAGTTTTTTGTTGACTAATCTGTCAGCCCCCTTATCATTTACTTAGCCTGAATTATAGGTTTAAAGTAGGCTACCCTTGGATTTTTTCATGAGGGTGAGAGATATTAGTTTCAACTCTTCGACTTTTATTATGGGTCGTAAAGAGCCCAAAACGTATTGAAACAGAAAATGACATTCAATGAATAAAGTGTCATCACAAAAGTGCTAAAAGTAGCAGATTAGGTGAAACGCCTCTACGAGAGACTATTATATTAAAAAAAAGGTGTCAATTCCCCTTTAAGAGATAAAAGCATTTCTATCAAGAAGACAACAACATTTTTTAATTAAATTAAGGAAATTTTTTTTACCCACAATTTAAATATTCAGCTTTCTCATATTTATTATCAGCTAAATTGTATTTGAGAAACATATTTAATAAAGTATATTGGCTGATTGGGAATTTTACAAACATATTGTGAGCTGATGACATTTATATGTCCTGCTAACATACCAGCAATTCACTGCTGCTATAACCATTGATGCTACTGAGCATGTGCAAAAAAAAAAAAAAAGCATACACACGAATGCTTCCTGTCTTCAGTAGAGGCAGCTGGGGGGAGGAGTTAAATAAGACAGAACTTCAATAATTAATGGAACGAATGATTTGCATGCAGTAAAATGCATTAGAGACTATGCAATGCACGTTAAAAAATAAAACAACATTTTGGAGACTAGACTTAAAAAAAAAAAAAAGTTATAAATAATTAGTAATATTAGTCAAGGTCAAACACATTGTAGACATTATAATTATAGACATCAAAGAACAAAATTTGTTACTCATACATTACCGTAATGAGCCCTCACAATAAGTTGTACGGCTTTAGATTACACAAGGGTAGTACCATCTGTAAAAAAAATATAACATAAGTTTGAGTAAAGGCGTCTAATAACAATAAAATTAATAATAATAAAAGTAATAATAATAATAATAAAATAATAATAAATTTGCTTTCCAAGAAGCGAGGGTCAACTGTTCCTAACCGTACAGCTTGTTTTAAGATATTTAGAGAGTAAGAGTAAAAAATAACCGGGTTAATTAACAGACGATTTACCATCAACATACAAGGTCTGTACGTTTGAAGTCAATCTGGTAGAGTTTCTTCATAATCCTGGTTCCAGAACATCCATTTTACCAGCTTCATTAATATTTCAGCCTAATACTATATACTACATTGTGGAAATGCAGAATATTTGTCTTGTTTCCAATAAAGAAATAACATTATTATTATTATTATTATTATTATTATTATTAATGTCAGTGTGTAAAACCGCAGCTCTGAATGTCAGTGGAAATATCGTCAGGGTGTATTACATCCAGACCGAGAATAATTATGGCATAGAGTATATGCGTTATTGCTTCTTATGATGAGAGTAGTAGGTAAATAGAACAATCTCCCAGCAGAAGTGGTAGAGGTGAATACAGTGAGGGAATATAAACATGCATGGGAAAGGCATTTAGCTCCTAAAGACTAGATGGAGGACTCATTAAGGTTTGGGTTTTTAGATTAGGAACTAGAGGCAGACTCAATACTTATTATCTGCTGTTGTTTCTATGTTAATTCATTACAAGGAGTTAAATCCCAGTCCCCAAAGGTCACAGGCACGCCTGGTTTTCAGGATAGTGCTCAGTGAAACCAAGGGTTAATGTTTGATTGCCTGTTGACTGAAAATGTCCCTAAAATGTGGAAAGATTGTAGCTATAGGAAAAAAAAATAAAATAATAATAATACAAATAATAAAAATAATGAATACATAAACAAGTAAGCTAATTGAATGCATGTAAAGTAACGTTCTATAGACATAAGTGTTACATTGGAATAAAAGGGTTGCCACCCTCCCGGATACATATGTTAAAGAAGATTCATCACGGCTTCATAGATTAGAATGATTTTGATGCATGTCTGCGCTGCGCATACGACATAAAAGAAATACGTTAACTGCTTTTGTCTTAACTTCTTCATTTCGAGGAGTCTAGACTGAGCCCTGTATGAATTATCATACTGTATACAATAATAGGGCGACCACATGTAAAGTGCTGCCCCCTGCAGTATGTGAGAGGTAATAACTCAAGAAGGAGATAAGTTATTCACTTATACATCCTCATACTGCAGGACAGCACCAGGTGAGAGCATACTTCCTAAGTGTCCCTTTTTAGGAGGGGCTGTACCTCTTTGGACCCCAAATCCCTTTTTCCTCCCCTGATTTCCCTCTTTTCTAGAAGCCCCATTGTCATACTATTGTGCATAATGTGTCCATTCGTATGTTGTTATATAGGTATATGGAACAGAACTTCAGGGCTAGAGGTGACTTTCCATCCTTTGTTATCAGTTTTTGGATGAAACATCTGGAATATAGTAAAAATATTTATAAATGTAATTAATGAATAAGTCCTGAATCAAGGGTGTCTAGCAGGGGCGGAGTAGGGATGAAAGGTCTCCCTATCTCTTCAAGACCGGCAGCCTCCAAATGACAGATGGGCGTCCGTGAAGTTGGACATGATTGTACATTCTGTTTCTTTACTCTCCAAGCTTGCAGCTGGATATGGCAAGACCCGATCTGCTGCTGGATTGGCAGTAAGGGTAAGTATGCAACGTTATCAGCCACTGGCCCACTGGGCATTTGCCCAGTTTGCCAGATGACCGGTTTGGGCCTGGAACCCAATAAGTATGGTCCAGCTCAGTCCCGAGCGCAGGTGGGCAGCATGAAACTTCTTCTAATGTTCAGTGGTAAGCAAAGTGTCCATCAAAGGACACCATAGCCCATGGAAAGGCTTGTTGGGGAGTCATTGATGCCTATGGGAACATTAGAAGAAAGCCCCGGCTCCCCCAGCTAACCTCATAGTCTGGGCTTTGACAGTTTCAGAAGCTTATTTAAGAGCTCGTATTAACTTATATTTGTAGATTACTTTGATTTATTTTCTATGAACGCAGAGCAATAAAAATGCCAGCCCTGTCGGTTTGAACTTAGAATTTATGAGTACAATTACCAAACACCCTGAGAATAAATATTTGTTTATGCGTTTTCAGCCCTTAGAGGAATATCTTATCATCTCGTCCAAAATCTCTTGTTGTTTCATCAGAATTTCATTTGCATAGAAAATAAATCAGAAAAATAGAACCAATAACTCAATAACTGTGTTCTCACCCCAAAACACATCTGCATTTCGCAGCTAATTGAAAGGTTCCTTCAGGGGTAAGAAACAGAAGCTGACAGCATTTCTCTGTTTTCATCCAAAATAAATCTCCCAAATAATAAAAACCCGGTGCCGGATTCACTGATGTAGGCCGGCTGCCATTGTTGTCCGTCATGTAACATGTTGGGAGCCTTTCCCTGCTCACACCACACTGAGCTGATTCTTTGTGCTGATAAAATGCTCTGCTTCCAACTTTGTGGGAACAGTTTGGGGGAGACCCTTTTATATTCCAGCATGACCACCCCCCAGCGCACAAAGCTCCATAAGACATGACCTCAACCCCATCGAACACCTTTTGGGATGAACCGGAATGGAGATTGCGAGCCGGGCGTCTCGTCCAACATCAGTGCCTGACCTCACAAACGCTCTACTGGATGAACGGGGAGAAATTCCCACAAAAACTCTCCAAAATCTTGTGAAAAACCTTCAGCTGCAAAGAGGAAGCCAAACCATGAGGGTCTCACAATGTTCTCCAGCCCTAAAATCTGTAACAATGTGTATAGAAACCACCGAAAATGCGAAATGGGTTTATAAATTAAATACATTCTTCTACCGAATGCCTTTACATTTACTAATTCTGTGTTTATTTAGTTTTTTTTTGTGTATAATTGCCCTTACCCTAGCCCAGCCTGACAAACAGGTCTACTAGAACGTTACCATCAGAAAATTGGTCAACGCTAGAATGCCAGGACACTTTTATTAACCAAAAACGTACAGTATCCACATGTGCTATTGAACAGTTCTGCCGCATATGATGGCGCTTTACAAATCAATAAATAATACTTATTATTTTTTTTTTTTCCACGAATAACTCATTTGTGACCAGGTCGTTTTAATTTCCATTTATTGTGCGTGTTCTGCTGTTTCTTATTAAACTTGACCCCGTTTGCTGCTTTGTATTTCAACCGGGACGCTGAAAAATTCTCCCATTGAGAAAAAAAAATTGTATTTTTAAAAAAAAAAAAAAACACCTGCTCTGGTTCTTAATGGGCTTTGATATCTAGATCTGGATCTGTAGCTTCATGTTCTTGGATCGGCTACATGGAATTACTAAAAATGAATGATATTTCCACTTGCGGCTTTGTTACAGCTACTAATTTTATTCTTTTTTTTTTGTTTTTTTTTTTTGTGCGTTCCTCTGTATAGAAGATGTTGGATGAATGCCAGGATCGCAGAATTTGCCAAATTCTTGTCAATAGCCGTTTGTTCGGATCAGACCCATGTCCTGAAACCAGCAAGTACCTTGTTGTATCGTACAAATGCAGACCGAGTAAGTATCTCACGGCCTCAGGAAAGTTATACTTGGTGGCCTTTCTTTATTTATTGTATTTTCAGAATTGCACAACCTCCTTTGTTTTTAACCAAAAAAAATAAATAAAAAAAATCTATCTAATATATACCGTAAATGTATGTATATTTTTTTCAGGACAAGTATTGCTTTTTTGTAAACCATTATTCATATACCTAAGAAATTTTTGTAGAATTTTATTTTTCCAAAAATTGGATTAAAAAAACTAAAACATTTATTCACAGGTAGTAGAAATGTAAAAAAAAAAAATATATATATTCGTTTACTAAATTGAAACCCACCCTATATTCATACAGTATATAATTTTCATTTATTTTAAAATTCAAATTTTTTTTCAACCCTTACCTAACTAATTCCCTACTAAAAACATTAAAATGTATATTTAATTCTACATATAAAAAATGCAATATTTAGGGTTAGGTGGAAATAAAAAATAATATTTAAAAAAATGACACTTCTATATGTTTTATATAGTTAAGTTTTACTTCCTAGCTAAGTTTTTAGTATTTTTAAATGAACGTGTATAAATATAGTCTTCCCAGCGAGGTGTGCTTTTCTAGTCCCACACTAGAAGTGATTAAATGGTTAATTTATGTTGTTTTATTGTCAGTTTCATGCTTGATTCATGGCAGATGATCTTGTTTTTTTTTCTAGATGAATATAAGAGCAAAGTGGCCTGCGAAGATGACCGGCTAAGGTTGAGCTGCAAGAGGAACACCGTAATTGCTATTTATTCGGTGATTTTCGGCAGGGTGCGGGGGGACGGCCTGGAGTGTCCGTACCCAAATGCCGGCGTTCCTACAATAGGTAAGGTTATATATGGCTAGACCGTCGGTGCATAACTCTGGTGCAGCAGGGGCAGCAGACAGGCCAGGAATTCTGTGTCTACCCCTGCCCGAAAACAAGAAGTTTCATGATTTGTTTAACGGGACACGCCAGTCATCACACGCACTTTAATATGTTTATTAGCGGTGGCTCCTTACAAATTTCACGTGGTCCCCATTGCATTGAGGGATTCCGGACTATCCTCCCATATGCATTTGCCTCTTTCCCTGCCCCTCTTCTGTTTTGGGGATATTGCACTGTAGCTCTGGAGCTGCAGCTTCTCCCAAAGGCAAGATTTAGTTTGCGTTTTTCATTAATGAGGCTGCAAGGGACACGGGGCAATGTATGGCCTGTTGCTGCCCCTGACCACTGATGTTTACTGTGCACAAAAATTATATATATATATTTTATTATTATTTATTTATTTATTTATTTTAATTGATCCATTGGACAACACACAAGTTATATATGGCCTATATATGGCTAGTCATTTTTGTGTGATGGTAATTACACAACCTATGTGCAAGCAAAACCAAAAAGTTTTAACAAAAATTCTAAAATTTAAAAAAAAAAATATACTAGGGAAATTCCGATTTAAAGGTGTTGCCTATAAACAAACGTGACCATATTTAGGCCAATATTATTTTATCACTTATATATACCGTATTTGCTCGATTATAAGACAAATACCCCTCGTCTTCTAACCGGGGTCGTCTTATAATCAGACCTCAAATAGGTCTGACTATGAGACTAAGATCCAGATCCCCCGCAGCGATGCAGGGGACCTGGATCCTCCTGTGTATGCCCCCCCCCCCCAATTTACCGGTGCTTCTGAGTCCCCGGTGCTTAGTCCGGGCAGCGTGTAGAGCGGAAGTTGTCTACGCGAATCGCGTAGAGCTCTACACGCTGCCCGGACTAAGCACCGGGGGACTCAGAAGCACCGGTAAGTTGGGGGGGGAGGGGGAGGGAGTGTTAAACGGGGAGCATAAGGCATTTCTGGAGGCAGAGTGCTCTGTGAAATGCCTTTTAACCCCCTTAATGCCACTCTGCCTCCAGAAATGCCTTTTAACCCTCTATACGCCACTCTGCCTCCTGAAATGCCCTATACCTCCCTATATGCCACTGTGCCCCATAATATGCCTTTTAACCCCCTAAATGCCAGAGTGGCATATAGGGGTATAAGGCATTTCTGGAGCCAGAGTGGCACATAGGGGGTCAAAAGGCATATCATAGGGCACAGTGGCATATAGAGGGTGAAAAGGTGTATCATGGGGCACAGTGGCATTTAGAGGGTTAAAAGGCATATCATGGGGCACAGTGGCATATAGAGGGTGAAAAGGTGTATCATGGGGCACAGTGGCATTTAGAGGGTTAAAAGGCATATCATGGGGCACAGTGGCATATATGGGGTATAAGGCATTTCTGGGGCAGAGTGGCAAGCCTGGGGGCAGATGTGCATAACTGGGGGGGCAGGTTGTAAAAAAAGGAAATAAAAACAAAATATTTTTCTCAATCATAGCTTTTATTAACAAACAATTGTTCACATAGTTTACATGAATTAACATTTACTGGTAAAACTTTTTTCCTATAGGGTCGTCTTATATTCAGGCTTTTTCTTTTTTTCATAAATTAATATTCAGATTTTGGGGGGTCGTCTTATAATCAGGGTCGTCTTATAATCGGTGTGTATATATATATATATATATATATATAACATTTTTAACCATGTTAAACTATTGAAGCTTTGTTGCATGAATAGCTACATCTGTTCTTACGTCTTCTTCTTCTTCCGAATTCCTTTAATTTTAATGTTGGTAAAATCCACAAAGCATTATTTACTTAACAAAAATGATTTGCGCTGAGCATATTCCCAGATTAGCTGTTTATTGTTTGTTGTGCTCCCGAGATTTTATTAAACGGAACCGAAACACCATCTGGGTTAATTAAATCATTTTAAAAATAAAAAATTATTCAGAAAATGTTTTTTTTTTTTTTTAAATTTAAGTGATGAAAAAGTATTTAAAAAAAAAAAATATTTCAATTACCCAGAGGGTGTTTCAGTTCCCGATAATAAAATCTCAGCAGCACAACAAACAATAAACAGCTCATCTGGTTTTAGATCCCAGTCCTGTGTCAGGTTAAAGTTTTTTTTCACATTGCGGATGCTATTTGTAATCTGAAACTAAAGATATCCTTAAGAACGGCTTTTTCCTTGGTTTGGTTATCCAAACATTGATGATACTTTGTCAACGTCTACTTTTTCCTCCATTATTAGAGTGCCAGTCTGTGGCAGCCCTTCCACTGATGACCAAACGTTGTCAAGGCAGGAGAAGCTGTATTGTCTATGCCAGCATCAATGAATTTGGGGATCCGTGTTACCCTGGGGTCCGCAAACATCTCAATGTCATATACACGTGTGGTGAGTCCCAGCGATGACATGTTTCCATACATTCTTCTTATTATGCCCGTATGTTTATCTCATTTCTTCCTCTTCTATATGGCCTTCTAGCTCAATAATATTCCTTTTATTTTATGCGTCACGTCTCGGGTTTGGGTAGATAAATCTACCTCCCGTTGCAAAAAAAAGTCCAGTTAAGTTATTTCAACGATCTTTTGTTTCCGACATTACTTTACAAGGAATGTTATTACAAATACTGCTTGCCTTAAGAAAAACACACACTTTTTTTTTTAAAGGTAATTACCCCTCATTTATTTCTCAGGGTCTAATTTCTCTTTAAAGACTTGGGGGAAAGTGAGAGTGGTTGCTTAGAAGCCGTGGTAACCTGATCCAGTTCTCACCTCGCTGCTCGTATTCTAAGACTAATTGAGCTGTCTGGTTACATTGAAATTATCGCCATTCTGCGGTTAATGAGTTGCCTGCAGCTGTCAGTGGATCGGGTTATCTGCGGAGCCCAGTATGTTACCTGTATCGCTTTCATTCACATGCTCATCCTTACACCGGCTACAAAGAAAATACATTCCCGTATTCATCCTGTGAGCGTGAAATAAGGAAAAAATGTGGCGTTAATACAACTTAATTAACCATGTTGTACTTCCATATTAGCACGGTGGCTTATATATATATATATATATATATATATATATATAATATAATATATATATGTATGTATTTATATATATATATATGTTTATATAATATAATATAATACATATATATATATATATATCTTATATTATATATAATATAATATATATATGTATGTATTTATATATATATATATGTTTATATAATATAATATAATACATATATATATATATTATATATAATATAATATATATATGTATGTATTTATATATATGTTTATATAATATAATATATGTATGTAATATAATGTGTGTGCCTGCTGTGTGGGAGGAGCAAAGTATATGGAATATTTGAGGATGAAGATTTAGTTTGTCTTCTGATTGACAGCAGGTGTTGCTTACGGTGAATAGTGCACGTTTAATAAATGATGTGGATTCAAGAATAGAAAAGTAATTCAAAAGAGGAAGCTCCATGAAAAAAAATGGCTTTTGTCCTTAAACATTGAGAAAAGTTGGTTTTATCTCATTAAATCCCCTTTATCTGCAGACCCGGGGGCCGCCATTGTTGTCAGTCATGGGATATTTTGGGTGACTTTCCTGGCTCAAACCCCACACTGAGCTGATGCTTTATGGCAATGCTAATGAAGTCCCTCCCTCCATAGACTTTCATTAGTCAGAGAGTCCAGTTGAGTGATTAAGACTGCTGCCTGAAAACATTATATTATGGAAAATCTAATGTGTGTGCAAAAGCTTTGCCGAAGCTGGGCCTTAAAGTGAGATTAGGTAAAAAGAAAAGAAGCAGACAAGTCTTTGTGGGAAAAAAACCACATGGTATTCACAAGACAAAACGCAAAAATGATTCACGGTAATTCAGTTTTTTTCATACTCAAAAGTGGAAAATCTAAACACATTGATAAAAAAGACCTACAAAAAACTGAAAGTAAGTTAACGCGCTTTCATGTATGAGTGAACTTTCCTGTCTGTGCCAAGAAAACAGATGAAAATCCTCATGTATGAAGCACGCATTCCAGAGAGGAATTATTTAGGATCTGAAGGTGTGCCAAGTGGAGACAGATGTGGACTGTGTGTGTGTGTGTGTGTGTCGGGCGGAATATCCCGGCAGTCGTCTTCTTATCATTACTAAATTATCAGTCTCTAGGAGATGATGGATGGGAAAAAAAGCAAGTACATTCAGGTTAAGAAGACCATAAATATGTTCTTCCTTTTATGAAGGACCACCTCTAGAAGAACTGACTGGGAGACATTCCAGCCAAGGATTCTTATTCTGTACCCTTGAGGCTGAACTCTGCCACACATCGAAGGTTCCATAATGATAAAGTAGTTTGATATTAAATGGGCTTAATTGTGTGCTTTTCTGTACGTTTTTGTGATAAAGGTATATCGTAAAAAAAAAGGGGTTCACGGGGCAAAATCAACTCAAGGATGGGGCTGTGGGGGCAGATCATGAAGAAAACCTGGCCTGAAAGGTGATTGAATAGGCAGCATTGACCATTGTCTGCGCTGTTTAAGTAACTGGATCATGTTCAGGTAAACACGCATGTGTCTGGGCCGTGTGTTTTCTGCAAGGTTCACACACACACGGGCAAAAAACAAAAAACATCTGTTCCGACTTTCCGCAAGTTATTATCATTTAGCGATTTATATAGCGCCATCATATTCCGCAGCGCTCTACTATAACTTTATTCGTTTTGGTATGCATCACGTTGAGAAGGATCGTTTTTAATTCTTGATATTTAAAGTTAGAAACAAACAAGTGATTGTACAGACCGGAGGCCCCATGACCTACACGGCCACCCATTAAAAAGCTGACATTGTGGGAAGTATTAAGTATCATGACTTTCTGTACTTATTCCCTGTTCTCTCTAGAATGTGGACGGTTCTAACCAACCCTACCACGTTCTAATTGACGGTATATATAGCTGGTGGATTTCATTTCATGCTGAGGCAGGCTCTCCTTCAGACTCACCAAGGTCATGGTGACTGATCTTCTGGACATGGCCAAAGACCTGAAGCCAGGAAGAAAGGAAGCATTTGTAGGTGTCTTAGGTCCAGCTTAGCCCAGACGGTCATCCTTCTTGCGACCTGTAGCAGTACGTGGAAGTATTATTACCCCCAAAGCCCAACAATTAGCGCAGCTTTGCCCTGGAACCATATTGCCCTGAGGTCTAAGGATCTTCAACGGGTCGGCTGTAGGGTTGCTGGTTTAGTTAAGAGGAACTTTTCACATTTTTACGAACATTTAGCTACATTTTCTCTAGGAAAATAATTCTTGGAGGGGAAAAGTTTCTGAAAAAATACTTTTTTTTGGTCTTTTTGTATTTCCTCCATGATCGAGGGGCACTAAATATTTTACTTGTGTTGTTAAAATGCTCTGTTTCGCGGGAGAGCTACTCATGTTGTGGGTTACAATTCCAAAGCTTACAGCACCAGCTGAGTGATAGGAGTTGTAACCAGCCGCTGCTGTAGTGATGGGAGGCTTCTACAACCCAACAATACTCCTAAAATACTAATAAAATGCATTGCGTCAGTTGTTAGTGTTCTGCATAAGGTTACGTTTATTTTAGGGACTCGGGTCAGAAATGTCATCCATTTGGGGATGTGGCCCTCTTAGCTCCTAGTCCTGATATATTGCAAGTATTGAAAAAATTGAATTTAAAAAAAATGTATTAAATGATGCAATGTCAGTTTTCAACTAATCGCCATCAAATAAAGAAAAATAGGGACCCGTTCTATGAAAAGTACCTAGAATCCCAAGCACATGGAAAATCTAACACAAAATATTTCTGAATTACGGTTTTGGATGAGAAACAAATTATATTTCTATATAATTCCAATTCTTTCTGAAGAAGAGACCTCTGAGATCTCCAAAGCTTTTTCATCTTTTTCAAAGCTGGCCAAAAATCTATTTTGACTCTATTTTGGGTAAAATTTATTACTGTGACCAGTAGATGGCGCTGAAGAGCAGTCTGAAATTATGTGGTTTCATTTCTTGCTTGTATTTATTATTATTATTATTATTATTATTATTATTATATGCACAGGTTCTGTGTATCCTGTTGACCCCATCAGACATGCTTTCCAGGACAAAAAGGTTTGAGCGCAACTCAATTTAGAAGGAACAGCTGCTTAATAGCCTATCCTATGGTCCATCCCTGCTTAGAAGTATCTTACCTTCAAACATGGAATTTTACTTGAAAAATGCAGTAATGCTAAATCAAACATAAGTTATTCAGATATAATGGGTCTTGGATCTTTCTAGTATTACGGTTGCATTATATATATGATGAAAAGGGCTGCCACTTTATACTCTTTTCTACATATTGTTGTCAATGACCATCACCTGAATTCTAGATGTGTTCTAAACCATTGTTCTAGATGCCACAACAAGAGTGCAGCAATTATATCAATGCTTCTGTTTTTCAGTTATCTGATTCTCTGTCACTTGGCTTCTTGAGTAAAGGGCAGACGATTCTATTCTATATATATATATAATGTACTGAATTTGGTTATTTAATGTAGAATCCATGTATCTGAAAATATAACTGAGAGTTTGCTAGTTTTCTATCCAGACCGTACAAAGGGAAATGTCTCTATTTACATTGGCTCATATTTTAACCGTTTTCATTTTTGCTCATCGTTTCAGTTCATATTTTTATATTTACTTTTAAAATGCCCTCTTTCCTTTAAAGGCCAAAAAGATAAGGACACCTGAGTTCATCACTATCGCCATAGACTTATTCCTGCATTCCTTTACTTTATTTTTTCGCTTGGTTGGTTGAAATTTTCCTATGTAAATCTAGGTCATGACGTTTGAAAGACCAACCAGGCTGCAGAATTTCAGAGATGTCAGTGCCACTTAGTTTCTTCTATGCCAGGATCACCGCAGATGTCAGAAATCCCTTGTTCAAACATTTTTCATTTTTTTTCTGATCCATAAATAGTTTTGATGTCATTTTGAAGGGCAGGTGTATATTTTGTAGTCTGAATAGTCTGTAGCTCTGGCGATAATATACATTAACATGCATATGATGTCTATAGTATCCTTTTAATTTCTAGGGGACTCTGTAAAAGGGGGACAAATATTCCACACCAACCCTTACCTGAAAAGAATGAGTGATCAGAAGCCACCTGTAACCTGTAACCTGGATTAAGGGAAAATTTGGTTTTATTTACAGCATAATCTACAATGATAAATCTTGCCCAATAACAGACTTCATGAAAACTCAACTAGTTCTTGTCCACCGTCTCGTATCTTTTAGGGCAACACATCCCCACGATAAACGTATTATTAACATGTTATTCCTAAAACGTTATGGCCATAAGAAGACCAAAATGGACAGCTCTGAAGACAAGTGTATGGTTACCCAGGGCTGGAAATGATATTCCAATTTAGAAAGACATATTCATTTATTGTTACATCATTTGTTGACATTGTGACATCGTAATTCCTAATCGTAAAGAACATGTACAGCAGAATAAATCAGCAGATGGGCGGCAGAACAAAGAATTTATAATTTAACTAATTGAAGGAAGTGGACTTTGGTGGTTCAATAATGAAGCAACAGTCATCTGCAATGGAGAGGCCACAGACCTCCAGCCTGTCGACCCCCTCTGCATTTCGCCCCCAATGGGGTAACTCAGACGGGTTTGATAGGAAGCAATAGAACTCTGTAGAACAATAGGTTAATATTGAATTTAGCGATCACTGCCAAACCCATTCAGAATAGCATTGTCATCCTGTCACTGCGCTTACTACTAAGACATGGGAACCGGGGAATGTTGCCTGAAACGGACATTTGTATCCCTCCCTTGTCTCTTCTCATTTTATCTACACTTTATAAATTGTCTGTTAAAATTAGGATCTTTGGAAAACCGCGAATCTAATTAAAAACGGTTCTCTGCGCTGTCTGAATTCATTCTTGCTGTATTTTGTTAAACTGTAGCTTAGAAGGACGTTTAGCCGGTTTAAATGGATACTTTAAACATAGAGTTAAATAGAATTCGGAATGTTTTGCATGGAATCCGGTAGAATGCACCATAGAATGAAGAGTACTTTTCATGTGCATAGACAGTGACAAAGGTATATAGAGGGTGATAGATAAGTGGAATGGCCTCCCAGCAGTGAGGGAAGCTCACCATGCCTGGGATGGGAATGCATTGGGGTCAATGCAGAATGGACTCCAATATGCTTTAACATATGTTCATGTTATTATTTAATGTTTCTATATTGTCAATTATAATGTTATTATTAGTCTTGGAGTCTTCCCTAATGTAAGAGTGCTTATGGAATCTGTAGGCGCTCTACAGGCCCGACCGGCCATCGGGAACACCGGGCAAACGGCAGGTGGGTCTGTGGCGGATTGCTCCCCGTACTCACGCTGCAGCACATGGTCTCCGGCGCGATATGCCCGGTCGCACGCTACGTGAGCGTAACAACGTGATGTGCAGCCGTCGACTGCACTTAAATCATCAGACGCCCGTCAGCCCTGGCGCTCTATAAAGGTAATCTAATAATTAGAGCCCTTCGAATCTCACCTTTTGAACCAAGTCGAACCTAAAATCAGGGATAATTTTTACATTTAATCAAGTCCCAAATAGAATTTATAAATAATCATCAGACCAAGGCATACATCAAAACTCAACGCCACTCTTTCCACCAAAGCCCACGCGCTCCAAAAATGCTCATATACACAAAACATATACCACCCAGTGCTAACCAGGGCTTTCCTCAGGGCGCCCAATCCAGATTACTGCCCCATGTAATAAAATATACACCACCATGCCACCCTCCGCTGTCAGGTTCACCAATGGACCCATCGAGTACATGCTCAACGAAAGAAGACAACACTAGCTTAGCCACCAGACTTTGGGAGTAAGTGGTTGAGGATCTCAGAGTGATTTATTTGGCTTCTTTATGGCGGTTGTGCACACGCGACACTGACTTCATATCTAGCCAGATCTTCGGCGTGATTGGTGGGTATCTCTTCCAGTCTATTTGAAACCCTGAATAGGCCAGTTTAAGGCAAGTCAATAATTAATTGTCTTAAAATAATAATAATAATATTATTATTATTAATAATAATAATAAGTATAGGTCTTTCCTGAATCTAAGACACGGTCTCAAAGCAGAAAGAATGGGCAGACTGGATCAGTAAATTCTTATTTAATATCCAGTTTATATCAGACTGTACTTCCTAAACCCCCAGATCATCCACAAAACCAAAACTGCTTGCGACAGGAATGACCCCAACTCACTTTGTTTTACATCATCATGAATATGTAGCACAATTAAACATACGTTGTAGTAAACAGGCTGCCTGTATCCTTTTACATCTCGGATGTATTGGATTATGTCACTTTTTAAATACTGGATATGTAGGATTATGTAAGTCATTTACAATAAAAGCCGCAATACACAAATGTCTCTGTAAAAACATTTATAGACTATAAATAAACATCCAGAGGATTTATTCATTCAAAGCTGAACTGCAGATGTCTGCGATTTAAAAAAAGCTTACGCATCACATTGCTAAGAAGAGCCTTCATGTTGATCCAGTATAATGTCATAACCTCAGAATAAGTGCTGCCTGCGCATGAAAACCTTATTATCGAGCGTTTGTCTTGTAACATCTCCATTACCTTTAACAAAAAAAAAATTAAATTAGTGTCTCGGACAAAATAGCATGGAACATTACCATTATTTGCCTGTAGCTATCCTTCAAAACTAGGGTGATATGTTCCAATTAAAGATTAATTTCCGCAAGTATCCAGCAGCGCCAAGAATATGGAGCTGGGCTCTTCTGTTCCTGTTTTCAGGCTTATCCATCAATGAGAACATTAAAGTTCAGTTGATCAACTAATCAACCTAATGTCCATGTTATGACCTCATCAAATATGGCGGATTGATGAAGTTGCTCTCTTAGACCTTTTGTCTTAAAGCTTAATGACTTTGTATTTGTTTTATTTCGGCCGCTATACGTTGAAGTTGTCTGATCGTACATTGTACTTGGTACCCTCTATATTATGCTGAATGCCAACATCCGGGTCTTCTAGTTATCAACTTTTGTAGAACTGCAGACAGTAGTAATTTTGAATAAAAAAATGTTTTTCTGGAATATATAAGCCCAAATTCCTCTCTTTTTAAAAAAATGCTTCTTTCACACAGGTCATATAAACAAAGGTGGTTATTAACTAAAGGGAGAGTTTGTAGGAGAGCTGTGGTTTCAACTCCCTCGCTTCACTGTTCATCATGAACGTCCAACGCCGGCAGGTTTCTCCAACTGGCCCTGTATAATGCATAAATCAATGGATGAGGAGACTGTAAAGGAGTGCTGCATAAATTGTTGGCGCTATATAAATAAAAGATAATAATAATAATAAGTCTCATTCATTTAACCATACATTATACAGGGCCAACCAAGCTCTACCTGCTGCAGAAGCTCTCTGGGGTTGTCCCGTCATAATGTAAAATGAAGTGAAGGAGCTGAAGCCACAACCCTCACTTTAGTGAATAGATCCCGGAGTTGGGACTGCCTATCTTTTGTATTTTAGGAATCCGTCATGGGTACTGGATTTATCTATATTTATAAAACCCTTTGCAGCTGATTTAATATCTTTTGTAGGCACAGAATGCCCGGTAAGGATCACCTCCATGGTTTTACATCCGTACAACCAACTCTGACAGCATCATTTTAAGACGTGGCCTTACTGACCTATACAGTACTGTGCAAAAGTTTTAGGCAGTAATGCCGTAAAATAAGAATGCTTTCCAAAATAGACAGGTTAATAGTTTGTTTTAGTAAATCAACAGAAAAATCAAAATCAGATCAATATTTGGTGACCATTCCCATCACTCCTTTATCACTCCCATCACTCCTGTGTTCCAATGGCATGTTTTGTCTAATTCAGGTTTAAGTTTAGAAAAGGCTAATTAATAGTTAGAAACCCTTTTGCAAGTATGCTACAGCCAGAAATGTCCTTGTTTTGTAGAAAACAGTTAAGTGACCCCAAACCTTTTGAACGGTAGTATATATATATATATATATATATATATATATATATATATATATATATATACACCGTATTTGCTCGATTATAAGACGACCCCCCCAAAATCTGAATATTAATTTAGGAAAAAAAGAAAAAGCCTGGTAAAAAAAGTTTTACCAGTAAATGTTAATTCATGTAAACTATGTGAACAATTGTTTTTTAATAAAAGCTATGATTGAGAAAAATATTTTGTTTTTATTTCTTTTTTTTTACAACCTGCCCCCCCAGTTATGCACATCTGCCCCCAGGCTTGCCACTCTGCCCCAGAAATGCCTTATACCCCATATATGCCACTGTGCCCCATGATATGCTTTTTAACCCTCTAAATGCCACTGTGCCCCATGATATGCCTTTTGACCGCCTATGTGCCACTCTGCCTCCAGAAATGCCTTATACCCCTATAAAAGGCATATTATGGGGCATATAGGGAGGTTTAAGGCATTTCAGGAGGCAGAGTGGCGTATAGAGGGTTAAAAGGCATTTCTGGAGGCAGAGTGGCATGAAGGGGGTTAAAAGGCATTTCACAGAGCACTCTGCCTCCATAAAAGCCTTATGCCCTCCCATTTAACACTCCCTCCCTCCTCTAACATCCAGATCCCCCGCAGCGATGCAGGGGACCTGGATCCTCCTGTGCTATGTACCCCCCCTCAACTTACCGGTGCTTCTGAGTCCGCCGGTGCTTAGTCCGGGCAGCGTGTAGAGCTCTACGCGATTCGCGTAGACAACTTCCGCTCTACGCGAGTCGCGTAGAGCTCTACACGCTGCCCGGACTAAGCACCGGGGACTCAGAAGCACTGGTAAGTTGAGGGGGGGTACATAGCACAGGAGGATCCAGGTCCCCTGCATCGCTGCGGGGGATCTGGATGTTAGTCTCATAATCAGACCTATGTGAGGTCTGATTATAAGACGACCCCGATTATAAGACGAGGGGTATTTTTCAGAGCATTTGCTTTGGAAAAAACCTCGTCTTATAATCGAGCAAATACGGTATATATGTGTGTGTGTGTAAATATATATACATATATATATATATATGTGTGTGTGTATTCACCTGTTGTTGTTCCTTTTAGAGAATGACCCAGTAACCTTCCACCAACGGAGTTTTTAGTTGCGATGGTGCAGTTGGCGCGTCTTTCCTCCCCGTGTTTTAAGTTTCCATTTAGATGTTACATCTTGTCAACACTTTTCGCCCCGGAGGTAGTCACTGACATATATCTGTACAGTAATGCAGGCCTGCCTGCTGTATTATTTATAACAAACTTCTCTGCCAGGTGTAGAATTCAATGGCTTGCAAAGCAAGCAGCCGATCGGAGTTAATGATTAGCCGAGAAAGGGTTTTTAAAATATGCGTGGCAGAAAATAGCGTTACTCTTGCAGACGAACAGATGTGTAGTCTTAGAATATGTGATGCATCGAGTTGGAAAGTCCCGTTCCGAAATGTCTGGGGTCATACATTCAGTAACAGAGTATTATTACAGTACAGAGCTGCTGTTTTAAGCTGAAATAATACATATTTAATAACTATATTTAAAAGACACTTTGCTGGCAGAGACCAGCCGCAAAGTCTCAGACCTTAATCAGTCGTTGGTCTCGTCTTAGATTCAGGAGCCGTATGCCTATCCCATGCGTGTTTGCCTTCCCTCACCGTATAAACCACTTCTGCTGGGAGGTGGTTTCATTTATCCACCACCCTCCCAGTAAAGTAAAACTTCCTTACATCACATTTAAGCCTCTGAACCTTCTACTTTTAGGTTATGGCGTCTTGTTCTAACATCCGCTTATTGCTTTTTTTGAGTGGGAGTTGTACTAAAACATCTTCTGTTATGGAGATGGAGAGCAAATAGAGGGGGTTTACATAAAAATAAACTATTCTGTCAGAAACCTTGAAATAGTGTCCTGTCACCATAGCAACCTGCTGAATAGTCCAATCAGCAGGGACATTCCATTGGTTGCTACGGTGATACTTCTCATTTTCAGACTTTGTACCAGAATCACTTTTTAATACAAAGATCCTGGAGATCTTTTACGTTGTGGGTCTCCATCGCATCACAAAATCAGCACGACTGTCCCTAATAACAATAAATAATAATAATAACCCTACATTACATTGTAATAACTAAGTACCAATTATTTGTGATATAATTTGATCTAAATTACCAGCGATATAATGAACCCGTGATTACTGGTGTTATTGTATCCTGATCACTACTACTACAATTTGATTCCAGCTACCTTTATTATGAATCGGAACCCCGAGTAACATTATATCCAGTGCTACAATTTCTTAATATAGTAAAATATTAGATACACACATAATATATAATAAATATAATACTATTATTCGCTATTATTCTCCACCTAATGTATCGGTTTCTCTTAGTCTGTCCATTCTTGTCTTGTCCTTGTTTATATATATATGTATTGTATTAAGCGCTGCGTAAATTGTTGGCGCTAAATAAATAAAAGATAATAATAATAATATTAATAATACTATTATTGGAATTTCCTAGTTTATATTTTATTCTGGAGAACCTTTTCATGTTGTTTAATTGTCGGATTCTGACACTATCTCCTGTGATTCACATATAAGCGTGTTTTTGGTGCTAGCCTTTTACATATGTATTTAACATGCCACTTAGCATTATATACTGCACTCGATTAGCCATTCTGCCCAAGTCATGTCCTGACGCAGAGGTAAAAGTGATTTACAAGTTCATTATCTCCTTTATAGCAGTCATTGTGTGTGGTTATGGAAACCACAGCCTTTTAAGCTCAATATCACTGCCGGAACACACACTATTACCCTTCACTTCACAGCCACAAGATCCACGAAGTAAGCTAGAAAGGCTCTAAGGAGAAGTTATCAGATCTTACGAACTTTCGCTCTAGTGGAAATTTGCCAACATGTCAACAAGTTTTTGGCATAATTCCAAAAAAAATTTCTGTCCACAGATAACTAGATAAATTAGTATATAATATTAATATATATAATATAAAAAGTAATATAAAAATTATTATATATATAATATAAAAATTAATGTAAAAATTAATATATATAAAATCTAAAAAATTATATACAAATTTATATATATATATATATAATATAAAAATTAATGTAAATTTTTTTATATATATTATAATATTTACATTTAGACTGGTGCATGGTTAAGGCGAGGTCATTTATGCAAAATGAGCTTCAATTCTTGCTTATCTACTTAATCGTGATAAATTATTGTTATTAAGCAGGGACACAAGGATAGCAAATGAACCCCAAATTAGAATTTTGTTTGATGAGAAAACATTTAATATTATTATATAAGGTATTTTGGCGTACATGTCGCCTTCTTAAAAAACTTCCTAGTGATTGAGTCTAAAAGTTTATTCAGGCGAATAATAGCGTAATTAATTAATCTTTAAAAGCTTTACAGAAAAGGGTAGTAGATACCTGGAATAGACTTCCAGTAGAAAGTAGAACAGGGAAACCCATTAAATGAATTCTAGAAAGCTTGTGATGTGCATAAAGCTATCTTAAAGAATCGATAATTAAATGTAATTTAAAAACAGCGGGTTGTATGGAACAGTTGGTTCTTTTCTGCCAGCCATATCAAAGTACGGTATTTAAGTAATTTATACCTGGGAATCACCTTACTTTCTTGTATATCTACAAGAAAGGCAAAATTCTTAAAAAAATAAAAAATAAAATTAGAGCATTATAGGGGCTAATCGGGGCTATACTGTTCCCCTATTATATGCATGGTTAGCGTCCACTTAAATTCACAGACAATTAGAAGAAGCAAGGGGGAAATGAAAACTTAAATATAGCTATTGAATAACTGCGTATACCTGTCGTCCGCCATCCTGTCATTACAGCGGGAAGTTATAATGTAAATTAACAATCAAAGCTGTTCAGTGTATTGGAAAATAAGATCATCTAACTTTAAAGGGACGCCACCATGAAAAGAACTATGCGCGTAAATCTTGTGTAACACAGAGCGGGGCTTTTTAAACTTGGGGTCGGGACCCATGATGCCCATCGCTGGGTCACACCTGGCTTTCACTCTGCCCTTGCTGTACTTGGCACTGTTGTATTCGGCGACACGTAACATTTTACAATTGAATGGGTATAAAGTGTTGGCCAGCGTGGTTTGATTTTCATTTCCAAGTTTTTGAAGGTTCCAAACACTCATGGCTCATGATTCATCCATTGATTGATCCGTTGGATATCGGCCCAAAACGATTTGTTTTAACGGGACACCCATGGCCGTGTGTACCAAGCTTTAGTCTGTCGAGTAAATCATTTGTGCTTTGCAAGTGGAGCTCAACCAAGAGCCTTAACTCCTTGTTACTCTAGAATGCCATTTAGAATGTGGAATTCTAGTAATACATATTTTAAAGGTTTAGGAAGTCTTACATTCGTGGCAGCCCAGTTAAAGCACCCCCGCCCACCGCCATATTTCTTGGTTTTTGTGAGGGTGACAGTCCCTCTTTAATGGCCTTCTTCTCCTGGTGTAGGGGATCTGTCCTCACAGCTGCACTGAGGTCACACCGTGGGGAGTAGTAATGTCCTGCGCATGGATAAATATAGACTTGTCCGTCTAGAGGAGAAACCCAGTTCTTAGGGTTAAGTTGACCTCCCTATCTTCTGCACCTGTTCAGCAGCTCATCAACCTTTCAGCTTAGTTCAGGGTTCTTTACCATAACCTTTATAACCTAAGTCATCTGGACTCTGCTGAATCTTCATCCCCAAAAGGTCAGGGTGCTCACTTAGTTACACCTGATGTCTTTACTTTTATTCAAGGTTAATTTTCCCAACACATTAATTAAAAAAATTAAAAAAAGCTTTGGTTGGAATGAGTTGAATCCTTTATTTAAAAAAAAAAAAAATCAAGAAAAAATAATAATAATAAAAAAAACCTTTCTGCAGTGGCGGCCCCTCTTTGGTTCTGAACCTGGCCATTGAAGTTCCCCATAGTGGTAATTGTTTCCTACCTCTGATGGCGGGTGCTCTCCGGATTGATCGTGTTTATTTTGTTTAGAGCCATACATGACCTCATCCTCTGTTGGTGGATAAATTGTGCTCTGGGGTTTATTACCTTCCTTTCAATTGTTTGGGCTTCCCTCCCCTTTTTTTTTTCCTTTTTGTATCCCGTTTATCTGAAATTCTAATAATAAACATTGACTTACCTAAAAAAGAAGTTCCCCGTTGTGGTGTGCGCATGATGCATGGGAGATAAGTTGTATAGAAGTAAATGTATGTCTATTGCCTCTGAATGATGACTTACATGTGCAGACAAGCTAATGATTGGGACTGGCTTATAAGGCAAAGGCAATTCTCCCGGTACCTACCGGGGTAATTGGTTAAATTCGTTGTAGTCCCCGGAGATGCGAACAAAGATAGAAGATAGAATAGAGAAAATAAAAGATGAAAGAGAAGAGATAAAAGATGGAGAACAAGAATTTTAGGCATAAGCCAAACTGATCGGCAGCTGAGCCCATGCAAAGGAGTCCAATGTGCACTATAATACATTTAATCAATATATGTTTGGCTTGGCTAGGCACTGGGATGTTCTTAAATGATCATTTTGTAATTCCTGCTATTATAATGTTGTAAATGATATATCTTCACCTTTTTGTTGTATTTTAGGCTATTCATATAGCAGACAGTCTTTTTGATTGGACTTTTGATTTCTCCTCAACCTCCTAATAGATTGTAAGCTCACAAGGGCAGGACTCTCTTGTCAATTTTAACATCATTGTTAATTATTACTGTCCCCCTGAGCTATGGAATCTGCTTGCACTATATATATATATATATATATATATATATATATATATATATATATATTTATTATACAGTATACATGTATATATAGTATAAGCAGATTCCATAGCTCCATTGTAAGGTAAGGTTAGAAGCAAAATTTTGACACCGAATCGACCATCTGGTTTGGCCTAAAGATGTGTCCTGGTGTGACTGTGCTCCGAAATATCTGTTATTTTCATCTGCCGAGACGTTTGCTACGTTTCTTCACTGCGTGGATAACAGATATCTAACACAAGCTTACATTATTTTTTATTATAAACTGCACTGGTTCTTCTTATGCACAAGAAGTTTAAGAGCCTAGCGGGCAAGTATCCAGGACCTTCAAAATAGATTTCCAGGTACTGGCAAATCTATATCACATTTTAGAGTTAGAAGAAAAACTGGTTTTGTAGAAGGAATAGACATTTACTGTATCACTGGAAACAAAGTCGGCTACTGCAATATATTTAGGAAATCGGTCACAAAACCACAGGCCAAGAGGCCGATCTGGTAGTCTCACGAGAGGAAGGACCTTATCTACCTGCTTCTGTTTCAATCACTGGGTTAATACAGAGATATATATATATATATATATATATATATATAGTGTCTATTGTCCTTTCACTTGAAAAGAACATGAGTTCACATGCATTGAAATCGTTTCTGAGTTGTCCTCAGGGCGCACGTAGACCATGAGCCCTTAACCTGACAGACAATGGGCTTGGCTTACACTATGAAATCATTGTTAACATGCATGAATTAGTATCGTTTATCATTCATTCCACTCTACAATCCTTCTGGATTCACAGGCTTTCCAGAACAAAAATGCCCGTAAGCCCGCTCTATTGAGAAACAGGCCTTCGGCTCCACGGGCGTGAAATTATGACATCATTGACTTCAGCCATGATAGCTGACATCATGAGATGTAGTCTGTGTGAACACAATGGTTTATTTGTGTTTAAGCTTAGTCATGAATCTAAGACGAGACCAAGGACTGGTTAAGGTTTGAGTCTTTGGATCAGGACAAAAAGGCAGACTAGATGGGCCGAATGGGTCTTATCTGCCATATAATTCTATAGTTTTATGTTTCTTCTAAACCCCTATAATCGATATTTATTAAATATTTGTTAAATAGGCACAAGGCAGCTAAGCTTAGTGGAAGGAAAGCCATTTTTTTTCCTAATACAAAGCACTGACCCCTGACCTTCAGCAACAATAAAGCAAATGGCTTTGAATTTATTTACAGCGGTTTGCTTTCACAATTTTAGGTTTTGTTCATCAAACATTCTATACATTCCTGTACAGAAATAGCCAAAATACCCTTATCTAAGCTCAGAACCAGCATGTTTGGATAGGAGGCATGCTGGTCTTCCTACCATGTGAAAATAGATTATTGTCATATGTTGTCAGGATCTTTACGCACCGTATTTTGGGTATTAACTAGCATTTTTGTCATGATTTCGGATAAAAAAGATCTAAACAGGAAATAATTTGTTGAGGCTTTAGGTTGAGGTCACTGGTCGGAGTACCATCATATCCAAGCAGAGTTATCGGGATGTTTGACACGGACATATACAAGGAGCGATAAATATATACCTGAAGTACAACATTTTTACTACCCTAAAGTTTGACAAAGGCTAGTGGTAGAATTAGTGCATGGAAAGGGTTAAAATACCAGCATTTGAAATGCCTTGGGGTGTCTAGTTTTTAAAAATATATGGTTTGATGGGGTAAATTTCATTGGCCGGCTTCAAAGATACCCGAAATGGCACATGGGGCAGAATGACCAGCTTTGGGGAAAAAATGGTTTTGAAATAGCAAAACGCTACTGGTACTTATTGCCCCATAACGTGCAGAAAAAAGCAAAAAAACATAAAAACATTGGGTATTTCTAAACTCCGGACAAATAGTAGAATTTATTTAGCAGGTTTTTTCATTTGTTTTTGCAGATGAGTAAAAGTTTTTTGTTCAAAAAGTGAGAAAACTTAATTTTTTTTACAAAAAATCACCACATTTTATCATTTTTTTATTGTAAATTAGATGATATGATAAAAATAATAGTATCTAAAGAAAGCCCTGTTTGTCCTGAAAAAAAAACACCAATATATAATATGTGTGGGTGCACGAAATGAGAAAGAAGAAAATCACAGCTAAACAGCAACACTGAAAAATGTTAAAAGAGCCATTGTCCCACAATATACTACGAGTAATAACCCCTATTGTCCTTAAGGGGATAAATATCATCCCTGCTTTATCGTTGTGACCTCCTGCAAGGAGAAATGTAAGAAAAACCCATAATTTTACATCAAAAAATGAATTAAGTCAAAACTATCCAGAGCTTGTACTTTTATTACTTTTCAATTAGTGTCATGGTTTTAGAATGCTTGGTTTCAATGATTACAAAGGCTGCCTGAACCACAACAACAATCAGCAACTTAACAACGGGGGAGCGATAACATAATGGGCTGGAATAATCCCGTAGAACGGGAATTTAAGACGACTGCTCCCATGGTATACACATAATGTGGGTTTTTTATTATTCATATGTTGTTTATTATAACCCGTAAACATTATTACATGGGCTTATTGTTCATGTTATAAGTTCTGTCTATCACTTTAAGTATTTTTGCCAGTTAAAAGTTTCATTCAGCCGCAAAATAAAATCGCCCCTGTGCCGCTAGCGCCTTTTGGTCCTGCATGGGACAGCACTTTTCAAGGCTATAGTTTTTTTTTGCTATAAAACCAGTCAGCAGTTTTAAAAAATAGTTAATGTAGGGAAAAATGTAGCCGAGCCAAGTATATGCTGGAGCCGAGTGATATCTCTTTCATGTCGCCTCCTGCCGCTACCCTGCCGGACCGTCACGTCGTCTCCACGTGCTTTGTAACGATCCAAAAATCGACGACTATTTCTCTGCCGTGAGTAGGATGGAAGGCGATCCCCTTTACTTTCCCACATGTCTATAGTATGAGCTTTTCTTTCCCTCTCGGAGCCCAGGACACAAGGTAAAATCATTGTCAGCTTCTTGATATAAGTGGTTTAATGCTTTTTATGACGAGAGGGGTTTTTTTTTTCTATAAAAGGTGATTTTCTAACTTTTACAGTTCTGTCTAGATGTTCATATGATACAAAATCCTGTGTATTACGGTTTAGTGCACTAAAGAAATATATATGACTTCGGAGCAGCCATGTTAATTTCCCGTTGTCACGATCAACATATTTATTCCTCCCCATTAATGTTATATCCAACTTTTTATTAAGTTGCAGACCAATAAACTATCAATATACAATGAACAAACATTAAGTGTAGTAACCTTTCATGGTATATATACTTAGGGGCTCTATGGGTTTGACCCGGAGTCTCCAGGTGAAGCCCGGCTCCCCGGGGTCTCTGAGTCTCTTAGTACCTCAGGCAGTGTGGTCCTATATATAAAGTGGTAGGGATGTGCAAATGAGGGAGCCCGTGTCATTTAGGGTCAGAAATCAAACCTTGTGTCCTTATCTGCTTTGCTAGAATTCATAATTCATCGTGTATTTTACTTGGCTTTACCAATAAGCAGAGAAGGTCTGGCCTTAGAGATGAACAGTGCAGCCGCCTACTACAGCAGTCCGCCGGGGGATCCGAGTCCGGGCCCGACGTGCCAAAAGCAACTCATTTTAATAAGAAAATGACACCTAGTCCACAGCACAGAGGGCCGAGTGGAACAGGAACTTTTTTGATCCTTAACTTCATTTCATCATAATCATTTTTTCACTTATGGATTTTCCTATGTAAGTGTGTTCACCGGTAATCTGCTCGTACGTCATATGGGCCATACCTGGAAACATCCAGGGAGTCATAACTTCGATTGTCTAAGTGATACATCCAAGGGTGCCCAACTCCAGTCCTTGAGGACTGCAGACGTGCCATGTGTATCCTCGCTTGAAAACAAGGAGTTTAATTCATTTTCAATTCAGATTCCCGTGCTCAAAAATTGTGGCCCTCAAAGACAGGCCTAGTGCTGCACTGGAATATACAAATCCTATCTACCCTGACTTGCAAAGAAATATTACTGGTCCATACTTAGCCAGAACAAACCGCTGAGATATTTAATGTTATTAATAAGTTGACTCCAATCCTGTGACTGCACAGCTTCAGGTACAGATGGGGCAGCTCTGTATAGAACAATCAGAGCGGTGTAGTTATTATGATTTTTTATTTCTATGACGCCAATGATTTCCACAGCTCTCCTTACAGTCCATACATGAAGAGGGCAAGAGCTTACAATCTAGCGTTCTGGGGCTTCTCCCAGCTCTGAGCTCTACCTGTTCTGTGTCTGTTTGGAAGAACAGTGCTGGAATCTGGAAATCACAGGTGCCCTGTGCTGGCCCTGAAATGAAAGGGACACTAGATGGGCCCCAGAGGTCTAGGGCCCGGGTAACAGGGGCAGCTGCCTATCATTATGTTGTTGGTCCAAACCCTTCTACTCCTTTCACACAAATTATGACCTTGTTACTTTTACCTACGTTGCACCCCTTCTGGTTATAACCTCTGCGCATGTTTGTCCAAAATGGAGCCATTTTCACAGACATCACTTAGTATATCCTACCCGTACTTAATATCAGAGAATGACATTTATACGTCCCATAAAAGCAGCTCTTCATTGTGTCAGCTTTATGATGTGTACTTTTACTCAGATTTTACTCTTTACTTTACTCTATAGTATTTTTATTAAGGTACAAAGCATCGTTTGCACGTAAAGTTTTCATTTGAGGTTACTCTTTTCTGTGACATGGACCACAGACCAGCAGAAGATGCCTCTATCTGTGCAGAGTCACAAATGCCTGTGGTTGTCTAGCAATTCAATGCTAAATCGAGCGAATCATTCTCCGTGAATAACAGAGCCATTGAAAAGCCACGCAACGCTCTGCCCGTCACCCTCTCCTCTACGTAAGCCTGGCAGGAACGATACAACGTCATACGACGTCCCAATTTCTACAGCAACGTTCTGGATGAAGGTCTGGCTGGTTTTCGTACAATGAACTTTAGGAGCCATTACATATGAGGACAAAGCTACAGAAGACAGAAACTAAGTTTTTATATCGTTGACTTTTTGGGTCAAAAACTATAGTAGAGAAACTAAGACAAGTCTTTCAAACTGTTCATCTCTTACAAGTGTTCTGAATAGACAGATGTACTAATTCTGATTTTGGAGTATTTTTCTTACAGATATTTATCATTTGTTGAGTTTTTGCACCAGCCTAAGCCCTCCCCCCCCTTACCAAAATTAACCACCACGTCCGAAATGGAGGAATGGCGACCATGCTTGACATTATTATCCCATAAATTGTATAAAAGGGTAAATGCTTCCTTCAGCAGCTTCATTGCCAGATAATTTACTGTTATGGTTTATAGGTTCGATAACTTGATCCTTTGAAAGGAACTCCAGGACATGTATCTGAACAACAAACGATTAATCGTTAACCAAGGGAAGAGAGCTGTTACCGCACACCGTGATACCGTCACCGCGAGCGAAATAAATTCTGCCTGTGAGAGCGAGCGTGAAATGCAGCTCATGTAGATGGCCCCGTTATGCCGTAAAGATGAAAGCTTCACAATGCGACGGCCTATGAAGGAAAACTTTAAAAGAAGATTCATTCTTTCACTATATATATATATATGTACATAAAATGCTCTAAAATTAAGCAATATATACTGTCACTGTCAGTCTCCCGCAGATGATAGGCATTGGAACCAACAATTTCCACTTCCACTTTCAGAAGGAGCGCTGGAAGTTCCTCGATTGCGATGTTACTCTAGCTTTGCATTATTCCAGATGATCAGAATGCAATTAAACCTCCTTCCTTATAGACTCCATTTGATTTTTCAGAGCAGAAACAAAGGGTTAGGACAATTGGAGAAACATTTGCAGACATTCTAGGCAGCAGTATGTTCTTGACCAGCCCTATAACCTGCGGTGACAGACCCAAAAGGTCACCGGCCACCCAACCAAGGGAAGATCAGCCTTTTGTATGATCAGGCTCCCCGATGTGTCGCTGCTCAATGGGTCCGGTTACAAGCAAGATCTCTTATGACCCCAACCGGCCACGTTTCACAATTTGCAATGTCTTCTTCTGAAACCGGGATACGCAAAGGCCTTTGACCAAAATCTGGACAAGATATATGTCTGCCTTTGAACATTGCCTTTTTGTCAACACTGGTATAAGGTATGGGGACATAGCTTGTTCCTGGGATAGGTTAAAGTGGCAGTAAACTTTAACAATACATTAAATGCCAATTTCACACAGCAACCGACACAGCAGAACAGCCCCGGAGGGAAAGAATTGGACAGAGGGGCCCCATGAATGTAGTGCGGACGAGGTACCCATGGTCAAGCCGGTTTAAGGGGTTAAGGCATGACTAAGCGGAAATTTTAGCACGGAAGGAGTTAAGTTTGGAGGCACGTGCAGGGCCAGAGGGGAGGGGGTAATTACCCTCCCTGGGGGATATATAAGGAAGGGTCGTGGCCTATAGGGGCAATTATTTTCAAAGAGATTTTTCCCGCCCATCCCTCCCCTAATTTTTGGCTCTGCCGGGTACTCTGGTTTGGTTAAGCTGGTACGGTGCAGGAGTTAACCATCTAGGTATGGTTACTTGTGGTGCACAGAGGTGTAAGTGCAGGACACTCCAGGGGCATGCGCCTCTGTGAATCGTAAGGTCATGTGACTGCCGCGCTAGGGGACGCCGGCAGTTCCAGCAGAGATACAGGTGGCCACGCCCATACCAGCAGGCTATTAATTTGGTTATTAATGGTTACAATTGGTTATGTTGTCTTTCGTTTTGACAATAATTATTGATATATGTTGTGTCAAATTTGTTGTGTTTATAATATTTGACACTTTATGACATATTAATAAAGGTTGAGTGTCGCGGTGCTGAGGTGTTTAAGTCCGCACCGCGGACAAATAATTCCATTCTGACGTTAATAAAATTTTGAAATAAAGAAGTGTCTCTTGTTTTATTTGTGAAAGAGGTACCGAAACTGGACGCTACTTCATTCAAGTCTCACCGATAGTTACTTGCAGTTCCTGAAGTGAGCAACACCATTTTCCCAAGTTCTATAAAAGGGATCTTAACAAAACATGATGATGTCATCCTATCATATGATGTCAGTTACAGAAAAGACTGCATTGTACACAAACAGGAAATCAAGATCCTTTTATTTTTGTGGTATTAAATTAATTCTTTAAAAATGTGTCACATTTCCTGAGTTATTATAATGTTCCTGGATATCACGGAGAACCTTAAATAGTTAAAGTTTTTATTTGCAGAATATATAGCGACTTCTGTTTTACAGGAACTTTCAGGTTTCTAGTTTCCGTAGGTTTGATCTTTGATTATCTTTAAGCAAACAATTGGAATGCTGGTGAACACGCGGCTGCTCTCAGACATTCCGCAAACAGCCAAATCCTTTCAATCCCTTCCTTTCAGGTGAGTATAATTGTATGCACTGGGTGATGATGTCATTGGTATTACCAAAAAAAAATACTATAAACATTAATTGCAAGTACTAGCAGTAATGTTTGGAATGAGAAAGTATTTTCAGCTTTAATATTGGAAATGTCTTTATGTCAATCTGGGATTGTCCGAGAAGTAAGAAACCCTTACAAAGAGGGAAGGGAATTGCAAATTAACTAAATTATCAAAAAAGATCACTGTTCTTTAGGAAAGTTATTTTCTTACATTCATTCATTCATTCTTTTTTCCGTCTTTCATTCTTTATTTCATTCTTTCTTTCTTTCTTTCTTTCTTTCCCAAAACACCCATTTTGCCCTGTGTCCCAGAGAAGCGGTACTTCACCCAAAGCCTCCAGTTGAAATCTGAGAGTTTTCCTGGTAATGCCCACCTTCTCTGCAGTCGATCACAATAGGGTCTATTCACTAAAGAAAGAGTTGACAGAGGAGTTCACAGGTGAGTTGTGTTTTAGCTCCTTGACTTCTGCATGATGAAGAGCCAACTCCAGTGAGTTTCTGCTGCAGGAAGAGCTTGGCTGGTCCTGTATAATGTATAACGTGTCCACCCCCATTACATTATACATTATACAGGGCCACCTCAGTGAAGTGATAAGAGTTAAAAATACAAATTGTAAAGCGAGAGAGTTTGAAACCACAACTCTCCTGCCAGCTCTCCTTGTAGTAAATAGACCCATTTTCTTTGCCTTTGTACCTTAATTGAGGTTGCAAATGCTGGAAGCTCTTTTTCCAAAATATATCTTGTAAAATTCACATTCTTCCCCTTCAGCGAGTTGGTTTGTAAACAGCATTTGAGCCACAACTCCTTGGAACGTTTATAACGATGGCCGCGATCACTACGGAGCTGTGCGTGTTTATGTGATGAATGTGGCATTGCAGCGGGACACGTAACTTTACCACTCGCAAGAAGACCACCCTGGACGTGAGAATTTTAATTCCAGGGGCAAATTACTTTTCCAGTTTCCACGGCTTTTCAGATATATATATTCTATCCAACGCGCTTCAGTACGTAACTGGTGGAGCATTGTTGTATAGTCTAGAACCGCCAATGTTTACACTCCCAAGAATCGTATAAGAATCATTTTTGCTCCGGCTCTGTTCCCAGGTCTCCTCTGAAGCTTCGTCGTCTCTCGCAGGCTCTTTAATTGGGTTTGCAGATTTTTGCTGTCTGTGTGTTATTTGCTTTGTGGCCACGCCAAGCCTTAGATCAGTCCAAACTTTCGTCTATGGTGAGAGCTTCTTTATTTTCTTGGCTTTGATGATAAAGCCACTACAATGAGAAGTTTGCTTCAATTTATTGAAAACATGTTGCTGGTATGTTAAATAAGCTTTGGCTCCCGCTTCCCCTCCTTACTGCAAATATATTGTGCTAACTATTACTTATTAAAGCCACCTGTTGCTCCAAATACTCCAAAAATAAGTTTATCATACAGGACAAAACAATTCCTTTGGAATCTAATATCTCCATTATAGGGTGTATTACAAATCATTTTTTGGTGTTCATTGTTTGAAATCATACCGCCATGTAAAAATTTCAGACTAAACGTCAGGCGTATCACTGGCTCTGCTTTCCTTTTGGGCCAAATGCCCAGTATTTTACAAGATTAAAAAAACTCAATGTAAGAAAAATTGGACAAGTGTTTTGGCAAAAGATGGACATTATTTTTCTACGGGAAAAAAAAAAAGGAATCACAGCTCCAGGGATTTGGCTAATGTTAAATGACGTGAACTTTACGAGATTGTATTAAAAAGTATGGTATACTTCAAGGGGCAGAGCCTGAACTGGGCACAATACATGGGGTAAAAGTGGGGGAGGCAGGGCTCATTGTACAGCGCTATGGAATATGATGCCGCTATATAAAACAATAATAACTCTGAGGATGGACGTCATGCTGGAGATATGGGGTTGTTCCTGGTTCAGACTTTCAGGTTTTGCAACTGAACCTATGCATTGAAGTACAGGGGCAGGGGCAAGCCTAGGGTTACTCACATCTGAGTGCGGGATTTCTTTGGTGCCTTTCTCTCTAGATGAGCAAGGCTATAATATTGCCCCACACCTTCCTGCATACCTATGGGTGAAGAGTTTAGCCAAGAGTCTTCCTGGACCCCCATTCCCTAAAACTAACACACACACTAACACACACAGACTAACACAGACACGCATGCTAACACAGAAACTTGCTATAACATCCACGCACCTAACAACATAGAGTTACTAACTGTAACACCATAGACTAACACACATGATTTAACACCATACACTAACACACACTCTTACACCATAGACTAACACACATGATTTAATACCATACACTAACACACACTCTTACACCATAGACTAACACACATGATTTAACACCATACACTAACACACACTCTTACACCATAGACTAACACACATGATTTAATAACATACACTAACACACACTCTTACACCATAGACTAACACACATGATTTAATAACATACACTAACACACACACATACTCAGCCTCATACACAAATTCACACACACTCTAATAACATACTCTAACAACATACACCAGCACACACATACTTTAATAACATACACTAACATACACATACTCTAATAACATACGTTAACAAACACATACTCTAATTGCATATTCTAACACACAAACTCACTCTAACGCTATACACTAACAAACATTCATAGAGTCCCCTCAATTATACCCTTAAAATGGTGACTTTCCAAAATAAGATTTTTGTATTTGGCCACAAAAAAAATGTATATGGCAGGTAAAGTTAGGATGTTAAAGAGTACTGAACACAAACATTTTCTTGAAAGAAATGTCTGACGAATGGAGGTCATTTATGAATATATTTTATATTAATGAGTAAAAAAACAAAAAACTAGCATACAACTCAAGTTTAATCATCTTCGGTATTAAGGTTTATAAAACGCTCATCTACTCCGCCACACTTACAATGAAGTAACAGTACAGACCTTAAACATTTTAAATAGATTTCAAAAAGTCTGTTTCCTGTTATGAAATATTTAATATATAAAAGTCCTCTGTTGAAATACCATTGGTCTGACCATCCTTACACATAATGCGTTGGCCTGGTCGCAAATCATATAACCACAGAATAAATCCCTAAAAAAAACAAATGAATTCATATCACACCATGACACTTGGATCGGTGAAGTTAGCTCAGAACCACAAAATGCAGAAAGTAATTCCAGAAGTCTAGGCCTGGAAACAAATACTTCTTCCCAAGCTTTTCAAGAGAGAAAAGTCTCACGAGCAGGAGCTTTAAAAAAAAAATATATATAGTTAAATAATTAAACCATAGAGCCACCTATAGCTTGTGTTTTTTGTTTGTTTTGTATGTTTTTTTTTTTCGGTGTAATTGTTGTGGAGGTACTTGGTTTAAACATTAACCTAATGGAAGCTGAGACTGGAGGCAGCCTGTAGCAGAACCAGAATTATCTACTTAACTTCCTCTTATGATGTTTCGTTCCCCCATCATCCTTACAAAGGCTGCCTCAACCAATGAATGACAATCAGGAACTTAAGGATAAAGCAGAGCTACAGCAATGCGAATGAATAATCCTGAGAAAACATCATTCCCCACTTTTCCCATAAAGTGGGGTTTTATTATATGTCGATATTGTTTATTTTAATGTGTTGTGTTTGGGGACTGGCCCAGGTCTGTTTTAAATGAGAATTCCTACTAAAATGATTAAGACACAGACATTTTATCCAGCGCAAGGCAATATGATACTAATATAGGTCTAAAATAACGGCTAAAAACTAGAATTATTTTTTGAACAGTACCAACACAATATAAAAAAGAAAACCTATTTTAAAGTAGTATTAGTAATAATATAAAAATACTAAGGAAGGTTTTTCCCTTTAATGATGCACCATGGAATATAAATTTATATTGATGTATTAATGCATCACAGTGCTACATGACCCCGATTAAAACGGTATTCTGTCTACAATGAATATATGCATTTTGTTCTTGAATTTGTACTTAACACATATTTAATTTTTTTTCCTCATTAACACAAAGCACCATATGTTGGCATTTTACAGAAAAAATTTTTTTTAATTATTTTTGATCATTTTAATTGACATAACATGTACAGACGTATGTTCTTTCTACCACCAGGCAGGCATCTGATCTTGATGCAATTCTCTTGTTTTCTGCTCACTGGTTTTTGGCTTCCTGCAGGACATTTTGTTGGAATTAATAATGTTGTTAATGCTTCAAAGAACTATTGCAAATATACTATTTAGAATGGAATTTTGCTCTAGTTTGGCCTAGAAGTTGGGCTGTGATAGGGCATGAGCCGAAGCTTAGACTCGTCCTCCATGGACATCTTTGTGCATTCCCAGGGACCCCCAAAATTAAACAGCTGAAATATGGGGCAGACGGGGTTAATGTTGTGAATGACTATTGGAGCTGGAAATGGCCGATTTTTTATGGAATATTTAAGGATTTATGCTTATATCCAATATTTTCCTGTATTCTTGATTGCTTGTTTTTTTCGAATAACGACCAAACAATTTCGATTAATAAAACGACAAAACAATTTCGATTAATAAAAACAAAGTTACATTTTTGTTCATATTTTTTTTTTATAAGATTGAAATGTAACAAGAATTTCTAAGGATTTATTCCAAAAACAATAAGTAAATGCTACATTCAAACGTGGAGATGAAGTTTATGCTGATGAAAAAATAGCAGTTCCATCGTAAAACTTAGAAAAGGGATCTCCTGCACATTTTCCTGACATAATAGTCCCTGGCATGGTTACTTAAGTGTGATTAAATTCTCTGCGCTGTTCCTTTACTGCCGCGAGGCGCTGGCAGCTGTCCAGCTCAGTGCCGGGTACTCTCGTTGGAGAGGCTTAGATGGGATGTAAGGAAGTTTTACTTTTCGGAGAAGGTGGTAGATAAGGGTAACAGCCTCCCAGCAGAAACAGTAGAGGTGAATACGGTGAGGGAATGTTGACCTGCATGGAAGTTATTCGCCGGCACACCTGAAAACATTCCTAATTAAGCCAATTTTGAGACTTTTTATCGCGTTTTATTAGCCTTTCACTGGCATTCTATGTAGCAATTAGCTGGTGACATTATATCCCTACCTGGGAACTTTCTAAATCAGCTGACCCCTTGAAATATTAACCCTTTAATAGCCATCGTGAGGATTCTATGTAGCGACTCGCCAGATGTGTTACTCAAACCGCTCTAATACCGGTCCCCATGGAAACCTTTTCATTATTTCAAGATACACTTGAGTCACCTGTATTCAAGAAGGGATAGAAACTAGACCTGTGCATTCGTTTTGGCGGGAACTTTATTTCATACGCAAGAACTTGCATTCATACGAATCATTAAAAATGAGGGCGATCAATATTCTTCAGCTATAAGTAAATATTGGTGACAAAAACCATGGAAACCTTTTCATTATTTCAAGATACACTTGAGTCACCTGTATTCAAGAAGGGATAGAAACTAGACCTGTGCATTCGTTTTGGCGGGAACTTTATTTCATACGCAAGAACTTGCATTCATACGAATCATTAAAAATGAGGGCGATCAATATTCTTCAGCTATAAGTAAATATTGGTGACAAAAACCAGGCATTATAATATATAAGATTGGGGAGATTCGGTCCTGGTCCACGGGCTCTACTACTCCTGCTGCTGCTGCACCTCTTTGACCATCTCTGGGGGAACCTTTTTTTTTAATTTCTATAATGAAAGGGGAGTCCAGAAGGTGTCAGGAACCTCCACCTCTTGGGAACTCCCCCCGAATGTCCTTCCGAATTAATAAAAGACCTCTGAATTTGTGCACAGGTCTTATATGAGCCATAACCTACTGGTAGCAAAAACACCAGTTGGGGGTCTTAGATATAATCAAAGAACATCGGTATAGGAATAAGTCAGTTCCAGACTGTGTGACCCTGAGAATCTGCCCCTTCACCCTGAGATTGGGGCAAAAACCCCTGAGATTATATCCCAGTGTTCCACATTAACGATGGTGGCCGCAGAAGGGACCGCTAGGTAAGGTAAGTACGCCGCTGGGGATGCTGAGCCCTCTAGGGAAGCTTATCTAGGATATTTACAATGAATTTCTACTCTGCAGACGGGGTTTTTACCCACGAGGATCATGTTTACCATGGGCAAAAGTTTGTAAAAATGTTCCAAATGTTTATTGTACATAAATATATAAAAAAAAAGATATTATGATGCCAATTGCCGCCGTCCCGTTTTTTTGTAAGATCGCAGGGACCATTACCACGTTTACTGCAGATATCACATCAGGTATTGTGTCTCCACTTATATATCATTGGACTAATATGAACAAAAAACTATAACTTAATCATTGCAATATTTTGCTTTTTCTGAATGAAGAACATCTGCTTCACATTCAAACTCTATAAATGCAGAAATGTCCCTTAAAATACAGCAAATACATCTGCCAGGTCTGTTTTGGCTCCGTCTTGGTTTTGCCTGAATTAATTCAAGAAAACATTTTTTTTCTCCAAATTATGCAAAGTGCAGCAATAGTGAAATATATATATATTTATATAATTTTTCATATTTTTTTTGTTTCCGTAAGTGGAATATTATTCTGTTATGTTATATACTACTTGTTATGTTTTGTTTACCCATATATAAAATAATACATTATATATATATATATATATATATATATATATAATATACCCCTCCCCCACACCCCATAAGGTTTGACCTTCTGTTATGTTCCCATATATTCTCCTGCGGATGCAGTGTGAATTTGGCTTTGATTGTTGGGGTTTTACTTGTCACCGTTTATATCACAGTTGGCTTCCTTGGATTGCTGCTAAATAAAACCTTACGGTTTTTTTTCCCTTTCCCTGCGGATCACCATATGCTCTCCCAAACCATAAGCATTCCAGACTTAGTCAGCCGGATAATCCGACCTCCTTAAATATGAAAGAATGGGTTGATTGAATTTAGACCAGCCAACCTGTTCAAGGTGCGCTGTCTGGGTGAGATTGATGGGAGTCGTAGCTCACGGTAGCTGGAGGGATAGCTATTTGGAGGAATGAAAACAGGTGAGGCACAAAATGTGAATAATGAAATTATTATTATTTATTGTTTTATATAGCGCCATCACATTCCGTAGCGACTGATTGGCTGTTTGAAGTATCCAATCAGTGGCAGGAAAGTGCGCCCACTGAAATCAATGGGTGTTCTTGGGTGTAGTGTGACCGCTACTGATTCTGCCCCTCCCCCCCCATGCATTTGCAAAAGGGTCCCGACGATAATTTAAAGGGGCTACGCAGCTATTATATGCGTTAAAGTGTATATGACGGCTGGAGTGTCCTTTTAACTCTGTGCTTTTACAAATACAGGGTCCGCTCTACGATCGCGGGTCAAACTTTGCATATTACACAGTCTTATTGTGCAAGTTTTATGTTCGTTGCAATGAAAAGGGAACTGATAAATTACAACTGTTTAAAGTTTTCTAGAAACAGAGTTTTTCAGGTTAAAAAAAATGACAGCACTTTGTTTACTTTACTGGTCGGGCCAGGCAGCTGGCTTCTTTCAGAAAATGTATACTTTACTTTTTAACACTGTTTTGAGTAAATGGTACGGTTTTGGCTTTTAAACATCACCGCGTTTATTTCTTTAAAACATTAAGCATGACCCAAAATGGGATATATTTAACTTATTAAGGGGAATCAGGGGGTACCTTGGTAAGTCATCAAAATAGCGTAATAATTGTAAATATTAAGAAAGAATTAGCTGACGCAATAAGGGTCGGGGTGATCTAATCAGCAGGGTGTGGTGATGATACCACGTTTCAAATTTTACATCAGAATCACTTTTTACAGAGACCCTCTTCTTCAGAATGATATTGAGATTTTGGAGAGAGTTCAGATACGGGGTTTAGAGGAGTGAAGTTTAAGAGCAGAAATGTTGGAATAAGCGGCCATAATCTAAAACTAGAGGCTTAGATGTGATCTATTGTTGTTACTGAGAGGGAGGTGGATAAGTGGAACAGCCTCCCAGCAGAAGTGGTAGAGGTTAATACAGTGAGGGAGTATAAACATGCATGTGATAGACATATGGCTCCTGAATATAAGACAAGGAAGCTGTTATTGTAGACTTGGAAGCCTCAGAGAGAGAACGTGTCTTGGTCTGTATATTTCTGACACCATATAGTAAATTGCCCTTGGGCTGCTCTGATTTAAAGATTTTGTGTCATTGCCTTAGCTTTGTATGTTTGCGTTTGACTTGCAGTTCCGCGTATACGCACTAGGGTGCAGAGAGTAGCAAGGGCTTCAGGAAGCATTTACGCGATGACTGGATCCTTTCTGTGCTGCCTCTTATCAGTTGCAATGGGTTTTCTTTGTATTCCCTTTCAGTAACTTTTTTGTGGTGCTCCCGTTGCATATCCCCCTTCCTTACTAACCAACTATTTGACATACAAGACATGTATTCAACCAAAACGCATAATTTCCTTACCTCCAGTCACCTCCAATGCTAGTTCAGCAAAAGCCAAAGTTTTTAGTGACATTAATCTGTTACACTATCCTTTTAAGGCTTGAATAAATACCATTGATTTATTATTTATTATGATTTATTAGTATTATTGATTATGTTTTATTATTATTATTATTATTATTATTTATTAAGCACCAACATTTTCCGCA
This sequence comes from Sceloporus occidentalis, assembly GCA_023333645.1. NCBI lineage: Eukaryota > Metazoa > Chordata > Lepidosauria > Squamata > Phrynosomatidae > Sceloporus > Sceloporus occidentalis. The sequence continues at coordinate 53,326 of JALMGF010000131.1, forward strand.
ACACTTTGCAATTAAAAAATTACATTGAAATTGACATGCGTGTTCTGTGTATTTTTTTTTTTTACGTACTTTCATGCACGTAAAGATTCCAAAACGTAAAAATAACGTAAAAATAATAATGTTTTTTGTTACGTTTTGTGTTTTTTGGGGGTACAGCCATTGAAAGAGGTGATAATTATATTAAAAAAAAATAATAGAAGAAGGCAAAAAAAAATTCTTTTTTTTCTGCAGAACTGGTTGGTAGGAATGCAGGCGGCCGGTGAAATCAAACAGGGTTTAGGATCCAGAAAAAGAGGGATGTGTTCTGTATCATTAAAAAAATCTCCCTGCCAATGAGTGATAACAGACCGAGGCCTGAGCTGGTCCTTTTTCATCCAATCTTGTCAGCACCCGCACATGGATTTTGACTGCAGAAGGGGGAGGTGGGGAGTAGGAGGTAGTGTTGGTAAGGGAGGGGAGAGAAGGAAAGTATTGTGAGGAGGTTGGAGGAAATGAGACAACCTTTTTTTTTTTTGTTAAAGTCTACAAGACTCCAGGCTTTCCAGCGAATGGTTCTGGTTATCTACTTAGTTCTGAACTGTGTTTGTCTGCGAACGCTCATCCTGGCATATAGCAGAGAGTCTGCGCCGGCAGCTGCCCAAACTTTACTATTTTAGATGAAGTTTTTATTTTAAGGCACGGGGAAGTGATTTGTAGCGTGTGGCTGCAGCTTCTCGGGTTTACCTGTGTCTAGCGGAGGAGACTTATTCTTTTAAGAAAGAAAAAAAAGAATGGGACGTGCGGTTTGCTTTCTCCTGTTTCTTTAACTCACAGAATCTTAAGGAACAGAGAAGAGAGATCACACCACTCAGAAGGTAGGTCTCGGAAACTAAGAAACCTGGGCTATGAATGAACTTTTAGAGAGTCTTCTTCTTCCTCCTAATTATTATTATTATCATTATTATTGCAGAACACAATGTAATTCCTACGCTTCTTCTTATTTGTATTATTGATATTGCAGAACACAACGTAATTCTTACGCTTCTTCTCGTTTGTATTTATATTGCAGAACACAACGTAATTCTTACGCTTCTTCTCGTTTGTATTTATATTGCAGAACACAATGTAATTCTTACGCTTCTTCTCATTTGTATTTATATTGCAGAACACAATGTAATTCTTACGCTTCTTCTCGTTTGTATTTATATTGCAGAACACAATGTAATTCTTACGCTTCTTTTTCTTTGTATTATTTATATTGCAGAAGACAATGTAACTCTTGTGTTTCAATGCACTTTAATGTTGTCCTTTTAACATTTGTGCTGTAATTTATATATTTACGGTTTCGTAGTATGTTTACAGGGTTTTTTTTCTTTGTGGGATTTTGCACGACAATTTCTCAAAGTTAGAAAAAGCTCATTCTTGCTGGGCTGGATGGCTGGCATTTAGAGGCATGAGATGCAGCAATGTACCATGTATTAAAAGCAGAGCGTGCTATTGTAACCCTTTACATGCCAGTCAGAGGTCAGAGAACAGTCCTATCAAAATCACTACCATCTAGTTTCCATGTGGCTAGGTAGGTAGAAAAAAGGGCAACGTGCATTGAATACGTCATCCGTAGTAATTTGATACTTGAATGGTGGCCAAGATTTGTTCTTTTTATTCATTTGGATATTTTGGGGGGTTCCATAAAGTTGGGTTGGGCACGCACCCCCTGGTTAAGAGAGGTCTTGCTTGCTATTGGATTACGTTGAAATTCAGCAAATAATCCAAGAAGAATGTTGATTCAGTTCTCTGTCTACTCTGGTCACTGGAAGTTATTGTCGGCTCTCGGCTCTGGAATGCATTGTGTTGATGTGCCTACATCTCATGTGTAACTTTCCCTCTAATCTCATTTAAATTGTGATGGGGAGATAAGCTGTGTAGCTGGGACTGTTATTTGTGTACTGGAGACAGAATATAATGTTGCTGACCTTTAGAATTCTGAAATGCTTTATAATCATGACATAGAGGAAAGGTAGTTAATAATGAAATATGTGGTGGGTTCAGCGTGTATTGAGCAGTCTTCTGGATTTGGTGAATTTCCGCTTAATAAGAGAATTTAAGAACATCAAGTATTGTGTTGATTAACATTAAACTTGAAATATTAAACACAAGATTAATTAAGAGTATTACTACAGTGAAGCTACACCCCATGAGCTTGAGGACTCCAGTCCAGACCTAAAAGCCTGGCTTAGTCCAGGTCTTTGGGGGGAAGGGAGCAAGCCTTGGCCAAGCCGGCTTTATCACCTTCTGCCCTTTCGTCTTTAGATCCCTGCTCACCTCCAGATGGATGCTCACAAGAGCCTGTTGATCAAGACAAGATGTCAGCACATGCACAGCTCAGTCAGGTTCTGATCTACCCCAGCACCCCAAAGGTGCTATGACTTTAAAGGTTGATGTTTGACCCTACCGACTACAAGGGTGTCAAACTACAGGCCTCGAGCGTCACAAACAGATTAGGGTTTATGTAAATCCCTGCTTAGAACACAAGTGATTTCATCAATTCCAACCATTTTGGAGCCATCGGTACTAATGAGAAAATCTGGCCTGGTTCAGGCCCTCGAGGCCTGGATTTTGACACTCCCATCTTCAATGTGGAGATGTAGATCTTTTTTCTCCCTCCATTACCAATATCACGTTTCAGAGATTTAAGAAACTAGAGTTGTGGGTGGTGTTGGGTTGGATGGAACCCCCATTGGCATAAACCTCCTGGTTTCCATCAGCTGTTATTTGGAGCTTAAGTGGTTCAAAACTACAACCATCATGAATATACAGTACATTCTATGCTGCATGGAAGTCTTTATGTCAGAATACTAACTAAAACTAATATATTGGTCACTGATGTATCCCAGGCAATAAGACTAAAAAAATTTTTTTCTAAACATCTACTTTTCTCCATCTTCCCCGATTTAGGTAAAATCTTCCAGTCTTTGGGATACTGAGATATCACCCCCCGTATGGTGTTCTTTGATTTACGTGTAATAATGGGAGTTGCAATCTGAAGCTCTGTCGTTCTTATCACGTTGGATGCACCCCAATAACATCCATTATCGTCGGAAAACCACTTTACATGTTACCGCAGGTGTATTTACTTTCATCTGTTTAGATTCTATCCTTAAATGAATTGCACACCTACAGTTTGGTTTTGTTTTTGATCATTAAGATTCACTGCAGGGGTGGCCAGCAGGTAACGACCCAACTGTTTGTTAACTTCAGTTACCGCAATCTTTAAACAGTCTGGTGGCTGCCTCTGCTATAGAGAAAAAGAAGATGCCTTCTATATAAAACAAATAATATTCTTGATAAGTCGGTTTCGTAAGCTTGAGATGACATGGTCAACAGATGTTTGGCTGTTGGTTGACTAGTTTGTTTCTCTAATAAAATTAGAATTCTATGGAATCTTTTGATTCTTTTACGGGTCATAAAAATGTTGGTGGAACGTTATTGGAGGTAGGTTACGTTCATTCTTAATCAGGAAAATACAGAGTCTTTGTTGGCCAAGGAAGTTAACTTGGGTCTTCTGCAACCTCTCTTTCCAGCTGAGCAACTTTGGAATGGTTTCAGGACGTTGAGGATCTAAATGCTCCGAGACCTTCCAGCCATTTTGATTCACCTTAAGTTTTCAGGTTCCTTTAAAGTCGGCTTGGGTCACCACGACAAAGCTGGGAGCAATTATTATTATTATCAGTGAATTCACCGATTGTTCACATCTGTGCGTCACTCTAACTACAACTCATCTGTTAATGCACACAACCTCACTGTGTGGCATCTTAATAAAAATAGTTAAATGGATTTAAGACACATATTAAGTCACACACGTTAACCGAAATCCTCTAATTTTCAATGACACTCTTTAACACATGGCCTCTTAAGACATTAACCTTATTAATTTGTGTGTTCAATGTTCTTAAATAACAGGAAAAACTCAATTACTCTCACTTTGTTGTGATGCAGCCCTGCACAATGTTTTTTTTTTTTTTATTTCATTATCTTTCCATGGGTTTGTAATGTTTAAAATTTTATGTATCAGGAATTTCAGTAGCTCTGGTAGCTTAGGACCAGACCCATACATACGATCTGCCTTCTGTTATATTTGTCTTTCTTGCTCATTTCTTAGTAATGATTCCCCAACCTTAGTATGTAAGCGTGAGCTCCCAATGCCTTCTACCCATAGCAGGGTTCGGGATGGAACCATTCTTGTCTATGGAACGCAAGCCTGGAAGACCAGCGAAAGTGCCACCAGCACGAAAGGAGTTTCACAGAGCTATGGGAGGCTGGGAAAACTTATTTTTAATATAAAATGAACAATTATGGCAAAAAAAACCTGATTTAACAGGATTCTTGCAATACGTTCCCTTAGAGGGACACTCCACCCATCATATGCCCCAAAATGTATGTGATAGCTGAGATGTCCCTTTCATGTATTTGCTCTTTCGGCCGCTGACCACCTTTATTCCAAAGAACCAGACATGTTAAGCAAAAGCTTTTATAGTCAGCCCTGGCGCTGGCTCAGGGAAAGCTGTCCACGGCGCCAATCACGGGCAAGAATTGTCGGGGGGTATCTGTAGAGCTGCAGCTTCTACAAAAATTGTCCACAAGGTTTCTGTCCTCACATATTCACTTATCCCCCCCCCAAGGAATACCGCAAACGTTTACAATGTATCCATATGGTACGTAGGAGAGTGCCCCAGTGTTTACAAATCTATGACATATGGCTCTTGTAGTATGTAACGTAAACCCGCAGTCGGGGATTGGCGCTCTGCTTTAAATTAGATTGCAGTTTGATTGCTGCAATCTGCCTGTCAGAAGGGCCGGCTAATTTCCTTCCTCCCGTCCCCAGCATCGTCCCCAGCATCGGCGCACCTCCGAGTATTATGTTACAGCCGCAAATAGTTGGGATCTCCGCATGCAATCATGAGCCGGGCCCTTTTGTGTAACACTCATCGCAGAACTGTAGACAGACTTATCTTACTGTAGCCTTGTTTGGGTTGGTAAAGCTCTTAAACACTATCTCCTTCATCCTTTGAAGCGGTGAGTGCTACCCGTGTTAATTCTTTAACCGATAAGAAATCCTCTGGAACGTGATCCATGTCTATCTCTTTGCCTTTTAAAGTCATGGCTGAGTTTCTTTTTCATGGCCGAAGTGTGTTGGCTTCGCTGTCGGTGTGCTTCTGCTGTGTATGTGCAGGCCATGGAAGTACCTCCTAGTTATTTACCGCCTATTGGCATAAAACACCTACCAGGATTTGCAAAGGGGAATGGGATAGTCGCCCTTTCTGGGTGTTCTTACAAGAGACTACCGGAGTAGTCTGGGTCTGGAACCAACATCTGGGACGTAAGCCGAATCCAGGACTGTTGGCAGCTATGCAAGAATGCACAGAGCAGTGTGAATACTTGTCCTGTATACCATGGTCTTATCAGACTGATTTACACTCCTTTCCTCTCTAATGACCGATTGGGAAGAAGGATATGTAAGAGACAGATTCATGCGCTAAGTATTATTTTTAACAGTGATGTCACATCCCTTCCTGAAGAGACAGAGCGGAGAGTTTTAGTTAAGGGTTAATATTAATTAACGTAGTATGAGTAATCATTTTTTTTATGCTCTTAGTTTTTCTTTAACTGTTTCCAGGTAATACAATGTCATATGTATAGATGGATCTAAGAGGGATAAAGTTAACGCATCATTTAGGATAAAGGTTGCCAGGTTACAGATGGATTATATCAGCGGATATAGAGGATTCCTTTCCTAGATGCATGTTTCTGGTCCGTGATCATGGTGGGAGTTCTAATCATCTTCTGATTGACTGCGAATACCAAGAAACTAACACAAAGCCAGCCTTTTTAACCCCCCCAAAAATACCTGCTTCCTCCAAAAGGCAGGAATTATAAAAAAGAGTCAACTCACCTTAACGGACTTCTCCAGCGTGCTTCTGCTAATTTCCCATATATATATTAATCTACCGGTGTATTTTCTACCGCAAGAAACATACTTACCGGTAGGGCACATGATGCCACTCATCGGTTTGCTCACAATACATAGGTGGTGTTATGATGTCATGTCAGGTTTCTGTCTCTTTTATGCCAGCAGCTAGGATATACGTGGAATCCAGGACTGTTGGCAGCTATGCGAGAAGCTTATCAGTAAGAAGTGACATTTGAGGATGGACAATTATTCTGAAGCATTCATTTTTAGGCATTGGAAATTTATTTTAAGGATTGGGCAGCAATGTCGGGTTCTGTGTGTTTGTATGTATAGGAGGGCAGATTGAATGGAAGAAGAACCCTTTTATCTGTCGAAAGATGAGAAAATATTTAATGATAGGTCAAAACCGGCAAACGCCTCAGGCCCAGCAGAGTCTGCGTTCATCATGAGCGCTGGGCCAGCCCGACAATGGAGCCGAGTGGGGCGCCGAGTGGTTTTCGCTTACCAAGCTGTCAGTACCCGCTCGGCGCCCCTCTCTCTCTCCTCTGCGGCGAGTCTCCCTGTTCGGTCTTCGTGCCGGCTTGTAATGCTGAGTGCCGGAAGATTAACTGATTTCCGGCGCTCAGCATTACAAGCTGGCACCGAGACCGAACAGGGAGACTCGCCGCAGGACTGCTGAAAGGTAAGTACAAGGGTGGGGGTAAGGGTAGATAATAGGGAGGGAGAGGAAGGGTAGATGATGGGGGGGGGAGGAAGGGTAGATAAGGGGGGGGGGGCGGCTTTTTAAAATTCGCCCCAGGCGGCATTTTGCCTTGGGCCGGCCCTGGGGACGGGCACACCTCGGGAATGTTTCCCTGGTATTTCGGCCTGGTGCCCAATATCTCGGAGGCTTTGTGTCCGCGGTTGACACCTGGAAGTGACTGCTGACAGTTGATGTTGCTCCTCTTGTGAGCAACAGAATCATAAATAGGGAAGATTTGTAGGGGGAGATACTTGGGGGTTCTTCATCATCCATGAATTCAGCAAAAACAATGTATTTTTGCACTCCTCCTACCACTGCTCTTATTTCTTTCTAGTCTATTTCCTTTATCCCATTGCCCCTTCGTGTCTCGTTTTCCCCCCTTTCAGATTCTTCTGATTATACCAGTGATTTTCTGCTGGCTATAACCCTCTCTATGCTATTCCAAACTTAATGCCCATCAAGCATGATGGGAGTTGTATTCTATAGCTCCGGTGGTGCGGTGGCTTTGACTTTCTATAATAGTTTGCAGGATAAAAGTAATCCGCAAAGACTAAGGCATCTCAATGTGTCCGGCTTGGAGGAGAGAAGACAGAGAGAGGGGATGTGATAGAAACATTTAAATCCATAAAAGAATTTAACAAAATACAAGAGGGAATTTTAGGCTCACAGGCTTAGATGTAATGTAAGGAAGTTTTATTTTGGAACAGCCTCCCAGCAGAAGTGGTAGAGGTTAATACAGTGAGGGAATTTAAACATGCATGGGATATGGCATATGGCTACTTAATATAAGGCTTTGCCTGCTTTCTGAGCTCTGTCCCACAACGGGTTAATCCGCACACACGACACATTTCACTTTACTCGGATTTGTAGAGTTGCAAGTGGTGCGAGACCACACATGCAGAAACAGGCAAAAATGAGAGTCCTGGCTCCACTCCCACCCGGCACAATGCCTTGAAGCTTTCGAATCAGCGATGTGACTTACACTTGGTTACTTCCCTTCTTCTTGACTTGTTTGATTAAGGAAGAGCCTCAGGACTGTCTCTGGAATTTGCTGCCTCATTGTCCTTTTGGAAGCCTTGAAGTCAGATCTTACCCCAGCCAGCGATGTTAAAGGGACCCTGGCAACCAAATCTGACGTGCTTTCAAAAAAGAAACGTAATGGCCAATACACAGAGCTTGTCAAATTGATAGCAAATGTATAGATCAAATGTATTTCTAAAAATATTTTGTGGGGGTATTAGCCGAGTGTCCACTCAACCTCAGTATACAGTATAGCGAGCTGTGCTCCACTGTTAATAGTATGTATTGGTTTATATAGCACCACCATATTCCAGAGCGACGTATGTACAAAAAAATCTTTGTGATTGGTGCATTGTGGATGCCATATCTATCTATCTTAAAGCCCTAGGCCAGCGCCACCAACCACCCCCTCCGCTGCCAGGAAATGACATCATATCCCAGTTCTCCACCGTTTAAGGTCACATGATGTGAGTGAACTCCGACGCAGTCCTCCATAGGTCAGTTGCGGAGATCAGGGATCTCCCTTTTTACCGGCCCGCTAATCAGTGGTGCCCCAAGAGTCCAATAGGCTTCCTGTTTAGCGTCAGCGGGGCTGCTGCCCCCTGGACCTATGGTCCTAGGTGCATGTGCATGAATAGGACTATAGCATGAATGAATTCAATCAAAACACAAACGATATATTTGGTCTGCTGTCATTTGCCATAATTTGGCTTTTATCCATGTAGATCTTTTAGCGAAACCCCATTAAGAAAAATAATTCTGCTTATAATTAAAAGAAATACTGGTGATATTAGAAACAGTCGGGCCATCGAGTCCTTAATCAGTCGTTGGTCTCGTCTTTGATTCAGGAGCCATATGCCTATCCCATGCATGTCTGACTTCCCTTATTGTATTAGCCTCTACCATCTCTGCTGGGAGGCTGTTCCTCTGATCTTCCACCCTCTCATTCAGCAGTTGCATTTTTGCAGTTTTACAAATCTACTGTTTAACCGTGACCACCCTGACGTAAAATACACGCTTTGTATCCAATGAACGTATAGCGATTCCCATAGGTTAGAATTTTTTTATTTTCCTGTTCCATAAACTCTGATTTTATGACATCAGAAAGGAAACTTGGCTTCCGTGGCATGTTTTTGTTATCAGCAACCGGGCTGAATTTATCTTAATTTTAAAATTGCCTTTTCTGACACTAATGACTGCCTGACTACTCTTTAGCGGGGATATCCTGAGGCTTGTGGACAGACATGTCAGTTATGGGCAGAAATTGAGCAGTTACTCAATGTCGGAGGCCTGGAGGCTGTGGAGACCTCTAAGTCTTACTGTGGTTTTTTCGGCACTGATTATAATTCATAGGCAGTTTTGCAATTAAATTAGGACTAGTCGCCTCTGTCCCCTCTCGCCTTTAACCCTTCGAGTACAACCCTTATCAGACCCATTCGGCACGTCTAGTCCGCCATGATGTAAAGACTCAGACCTTAATCAGTCGTTGGTCTCGTCTTAGATTCAGGAGCCGTATGTCTATTCCATGCATGTTAACTGTATTAACCTCTGGCACGTCTTCTGGGAGGCTATTCCGCCCATCAACCACCCCTTCTGTAAAGTAATCATTTATTAATCCTTCAAGCGCTCAGACAGTTAAACAATTTTAATAAATACAGCTGGTCCGTAACAAAGCCGAGGTGGTTATTATTAACCGGAGTCCCTTTATGGTCTGTAAACATCTCCTCTTTCATTTTACTTAAAAAGCTTTTCTACTTTGATCTCAGGGGCCGTGTTACCGGTTGTGACCATTTAAATAAGGTTCCTTGTACGCTATAAAGTAGGATTTCTGCTCCGGTGCAATTAAAAGCCTTCAATTTTTGAAACATTTAAACAGTTTAATTGTATAATAAGTGGCAAAGGCTAAATCACAGACAACATGGGCTTGGCTTTAATTTCTGCGGGAATAGACAAACTGGATATTGCATCGTCTCCTCCATCTTTCTTCTGTTATCGCATAAAAGTAATATTAATATTTGAGAATTCTTTCATTTTTAGACAGAACATTCCGTTCCTGAATCTCGCGCTGTTTCTAGAAGTTGTCAATGAGCCTTGATTTTCTATTGGCCGAGCAGTATTTTTGGTGCAAGCCAATGGAAGAACAAGGACAGTGGTGTCCATCTTTCTGCAGAATCTGTCCATATATATTTGCCCCTTTCCCCACCCCTCCCCCTCTAATTTTCGTGCAGGAGGTGTGTTCAGCCAAACTCCATCTCCATGCATGCCTTAAGTCCAGCCTTGGCTTTATGAATGCTGTTCATAGCGCCATGCACATGCGCTAAAAGCGCTCCCATTGATTTCAGTGGAAGTGCCTTCCCTTTGGAATCAGCCAATCAGTGGAAAGAATCATTGGATCATGGAGGTGGAGGGCAGCTGCTGCAGCAGGGCTGTAGCTACTGTATAGGGTAAGTGCTTTTTTTTTTTTTTTTTTAAAGAATGCATATTAAACGACTCATAAAGTGTTTTCTTATGCACTCTGGCCTGCCAGTGACATTAAACTGTCCCTTGATTTTGTAAATAGTTTATTTTTATAATATCACTTTAAATAGTGTAATAATAATAAGAGTAATGCATTTATGGAACTACCTAAAAAACTACAATAATTACAACAACTGTAACTTTTCTACGTTTCTGCTATAGTTAAAAAAACAAAACAAAAACTAAATTAGACTTTTGGTTTAATTTTTTGTTTAAATGCAGACAGGACCAACAGCTGTGCCTTAAAGCTGCAAAGCCAAGCGCCAGGCCAGACTGCTTTGATTTTATTGGAAGCGTTTCTGTGGTTGGGGGGTGCAGAGTCTTTTAAAAAAAAACAAAAAAAAAAAAACATGTCTTTGTTCAGGCAGCCAATATATAAATAAAAGAGACCACACCTTAGAAAAATCCTTAGCATTAAATCTTAATAAGGTTATAAAGAGAGTAAAATTCTTAGTCTACTCTGCTAAATTTAACACTTTTATAACTAAATTCAGTCTTAGGAGCATTATTCCTAGTAACATTTAATGTCTATACCTTTGTCAGAAATAATTCTTTCATTAATTGAAATTTTGCGACCGCAGGCACTGATAGGCTGTTGCCCCCGAATATGAAAAAGTTTTTAATAATATTTTGAATAATACAATGGCAGACCTGCTTAATTCTTACATTTAAAAGCTAAGCCTTTATGAGAAACATTTAAATGAATATTTGCAGTGAGATTCATTATTTTGTTTGCGAGAGCATGCAAGCTCTGCGTCCACTAATAAGCAGCATATTGGAAGCCATTTTTTTTTGGGTGGAAAATGTTGCCTTTGAGATCGCTTTCGAAGAACACGCATATAGAAGATAACAGAAAACAGATTCTTGATCTACAGAAAGTTTCTTATAATACATTAGCTGGCCGCATACAAGCACATTAATGCCCCCCCACCAGAATCTGTTATCATGGTTGCAAGCAGCCGTATAAAGCTGCCTGCTCCATGGACAGATCGCTGCCTAAAGGCAGTAATCAGGCTTTATTTATATTTTTTTTTTTTTATTGTTAAAAAGAGCCTCATTTTCAAACACCCAATACTTTTTCCTTCTTTCAAATATATATATACTTTTTTTTTTCTTTCCTTCAAATATAAGACTTTCTCCTTCTTTCAAATATATATATATATATTATTTTTTTTGTTGTTTGTTTTTTTTTTCTTTCCTTCAAATATAAGACTTTCTCCTTCTCTGTGTTGTTTTTTTTAGTGTGATTAAAGTTCGAAGATATTGAGTGCCAGATCTGCTTTGGTTTAATTTTCAAGTCTTACTAGAGCAAATCATGTTTTATCCAAGTGGAACAGCACCTCTAAGTGATGCATCCAGGAGATATTATCGTTTTTAGATTTATTATAGCGCCATCATATTCTGAAGCGCTGTATTAGAAAGTCATATTTTTATTTTGTCGGCCAGCACAGAATTTTGAGAGCTTTTTTATTTATTTATTTTAAAAAGTGGAGATTTGACAGTATATCTGCAGAGACCTGTAATAATTGAAATTTGTAAGCATGTTTAGTTTACACGTCCCTCTTGCAAAGTGAGAAGCTGGGGTATTAGAACCCAAAGAAAGGGCTCATCTCTGCCTTAAATTCGGGAACACAAATAAAGAACAGGAAACAAAAAGCTATGAATTAAAAGCAAGACCGGTGTTGTTCTTAAATCAATCATTCTCTGCGCTGACCCTCCCCTTCTGTGCGCTGCTTTGTTGACATAAATCTGTTTGCGTAGCCGGTCGGGGAGCAGTTCTTGCTGCGGGGGAATCTGGATAAAACACATAGGCTGCAGGACACTGGTATACCACAGCGGGTGTATAATATATAATATATTACAGGGAAACAAGCCGTATAGACATAATTATTGCTTTCAGGAGTGGGGAATGTGCAATACAGATATATGATAGACACATAGAATGTGGCGGGGGATCAGACCCATTCGGCCCGTCAAGTCGCCCGTTTCTCCCGCTGTAACGATCAGACCCTAATCAGTCGTTGGTCTCGTCTTAGATTCAGGAGCCAAATGCCTATCCCATGCATGTTTAAATCCCCTCACTGTATTAACCTCTACCACTTCTGCTGGGAGTCGGATCCACTTATCTGCCATCCCATCATTAACGTGAAACCTCCTTACATTCCATCTAAGCCTCTGACCCTCCAGTCTCAGATCATTTCTCCTCCTTTCCAGTGAACTTCCCTCCTGTACTTTGTTAAATCAAATTATGTATCAGACCATTTTTTTTTTCTTCTTCCAGCTATTACATAATTAATAAATCTTGTATATATATATTTTTTGTAAGTAATTTTGGTTTAATTTAAAATTAATGGTGGGACCATTTTTTTTTCTATGTTGGAAATAAATTTGTCATACAACAGTGTTAATAAAAATGCTAAAAATTTTGGTTTTATTTTGGGGTATTATCTTGACTTTATTGCATAATGTGACGCAGGGCCTGCCCAAGACTTAATGCCGCCTGGGGCGAAGTTTAAAATGCCGCTCCCCCCTGCCGACGCCGGGGGGGGGGGGCGGCATTTTAAACTTCACCGATGCCATTATCTACTCTGCCACGGTGCCGGCTTGTAATGCTGAGTGCTGGAAAATGACGTCACTTCCGGCGCTCAGCATTACAAGCCGGGACCGTGACCGAGCTAGAGAGCTCGCAGAGGAGAGAGAGAGGTGCCGAGTGGGTAAGCGAAAACCACTTGGCGCCCCTCTCTCTCCTCCGCTTCAAAAAAAAAGAAGCGCTTGGGGCGGCAAAGTGCCGCCCCTTCTAAAGTGCCGCCTGGGGCAATTGTAGGGCCGGCCCTGATTTGATGACAAAATACATTTCCGTGTTGGATTTTAGAATTATTTTGAGCAAGCTGATGCCAAGTTAACATGTTAATTAGTTTGACATATTATATATTTTTTTTTTAGTACCTCCCTCCATTGTGTTGGGGGAAGGGCAGATTGCTGGAGGTTGGTTAGGAGTATTGATGAATGGTTAGGCTCAGTTCCTATGTTCTCAGGGCTGAAGAGCTTTTGGAGGATGGAAAATGTGTTGCGGGCTAGGAAATGTTTAATGAAACGTGTCATCAGCTTGATAGCACATTGTTTCTGTCGTGCAAATAACAACAACGGGAGTGATAAAATTAAATGACATCACATCTTCTCCAGAACAATTTAATTACCAATATGTCGCTAATTTATTTGCATCCAAGATGGTTATAATTTTTGTTGACTGTTAATTCTGTTCCCTGGCAGGAGAGGAAAATTGGTCAGTTTAGGATTAAAGAGGAAGCCTCGTGAACAAATAATTTGCACACAAAATTAGAATTAATTCACCTGATTTTCATTAACTTTATCGGCAGATCTGGAGGCAGCCATTGTATGCAGTTTCGGTAACACCCCAAACACCGCACTGAGCTGATTCTTTCTGGCAATGCTAATGAAGTCCTGCTTATGCTAATTAAGTCCCTTCCACTATAGTCTGAGTGGAAGTACCTATACTCCTACAAACCTCAGCTGTTAATAAAATCATATTTTATGAAAAGTTATTGAAACAGAAAATGAAATTTTTTTTACAAAACTTCTTTTGGTTGCGTACATTGATCCGGTCGCTGGTGCAAGCCTGCCCTGATAAGATGGTGACCTATTTAACCACTAATGGGTTCTTTTTAGAAACAGTGTTAATACCGTCATATAGACTAGTCAATAAAAACAATATAGTCCATTATTTACACGCAGTTAGCATTTCAGAGACTATTTTCCAAAAAATTATAATAGAACCATTTTTATCAGGTTACTATTATGATAAGAAGTGTCGTGGTTTCTATATAAACATAGAGGGGCTTGTTTCTCAGTAAGGGCTGTAAAGCTTTGGAATCCACTGAATGTTTAATCCAGATTATTCTGACCGCCCTTGGTGTCATAAACGTGCATTCATATTGATACCCGAGGGGCATACGTGCGCGTGCGTTACATGACCTGAAAAACATAACGTGCGGCTGCGCATCTCCAGCCGTCAGACGTCATTAAGAGGCCGCTGGCCTTAAAGTGCCGGGACCGCCTTGTTATTTCCAGTTGGAGCTCTGCCTACCCCCATTCTCTCTAGAGATTAAAATGGTTTGCTTCCTTTCTTCCACCCTCTTTGCTTCTCAAGGGTCCACGGGCCAGTGGGTACAGCAGTGAAAGTCCTCTGTCCACCTCAAATAATGGTTGGCCCATGAGCTGCAGACTCCTTCACCCCTCGGTATTTGGTTCCCATGGGAAACTATACACGTTAACACAGTGGATTGTATATTTTTTTGCCAATATAAACTGAGAATGAACAGATCATTTCCCTTCTGTAGATACCAGTTAATCCCATTAAATGATAAACATTAAAAGAGCCGACAATTTCCCGCCAGCCAGGGATCAAACGGACCGAGGCGCCCTTTTAGCGTCATTCACTGTGGTTTTGCTTTTCAGAGGTAACGCCGCAGAGAAACTCGTATTCTTGTGAAATCACTGATGTCGTAAAATAATTACCCCGGCCTTTCATTTTTTTTCCCCATTGACTCTCGTTTAAAAACACTGTAAATTATTGTCAATTGCTCATAAACATTGCCGTATTGTAAATATTTATGACCCTCTGTTACCTGGATTTCTCACCCCTCTGCATGTTAAAGGGACCAGCTAAACACTTAATAGCCAGTGATGACTTAATAATGGCACAGAGACAAGCACTGATAGGTTGTTGCCATATACACAAAAAAAAATCTTGTTGTGTTTTACATGATTAAACCTTCCGACAAAAAAACAAAATAAGAGATCCGTGAGGTTTACTCGCTTGGCAAACTAGAGAGTACAATTATATTGCGTCAATTAATACAGTGCGATTAATAATAATGTCTAAAAAAGTAAAAAAAAATAATAATACATCTTTTATTCAATTGCAATTCAAAATGCTTATATTAGTAAATCCTGGTTCTACCCTTTCATTAACCCCTTGTAGTTGGGTCACTTGCCATTCTTTTTGCTGTTAAAGGTTGTGGTCGTTCAGGGGTTCACTACCAATGAACATATAAATTGTACAGGGCTACGGAATATGATGGCGCTATATAAAACAATAAATAATAACGATAAATTGTGACCTTGTCTTTGACCAAATCCTATGGGGTTTATTCACTAAAAAGAGAGTTTGCAGGCGAGTTTGGACTCCTTGACTTTACTACCCATCATGAAGGGCAAACCCCAGTGATTGCCCTGTATAATGCATAGTTAACTTTAAAGTGTCTTGAATTATGCGTTAATACGCATATGCCTTCGTATATATGAGAATGGACCGCCTTCTAGTATGGGGGAGACGCATATAGCAAGCATATATCAGGTGTAATGTTGAATATCACTCTTATGGCATTTTTCATATATATATATCTATATATATATATAGATATAGATATATAGTGAAATGCGACGGTTAATTGTCATTTTTTTATGGTGAGACTCATACACGTTGGACATGAAGCCCCCATAATTGTTATTGTCAACATATTCTGCATAGATTACTGTATGACTTTCATATTTTTTTTTAACATATAATACTGCAATTATGATTCTTGAATGTAACTTTAAATAAAAAATCTTAAATAACATAGTTCATTATTTACTAAAAATAAATAAATCATGATATATATATATGTATGCTGTGGTGTCATTATCTAAATATGTATCACTCACACTGTTAATGTATCTGGTAGTTCTATATTTCTGGCTTTTCTGATCTTTGATATTGTCTCGCGGGAGCTCGTGGGGTTGATGAAGTCGGTAGTGATTACTGGTATTGCTGTTTACCCTCCGATGGATAATTGCATTCGTCACACAGGGAACGCATTGTACTTATCAGTGAAATCATTGTCAGGGTGTCAGTTCTATGAGGTGTAATTATGTAGAGAATACGTGGGAAAACTGTCTGCATTCTAAGACAGACTCCCTGCGTGACAGCTCTGTACTGTGCTTCACTCTCGGCTAAAGGTTACCCATTCTTCTTATACAAACATATGAAATCATTGGCGTGTCTTAGACACTTATTATACGTGATATCCGAAGCAGCGTTTGGCTTACCTCCCAACATTTCAAATGGCCAAAGACGGACATTTATGTTTTACAAGGTGTGGTTAACGGCGTGGCCGGTGGCGGGCTTTACTGGGACTTTTTATGTGGCTTTGGGGTGTGTATGCGCGTGTGTGTGTGTATGAACATATAAAGTACTATATATAAAGTCTTCAGCGGGATCCCCACCGAAGAATGCATATCTACACATGGGCACATGGGGTATCCTTCGACTCCCCAGCCCTTCAGTTCCAAAGAGGGACTGGTCCTCCTTTAAAGGGACACTTGGTAGTTATGACTCTGCCCTACATCGTCGGGCAATAGCCGTAGTCTGGATACGGTGCACACAGCAGAAGAGCCACTAGTGATCCTGTATCATATTTCACCGGTCACAGCTGTGTTAATATACAAAGCACCGAGTGTTTATTTTCTTTAAATACAGTAATTAGCTCACGGGGCTGTAACCCTCGGCCAGAGAGCCCCATCAATGTGTTAAAAGGCTGTTTTCTTTTGCAAAGCCATCATACGAGACCTTCGTACAAAGCGCTCTGGAGATTGGAGGAGAAGGGAAGGATTATGCGGACGCATCACTGGAGTTTCACAATGCTGACCGAGGTCACCGGCTGTACGCGTGGGCGACAAATCTATTTAAAGTTTATTGAACATTTTGTGATGTAAAATACTATTAAAACAAGGACCACTTTGAACCGTGGGTGATAGATAGCTACCAACAGTCCCGAATTTCCCAAACTGTTGACTGTCTTGGCAGATGTCCCATTTATTGTGTGTGGCTGTATATATCGGCCAAGAACTGTGACATCATACAGGTGACAGAATCGGAACGTGAAATGGCTGAGACTTTGTAGTCCACAGAGGGGTAATTAATTAGTCATGGTTCTCTGCCTTATCGTATAAAATTGTAATTAAAGAGAAGGGTTGTCCCGGTTTGCCCAATGGCCGGTCCTGGGCCTGTCTGAACTCCTACCTTTCTTCTTACAACGTCCTTACATATGCTGTCTGAGCAGATCACCTTCTACCAGTCCGGGTGTCACAAAATATTGCTTATTTACATTTATAACACATGATTACGTGGATTAATTTAATAAACTAAACTCTAAAATATGGAAGTTGTTAAAGCAACAGTTCTATAGAGATCACCCCAACTTTGGACCTTTTCACACCGATTCTCTCACGCCACGAGAAGACCCCCGGGTTCTGCAGCCACCTGTAATGACCTGTGTGATTGATTGGAATCGGAATATTAAATATCAGAAGCCTCTTTTGACCTTGTTTGAAGCATTGCCTACCTTCATCATCCAAAGGGTTAAAATAATATCTCTATACATGGTTTCATGTTTACATTCTTCTGCGAAATTTCTCGTAATCTCTTAATCTTATTAGACCCGGCGTATAAATAAATAACTAAAATAGTCATTTTCCGGATGATAGTTTGTAGGTATACTGCCGGCTTTGCTCTGGTGAGCTGTGTACTTGCCGATATGTTATTCTGTATCTAGCCATGCGAATGGGACATTATGATCTGCCCGGTGGCACGCAGCGAAGGCCGTGTGTCTAATATCCGAGGCAGAAGGAGTCTCCGGCCTCCCGCGGACCTCCGATGTTATCCAAATGTGAATGGAACAGGAAAAAGACAGACATTCTCGGGACAGATGGACAAAAGCAGGCGTTGCATTAAAGGAACCATTTAAAGAAAAATGCATCTCAGCTACCTGCCTCCTCCGTGGTGATTCTCACTGCTGATTGGCTGCTTGATGCGTTAGACAAGTGTTTGGCCCGAACGCATCTCCTGCATCGAAAGTAGCGGGGAGGGGGGATGCATATGGGGAGATTTCGCAGAATTGCCCCATTTATTTGCAAGGGGGACCCCATGGAAATTTAAAGCGACCTCTCATTAAAGTGCATATGATAGCTGGAATGTTGCTTTAAGTGGAACATTATCTGTACAATATAAATTGTCCAAAAGTATGTATATGGATGTCACAATATATATTATACACCAAGCGGGGGTGCTAGAAAACATGGAACTTAACCAGAATGAGTAATAGTAACAGTAAAGGTTATAATAAAATCTTATTAACATATATATATATATATATATATATATATATATATATATATAGCCAGTACTGTAGAAGTATAAAGGTTATATACAGTATGTCATATTTTTGTTGAACTTGTTTAATATTCACCCAGCTGTCAAATGTAAAATTGTGATTATTATTACGCATGCGATGTTACGGGAAACGTTCTAATTGGTCCTACTTATTCCTGGAACAAAAAAATGTTGGTTTAATCAGTATCCAAAACCTAAGACATGCTGGCTAATTGGATGAATCATCAGTTACAGTAAAGAATTTACTTTGTGTAACATTTCAGTATGTAAAGATAAGGATTCTGCATTGAAGGGGGGGGCAACGCAGAATTAAGTGTTTTTCATTAGAATTGGTCAGTATGTTCTAAAGAACTTTTTGAACGATGAAAAGTATTTCCAGCACAATTTGATGGCCTGTCATATGAGACCAAGCTAAATCCCAACCCTTCTACCGTCATACCCAACTTTTTAATGTAGCTAGAAATGTTAATGATACGTTATAATAAGATATGATAAATATAAACTCTCCACTACATGTCTGATATTGGCACAAGTTTTATCTCTGGTAAGAACCAAAGGTGTATCTTGGCTGGGCTCTTCTCTAGGCTTGGCCCAGGACAGCACCCCAGCCGCCCCCACCACTGACCTCCGCAGCCACCGTCCTCTATGCTACGTGTGCTGTATTTTCATCTCTGATCTCCCAACCCGGGTCATAGAGCAATGGCGCTGGCGAGCCAGATGACCTAATAGGCGTTCTGCCCTCTGCTTCGGCACCCACGGAACTGCCACCCTAGTCAACCTAAACCAGAATACGCCGCTGGTTTGGACACTATTGTATGGAGAACTCCATGCTGATCTTCTCCAGCATTTGAAGTTTTCTCTCAAAGGACACAGGTGGTTATTTTGGTAGAAAAACATTGCTGGAGCCACCTGTGCTCACCACTGGAGACGGTGAAAACCTCCAACAGCAACTGGGCACGAGGACAATAGGGCATCAGCATTGGACATTTCATCATAACTTCATAGAGGTCATCCGAAAAAATCTTAATAGAATCCAACGGCATTACATAACATCATATCGTTAATCATAATTTAGAAGAGTTTTCCACCCAAACGTCATGTTTTCTTTCATTTTTTATATATAAGTATGTTTAGCAAAGTCGCGGCCCTTTAGGGTATTTATACTCAGAATAGTTGACAGTTTTATTGTAATAATCCGTCTTATCCTCCTGCGCCCTGCAAAAGCCTTCACAATAGCGGAGTCCGTGCCAAAGTAATGTGGAAATCGGACTGACGGTGGCACTTATCCAAAGCCGGCAGCTTGTGCTGGCACTTGAAGCGAAGCCATTGAGTCAGCAGTAATATGCATTAACAAGTAGGCCTCGTACAAACCGATCACAAGCTTCGGCTCATGAGAACGCAACACCCTTTAATGGCCTTCAGTCCACTGATGTGTTACTTTATGATGGAAATTTCGGAGTCCTGGGGAAACTGGAATGCAATGAATATTTTATATGTTACATTTAAGAGACTAACAGTACCCGTTATCCTGGAAGACACAACTGTTGTATGCATTATATGTGCAAATGAGCTAGGGAAAAAAATATTCACTCCTAATATTTATGCCTCGGAAATTTCTAAATGAGCTGGCCCTGAGACTCTTAAAATATGTACCCTTCAAAAGACCATTATGAAGATTCTATGTCATGACTCTCCAAATACCGGTCATCAGGGAAACCATACCATATGGGTAGCAAAAGCACCAATTGGGAGTCCCGAGTTTGGTGGAACAGGTCCAACTTTCCAACCAAATTCATTGTTCCTCCTCTTGTACCCTACTTTTCACCACGCAATCATTTTCATACCTGGGAACTTTTAAATGAGGGAAGTGTGTCAGTAAGGTCAGGAACGCATAGATGAGATGAAGCACAAGAAGGGTGGTCGAGGGAAAGGAGTGTCTACTCCCACATTCAAATGCCCCAACATGGTACCTGGCTCCTATATTTTATCATATTTTCTGCTTTTTCCCCATACATGTTATTAAGGCTTTTAGGGCTATAAGACACCGTGATACAATCAGACACACAAAACATTCCTACAAAATAGGGCGATTGGGGAGAAAAGCAGGACATAGTGATTAAGGTACCAAAGAGGGGCTCTCTATCCCGAAGTAGGTTGTCTGCATATTAATCAAAAGACAAAGTTGACTGGAGTTCTTATTCAAAAATCAACTACTGTAGCTGTTAATGTAAGAAAACTGCGAGACGTCCTTCATGGAATTTCTAAGCAAGTTTCGTTCTGTTAACACCGGTGGATCGACCCGGTCATTCAAGGTCATTTGCCGTTGACATTGTCTTGGATTTTTTTCCCCACATCTGTTGCAAGACTCCTCTTTTGTCAGAGGTCAGGCGTTTTTCTGCTAATGAATGTGCCGACAACTTCCTTTTACAAAATGTTACCAAAACATAGCTTTTAATACGCCGATCGTACGATAGGAAGGGCTTTATGGTGATTGTGGTGTCCGGTCAAGGTCCGTTTGTCTGCTGGCCACGAGGCAGGAAATCGTGGCACTTCAGGTTCTGCCGCTGGACGACTGCCACAAAGACACCATTATTCGGAAGGAATTCTTTCGAGGAATTATTGTCTTTTGCGGCAATTGCTTTTAATTTGCCTCAATTTATAACATAAATCAGCATTTTGGGTGCAAAAAGTACGACACTGGCTTATTATGTTTACCGTCTGGAGTTTTGGAATAGAAATGCAAGAGTAGTTCTAATAGTTATGAGTTATTAGAAGAATAATCATAGTGATCATGTGATCAAGATGAAAATTCCCGCTGTCACCCTATGAGGGCCAATTGGATTTTATTTGAAGTGAGCATAAAGATTTCTGTGTTAAACCTCAGTATATCCTACTGACTATAAAGAAACCCTGAAAAGATCAAATAGTGGAAGTGACATTTCAGGTTCAAGGGTCGCAAAGCAAGCTATTACTTTAAAGAGCGGAATATTAACCACGAAGTCACTAATTCCTGTCCTTCATCCATCACTAACTCCCGAACACTCACTGTCCAGACAATGGTCTTCCTGATGGCAGCAGCTGTTACAACTAAGTAAGGTGAGCCTCAGAACATTTCCCAGGATGTTCCAGGATTTAGGAAACAGATTGACAGTTATTAACGCCGCTCAGTGATAAATTGCTTTATTGTTAAAAAGGCAGCCTTAACGCTCAACATAAAGCGGTCTATTAAATAATTCGATAATGAAGAGAGAAATAATGCTTAACGAATGCCAACTCTTCCAAAGTGGTGCCGTCCTTCGGGGGATTTCTGATACCTATAAGTATCCATTGAGGAGCATAAAATCGGACTGGGGGGGGCAATTTTTGGGAATTTTTCATGCATTGTGATGTCAAGAGCAGCCATGTGATAAACTGTATATGTCACGGCAATCAACACAAATTGCTACAGACTGACAACTTGGACTTGAAAGACTAACTTTCTGCACTTTTTTGGAGGAGGGTAAAAAGTTTTAAGCCTTTTACTCATACCTTAAAAACGATGGCGCCAATGATTGGAAATCCTTGTTTGTCTTTGAAGGCAGTCATTAGGATTCAAATCAGATGGCTGCCTGTTTCAGCTTTGTGCTTCGCGCATGGCAATTAAGATAAAACTTTTTACTCCAGCGTTTTTGTAATGCAAACCACGTGTTTCAACTCATTTACAAAATCTCTTTGGGCAAACAGTTGACAAACAAGGGGGTATAGTATTCATAATCCCATGCCGATGCCAAAAATAGAAAAGCATTTGCTGACATACCATGGACAGCAACAGGAACCGGGTATAATGTTACCCAAGAGAGTTAAAGGGATACTCCAGCCATTTGCAGAAACCCCCCCAATAGGCATTTGCCCCTACCCCCACCCCCCGGTCATTTTCCACGCAAGAACACGTCTTACATGGAACATACTTACCCCCAATCAGGTCCAGCGCTGGTTCGGTGAACGCTGCGGGGATCTATTCAGACCCCATACTCATGTGCGCTATGCGCCTCCATTTATTTCAGTGGGAGCACTTTCATACCACTGATTGGTTGCTTGAAGCAGCCAATCAGTGTCAAGGATGGTCATACCATCTTCTGCGTCTGATAAATCTTTTTTTTTTTGTACATTTTGAATGAATACATATTAAAGTACTCACAGGGGGGTTAAGGTTACCCACAGAGCACTTGAATTCTTCTTTAGTGGGGCTGTCGGGAACAGTAAACATTCCCTTTAAAGTTTCTTTCCTTGCTGTCTGTTAATGAAATGTTTGGGTGGGTTCTCGCAACCCACACAGTTGGTGGTCTCCAGTGGGTGGCGAGGAAAGGAATTGTTATGATCATGGCACTACATCGGTTTGGATGATACTTTGGGACTTTAAACAATAGCCTTTCTGTAACATGCTCTCTTAACCAACCGTAAAATAAGAGAGGGGGCTTTCTTCTGCTAAGCAGTGATAGATGGTGGGATCCTCCGGCAGAATCCAGTGTCGTAAATGATTAGAGATCGCCCTACAAAATGAGTGATGTCTTGCAGTTTCTTGTGTTCTGAACTTCTGGTACGTTTGTTAGTTGCTGACGTTCTAATTCATGTTAAATTTTAGCTGCTTTGTAAATGTTTTTTTTTTCTTATTTATATCTGTCGGAATTCCAGAACTAGGTATACTTTTTAGAGGCGCCGTTTTACTTTTAATGTTACTTGTACTCTCTAGTATGTTAACCAAATCAATGTTAGCAGAATTTTTTCAAGTCCCCCCCCCCCAAATTACTACGGCAGCAGCTTATTAGCACCTGTTCTTGTGTCACATGACAATTCCGGGTTCCCAGCAAAAATGACTGATTATGAGACAGGATTTTACACGATTAAAGAATTATTTCTGGGAAGGATTTGGGCATTTAACAGTTCAAGTAATGATGTTTCCAATGCATTTAGTTCCAAAACTGTTATATTTAGCACGGTAGGTGGAACAGCACCTTTAAAATACAATGTATTAAAAGGAACAGCTTACAGTCTCTGACAGCCCTACTAATTAAGAATGAATGAAAGTACTTTTTGTGGCTTCCAGGACAATACTTGCCGCATAAACGTCATTTAAAGGAATGCCATGGCGTGCAAAATATATAAATAATTCACGTTTTTCACTTTATCCCCAAACCACCTTCGTTTTATACCCATTTGTCCTGAAAATACATTTTAAGGATTCTTGCGTAATTACCAACAAATAAAATTTATACAGCATGTAGACAAAGAGGGTATTGTTTGGCGTGGGCCGTAATTTGGTGCGGTCGGTGTTTCCAAAGGACTGCGTTTAAAAACCACAGAGACTCTGGAAGAAAATCTGACGTTAGAACTTTTCAGATGTTAAAATATTGTAAATGGAAACGAATAGAAGGTTTTCTCATTTTCAGTTATATTAGAGTGTTTGTGAGTACATCGTGCGCGGCAGCGGTGCCCCGGGGTAACTGGATTGACCACATCAATCCAGCAAAAAATGTTATATTGAGTCATAGGGAAAAACATTCCTTACGTAAGAGCATTAATGTATTTTATTATTATTATTATTACTATTATTATTATTTACCAGGGTATGTGGGGCAACTCATAACCCCAGAGGGGCAAGTGTAGCCTAATGGTAAATTAATATACCAGCCCCAAATACATTTAGAACATCCATAGATTGAGCATATAAAGGATCCAGTGAGAGTGTCTTGACGCCCTGGTGGTTGTATGTAGAATTGCAGATTTACAGAAAAAGAAGAAAAACCTGTTAGTGACCCAAAATCTTCATATCAGAGCAGATAAGGGTCATTTTCCATCTGCCCAGGACAGCGGGACTTTCCCCGAAACCCTGCGACCTGTTGGAAGCTATGATATTATATGGAATGGTTACAGAAGAAAGAAATGTAAAATGAGCCTTTCACCAGAAAAAAGAAAAAAAAAATCCTTCCGCCTGTGAAAAATCTATACTTGTTAACCTTTTATTTAAATGTATCTTGTATTTTTTTTAAATCCCCTGAATGTTGTTTTTTTAAGGTAAAACAAGAACATTTTAACACAAAATTGGTTAATGTAAGATAATCATTTTTAGGCAACGGAAACCAATTTTACTGGGATTTCCAAATCCTTTCATACGACCACTTATTGAATGGAACCTTAAAATGTTTTATTTCTACTTCCTTCTAGTTCCAAAGAAACTGCTTTCTGAAACTCAGCCAAAATCAGCAAATTACCCCGGAACGCTGCAGACTCACTTCCCGCGGCAGTCAGGGGCTTTTGACCGCAGTGTTATTGAAGATGGAGCAGTCTTCCCCGATCCTGCGTTTATAAGCGAGCGGACACTGCAAGGTACCATAATACTGTGTCACCTGCTATCAGAGGGTAGTAGCTATATGGAACAGCCTGCCAGCAGAAGTGGGAGGGGCTAATTATGTGAGGGAACAGAAACATGATAGGAGTATGGGCAGAGTGGTTCGTATCTGCCATCACATTCTATGTTTCTAAGCCCAGAGCCTGGGAGGGCAGTATACTGCACACTTTATCTATCAGAAAGAGAGATCATAGCTGCCAACACTCCCAAAATTCAGGATTTATTTTATTTTTCAGCTGTGGTCTTCAAATGGATGGCAGTTTGGTGTTTTATTTGCTTTGTGTACATTTTAGAAATTCTTCCAGCTGACAAATACTGTTTATTCCCAGGAGCTGTGATCGCTCGTACAGAGCGTGTTATTGCTGGGGGCCGCCTTAAAATTAAGCCTTCGAGGCAGTCTTAGCGTAAAAAAGGCTCAGAAGTATAAGAGACCGCGTCTGATGTGCTCGGTGCACACTAGCACTCACCAAAAGGCGTCGTTTCAAAAGCCCTTGAGCAGAACACTTAAAGGATCCAGTCACGATGGACAGACTGCAGAAGTCCTACCTTTTCCAAACTGCGGTTTAAAAATGGATGCAGAATAAAACTGTAATAGTGTGAGCAGAATTGTGATTTTATATTAAAGCAACCCATTAAAAGGACACTCCAGCCATCGTATGCACCCTAAACATTTCTGTGTGGTCGGTGAGTTAGAAAACACCCAGTTTAGTGAATACACCCCAAAAATACCCACCTCTGCTTTTCTTCCTAGCAAAAGACAAAGTACACACATCGTTATTGAATAAGGAGAATTATTTTGAAGGAGATCTGTCATTTCTAACTTTAGCCGCTGGTAGCAAACGGCACCAAATGCTTTACCCGCATGACAAGCATCCATAAGAACGTAAAACGTATACTATTTCCTCCCCTAGGTTATGCGTAAAGCCCCCGCTGGCGGGTTCTGGGTTGGGGGTTTATGGCGTTCCCACCAGGATACATTCCAGCCTAAAACCTTATTCCGTATCTTTAAATATCCAGAGGTGAATCTATTTACTGCTGATACCCGAGCTGCTGTCAAGGGACGGGGATCGCTTACACCGGCCGGGGCGATATTTCTCTTTGTAAATAATGTCAGAGCCTCCGATCTCCTTGTACCTCGTAGACTTTATCCCCCCCCCGAACGCAGACTATAAGTTATTATTACGCATAGCGGCGGCCTCTCGACACGCCTGTGAAACCCTATACACCCCTTCTCGGTGGGACTTAAATGGAATTGAACAAATACTTGTGACAAGTACCCGCAAATAGGGGAATGTTCAGGGTTTAATGGGGCTCTTGAACCTACTCTGCTGCGTTTAACACTTTGATGACCAAACGCAGCGCTAGCATGGTTCCCGGTATGGTTGAATCATGTAACATTTTGCCTCGTTCTTATTTTTTTTCATTCACCTGATGCACCAGTACTGACTACATTGCCACCGTGTAGTTTCTATGGGACTGAACCTTTAAAAAAAAAACAAAAAAAAACACCCCAGAATGCTAGTGAACTATTTAATAAATTAACTAGAGCCATGTGATATGTATATATTGCACAATCCTTAAGCTGGAAAACCTTTATATTTTTATTTATAAAAAAAAAATAAAAATTACATAGTATAGGACATTATATAGTCTTCCATTTATGAATATGGTTTTAAAAAAAACCCTAGAATTTGTTCACTAAATAAAAAAAATGTAAAAGAGCCCTGGTCTCTACGGGGTTAAACTAAACTTATGAAGACAATTAAAGGGATAGTCTAGTGTCCCCATACAGTCCCACCAAATATTAATGCATTATGGCCGAAGTGTCCCTTTTAAGCAAACGTTACTTCTGTGAATAGGTTGACACAATTGATCTCTAAAGAATTCCGGAGAGACCTCTATTAACCCCTTAGGCTACCAATAGTCACTTTCTCCTGCGCGCCTTCTGGTCACAGGGAAATGTGAGAACTTGTGTTGTGGAAAACGTGGCCAGTGTGGCCACCCTACCTGAAGAAGACCCACCATGTCCATAGAAACCTAGAACCTGCCGGCAGATCAGACCCATCCCCCCGTCTAGTCCCCCCCCCCCCCCCCCCGTTACTCCTGCTGTAGAGACTCAAACCTTAATCAGTCGTTGGTCTCGTCTTAGATTCAGGCGCCATGCATGGGGTAGGCATATGGCTTTTATCCAGATGAGACCAACGGGTGATTAAGGTTTGACATCAAGAAAAACGGGCGACTAGATGGACTGACTATCCTTCTGACTTATGTCCTGTGAAAAGTCCGTCTCCGACCATCACTCTGAAACCCTCAAAACTTTTACGACTCTTTGAAGCAAAACAATGACTTCATATGTTTGAACGTTTATCCACTATTTTAGAAGCTTTTCTAAATTCACCCCATTATAGGGACAACTAGCACCCCAAATAGGTCTCTCTTAGGGCAAATCAGTCGGAAGAAAGAAAGAAAGAAAGAAAGAAAGAAAGGGTATTTAAAGAAGTCCTTAAGAGGCCGGCTCCTTGTGGCGGGGTCTTACGATCAATCTTTGCTCATTCCCCCCCTTTATAAAATTCAATTAGCCCTGTTCTGTAGCTGGCAAAAGGAGGAAATGGCCCAACGTCTAAATTTAATAAGCGCATACCGCTAATAGAGGAAGTGATTAATTGAGCTTCCTCTCACTTAATTGGCTGTTGAAATAAACCAGAGTTGTGTAATAAAAACAGTTAGGAATGACTGAAGCCGTGCACGCAGATGGGAGAAATCTACTTAAAATCTGATTATTTTTTATTTTAAGTCAAGATGGAAAGTTACCTCACTCGTAGTTTGCTGGCTGCCCCTTTTTATATACGCACACTACTATTCAAAAGTTTGGGGTCACTTATACATTTCCTTGTTTTGGAAAGAAACACAGATTTTGTCCATTAAAATAACATGAAATGGATCAGAAATCCAGTGCAGACGGGGTTAATGCTGAAAATGACTATTGTAGCTGGAAATGGCTGATTTTTAATGGAATCTCTTAATAGGCGTACATAGGCCCTTTATCACTCCCATCACTCTTTTATCACTCCTGTGTTCCAATGGCACGTTGTGTTTGCTGATCCAAGTTTAAGTTTAAAAGGCTAATTGATGGTTAGAAAACCCTTTTGTGATTATGTTACAGCCAGAAATGTCCTTGTTTTCCATGAAAACAGCCAAGTGACCCAAACTTTTGAATAGTAGTGTATTTATATACACTTTATTTATTTATATATATAAGCTCATGAATGATTTTTGTTGGAAATAACCATTATTGTTTTCAGATACTAAAAAAAGAATTACATTATATCTACTTTCGTGTTCTGTAAACAGAGAAGAAGAAAGGGAGAGCTGCTGCCTATTACCCAGCGGATAATAACCTTTCTATGGATGAAAGCCAACGTCCCGTCTCCAATAACAGTATGGCGCCCGTGGGCCAGATCAGCACAGAGATGGCACTCATCAGTAACGTCTTGGCTGCATACTCTTTCATATCCGGTATGTATTATTCAACTCGGACCTGAAAGGAAAGCCAGATTGTTCTGCACAGAATACCCGACAGAAAGCCAACGGATCCCCATACATAATATATCATTTAAACCTTCTAGCCTTCGTATATATATATATATATATATATATATATATATATATAAGAGATATGTGTTATCTTTTAATTTGTTTTTTTGCATTCATAATTTGGGCGGCAGGAGATGCACTCCATCGAAGGTGTCTCCTGCTCAGCAGTCCTTGCCCTACACCAGTCTGCATCTATTGTCGGTATTCTAAAACAGAACGTCTTGCACACCTTGAGATAGGCAGCTGAACTCGGCTGTACAGAGAACTTCACCTGTAAAAGTACCTCTAATATGTAATAATATGTAATAAAATGTCATATCCTATTTCCCCATCTACTGCTGGAATTTTGCTTCTCCACCATAATTAGATGTAACACCCAACATTCTTGAGGTTTATTGGCTAAAACCAGTA
The DNA here is from genome assembly GCA_023333645.1 of Sceloporus occidentalis. Taxonomy (NCBI): domain Eukaryota; kingdom Metazoa; phylum Chordata; class Lepidosauria; order Squamata; family Phrynosomatidae; genus Sceloporus; species Sceloporus occidentalis. Next base: position 82,175 of record JALMGF010000131.1, read on the forward strand.
GACCCACCATGGTACGTTTCTCCAAAGCCATAACTAGGGCTCAGGGCACTAGGGCAAGGGTCACATTAGCTTCTTTAAGTGAAAAGGGGTGATGGACCATTGCCACTGAGCGTCTCAAGTTCACCCCTCGTCTGAGTTTCTCCACCAAAAATGACTGAGCGGGTCCTGCACGATTCAATCAACGAGGTGACTCACGCAATACCAGTTTTTAAACAATGCATTATATAGGGGTTAAGCAGGATTTTCTCGCGTGAGAAACTCACTCAACTTGGTCCCAGTGATCTCCTGCTTGTTTCCGTCAAACCCTCTGGAAGTGCGTTTTCAGTGGATTGCAAAGCTTTCAGGCTCTTCCTTAGAACCCGGGCCAACGCCTTCACCGTTTATCAAGAATATTCTGTTTTTAATAATCATTGACTGTCATTTTAAACCAACAAACTAAGAAAAAAGCACTTAGAACCCATCTCTTTTAATCGCACCACCCTCTGTTCTCTTTCGTTATTAAGAACTTTTTTTTTTTCAGGAGATGAAAGAGGTCTCCTTACTTCACTAGGATATTTTTTTGAATGACTATATTTTCAGGCGAGTAGTACTTTTTGGCCTTAGCTCAGACCATTCCAAATATAACCGCAAGTAAAACAAACACGTCAAGTAACTGGAAATATTTAGACTTCTGTACTATTTATCGGGCATTGTTCATACTCTCAAGTCTTGTAAACGGTCTGCACTCAGCGGCTCCCACAATGCATTGGAAGACAGAGTATACGACACTCTCCTTTCTAATAGTTTCTGCTGTGGGAAAAAAACATCTTAATAGGAAATTGAAGTATAAAAGGTTATTTTCTTCACATTTACATTTATTTATGGAGCCCCGGTAGATTATGTAGTGCTATTAACCCCTTAAGGACAATGGGCGGTCCCTAAACCCATTGAAAACAATGCATTAAGGGGTTAAAATAGGGGAGAGTCAATATAAACATGCGCTCAGACATACATGTACAGAAGGAGGAGATGGCTTCTTGTGAGCTTACAGATTTTATTATATCCTGAAGAACTGTAGACTTTTTATTGGTGATTATTATGTGTATAAAGAGCTACTTAATCATTACTGTCCATTATAGTTGGTTGAACCCATGTTCTTCTTCCTCTTCTTCTTTCTTCTATTTTTTGTCTTCTTGCTTCTTTTTTTTCTTTTAATGTCTAGATTTTCTTCTTTTTAAAGCAGTAAAGCAAGCCATGCATATGTTAGATATTGGTTATCAACAGGCTCAGCCTGGCCATCGAGGAAACACCAATTTAGTGGGGTTTCTTTTTTTTGTTAACCCTTACCATCCAATATTTTTGGGGCCATCCAGTGGGACCAGAGGGATGTATGGGCTCAAAAGTAGACAAACAAATAAAACCAGCAAACAAAGCCAGCAGGAACACAAAAACATCTAACTAGGAATAGCATCAGAGAGCGCATCTATCACCAAATGAACAATGACGTCCGTGTTACTAAATACAGAATACTCGCAGGGATCATACTTGGCACTGGTTGTGAAAGGGACGGCACCTGCTAAACTGCAGCTTGTTCCGGGCCGCAGATACTCTATCCAGCATGCGCAGCCCAGCTGCTTTAAAGAGGCACTTTATTGATGTGTTACGAGTTGTAACCGGTGTCTAGCACAAACAACAGCTGCTACAGGCCAGGGAAATCCTATGACGGATTCAGTTACACGTGAAAACGTTATCCCTCTTTTAGTAAGAACAGCTTCTGGCCATTTGGATGTAAATAGAAACATAGAATGTGACGGCAGATAAGACTCGTTCTGACCATTGAGTCTGACATTTTTCTTACGCTCTTAAGACCTTAATCAGTTCTTTGCCTCTTCTTAGATTCAGAAGCCGTATGTCCATCCCATGCGTGTTTAAATTCCATTATTTTATTACAATAAAGGCTACTTTGTACTCTATATTAATACAGACCAAGTACATTAGATTCCATACACTATATCTATACTTTATTATAGGGAATGTTATATACCTAAAAGTCCCATGGGGATGAGGAAAATGAGACAGACGTATAATTTTCAATCTCCGGTAAAAAGAAAAAGAGTGCCTGCAATATGCATTTTACTTATAGGGGGCAGAGTGCTCCCTCAAGGAAAATGTGGTACCCTAGGGGAAAAACGAAACAGAGATTGTGATGCAACCACTGGCATAACTACAGCTGCAACGGGGCCCGTGCCTCTAGGGGGACCCCGGTGGGACCCCTTTTTCTGTCTCCTCGTACCGGTTAAAAATTGTTTAGAAAAGGCCCTTTCTAAACTATTTTGAACAGGCACAGGGTAACGTGACGTCACATGACCTCGCGGTGAAACCGAGGCTGAGCCAGAGAGAAAGCTACAGGAGTGGTGAGAAGTAAGCGGGACGGGCGGGATGTATGTATATGTGCTTGTATGTATGTATGCATGTGTACTTGTGCGTGTGTGAGCGCATGAATGTGTACTTGTGTGCATATGTGAGCATGGATTTGTAATTGTGTGTGTGTGTGTGTGTGTGTGTGAGCACGGATGTGTAAGTGGGCTGAGATAGAGTGTGTGTTAGTATGAGTAAGTGTGTGTAATTTGTATACGTGTGTTTGCATATGTTGCAAGGTCTAGGGGCAAAGAAGGCAGAGACAATGGGGCAATTGTATGGGGGCAATGATGGCACAGAGTAGCTGCTGAAGTTGGGGGCCCCGGGGCAATTTTCACACCAGGGCCCTGTGGTTTCTAGTTACGCCCCTGGATGCAACCATAATAACGGTAATAAAATGAATAATATTTTTAAACGATACCAAGCACATGAAAAGATAAAACATTATTTCTGTCTTTTAGTAACTCCACTTGATCTTGTTGCTAATCTAATAACAAACTAATGAAACACATCTGTGATTACACGCCGTACATTATACATCTTTATAAAGCCAGACAAGGTTTGCGGAATAACATTTTCTTATGACAACACAGCTTTCAGATTTGGAGTTTAATTTATCAAAGGCTAAACTATATTTAGGCAACAAAAGTTTTTTGGCACTTTCACATTTGTGATGGAATATGTAAAGCAAGATAATGGCCGCCAGCAGGAAGAGATTAGGGTGGAACTCTGACTAAAATGTTTTACTATAGGTTTCACATTAAAATAGAGTTTTCAATGTATTGAATTTTCTGTTTTAAAGGTTTTAGATAATACAATGTTTTGAGCTGCATTTTTTTGGCACGTGTATGTTTTCTAATCTACTAGACAAACACCCTGGCTCCTTATCATACTGTTTGTGGTAAATAATAGAATTACTCGGTCTTAATCACCCAGCCGGACACTCTGACTAATGAAAGTCTATGGAGGGGTCGACTTTATTAGCATTACTATAAAGCATCAGCTCAGTGTGGTGTTTGAGCCGGGAAAGTCACCCAAAATATCACATGACTGACAACAATGGCGGCCTCCAGGTCTGCAGATAAAGGAAGTTTATAGGAACAAAATAAGATAAAACCAATGTTTCTGCAATGCCAACCGACTTGTCTGTATACAGCGCTGTATAAAATGCTCAAAGAAAATGGAAACATTTTCTCCTTTAAAGATTAATAATGGCATGCGTCTCACCCAGTTTATGCATCCCATAATATCAGAAAATAATCAGAAAACCACAAGCAAATAAAAATAATAATTTCTACAGAGAAAGAAATATAACTTTAGAACTGGCGTGCACTAAAATCAACTGCTTTTAGAAGGTTGTGGTTCACAGTGATTTTTTTTCTGCCCTCGGACCTCCTAAGATGTCATTTTCTCTCGGATAGGAAGTATTGTTTTTTTTTTTCTTTTTTAAGTCGGACATTATTGTTGTGGGCAGTGAAATGTATTAATAATTTTTTTGTTGAAAGTGGTAAATGTAAACATAGTCCTTGTAAACCATCCATAATAATGTCCACATAGCTAAAGTGTTTACTGGACCTACATGATCTCCCATAATGCTTTTTCAGCGAAGGGGCTGGCTGAGGAGTATTGGGGATGAAGTCCTGCAGCAGCTGGAGGGCCGCAGGTTGGACACCCCTGTTATAGACCTACAGAAATACAGATACCAACATAACCGCTGTGTCTTCCGATGTTCAAAGGAAAAGTAACATAGCTCCTACTTTCGATATTAAAGAGAATTGGACACCGAGGAGTACCATGTAAAATATAAATGATACCGCATTTGCTCGATTATAAGATGACCCCCCAAAATCTGAATATTAACTTAGGAAAAAAGAAAAAGCCTGAATATAAGACGACCCTAAAGGAAAAAAGTTTTACCAGTAAATGTTAATTCATCTAAACTATTTTTTTAAATAAAAGCTATGATTGAGAAAAATATTTTTTTTGTTTTTGTTTCCTTGTATTTTCCAACCTGTCCCCCGGTTACGTACATCTGCCCCCAGGCTTGCCACACCAATATGGCACTGTGGCCCATGATATGCCTTTAACCCTCTATATGCCACTGTGCCCCATGGTATGCCTTTTGACCCCCTATGTGCCACTCTGCCTCCAGAAATGCCTTATACCCCTATATCCCATTCTGGCATTTAGGGGGTTAAAATGCATATTATGGGGCAGAGTGGCATATAGGGAGGTATAAGGCATTCCAGGAGGCAGAGTGGCATTAAGGGAGTTAAAAGGCATTGTATAGAGCACTCTGCCTCCAGAAATGCCTTATACCCCTATATGCCACTCTGGCATTTAGGGGGTTAAAAGGCATATTATGGGGCAGAGTGGCATATAGGAAGGTATACGGAATTTCAGGAGGCAGAGTGCTCTATTAAATGCCCCCTTAACGCCACTCTGCCTCCTGAAATGCCTTATACCTCCCTATATGCCACTCTGCCCCATAATATGCCTTTTAACCCCCTAAGTGCCAGAGTGGCATATAGGGGTATAAGGCATTCCAGAAATGCCCTATGCCCCCATTTAACACACACAAGCGTGCACACACACACACACACAAACACACATACACACACACACACTTACCGGTGCTTCCAATTTGCTGCTGTATTGCCGGGGCAGCGGGTTGACGTCTCCTTCCGCTGCAGCCGGAAGGAGGTGGAGTTGGCAGCGGGGGTTTGTCTGCATCCGTCGCGCATACCTTCCCCGGCGAATCGCGTAGACGTCAACCCGCTGCCCCGGCAATACAGCAGGAAGCACCGGTAAGTGTGTGTGTGTGTGTGTGGGGTGGGGAGTGTTAAATGGGGGGGAGACAGGAGGATCCAGGTCCCCTGCAGCGGTGCGGGGGATCTCGATCTTAGTCTCATAATCAGACCTCTATTTGAGGTCTGATTAGAAGACGACCCCGATTAGAAGACGAGGGGTATTTTTCATTCTGAAAAAAACCTCGTCTTATAATCGAGCAAATACGGTAAATCAAACTTCCGTCATTGTTGGATTCATTTCTGGCGGTCTGGGCTGGGTGCCAGAGGGATGGAAAGCAAATACATAAGTACTGCTAAGGTTACGTTTCCGTCCTTAGCATGAACTGAATGACGTGATACATTGTCAGACGTGACAAACAGCAGAACTATTACTGTATACGTTTTTGGGGTATAAAAATGTCTAATTTGTAAATTTGCAGAATTTATACATTTGCGGAATATATTACCCAGCATACACCTGGCATCCTCTTTCTTATTGGCTTTATTGTTTTTACATTTTTCATTGTTTGTTTAGAAAAAAGGTTGAAAGTAAAAAAAAAAAAAAAAAAGGTTTATATGAGAAATGCAGAACTTTCCCTTTCCATTGAACCGTCTCCAAGCAGAGGAGGTTAATACAGAGATGCATAGGATAGGCAAATGGTCCCTGAAACTAAGACAAGACCAAGGACTGGTTAATTTCTGAATCTTTATTCCCGAAAAAAATGGGCAACTAGATAGGCCATGCTACACAAAAGAGAAACGGGGCTTTTTAGTTAAAGCTCTGCTGTAGAGATTATTCTTTTGCTCTTTCGCATAATTTAGCCATTAGGAAAAGTGTACATTTGTGTAATTTATGCCAATTAAATAGCTAATTGCTCATACAAAATAATAAGGCTTCTGTAAGGGTCTTGTTTTTGTTTAGTTTGTTTTGACAGTTTTTCTTTGTTTCCCCTTTTTTTTCCCCCCTAGAAAATCCAGAGAGAGCCGCTTTGTATTTTGTATCTGGAGTGTGCATTGGCCTAATTCTGACTCTGCTAGCCTTGGTAATAAGGATATCTTGCCAAACTGATTGTAAGAGGTCCACCGTGAAGAAGACACCTCGGAGGCAAGACAGCGACAGCGACAGCAGCGACAGTGACGATGACTCCGATACCACTTCAGATTTGTCTGCACGGAGGCACCGGCGCTTCGAGAGGACTTTAAACATGAACGTTTTCACGTCAGCCGAGGAGCTGGAGAGGGCCCAGAGGCTTGAAGAGAGGGAGCGCATTATCCGAGAAATATGGATGAATGGACAACCGGACATTCCGGGGACTAGAAGTCTTAATCGATATTATTGATACAGGGACAGCTAGAGGCTAAGAACTTCATACTGAAGGGCAGAGGCGCCTTCGCTTGGTCAGTAAAGGTTTATCTTTTGTCTACAAACTTGTGTTCACAAGAAACTCTGTTCTGGAATTGTTCCAGTATTCTGAACGGCAACAGGAAGGTGTTTTTTGTTCCATGTTGTGATTTGTTGAATCTTAGAAGAAGGGCTTTTCAATGTTTAGGCCTTCCATTGCATGTGCCACTTTGAGGCTGGACCTTGATGATGTTCGTTAAAGGAGATCTTGCGCGCCGCGGGAGAGACATTATACGGCACTATGGATTATACTGACTTTGTGAACTATTAGCCTGCATAATGCAGGAACATCCGTGATTTAGGGCATTTCGAAAGAAGCTTCAAGCTGGAAGTTTTCTATAAACATTGGAATCACGTTGGTGCTTAGAGTTTAAAAAGACTTCAAATATACGTTTGTGTGGCAGCATTTTAACCGACGCCTCAGGGATGCAATCTTATTGTAAATATAGGGCCGACTTTTCTGTAGGCTCGTGATACAAAGTTCCACTTTTTGAAAATTGTGGGTGTGGCTTAGCAGTGGCCCCACCCAATTGCAACAGTCTAGTCAATGGGGTACCCATCTTTTCCCATATCCTACTCATGTCGACCATGACTTAAGTAGCATTTGTGGGATATAAAACGGACCTGCGTAATAAAGAATTTATAGGAAATGGACCTTTATATTGGGTACTAAAGCTATGGCTATTTTGGCCTGGGTTCATGCAATTTGGACCATACTTTTATGGAGCAAACACCTGGGGACTCCCCTGGCTCTCCCCCCATACACTTTCATCTCTTGCTCTTTATGTAAGTCAATAGGGGCAGGCAGTGCCGGGTTGGAGGAGGCATGGCTAGCCGTACCTATGGACATGGCAATCTAAAGATGGCAGTCCTGAGGACAGGAAGTGAATAGAACCAGACAGGAAGTGGGTGGAGCTCATCGACTGACATCGAGTGATCAAAGGCTGCTCATGTGAGATATCGTGAGGCGCCGGGGGTAAACCCGGAGTTCCCAGGTTTGGGTAAATGTGGATAATATCACAGCCTCCCGGGGAAAGGCCTGAGAGAGACGTGTCGGAACAGAACAACCTCAGGGAGGTTGCTTTTAGTTTTATATATATATATAAAATATATATTTTTGGAAATGCCACATATTAATGTGCCTTATGATTATCTATTTGTCCAACAATGTTTTCCTAATAAATGACAATGCACATTTCTTTTTATTTTATTACAGGAGAATAATGTTTGTACGTCGCCGAACAAATTCTGTAAATAGTGACCAAATGTGGCAGAAGGATTATGCAAAAAAAAACAAATAAACAATAACTGTTTTTGTATTTAATGAATTGGTTTACAGTATTGATGGTATAATGATAAATGCAATTTATGTTGAGACCAAGGACTGATGAAGGTCTGAGTATTTACAGCATTTACTAGATGGAGTAAATTCTATATAAACTTCACCATTCATTACCAAGAACCAACCCCAGCAAGTTTATCCTGCAGAATGCATGGTTTTATTACTATATGACATTCAAGAACTTGTTGATTTAAAAGGAAACTCCCCATTTTTCCCCATTATCAGGTCCCCTTAACAAGGAAGTTCAATAACACTGCCATGAGCATTCAGCGTGTTGTGGCTTAAATATGGAACGCCACCCGAATACCCCATGCAGATAACTCTGACCGCCATAAATATAAAATGAAGTTTATATAATCCTGTTTTAAGAAGAAAAAAAATGCTCGTTATTCCTGTTTGAATGTAATTAATTAGAATTTGGTACATAAAGACACGGGGTTACTACAGTGAGCTTGGAATACATTTAAAATTTGTGGTAGAAATAGAACCCAGCTGAACATGTCCTTTGTTCCTTTTTAGAACAGTTTTTTCTACTACCTCTGGTATCCAGAGAAGGCTTTAATTTGCTTGAAAGCCTAATTTGGGTTAAAATGCAGAGCAGTCCCACTGATTCAGCTCCTTGGTAAGCAATATCCCTGTGAAAAAGGAGGAAATCCTTTATTGATCAGATGTCACCTAGAGTACTGTATCCAGTAGCGTACCATTCCCAGAAGACTATAGATGGTGACTTAAATGGTGCATGGCTTGCATAATAAAAATGATAAAGAAACACTAAGGGGTCTCAAAAAAACAATAAAGAGGGTATGCAATTGAAACATTTAAACACACAAATGAGTTATACAGGGCCGGATTTATGATGGAGCGCACGGAGCAATTGCTCCAGGGCCCCTAGCGTTCTGGATGGTCTGTAGAAAGTGGCGATCCGCAACGTGAGGCAATCATCATGACACGACATGCCAAGAAATGACATCACTTCTCTGCACGCAGTGTCAGTGAGGGAGGAGGATGATTTCCTCACATCACAGGAGCCAATGTGTGCATATGTATGTGTGTGTGTATGTATATGTAGGTGTATATGTATCTATGTGTGTGTATATGTAGGTCCACAGCTTCTTCTGACCTTGGGTACATACAGAAGAGGAATTATTCTGGGACAAGAGATAATAGATTCCGTAAGAGGGGCAGGGTAAGAACAAAGTATTTCTTTACTGAGTGAGTGGTGGATAATTGTAACAGCTGTCCAACAGACATGGTGGAGGTCATTGGTTAATAGAGTAAGTGAATTCAAAAAGGCTTCTGCTGGAATGCTATTCCACATATCTACTACCATCTCAGCGAAACAATGCTTTGTAACATTACTATATTTACTAGAAAAGTATCAGATACTGGCTACTTGGCCTAGCAGTTGCCTTCCTTTGACATATCCATCCCTCTTGGGATGTGTTAGACTCCCTTATATATATTATAATGTGTCTATCACCTGCAGAAAATAAGCTTGAATAAGAGCTTGATGTGTATTTATCGGTGAACTAGGTTTCACACTTTGTTTTGATATGTCAGATCCTATGATGTCAGAAGGACAGAAATCTTAAGAAGTTCAATATCAGTATCTCCCATTCACTTATCTTGTTGTTGTTACAACAATAATATAAATCATTCATGAGAAATTCCGAGAGGTAAATGAGGTGTGACCTTTCCTTCCGGAGATCATGGTGGCCATGCATAACCTGGCGCTGACAATACTTCTAGAACACATCTGGCTCCTTTAAATGCTATAGCATCCCATGCCCCTGGGCTACCAGCCTCCCTCATTCATCTGCTCTGAAGGTAAAGGCTATCAGTCAAATGATAGATGAATTTCCCTTTAACATTATTTTGATGCTTTTCATTTTCACCATCAGTTCAAACACTAGAGAATTTGGCTTTCAAACTTTTTTTTTTAATACACAGAACCCACGATTCTTCAACGTGTTAAATCATTGGGGCTGTATTTTCATTCATGCGCTTAGTTTGCCAGGTGAGATGCTATTAAAGGGACACTCCAGCGTCCCAGTGAGCCCTCCTAAACGATCGATGCCCGGAGCGTTTAGCGAGCTGCCGCTGACTGGCAGCATATCACGCAGCAGGAGATACGTTTGGCTGAACACATCTCCTGCGTTGGAAATAGCCGGTGCGGGCAAAGGGGCATTTACACTTCATTTAAAGGGACCTCTCAGCATTACAGTGCATATTATGGCTCGAGTGTCCCTTTAAATTAATCTCTAGATTGGAAGGTGCCAGGCCCTCCTTACCTTTTGTTTCTGTCCAAATTGTGATGTGCTACTTGTTATGTCCTGTTTATCTATTGTACATCGCTGCAGAATATGATGGCGCTATATAAATCAATACATAATAACAGTGCTGTAATACAGATGAACCCATAAAGAGGACATTATGAATGCAGGTGAGTGGTGCTTGTGGGCTGTCGCGTTCCAGATGGTCAATAATGATCTAGAATTCTGACTAAACTCATGGTATGAATGAAGAGCAACATGCACCCAAGGATCCTCACCTCCAGAGCTTACTATCTGTCCCACAATGTAAACACATTAAAAGCGAGGAATTCAAGAAATTTGGAACTGGTGACAATTTGCAGGGAACATAATCAGTGGGTATTAAACTATGGAGCAGTGTACTTCCCATTCCTTTACACAGGGCGTCTGTTTCCCATCACAAATAACATCCACTTAGACATCCATGGCTTAGATAAACCTGCAGAGGCAATACTTGGTTAAGAGAGAGTTTATTGGACTAGATGTTTACTTACAAAGTGCTAGCATCAGATAAAGTCTCAGCATTCAGACTCTTAACCCTTTCATCACCCAATAAAGAGGGCTTTCCTCAAAGGAATGGATATGATTGCTGGGAATGGTGATCATGGCAATCGCATGACCCTGGCTGGCTCCCATTGGCTCCTGCAAGGTGGCCTGGATGGCAAAACATTGGATGGCGGTGGAACATGCCCCAATTCTTTGTGTGTTCTGGAAACATTATTATTTATTGTTTTATATAGCACCATCATATTCCGTAGCGCTGTACAATGGGTAAACAGAACATAACAAGTAGTATATAACATAACAATTTGACTTACAGAAACAAGCGGTGAGGAGGGCCCTGCTCCAACGAGCTTACAGTCTAAAGGGTATAGTTTATTGAATGAATGAGCTTTTCTATAACATAATTTGGTGTCAGGCCTTTGGTCAGGAATATAATTCTCGTTTATTTCTACATAAAAATCAGATTTTACTTCCATCACCTTTTTAGAATTCCATAAAATGTAAACAGGCGGATCTATAAAAATATGGGTATAAGTGACCATGCATTCTACTTGACTGTGACCCTTCACACCAAGAATGAATTCTAGAATCTAATTAATTAAATCTAGAATCTAATTCATATTTAAAGGCAGGCTCCAGAAAAAAAAATTGACTCTTGAAGGTATATATACATATATAGATATATATATATATATAAAACTTTAGGGCATTCCATGGCTGACGGTTTCGGGGCAAGATGGGTAATCTTTGAAAAATTTGAATTAAAAGATTTGATCTTTTGTGGCAATGGTACTGTAAGGGTTAACCGTTTTAGTGCTGAAGAGATGGGTACGATTTTGTCTGAATATAGTGATTTCAAATATTTTTATTTCTTACTAAAACGCTTTTTTTTTTATTATTACATTAGATGTTTTCTTATGACCTACGGTGTGTTTTAATTTTAATGAGACAGGTTAAATATGACATCATCACTCTTTTGGAGTTTATGTTTCCTTTGGAGAGATTTGTCACGCCTTCGGGAGTTTGAGGGAACTAGAGACGGGTAGAGTGACACATTTAAAAGCAAATGAGTTAAGTTGAGAAATAAATCTATCAATATAGTTACTGCATCAGCACTTGCAATTGTTTATTTTGTTACAAATGTATATGTTTATTTGAGCATATGTCTTATTCTTTCTTTTTTAGTTTCCAACAGGAGATGGCTGACACCACTCAAGGGGCATGGGGACTGGGTTGATTAGTACGATGGCTGAGAGTGTTGGGAGGAAAGGCTGTGCGCTTCTTGAAAGAGGAGGGTTTTTCAGAGAGCTTTTGAAATTTGCATACAAAGGGGAAAATCTGACAGAACGGGGAAGGGGATTCCAGGGAAGGGGAACAGCATGGATGAAATCCTGGAGGCAGGAGTAGGAAGAGGTAATGATGATAGAAGAGAGAGACGCAGGTTGCGAGAGGAACGGGGAGGGCGGTTAGGGGTGTATCTGAATAGATAGATAGATAGATTGATAGATGATAGATAGATAGATAGATAGATAGATAGATAGCTGCAGCCCCCGATGACCTATGGGCAGTAAGGTGCGCTGCATGTTGAGAAACATATGCGACTTTCTAGGTTATAGGTAGGGTGACCACATGGGCCATGTTTTTCAGGACATACATTTTTAATGCTGTTCACAGGCACATGCAAGGTGCTGCCCCCTGCAGTATGTTGGATGTATAACAGAAAGGAATCAGTTACTCGGTTATACACCACATATACCGCAGGGGGCAGCACTTTACACGTGCCCCTTATCAACATACGAAGTATGTATGTGTCATGGAAAAAAATGGCTGATCAGGTCACCCTAGCTATAGTAAAGCAAAGACAGTAAAGTCCTTCAACTGCAACTCTTGCAAGCCCGTCCTGACAAAACATTTATGTTAGCTGGCATTCACAGACATCACATCCAGCCGCATTGAGATCTTTGATATTTTCCTTTTCAGTTCAGACAAAACAATGATGTCAGGCTGTAACAAAAAGTTTAAGAGTACACGTGTACAAATAATTCATATGTATTTCCATAATAAATATGGCACGAATAACAAATTACACGGGGTAAATTTGTGCAATTTGAGTCATCATCCTTCAAATCCATTCTTCTGGACATGCTATCTATCCTCAACCCTTTAAAGTCTAAAGTTCTGGGCTTCAAAACTTAATGAACCTCACAGATTACCCCATTCATTGCAACGGGGAGTACATAAAACAAGTCTGGCTGCGCCGTCCGAGATGCTACCCTTTTAGCCCACTCTCCAGATTCAAACGTATAAAGAAAACACAGGTTAGGAATTACAATACCGCCAAATCCGTATTTTTTAAATAATTAAGCTACTCCACATTTCCCGGCATAAAAAATCCCTCGAGAGGTTGGCGCACTAGTCTCTAACCTCCTCATTCTGTCGAATTCTATTGCTATAACTTGTTCCAAGTGCACATTTCCATCACTTTAAAGTTATAATGTGACTTGAACCTCCAAACTAAATTGAGGGTTTTTTGTGTGGGTCCCAATCTACCCAGAGCAACGTATAGCATCACCTGCCGTTACTTAAAGGTTTAAAAGTAGCGCGTCATCACGTGATGATGTTACCAGATACGTTTCACAACAAGAGGTGTAGTAGACGCGATGATGACTGTGTGTAATCATCCGAGCTGCACTTGGACATTGTTAATGAAATGCCTTTGAAATGTTATTCTCCACGAGACGTCCCCCTTAAGGATTTCTTCATATCCCGTAACTGTTCTATAAATGAAGCGACTGGAATGGTGCAGAAGGTTTCCTGCAAACGACTTAAGGGGCTAAGGGTTAAGCATTATCCAGAGCTGGAAGACTGCTGGAGCTCTTCATGTCTTCTTACAGGGTCACACGCCATATGTCTCCAAAGATAAATCACACAAACACAGCTTCCTCGCTGACAGTGCTGATGCCCCTTCTTTATTGATGAGACCGTCTAACCCTTTAGTTACATTTCCTGTTACAAACATGCCAGGGCCCTGCCATAAATACATTTGTAACTGGATAATTTATACCCATACATGCAACTTGGGCTGCAGGAGGACACAAAGGTATTATTGTTGACCTAGAAGACCCCTAATGCAAATAAACGTTGGGTTGTATTCACTAAATAATGAATTGTGGAAGGAGTGGGATGAGGTTACGAAGGACGAACTCATGGTAAATCAGCCCCACTGTTTTCTAATGTTGGGGTATCTTTCTTAAAGTTTGAGTCATGAGCAAAGACGATGAGGGTAGACGCAGAGGGCAATGGAAGTTTGAAGTCTACGCCAACCTGACAGAAGGGTAATACACTACATATAGCGATCGCTAACTAAAGCACAAACAGGGCCACTACATAGGAGAGACGTAGCTGGCACACTGAGCCCAATTTGCCTGCCGTGTATCTTCACTCATTGCTCGTGGCCCTATGTATTACATAGGGCCAAAGAAGCTCTCTCTCGTAGGAGGATCTCATTGGGATGGGTTCTTCACGATGTATAATGAGATCTGGTTAAACTACAACTCTTTCTGGCAAACTCAAGCGCAGACTCCTACTTTAGTGAATAACCCCTTGTGAGACAAATAACCTCATTGCACCAATTTAAATGGATACAACACAGGGCAAACTTAGCCCTCACATACGCCAAGCATAGTTATGGCAGCGACGCAACTGGGATACTTGGCTCTGTCAGTTCTTGTGAAACTCACTGTTTGGTGAATAAACACCCCTCTCTCTGATATGTAAAAATGAGTAACACTTTATACATTGAGCATTTTGGTTAATTGGTTATGTCTGGGCAAGAACGATTCTTACAGGATTAATATCTTCATTGTTACCCACCCATGACACATACACGGGGAATGTAAGCGTTAAGTCGGCTCCGACCACAACAAATTGTACCATCAAACTGGTAATTCAAAGAAAGAACAATGGGAAAAAGATGTGTCTCACGAGTGGAGGTGCATAAAAACACGCCCGGCAGGATGGAAACCATCATGATATATATATGATATACGAGTGATATAAGAGTGAGGCTAAAACAATGATTTTTAGGGTTCTAAGATATTTAATTTATTGCTTTGCGGCCTATTTTCAGGGTCACTCCAGTGTGCATGCTCGTGGTCATCTAGTTAGACCCCCCCTGCATCTCTTGTGCAACCCAACATGGATCTGGCTGCTGGTGAGTATGGTGTGCATGCACTATAGTGAGCGGGAGATCTGGTTTTGGTTTTCCGGCAAGTTTAGGAGCTGGGAAGGGGAGAAAGAAGCAAATTCAAATGGGGGGATTCTGTAAGGGTGTCAAAACCCACAATTATACGCACACAAGTGTCTGCTTAATCAATCAGCGACAAACCCACAAAATAGTTATTTTTGGTGTAATGAAAATTAAAAAGTATTACTAAAAAGCTTACTTGGATTCTTGGTGGGGAGAAACTTGTGGGATGTACAGCTGGCCCTTTCATCTCACTTCACCTACAACTCATTCTTCATTATAATATTATTATTATTGTTATTATCCTTTATTAAAGCACCAACACATTATGCAGCGCTGCACGATTTAAAACGGACACTTAACACACATAACAAATATACATTAATACATACAGACACATCGGGAGAAGAGGACCCTGCCCGTGAACTTGCCATTCAGCCTTATGGTTCTTTTACACAAAGTTCCGGGCAGGAATGGTGGGCTTTTGAGGGCCGCACCTATGAGCTTACAATCTAAGTGTTCATAAACATCAGGGTTTTCTTTAATGTGGACCTTGAACCCAAGCTTACCTTAAGGGTCTCAAATCAGCTGCCAAGAGTATACTAAGGCAGTGATGTAGATGGACGACCTTAAAGCCGACCACACAGACCTCTCCAATAATCACTAGTGGAGATACTTTGTGCTGACGGCTGTGCAAATCTCTACCTCCATCGCGCTGCGACAGGTACTACCGGGTCAGGTGGAGACACTTGGAGGCACCATGTGATACATTCCTGATCCTCTAGTCTTCCAACTTACACAACGATGATTAAACATTTGAATTCCAACTTCAAGTAAAGGTCCCATTAATCTTCTAGACTAAGGTGCAATTTGTCTATATTAAAAATGTTCAACGATATTACAGCAGCCTCTGGGTAATATAGTTTGTGCCGTTTTGTTTTATAGGATTGGAAATCCCAGAATATGTCAGGAGTGTCGGTAATTGTCATGGCATGTGAGTGCAGAGCGCTATTATGTGGGATACAATGAAATACAGGAATACATTGGCTTATCTCCCACCTGTTTCATTCACCCTGAATGCCGCCTGTGAATTGTGGTCAGAACACAGAAAGGGACCGTGTGTAACGACGTGCAAATGTATCCTGATCCGCACAATAGATTGCACAGGAATAAATAAAGAGACATTTATTTCGGAGAGAAAACTTTCTTTGCGTGTTGTGTGGTTTTACCAAATAGGTCCTGCTGAGACCTTGAATAATAATGTCTATAGCGTCATTGTTAGGTTTGCGTACCTTGATATGGTGCACATCCCCTGAAATATTATTGTATGTTTGCAGATACCAAAATAAGGCGGTAAAGCGGTGACTTTTCTTGTTCTAGGTTCTTGTCAAGACGGGGGGTTATGGGTGTTGTATTTTCTATGGTCCTTCTAATTCCAACCGCCCCCCTGTGGCCTAATGTGGTGTTGCAAGTAAAAAACACATTGCGGTGGTGGCGCGAATTACTAATAATTGACCACTTGGCTGGTTTATAATTAATTTAGAGCAGGATATTTCAGGAATTGTGTGGCATAAGACACAATTTCGTTTGGAGATTTTGAAGATTACGAAACACTAAAGACCATAAAGATTAAAAACAAAGTCTATTCACCCCTAAAAAATCAATTTGTCAGTTGTGTTAAGGGTTAACAGACATGACTTGATTTAAGTTGCATTCACTCACAAAGCAACCTGCACATTTATTTCTAAATACGTGCATCAGACTTTAAAATTTGCAAATTCCAAGTGATTTTCAGGCATGAAGTGTCTACACAGAAATTACTGTTTTTGTAATTATGTGTATATCTATATAATATATATGTTCTGTGTGTATATCTATATATATATATATTATATATTGTCTGGATTTCCAGGGGCTTTCCTCTCAGCTGCCAGTACTTGCTGGAGCTAAAATACCGCGGAATATTTTTCCAGTGAAATAAATATGTGCTTGTGGTTTGTTATGTCTGCAGTAAACAGCTTGGGTCTATTAAACAAAATCTTACTAGCAAGGGAAAAAAAATTAGGCCATATCACAGTTAAAGCAAATGTGGAATTGTGGCAACAAAGTGTCAATACTAATGTTATATTCTATTTGCTTGTAGACTGAGAACAGTATTTTGTCCATTGCCTCTGCTTTCAAACTACAATCAGATTGGTCAAGCACCATCTGGAAAAATGATGGAATTTACTACAAGTCATCCTTGCCGCCTCTCAACCATACATACAACGTAAATTACCGTCGAGGGCAATGCAAAGTGCACTGCTGTTCGGTCTTCACCCATGTTGGCTGGAGATGAAGCATGTATCTTCCAACTGTCCTACTTAAGGTGGGGCAGTCCAAACCCTACCCCATGCCACATATTAAAACCGCATCCCCTAAAACAAAAGTGTCCCTCTTTGACCAAGTGTTGGTAGGTAGGAGGTTCACCCAGGATGCTGGAAGCCTACATGCAGAATCATTTCCTTAAATTTTTTTTTAAAAAGCCCTAAATGAATAGACACTGAAAACCTTAATGTATTGATACTTTGTCTCCCTCTAGTGGCCATAACGTTATATGCAATTCTACACTATTTGTATAGCGGGTACAAGCAGAACATTTACATACAAATTGTGGTCATAATTAGACACAAGGCAAATAATACGCATCTTTTATATTACAGAAAATATCACACTCATTTTCAGCAACATAATACACAAGACCATTAGCCAAGTCATTGTTTATAGCAAAGGGCTGTTAAAAACAATTTAGTGCAATAAAGAGAAGTTTTCCCTGCCAAGCCAGATTAATTCCTTCATAGGAGCCACTGGAATGTTCCTAATGATTGGATTACTTCCTTTCGGTAGTTGCTATAGTGATAGCATCACTTTTCAAAATTCACATGAGAATTACTTTTCATACATAAGTCCAAAAGTCAGGCTATACTGACAGTATTAAATACTGGTGTGAAACCATCAGTTAGAACATTTGATTTATTTAGTCTAAGAATCCCCTTATAACCATGTTCTGCATCTTCATCCACCCGATACTATGCTCGTCCTATACAAATTGGCTCTGATACCTCAGATGTGGCTAAACAGGTCAGGCAACTTGTGGCCAAAGACTTGATGTTGCCGTGTCCTCTACTGTTTATAGTACAGTTAAGCTGGTGTGTATAGACAATCATGGGAGAAATGCAAGAAACGGCTAACAAAAGGCAACACTGTTAAAAAAATACAACAAAACAAAAAAAATAAAACTCTTTTCCTTCATGACAAATGCTACCGGAGCCAATCAGCTTCCACTATAAAATACTTTAACGAGAAGGAGACTTTACTTAGCTGAAAGGGAGGTATGTAAATGGAACAGCCTCCCAGCAGAAGTGGTAGAGGGTAATACAGTGAGGGAATATAAACATGCATGGGATAGACATACGGCTCCTGAATCTCAGACGAGACCAACGACTGATTAAGGTCTGAGTCTTTACAGCAGGAAAAACAGGCGACTAGAAGGGGTCGAATGGGTCTGATCTGCCAGCGTGTTCTGTTTCTATAGATAATGCAGTGCTTATATTATATAGGTATATCTCGAACTGAACTGTAAAGTTTAACAGTAAAGTTACAGTAATTATATAGAAAAAAAAGCATTGGTGAGTTTATTTAATCCTTATGGAAAACTGTCGACTTCAAGTTGGAAAATGTATCCCATTGACAGATAACGGCGCTCCGACTTTATCGTCTCTTTAAGGGACTCGTGCGTGGCTTCCAGAATCATTCAATCATATTTAAGTTTGGAGAGCAGGACACTCCTGGGAACCCTAACGTTTCTTCATTTCCTAATGTACGAGAGTCTGCTTGATTATAAAGTAGTCTACAATAGGAGACGGTGGAGCGAAGCTGTCATGGCAGCTACTGAGATGGTTTCCAAGGAGTTGGTGTCCCATTGTTAACACAGGCCAGCCTCGTAAGGACTGAACGGGACATTTGTTTACAACAACATGTAGCAAGCCGTGCCTTCAGACCACAAACACACAAATCCAGCAGCTCCTGTGTGTAATGTGGGAGATATGAACCCTGATGAGAAAATGACAGAGCTGGGAAAACAACCGTCGGGGGAAGGTAAGGTGAACACTGTCACGTTTTACTACTATGACAGCAAACCTTTTTAGATGAATCAGTCCATCCACAGAGAATAAAATATTACTTAAAATATCGTCTCTATAAAAAAGAACTATAGTGATGGGTGAATAGCTTAGTTTTTTAGCAGCTCTTGTTATTTTGACATTTGGCCATTAATGTGGTCTACTGATCCCTGTTAAAATTGACTGGAAGTCCTCTACAAATAGTAGGTTTTCTAATACGTAACAGAGACAATTTCCGTTTACCCACGTTAATTGTACAGATCAGGAGTAAACAGCAGGGGGCGCTCTAGCCATTGCGAGGGTATAGCTCCCTATATTCTAACATAAATCTATACCACGATAAAGAAGAATAAAAAAGGACAGCAGGTAATAGCTTGATGTCCATAAGCACAATCAATAAGAAGGCAAAGTCAGTGGACAGGAGAACTCCCGGATGGTGGATCTACTGCGACAGATGAGTTTAGAAGCTTCACTTCCTTCCTGTCCAACCTTGTGCCTCGTCCACGCCTGGCATGTCTACTTAAGCCTGGTTCAACTTACAAAAAAAATGAGATACAATGCAATGAACAATTTTTCCACTGCAGTCCATGCGAGGTTACTATTCAATTACTTGTCATAGGTTTATCTCAAACATTAAATCCATCCTATGGACAGATCCCCTTGTTCGTATTCTAAGTGTGAAGATAACATGTTTCGCTTTACTGACGGGTGGTAGAGAAAAGAAACAACCTCCCAATAGAAATGGTAACGGCTAATACAGTGAGAGAATTTAAACATGCATACGGCTCCTGAATCTAAGACGAGACCAACGGCTGATTAAGGTCTTAAAAGCAGGAAAAACTAACAGGTTAGACGGTCCGAATTGTTCTTATGCGCCATCAGAATCCTATGCTTCTATGATAACATATCGTAATGGTGGGTGTCAAATGTATGGTTTATATTTCAGATGAAGAGAAAGGCTGCAAGATACGGCTTCGCCGTGGACTTTACCCCAATCCCCCATCCAATCTCAGGAATTGAACCCTAATCCTAATTTACAAAGTGATAAAGGAATTTGTCTGCCGCCTATTCACTGGACAATGCCTGTCCACCCCAAGTAAGTCTTCATTGGAGTCCTCATTTTGGTCCATTAAAAGGAAAACCAAATCTTTAAAAAGCCAAACTATTTAAAACACAAAACAAAGGAATAAAAAGGGTCCGCGCCAGGCGGTGGTCTTTCCAGCCAGATTACTAAAGTCAGTGTCAAAGTTTCACCTTAAAAAGAAAGCCTCCGGTTGCTGTTGGTCCATGTCTTCTTTGACGCCTTTTGCTCGTCCCTCTGAGTAGTCTCTGCAGGTGTGTAAATTGCGTAGTCCTAGAATGTGATGTTATATCCCCACAATCTCCTTCGGTTATACCTACTGGGACTGCGCATGAGGGAAAACAGGTCTGATCAAAGCAGAAACTGATCATGATAATGTAAATTAATTTACGCTTACGTACCACACTCAGCCACACACACACACACCACTGTTAGATCCCACTCTACCATACATGTATTCTCAACCATTCACACCATCAGCAGAATGATAAAAAATGTAATGGCGGATACAGTTACATCATACAAACCCCAATAATGCTCAGCCGGACAACTCATTGTTTTATATTTGCGATCCCGTATTTAATTGGATACTTAATTTTTTTCTTGTTGGTAGCTGTGATCTGGATTGGAAACCTTCTGCGAGATGGTTACCGTCTCCGCGATATCCCGATGCTCCATATCCTCACATAAAAGATATAAAATTTCCTGAAGGCATCAGGCTCCTCCGCTCCTTCCCAAGTAAGTTGTACCCCCATGACAATGACATCTGTATGTTAGTCTTTAATGTGACTATTAACCCAGCCTTCCAAATATCATTCTTTGGGTGACTGCGAGGTTGAGAGTTAAAAGAGCAATTTCTTTCCACACAAAAGGTTATACAAAATATATATTTTTTTGTATAATGCCTCCCTTTTATAAGAGGTACCTTTCACATGATGAAAAAAATAATCAAAAATAAAAGAAAATAAGGAAACCTTGGGCTAATGTCTATTTGTAATAGTTTTCCAATTGTGGAACCAAAAATCAAGTTTTTTTATGATGTGATGTTTGTATCCTAGAGTTTATGAAAAAAATCTGGAAATCTATAGTCCCGTTGTTCACATAACACTAGCCCATTTTGGTTTAGTTCTCTAGCTATCGGCATCTTTGCATAAAACATAACTGATATACAATGATTCATAATTGAGAAGGTTGTTTGTCTGTTATGATTTAACAAATGTCAGACTTGCAGGTCGTCACGTGCTCAGGAAACATTCCAGATTAAATTTATATAATTGAATTTTTCAATTTTAAAAATAATTTAATAATAATTATAATTATTTCATTTTTTTATTTAAAATGGATGCATTTGTAGCATAAGAATTTAGAATTTAAGAATAATATAAGGGAATATAACAATCCCACTTGTCTTGTGGTCAAGAGAGGTATAAACCTCAGAATTTTATGAAATGTGTTACTTCTATATAGGTATAACTTGGAAATGTCACAGTGACCAAACCAATCTATTTTCAATATATGGTATCTTCCAGAAAGCTTTCATGATGTTGGAGCCGAGTGGACATTTTATCCCAACCAAGGGTTGCCTTTCGCGTATCATACAGGGAAACGTTGTATCTTCCAGGGAACCCACCGGGGTAACCAGACCTCAGCTGATATATCAACGTTACCAACATACTTAAGAACAAAGAAAAAAGGTAATCAATTGAACACTAATAATAAGCATGACAGGGCAAGGATGGATTTAAATCCTATAAATCCTGGATTATAATAAATCTGGACTACTAGGCTACTGAGTGACCATGTAATTCCAAAATTTACAGACTATATGCCATTATTTAGAAGAATGAATAATAATAATAATGAACTTGAAAGTTATAAAATAAATCAGAATGTTATGGATCAAAAGTTATCCCGGGCAACTTTTAAATACTGGTCTTATTACCATAACAACCAATGAAATGGCCCATTCGGCAGAAAGATTCCATTGGTTGCACCGCCATCCCTTTTATACGCATCCTTCTTTGTTTATGAGCCGTATTGCTGAGTATTAATGACATCAACCATTAATGTATTAAATACAGAACAATATGACCCATATATATGACTTTCTTGCAAATTTAGCACTGAATTAAGTGTGAATATTACACAGGTGTGTATTTTATCCAAGACTATACCATAATCTTTAATAGAATGACCAGATGTCTCTGAATTTTCTATCATTATTTCTTAAGCTGTAACCCTTTTAAGTATAAAGGACAGAAAAGGATAGCAAGGAAAATACATTATTGAAAGAGGAAATGCAATTTTTTATTTGCTTGCTATAAATATCATATGACCTCTTTACTGCTATCCTATACGAAATACGGTAAGTTAATAAATTAATATTTCAGCTCTCAAAAGATCAAAAGATCCAAGAAATAGTCAGAATGGATTCTAAAACGTGTACTAAGCTCTTTGCCGTCTCTAAATACTTCCCACCAGAGGGAGTTTTTGTATAACGTTTTAAGCTTGATTACCATTCTTACATGGACATCTTCAAAAGCCGCAGCACAGGAATCCGTATCGAACTTTCTGTACAGCGTACTTTCCTAGTAATTAATTCTTCAGGCTTCTTTTTATAACTGTGAAATTAAATGAACCAGCGGAAATGTACAAAAAAAAAAAGAAGAAAATAACTGATAGAGAAAGTCATCAAAAGAACTGCATCGGTAGGCACATAAAGTAGCCACTCAGCACTTTTTGACCCGCGGTAAGAAAAAAGACATGGGATTTACCATTATTCATACTCAAAGGTCAAGAGCAGCAGAGCCGGTTTTTGAGTGTTGATAGAAAAAAGGAAAAGGAAAAAAAATGGCGGACTGGGTGGGCAGAATGGTTCTTATCAGTCATCAGATTCTATGTTGCTATGAATTACCTTCATGGAGACATCAGATTATTTTTATTGAGAGGGTATAGGTGGGTTTTATTTTTTGATGCTACTGGAGATGGTATTAGGATAATGTTTTTTAGAAAAAGAGAAATCTTTGGGTCCTCCTCACCTTGTTTCTGAAAGTTTCTATGTTATGGATTACTTGTTATGTTCTAATTACCCATTGTACAGCACTGTGGAATATGATGGCGCTACATAAACCAATAATACTAAATGATGCAAGTTCATATATAATACTAATAGTCCCTCTGTACCAGACCATGTTACAGTTCTGTATACTCTCCTGCTTTGGTAAATAACCCACATAATGTCTTAAATCTAATTTGTGATCGTTTTACAGCAAAAAGGCATTGTGCATGCAGGAGATCTGAACCCCACCCTGTTGGGACATCCATCCAAGGGGACACAATGTTTATCTGCTATATAGTGTTGGTTAATATGATTTTTTATGAGCAATATGTTTGTTCTTCTTGAGATACACAGATCTATGGTATTTGTTTCTTACTAGAAATCATAAAAGATTGGTTAATATTCCTATAAAGTCATTTTATATACAGACACCGCAAGTTCTTCATATACCAGGAATTTTTGTTGAAACTTGATGGTCTCTTGATTGTTTTAGTGCAGTTGCAGTGATGGGATTCATGGCTCGTAATTTATGTTATCAGCAGTACAAAGGGAAACTTAGCGCCGTATGGCTTCGATATTATGTTTTGTGTTTTGCAGTCACTGACCCTAGAAATGGGATCCCTGCAGCCAGCCTCGGGGATAAAGCATTCAGTACTCCAGAGTACAGTCCTGGCTTCCACAAACTTGGGTCTACAAGACCATTAGTGAATTTTAAGTAAGTATCACCAAGTTGTCAAACAAATGTACTTAAAAATGATGATCTAACATTCTATTTACAGAAACATAGAATCTGCCGGCAGATCCAACCCATTCAGCCCCCGTCTAGTCGCCTGTTTTTCTTGCTATAAAGACTCAAAACCTTAATCAGTCGTTGTCTTGGATTTAGGAGCCATATGGCCATCCAATGCATGTTTAAATTCCTTTACTGTATTAACCCCTACTATTTCTGTTGGTTGCTCTTCTTATCTACCACCCACCCAAAATAAACAGACATATTAAGGCAAAAAAATAGCTGTTTAAAGGCGTATCGTTACCTACACATATCTCTGAATAACAGAATTAATTTATTAAAACTGCATACAGCTTGTATGTAGCTAAAAAGTAAAGGGCTGTTTTACGTCAAGAAAGTCTGCGGAAAAAGGAGGCAGTACTGGCATTAACAATCAATTTACACTCCATTCTTCTCCCACCAACTCCAGGGCTGCCTGAACCAATCAACAGCAATCAGCAACTTAGCAATAAGGGAGGGATAACTAACGGTGGCTGGAAAAAATAAATAAATAAATAAATAAATAATTTATATATATTTCCCATATTCTTGCACTCAACCTTTACAAAAAAGGAAACAAATACATAACCAACAATAGACAAGTATCGACAGAACGAGGCACTCATGGTTCTTAAAACAAACAAACAAAACACACATAATAGTTACATGAAAATAGCACAGAAAATATAGAATTTGTAAAGTGACTTTAACCACTAGGGTAATTAGAGTGAACCATAATGTGACATACATGTCACATAAATTTGACAAAATAAACATATATAATATTGTGATGTAACTTTTTGAGACCCCCTCAGACACAGACATCCTTTTTGGGGGGCTTAAGTTGCTATTTAATTTGCTTATATGGAAGCGCCTTTTGTGGCCTGGGCTCAAATAACTGGAGCTGTTTGGTCTGATGGCAGGAAAGCCAATGCAAAAATCCAGATTTTTTACGTTTTTAGTATTTAGTTCTCATTAATTTTAATATCACATTTTGCT
Source organism: Sceloporus occidentalis (assembly GCA_023333645.1). Lineage (NCBI taxonomy): Eukaryota > Metazoa > Chordata > Lepidosauria > Squamata > Phrynosomatidae > Sceloporus > Sceloporus occidentalis. The sequence goes on from JALMGF010000131.1 coordinate 107,234, forward strand.
GCAACACTCCTTTGTAAGTGCCTCAAACGTATGTAATATTGGCAAGCATCTTCCTATAAAATTAAACTTACATTTAGTAACGTATTGTGACAAACAACACAGAGTGTGTTAAATTATTTAGGCTCATTAAATTGCAAAGCTGGCTTGAAGTCAAATCCATAAATCAGCAGATAGTATTTAGTCAGCTCTTCTGTCATTTCTTCATAACTGTTACAGTTACATGAATAAGGAGAATAACATTTTAGAAATACATGTATGCAGTACGGTAATTCTTATGTTCCAATATAAAAAATGGAACAGATATTTTAAGTGGCTTTTGGGTCTATTCACTTAGGGTTAACTTGACTGGCCAGATTCTATTGAGGTTGCATGGCCTCCATGCAAACATTCGCTAAACAATATGTTACCTTACATGCCCTCTTGCAAAACTCACAAAATATCCCCCCCTGGGATATCCCTGGGATATAAAATAAATAATTTAAAAAAGCACTCCCTATTAACCAAGGGCAGGGACAAGGATTGCCTCCCCTCTTCCCCCACCCTGTGTGCGGTGTAATTAAAAATATATAAAAGTAGGGGGTATAGTGCCTATAAACATAACCTCTGTTTCCATTTCTCCAGCTCAGAGGGATGGCATAAAAACAAATAACCTATGAGAGGTGTCGACCCCTAGCCATGCCATAGATCGTAATTTTCAGGCCAAGGAAGGAGATCATCAAAAAAAAAAAAGAATTTCAAAAAAGCCTTACATAAAAAAACACCACCCAGAAACCCCCCCAAAGTAATCCATTGTCACCCAATGGTAGCAAATAATAAAAATGGCTGCTTGTTGCACAGCAATTTGTAAATATACTTCGGTTCCCCAGCAAGACCCATTCAGCCCATCTAGTTGGTCTGTTTTCTTCTGCTTTAAAGACTCAGATTTAATCAGTCTTTGGTCTTAGATTAATGATAGCCATAAATACCCTCACTGATTTATCCTCTACCACTCCTGCTGGTAGCCTGTTGCACTTATCCACCACCCTCTCAGTAAAGAAAAAAAAAACTTCATTACATCTAAGCATTTGAGCCTCTTGTTCTAATATTTATCCTACTTTAAAATTCTTTCCTGCACCCAATACTTTAGGTAAGGTCTGACCAAATTAAATTATCAGGTAGTTTGAGCAGGGCTTTAATTGCCCTTGGTTTGTTAGTCTAAGTTAACTATTATTTAAGCAGTCGGCTAGATCTTTATCCTCATTTATATAATTCCCTTCAATTGTCTTCAGTAGAATTATTAAGCTTCTCCCTATGGGCACCACAGTCTAGGTGCAGGCCTACCGATCACCGCAAAAACCTCAGGACATACTACTGTTTAAGGCGCACTCCACCATTATATGAGAACAGGTTATATGCTATATATAATGGTTGGGAAATCCAGGTCATATACTTCATACATTTTATATTATTTTAAAAGCATAAACCATAGTTTTCTGATTTTCATAAGTTTTCATAGTTTTTTTTTTTTTTGCCTGTTTCAGCATAAAACTTTAAACAAGCTAAAGAACAGCCCCGGAGGGAAAAAAAAATTGGACGGAGGGGCCACATGAATTTAGTGCGGACAAGGTACCCATGGTCAGGCCTGTTGAAGGGGTTAAGGCATGACTAAGGAAAATTTTGGTACTGAAAGTGTTAAGTTAGTGGCACGTGCAGGGGCCAGAAGGGAGGGGGTAATTACCCTCCCTTAGGGGTATATAAGGAAGGGTCGTGGCCTATAGGGGCAACCATTTTAAAGAAAATTTTCCCGCCCGTCCCTCCCCTGATTTTGGCATTTTGCCGGGTACTCTGGTTTTAAGCTGGTACGGTGCAGGAGTTAACCATCTAGGTGCGGTTACTTGTGGTGCACAGAGGTGTAAGTGCAGGACACTCCAGGGGCATGCGCCTCTGTGAATCGTAAGGTCATGTGACTGCCGCGCTAGGGGACGCCGGCAGTTTCAGCAGGGATACAGGTGGACACGCCCATACCAGCAGGTTACTTATTTGGTTATTAAGTTGGTTATTAAGTGGTTATTAAAAGGTTTACAATTGGTTATGTTATTTATATATATTGTGTCAAATTGGTTGTGGTAATAATATTTGACACTTTGTAACATGTTAATAAAGGTTGAGTGTCGCGGTGCTGAAGTTATTTCAAGTCCGCACCGCGGACAAATAATTACATATCTGACATTTAATAAAGCTTGTAAAATAAAGAAGTGTCTCTTGTTTTATTTTGTAAAGAGGTACCGAAACTGGACGCTACTACATTCATGGCTTTCTGTTCTTTGCAAGGAAGACGCATCACATTATTATGGAAATGGCAGCATTGCAAAAGTTTTATGTGTTGAGACATTCTGGCCAAATTTCAAAACAGCTATCTGATTCTACAAAACACTTGTACTTAACCTAATTCATTTTCTTTCATAGAAAACAAAAGCTTCTTTAAAGAGGAAGTCCCAAAAAACGGGAGCATAACCCCCAGCGCTGTATACAGTAATATAACCCCCAGCGCTGTACACAGTAATATAACCCCCAGCGCTGTATACAGTAATATAACCCCCAGCGCTGTATACAGTAATATAACCCCCGGCGCTGTATACAGTAATATAACCCCCAGTGCTGTATACAGTAATATAACCCCCGGCGCTGTATACAATAATAACACCCAGCACTGTATACAATAATAACCCCCAGTGTTGTATACAGTAATAACCCCCAGCGCTGTATGCAATAATAACCCCCAGTGTTGTATACAGTTATATAACCCCCAGCGCTGTATACAGTAATATAACCCCCAGCGCTGTATACAGTAATAACCCCCAGCGCTGTATACAATAATAACCCCCAGTGCTGTATACAGTAATATAACCCCCAGCGCTGTATACAATAATAACCCCCAGCACTGGATACAATAATAACCCCCCAGTGCTGTAGCCAGAGGAGCAGCACAGCTTAGAGGAACAGGCCTTGACAGAGCTAGGAGGAGGGCCCTAGGGTTTTTAATGGTGGGGGATTGGTGTTAGTTTGTTAGTAGGTGGGGTTTTGTGAGAGGTATAAATGGGCAGACATTTTAGATCCTGTCACATTTAATTTGAGCCACTTACCTGTGTTTGTCTCACCCTCCCTCCCTGTTTTTTGGTTTCTATTTGGCTTCGCTTGGTCACAGCGGCGGGGCTGGATTGGTTAGGTGGGGGTAGAATGGTGATGTTTTGGTTGGTTATGGTTGTCTGGTTTGTATGGTTGGTTCGTTTGGTAGGTTTCGAGCTGGTCTGTGGCTCAGAACCTGGGGTGGTAGGGGTATCTCGGTTTGGTATGTTAGTGTGCTCCTCACTGGTATGGTGAGGTTATGTGTTATAATTTACTTGGGGGTCATTGTCTATGTGTTGACATGTGGGGAATGTGTGAAGGTTATATTGTGTTATCTATTGTGGACAATGACTTATTGTTTGGTATGTTGTATATATGTTTACATCATATATATATGTTAATATATATTTTTGTTATGGTTTATAATAAAGCTGTGGACAATTATTTTCCGTCATATCTGTGTGGTCTCCTTTATTGGGTTCACATCTACGATAACAGAGTGAGAACTCAGACAAATGGTTAATATACAGCTTTCTAAAAAGATATGTTTCGGAAAAACTAAAGCATAAAAACGTATTTTAATCTGATACTAGTACCGGTAATAAACATTTGGTGGGAGTTCTCCTTTAATTGACTATGTTATATGATGTTCTGTTGCAGAGACTCGCATAAGTTAAAGTCGGACACATTTATTCCTCTTCAGAAATTGTCAAATACTTCCAGGTAGGTACTTAATAAAATGTAATACATTTTTGTATAATTTATTTTTTTTATCATGTTTCATGGGTGTAGGAAGTTATGTGATCGTCCAAGCTCACCGTACTGTCTCGTTATGCTAATGACTGTATTAACATACAACATGGAACAACATATTGTCCAAACCAATATTTCTTGTTCTTTCTAAAAGGTAGTATCCATACCTACTAATGCGCAGCATGATCTGTTAGTTCAATATCGTGAAATAAGCTGTTTAACCAGGGAATTGGCTTTATCAATTGTAGCATTTCAATCAATATCAGACTTAATCGATAACCTTCTCTTTCCCTTTTGTTAATTGTTTTTTTTAATGTTAAAAATGTTTTTTTTTGTTTTTTTTTTTATTATCACATGTAAATAAAAAGTCCTGAATCTGAGCTTAATACTTAATGTGTTAAACAAATTTTGAAGCAAGTAAAAGATGTAAAAGTTGTAAGTTCTGAAGAATTAACCTTTAGCAGCATTTCCAAGTATAACAATTGTTAAATTTTATTTTGATGGTCTTCTAAAGTTAGTATTGTATCCATGCTCCAATTCCTAGAGATGTATTGTTTGCTTTTTTTGTGGGAGTATTCACTAAAGGGAGAGTTTGTGGTTTTAACCCTCTCATTTCACTATTCATTATGAAGGGCCACATCAGCAGGTTTCTCCAGTGTGAATGGCTGAGCTGGCCAATTATAAGGTGTTATTCAATGGGTGAGGTGACGTGGAAGAAATCTCACTGATTTAACTATACATTATACAGGGCCACCCAAGCGCTTGCTGTAGCAGAAGCTCTCTGGGGTTGGTCCTTCATACCATATAGTGAAATGAAGGGAACTGAAACCCTGTCAACCCTCTTTTAGTAAATAAACCCTTCCACAACCCCAAAATGGATTATTAGGTGCTAGGAGCTTGTACTTTTTGGGAAAAATTAATTATCTAAAAAATTGATTGGAAATTGTATATGTTTTCTGTACTCAAACTGTAAAAGCCTGTATTAGAGATGAGCCTGGAAGTGTAAGGTGTTACTGTAGTTTCAGTTGACCTGAAACTGTGCATAAAAAAAAATCCTCAAATGTACAAAATCACCACTTTACAAACGCGGGATTGCTGAACATTAAATAATTTTGGCATTTTTTCTGTTAATTCTCTAAATTGTTTTTTTTTATTATATATTTTTTTTAATTGTATTTGTTTAATTATTCCATACTTATTTACTTAATTTTTTCCTTCATCCTAATACTTAATTTTTCAGAGATGTATCGTAGATTTGTTCAGAAACTTGAAAAATGGCCCCTGACCTCTTAAAAGTGAATTAAATGCTATTCTATGCCCCCTTGTCCCCCAGTGTTCCCTACAGAATTAAGGCACAGTGCCAGAATCTGCAAGAAGAAAAAAGAGACGTAGAAAAGTTGAATGACTGGAAACCTGCGAGACGTTCATTTCTAATTGGACTCCCCAACATTGGACAGAAAGTACAGACCAAATAAAGAATCAAATATGTATGACGGTCGTTAAGAAAAACAAACCACAAAATCAAAACAATTTAGTTTCCTATAATTTTATTTTTCTTCCTTGTGAACATATTAAATAATATTATAAATATATGATGTATCTCCAAAAATAAAATTTAATTGTATACATTTTATATCACAGGTACCCAGAGCAATTGGAGAGAAGACTGGAATACTTCATTTTTAGGCTATAAATTGCAGATGTTATTCTAATTTATTTTTTGCATGATCCGAATCTTTTCAGTTCTGTTTTATTGCATCATTGATGGTAGTTTTTCCTTTTTTGTAACACGCATTTTTTTGTAACTATGTTTCAAATATATTTAATTTTCTCTATTTTTCTTATCTTTCTTTTTGCTGAAAAAGATCAATATATTCCTATCTTTTAAAGTTATAATTAATTTTATGGATTTGCCATGGCATTCAATGTTTCAGATTTTAGGTAAGTGAAGGATTCTTCTCTAGTTATTGACCAAGTTGATGCGTTCCCATGATCACATGAGAAGGATCTTGGATAATCTAGATCAGTAGCCACCAGCAGTGGTTCACTCTAGAACAGGAGTAACAAGAATGCTAATGATTTAAGGGAAAATTGAGTGTGTTATCAAAAAAACCAAAACTAAAATCAGGTAAATCAGGCCCTAAAACTAATGTGTGTTAATAATGTATTTGAGGGTAATGTTTTAAAAAGTAATTCTGGTGCAGCGTTTGAAAAGTTACGTTTTTATTATGCCTGGGAACTCACTCAGAAAAACTAAGCCTATTACTATGCCTTGAGTCAGTGTTTAATCCTTGGTGTTTGGTCTCAACCACTTCATTCTAGGTCTAGCCTATTCTCTGTTCTTTATAAGTCCATTGGAGACTACTCTGCCACACTGTGTGTATGAGTGTGTGTGAGTGTTAGCATGAGTGTGTTAGTGTATGAGTGTCAGGGGGGGGAGCCTAGGGTTAGTGTGGCTTGGGAGAGGAGAAGACATAGTGAGAGGGAGAGAGCGAGTGTGTAAGTGTATGGTGTTAAAATGTGTGGGTGTTGGAGTAAGTGGGAGCAACTAAGGTCAGCTATCTGTAGGGAATGAGGGATATATTAAACTGATCTCCTTCTAGGGGCACAGGACACTGCTGAGTCAGGGACCCCTGGGTACAATTGCAGGCTGCCCATGATACAAGTGCTTTGATATGAGTGAGATATGAGGAAGCCACAATCACGCAAGAAAATTATAAAGCAGCTGGTTAAAATGTACATAGGGCTTACATATAGAGCTGCATATTTATTAATGGGGTGTTTTTGGAAACCCCCCTGGTTGCTACGAAGTCATCGTGAGAAAATGCCAAGTTCTCGAGTTCTATGTTTTTTTTTTCTCATAGCAGTTATGTGACGTCACCAATGGGATTCACCCAAAATTCAAGTCTCCCGGGGACCCCGCACCCCACTAGTAAAAGCCCTGATCAGAGAGTAGACACTCTCAATAATTACAATGAGAGATCAATGCCCAGTTAGTTGGAGCTGACATGCATAAAAAAAATAAAAAATCCCCTATAATACCAAATATATTGGAATATCTGTCAGCATATCTATTATTATTATTATTATTATTATTATTATTATTATTATTATTATTATTATTATTATTTCTAAAGTATAATCAGAAAACATATTTATTCATTTGTTTGTTTATTGATATTTTTAAACTCTTGATTTCATAATCTTCCAGCATCAAGCCAAATTGGCTCCAGAGCCAATGTATTCTTTATAATGATAATTAATTACAGGCAATATACCTTGCTCCATCAATCTGTACAGAGAAGCAACTGATTAAGAAACAACAGAGAATAATGCACTGAGCATTGTGGGGCAGGAGAACGACTCACTAGAATACATTTTAATATTTATAGAAAATAGATACCAGGTTGGCAGCAATCCATTCGGAGAAAGATTTATTCTATAGGAAAAGATTACAATCTGGGTGTGTTTTGTTAAGAATATTGATTGATGAGGGAGAGTGAATTAGTGCCACAGTCAATCAATGAGAAAATGAGTTTAAATCTTCTCTTAGGTCATAAGTAAAATGATTTATGTGCGTCTAGAGGTACTTGGTAAAGAACTTATGTCAGACCATTTCAAGACATCAAACAGTTTGGCAAATTGAGTTCCCAAAACGTCGGGTAGGCAGCGGTATAGCTAGATATGATCCGGAGACACAAAATAATAGGCATAGCCATACCTAATCATTTTTTGGGGGAACTCTTGGAAAAATTGGCCAGTGTTATAAACATTACCCATAATGCTTTTCAGATATTCCATTATTTTCCTATTTTATTTTAACAAAAACGCTTTACAAGCGACTTTGTGGTAGGTGGAGGTGATAGAAGGGGACCAGCGTCACCAATAAACAGGAACTACTGCCTTCGCTTTCTTTAGTATAAATAATACATTTATTAAAGCTACTGCTAGCTTGTGTTATCCACTTTTTACGTGCTTTGAAGATTTTTTTACTTAAAAATCTTATAGGATTTACATTCTTGCTGTATTCATTTTGTTGCTGAATAAAGTTTTCTAAAAAAAAAAAAAAATCTTATAGGAGTACCATGGGAACAGCCACCTTAACTTCCTGTTTTCTGTTTTCTCCTCATTATGTTTTCTCTCCCCTGTTGTTAATTTGCTGATTGTTGTTGATTGGTTGAGGCTGCCTTTGAAAGGCTGGATGAGGGGAAAAGAGAGAACATCAAGACGGGGAATTGATTAGATAATGCTGTTTCTACCACAGGGTGCCTCTGATTTCAGCTTCTATGAAATGACCTTTAACTTAAAATCTCCATGATAAATACGCTAATAGGCGAACAAAAGAAAACGCATGCTATAGACATCTTTAATTAACAAATTCAGTTATTCTAAATCTGTGTAATTTATAGAAAAATGTGAGATATTCCACTCCAATTAAAAGCTTTTTGGTTTTCTGGGTAACCAGTAGCTTGCACACCTCCTATAGATTGTAAGCTCGTTTGAGCAGGGCCCTCCTCACCTGTTGTCTCTGTTAGTCAATTGGTTATAATACATGCTACTTTTTACATCCTGTCTACCCATTGTACAGCGCTACGGAATTTGATGGCGCTATATAAAACAATAAATAATAATAATAACCTCCTTGTTTACCTGTTCGGAAGTGCCTGTTGCCTTAAATTCTGAAATACCACAAATTACCCTAGTTTAAAATAGTATATATGATTACAGCGACTGGATATGCCCGGCCGCCTGTCAGAAAGGAACAAAGTAAGGATCCAATCGGGATGTACATGCTGCTTTAATTTACTGTATCAGACTTTCTGGAATTACAAATATAGAAAAAAAGTGTCAAAAAATTATGGAGAAGTCAGAGGGAACTTGACCCATTTTTAGCTGTTCCTTTTTACCTTTCACACTTAAAATCGTGTAAATTATGTACTTTATATTTTAATGGTTGCAATGTACGCTATAAGTTTTCTTTAAAAATTGATAAAAGTAGGGGGTTTTTTGCAGAAAGACGACCACAAAAATAAAATCATTAATCAATATTATGTAAAATCCTTCTCCACTGTAATAGCTTTTTGTATTGGCAATGATCTAGAAGGCAAATAGACTTTAAAGGGACATTCAGACTCTGAAATATTATATAAAATGTGAATATAGATCCTGTAAATCCATAAAAATCTATAAAAGTAATTGGAAACACATTAAATTCTTTGCATCAAAGTGATATTTTATGCTGCACTTTTTCCTGCTGTGATTAATTTAGTACTTTAAAGAATAAAAAAAGTTATTTTGATCATAAATCACATATGTTACAACAGCATAGGAAATTAAGCTGCTCTATCTATAACCAGTAACCACTATATTTCAAAATACAAATTCAGCAGGGACCCAATTAAAAGGAGTCTGGGGGGAGAAAAAAAATTATAATTAATAATTTTGTTAGATGTGCTAAAAAAAAAAGCACCATATCAACATGAAAACACATTACTGAAATAGGTGGTTGTTATCAACCCCCCACACAATGTGATTAAGTTTATTAAAAATTACTCCTTATTTGTAAAAAAAAAAAAAAAAAAATCATACAAAGTACACAAGATATATACACAACATATTGCATTTTTAAGTATGCAAAAAAAAAATTAAGTTGTGTGTGACACAGCAGAACAAGTATATAGACAAATGGCAACCTATTTAAAAAAATAAAATAAATAAAAAATGAAAAACAAATAAAATAATAATAATAATAATAATTCTAATGACATCTTATGAACTTAGCTTTGACCCAGAGTGAAGCCCTACTTTCTCGAGTAATAATAATAAGTAAGTCAGCGTTCACAAAAACCTGTTGCTGTCTCCTTTCGTTTCAATAAGCATCCTTTATTCACAGACCCAGATGCTGCCATTGTTGTCTATTGGGATAGTTTGGGTTAATTTCCCAGATCAAACACCACACTGAGTTGATTATTTACGGCTAATGAAGTCTATTCCCCATAACGGTTAGTTGGTCAGAGTGTCCAGTTGGTTTATTAAGACTGAGACATTCTATTGTTTACCGCAGACAGTATGATAGAAAGTCATAGATTAGGCTAAGGTAAGAGAGCGAGAACACATTCATATGGCCAACATCCTAAAATTTAAATTGTTTAAAAAATACTATTTTGAAAGCTTATTTTTAACCCGATACTAGTAAAAAAAACAAATTGGTGGGAGGTCTGCTTTACGGGGGAATACAACATATGGGCAAGCAGAAGCAAGTAGTCGATCTACAAGTCAGTATGACTCTCAGATTGAAAACATTAATAAATTACCTCATACTAGAGACACTAGATTTATCATTTTCATTAGTAAGTTCAGTTTAGATTATTGGCACCTTCTGGGATCTTAATTTGGCTGATTGCACATAAAAAAATCATTATTCTCATTATAACATTAGACTACTGCATCAGGATATAATATAAGCCTTAGTGCTGGCATTTTTTTTACAGCGTTCTAGAAAAGGGTGGGGGGCAAGGAAGCAATATTTTTAGTTTGAATCCTGTCCTCGACCTGACATTCAAGATGTGACCATACCTGGCAATTCTCCGGGTTTTCCTTGGAGACTCCGGCTTAAGAGCCTCTTTTCTGGGTTACTAAGGGAAAGCTCCAGGTTGCAGGAGAAGCCTTGCAGCATGCCCCACTCCCCGCTCACTTGCCCCCCAAAAAATAGAGTGTGTCACGCAACGCTTGTGGGACCACCAGTGGGCCACCCGCATTGTCTGCGGGACCTAACGGCATCCAGCAAGGGTTGCTCTAGCTACCTGGTGCCCAAAAGTTCCCAGGTATGGATATGATAACACATGACCTCTCCGTTCATCTCCAACTACAGTGCCCTATGGAGGCTCGGCAAGGTCTTCCGTAGTTGAGGAGATCCCCCTTTTAAAGGGCGTATTGGGCAGTAGCACACTGGTGGTCCTGTTAAAATCCCAACCCTGGATCTGCCAAGTATTTTTTAATTTCAGATTGTATCTCCTGATTTAATTCAGTGTAGCTGACCACTGCATTGCTAGCCTGGCCCTATCCTCTACCATGGGGTAGAGTACACTTGAGTTACTCTATGGCAATTTTTATGTAGTAAATAACGCTGTATCGGTTGTTAAGGATAAGTATTGCTGTTTTGTAAGTCTCAATTTGATTGTGAATTTAAAACAATAGCCTTGGGTCATTTCATATATTCTCCTTGGTGTTTTGGCTTGCGTCTCAAACCTTTAATTTTTTGGAAGGCACGCACCCACCCAACAGTTCCAAGGAATCCCAGGGACAAACATTCATTAGCGAAACACCAAGTATTATGTCATCAGCTCAGCCTCCCAGCATGTTACGCGCAGAATGAATCACACACAGCAGATGGCGGCGATACAAATAAATAATTTTGATGGCGGATGCTGATTCCTGAATAAATTCAACAATTAAGTTAATCTCTATTAAATGAAGTTAAATACTTTGAGATTTTAGTTGTGATGTTTGTTTCTCGAGTAATTACTTATCGGTACACGTATTGTTTAGTTATATGAGATTTTGAAAAATGTAGTGCACAAGCCCCAAATCATTTCAGATGTCATACCCTTCTAACAAAATTTGGGGGGATTTTTTTTCCGGAAACAAAATGAATTGCTCTCTCTGTGTCCCCGAGTCCTGTCTGTGCCTCCATGCACCTATTCAGAGGTTTACCAGCAATTTTCATTTGTTCCATTGGGTACTTCCTCATTAGCGGAGATTCATACAAAGGCACAAAATAGGCAATATTTTTTTGTTATTTTTTTTTTTAAAGTTTGTACATATCCGAATGTGCAAGTTTATAAAAATATCTAATTTTCCTCCTCCACCTAGGCTGCCACTGCTGAAAGAAATAAATGTACTTAAAGTAGGCTTCCAGAACACGAGTTGTAGAACTCCCTATGGAAAGATGTATACTGCACCAGGTAGGTGACTAAAAAAGCTGCAACAATCCTCTAGTGTCTCCAACTAAAAAAAATATATTCAAAATTTCCAAAATGAAATATAGTAGTACAGATTGCTTGAAGTAAACATAAAAATATCGTGTGGTATGTTGCAACATAAAAATATTTTGTTAAAAACCCAATATACTGCTCTTTTCAACAGCACAGGGTATGGGTATCCATGCGGGGAGTGGATCCTCACTAGGTCACATCTGCTCCAAATAGTATCAGAAGACACCAATGTAAGATAATAGTAATATTTATTCAATTAATAGTATAACCTGGCTTACATTACTGAAATCAGCAAGGATCACTTAGTGCCGTATACAGGAATACCGCCTCCATATCGATCGTCCCATAAAAAGTTCAGTTCTTGAGGTTCAAAATGCTGAGAAAATTATAAAAATATAAATAAAGCTGCTTCTCCTTGGGCAGAATATGGCACTATATATATATATATATATATATATATATATACATACACACACACACTTCTTGTACAATTTTGGATATACCATACACAACTTACCCCTATTTCAAGATTCCTTAAAAGGGGGGGTGCATATTATATACCCAAATACAAAATATCAATGACGTGGTCACCTCATTGAAAGGGTTAACATTTGTGTTCGATCCCCAAGGGCTTGGTTGGGGGAGAGGGGTCATCCAGATCCTAAGGTAAAAAAAAACACAGGTACACATTAGTTATAAAAAAAATATTTTATTAATTTTTTTACATTTTTATTACATAACAGATTACTATCTGATCACTGATTTGTGACATTACTGATCAGATTCACCAATCAACGTCAGTGGCCATTATTCTACAATATTTATTTACGGTAATAGGCTAATGTGCCTAGATATATTATGGACATAGACGTAAGGATTTTGTATTAAAAGGTACGTGTTCTGCTTTCCCTTCTAGGTAATAAAATCACAACCAAGGAAAATATTACATTTTTTCCACCTTAGCTCAGGAATAAAAGCAAAGCTCTTTCCCCCGAGGGCAGCTATATCAGATTTACCGGAAATAAATGAAACTTTCTACTGCATTAAAATCACTTACCTCTCATATGACCGTCAATGTCTAGTGGAATTATACATATTCCTATTTGCCCCACAGAAATGTATATCAAATGGATTTATTTGAAAACAAATTACTGTTTAGCAGAGCTTTGCGATAAGAATTGCGTACATCCTCAGGCGTCTCTCTATACATTGTAAAAAAAAATGAAGATTCAATTAAAGAAAGCATTAATATTGCTTAGTATGCCATAGAAACACAAAGAGAAGTTTTAAATCCTAACATGAAATAAAGGAGAGGGGTGAAGGAGAATGCAGATAGATAAACAACGATATAACCTCGACATTTCAATAAAACATAATCACTTTATTTTATGATTTCAAAATATGTTAAGCAGACCTGTCATCCACAAAACCTAGAATTTTTACTATAAAACTTTTAAGGGTTATGCATGCATTTTAAGGCAGCTTTTGATAAGATTCACTAAGAAATCATATGGTCAGCCTAGTTGCTTTAGATTTCACCAACAAGATTTTTGTCAATGAAAACTTGCATGACCTTACCTGAAATTCTCAAACTCACCAGCCACCACATCACATTCTATTATATCAGAGAGGGTCTATTGATAGGACCACCCCCCCGTGTGCATGCACAGAAAGTGCTCCCATTGATTGCCCACAGATTGGCTACTGATCCATCTTTGACCACTGAATATCCATTGTTTCAACCTCCTGGCAGCCGTCCATGCCAATAGCATTCTAAACTGCTGGACAGCTTTCGGGATCTTCCGGATGAGAACCAGCGATCCTTAGCATACCCCAGCTCAGCCTCCTGCTGTTGTTTCTATCATAGACTCTTGAAACATTTGCCAGCCCAATGCAGGCTCTTGAGCAAGCAGCTAACCCTGTACCCGCGGTCATGAGATCAAGTTAATGTGCCATCAAACATAAAAGAGGGGCCATAATTGCTGAGTGTTTACACAAGATGTGTGTGTGTGTGTTTGAAGGGTAGGAGCTGTTAGGTTAATATAAAAAGAACAGTTATGTCAATAAAATCTTGACAGCATAGTTTAATTTGATTTATGAGATCCCATTTTCTTACTTTCTTTTTTTTTTTTTAACATGGATACATCGCTACATCAGGAAAATACAGAATATAATTTGGTAGAGACACACTTTGGTTGATGGTGAGATTCCTGACAAGGTCGATTGTGTGATAACAAAAAAACTAAAAAGCTACTATTCTGTATTGAGATATTGTGCACAGTATCCTATAAATGCCATTTTATAGCCATTGAGTGTATTCTACCGAGGTTCCAAAGCAAATGAACAGTGATAAAGTTTGTTATGAAGGCCACTGGGATCACCAAACAGACATTGCAATGATGGATTAGCTAGTTCAACGCAACAGGAGACACTGAAAAGTTTTCACTTCACATAACATATTTTGATTCCAGTCACTTGGGTCTATCCACTAAATAGTCAATTAAGTCAACTGACCAGACTCAAAAAAGTTCTCTAAACTCTAAAGTTCTGTTCAAGGACAAACAAGTGTCTATGCCACTCCATCACACCACATCCCATTCCCAGTGGGATGGGGGTTAAACATTTTTGAAAAAAATCCCCTGGGTTATTTATTAATTTTTTTTGGAACAAAATTGCCCTAGTCTCAGTAAAACATTATGAAATATCTCTTGTATCTAAAGAGCATCACAATGATGTCATAGTGAAATCACTGGAGTCACTTTACCTACATACCAAAGCGGCCAGTGAGTGGAGTGTAACAGACATTCTTCTGTAGCACTGGAGCTGCAGCTTCTTCATAAGTTAAGTGATTTTTTTTTCAGTTTTAAAGAATGCATATTAACATACTTCATAGTACATTAAAGTGTAATAAAAAAAAAAGAGATATCATCTCCATTCAGATCATGTACCTATTTGTAGTGCCTAGAGGAAAAAAATAGTGTGATGAAGGCATGTTGGTGAAGGGGTTAATTGTCAAGGAAGGGGTTAATATGCTGTTTTCAGTTGTCCTCTGTAATCCTATTTATACAGGATAAAATTAACCTTAAATCAAGATGATGTCATGTAGAATGATCTGGTGCAGCTGAACATGTCCTTGAACCTGGGATGAGGATCTTGTTTTTTACTAAATATAGGATTTATGCGCAAAGTAGAAAGATAAGGTCATAGATTTTTTTTTGTAAAGCTAAAAGATATAAAAGTGGGCCCATTCGAGCAATGGTGAGACTCGGATCAGTATATGGTGTCAGGCGCCCGGCCAGCAGCCCCTCTCGTACTGTGAAGTAGCACATTGCTTCAAGGGTCTTCCAGTGCATAAAGGACGTAAGCATTAGACTCGTGTACTCGGATTCTTATGAATTGCAAGTTTAACGAAATATGCTGATTTGGGCAATTCATATGAATCACCGAAAATGAGGCCAGACCCCCCCATTTAGCAAAAATGTCACCTTTGCATCCTCAAACCTGTTAACCCCTGCCTTTCCATACAAGTGTGTGCAGTTGTGGGTTAAAATCTATAAATAGGTAGAATAGTGGCTTATGCTTCTTCATATGTCAGCCAGACAAGAATTCATCACACCCCAGCACATTCCTAATATGTCGTGACTAGGGCTCTTGATACCTGGTGCAAGGTTTGAGTTCCCACCCCCGGGCATATTAAGTTCCAGAAGTATACAGAGGAACAGGGTCACCATATGGCAGCTGCCCCATTTGCCACATGGAGGTTACGGTTTGTGGGAGCCAGGTTGGTAAGCAATGAGGTTAACCCTTTTGAGTGCCATGAGGAGTGCAGGGCATTAGTGTTAGCCATCTCAAGAATGGGCATGTTATTGCAGTGTTATGATATTAACCTTTAGTGTGTCACACTATAAATGTTAACACTTTGATACCAAAAGCAGCACTTAATTTTCCTTCAGACTTCACACTTGACTAAATTGTTTTTCGATTCCTTTTTATGAAAACATCAGCCAAGCTCAGCAAAAGCCATAATTTGTTACTTCCGCTCACAGCAAAATGGTAAATCGCTTTTTCGCAGTTCACAGCTGGAAATTAAGTGTAATTTGGTGTCAGAGAAAAAGCCTATTTATGGCCATCATCGCAAAAATAGGTGCATCTGTCATCACTTAAGTAAGAGTTGGAGTGGATTGGAAGGAGTAAACAAATATATCTTCAACACACATTGTGTACATGTTTTCTCTTCCCCCTCCTGAGGGTTTATACAGACACAGGATGCAGAGTCTCCAAGGTCGTACTGATTTCTCTTTGGGTGACTATAATGCGAATGAAAAGAAGTACTGCGGCAACATAGTCTGAAAAGCAATATGATTTTATTAAAGTGTCATAGCATCACTGAGACAAACTGTAAGGGACACACAACGCGTTTCACTCCTCTGTGCCCAATCATACGTCAATGGACAAACATTCTTCACTTTTAAGAAGCATTTGCAAAACGTGTTGTTTTAGGTCAAACCAACTAAGGGATGATAAACGACAACTTCATCCGATCAAGCAGGTTGCAGCTGTTTACAGTATATTAAACCTGTAATCTAACGTATTGTTATTATTTAGTGTTTTATTTAGCAGCATCATATTCTGTTGCGCTGTACAATGGGTAAATGGGTGTATAACCCAAAATGCTCTATTTGTAGGCTTGCACAATTGCCTCAGGGTCAATACTGGATGTTGGACTATTCATAATAAACATACTTGGGAACTTCCCGAGGTGAGCTACAGAGAATTCCCCCTCTTTTGGTTGAGTTGCTTTGCATAGGGGTGAGGTTAGCCCTACAGTGAGAGTGAACTGAGTGGGAAGCAGGAAAACAAGAAACTGACCTTGAGATCCCAGCAAGCAAAGCTTCACCCCGGGCCAAACCTTGAGAGTTTCCAGTTATGCCAGTTTCCAGTTAAACATTTCCAGGGCCAGACTGGTGATGACGAGGCAACCCTGGCACTTTAAGGCTGCCTGATGACTTAAGTGTGGCCGATGACTCAATTTAGGCCCCACATGCTATGCTTTTATGGTCACCTAGCGTGTGGCCAGGCATATCCAGCCACTGGCCATATGCCCATACCTGGGAGCCTTCCCTTGCGGGACGCGGCCAGGACTGCACACTGACGTTGGTGGGTGGTCCCGCTGATGTCGGTGGATGGCCCTGCTGATGTTAATGGGAGTTCCCACTGATGTCGGCAGCGTTCCCACCGACGTCGGGGGCGTTCCCGCTGACAGCAGAGGGAAACACCCCCATTTAAAGGGAAAATGGGCGGGGAGTGGGGCGTGTCAAGACCCCGCTCCCGCGACCCGCAGGATTAGGGTCTTGACCCGGAGAACGGGAGGAGCAGCGCTAACCCGGCAAACTACGGGTCAAACCCAGAGAGTCCCCAGGTATGCACATGCTGCAGTAGTGAGCACATGGCTCATTGACCAGCAACCCACCGAGCAGTGCTAAAGTACAATATATTTTTACTGTATACAGCATTTATGGACCATTTACTATATATAAAAAAGGGGTGGGGTGTACAACTGCTGCAGAATGAGTATATAAAACACTTAAACATAACAATGTAGACGTATTCACCTCCACTACTCCTGTAGGAATATGACACATTTTCATAGCAATGCTTTACTCCGGCATTCTGATACTTGCTTATTAGGACAAAAACACAATATTACAATGTTCTATAAATAAATTAGCAAATTGTTTAATATGACTAGTCAATGACAGTTGAATAAAGGCATGTTATTAAATAGAATCCTTACATTTAATAAGATAATGATCCATATACTGGTTATATATGACTTTTATTACTGTTGTATGTGATGCTGGATTATATTGTCAACGTTCCGCCCTTTAGTAAATTGAACTGTACCATCAGCTCATATATAAGATCACGGTAATGTGTGTATTTTCTGTGCCTTCTTTATGATCATGCAATCAAACCAAATTTAATGTGTGGCTCAATCAATGAGCGACAATTACCAAGTAGTCCACGTGACTGCTCATTAACGGACATATAAATGCATGACCCGGTGCTGAGATCTCTCTGGGAGAATCTGGAACAACTTCACGCAAGGAATTAAGTGAGAGCCACCTGCCACCTGCTCATTACAATATCACACAAATACTTATACTTAATCTAAATTACAACGCAGACACTAGTACAAAGAGCCTTATGTACCTGGCCCATCTAACCCCTGCATGAGTGAGATAACAACCAAACAAAGGATCATATATATATATATATATATATATATATATATAACCTAATACCTATGTCAAGACCCCTTTTACAAGGGATACATTGCTTCCCATTGAAAGGGGGCGCCCATTGAAAGGGAGATCATGACTGTCGGCCCATGCATGTGGTTGCAGTAAGCCCCTTTACCATTGGTGGTAGCTCTTGCAGCTAAGAGGGTTTAAATTGCGGGTGAGAGGTGACTCTTACGTCTTTTCCTGTGCCTTTAGCAAGCTCTCAGACGTTCCTGTCTACCCCAACATGGGTTGCTTCTAAGCATTTGATGTTTTTGGGTTGCGTTGTTGGTTTGTTCATTTGTTCTTTTTCCTCCGCTAAGTTCATTCCAGTTGGGTTGTCACAGCTGCGGTCTGGGTCATGTGGCCAGCACAGTTTTCAGATAACTTTGGCATAGAATGGGTGATTTTTTGGATGATTTTGCCCATAACGGGCTTGAGGAGCTGTGTCCTGGGGGCTGCTTATGGCACCGCGCAGCTAGGACTCTTGGTTAATTGGTGGTTATTAACTGCCTGTTGCGTTTAGCGCTCAACAGCTGGCCCTTTTTTTGGGATGTGGAATTGTTGGTTATTCCATTGGCCCAAGGAATGGTTATATGAATATATAATAAAACCTGTGGCTCATTGCCCTATCCCACAAGAACGGTGTCCAGTGTCTTTATTTCACGGGGGTGGGGTGTTTGGTTCTTTTGTCGGCCCGTGCTAAACAGTCATAGGTAATCCCAATCTCCTTCTTTGAAATCAGATTCCCCCCTGTACTTGTCCCATTGTGTATTCCAACTTTTCTATCACAAGATCTCCTCTCTCTCTCTCTTCTTCCTTCTTTCCTCCAAGCCGTACATTAAGATCTTAGTCTTTCCTGATAATTTATATCCTGCAAATTAAAAAAAGCTCAATTGTATTGACCTGTTACACTGATGCTATAAGAATTTTAAGACTTAGCTGGGTGATTGTTTCTTAAGCCTTGCTTAATATCTATATGCTTCAGTAACAACGGATACACGGATCGAGCATTTACTCCCGGTGAGCTAAAACACTTAACAGGTAACAGTCCTGCAGTATTAAGGTGATTTCTGATGTTCTTGCCGTAACGTTTTAATTCAGGATGTTATTTTCAGAACTGGATGGTCCCAAACCAGCTTCTGCATTATTAAAATCAGAACGCTAGAGTTGTTAAAGAATAAAGAGAAAGCATGCATTTCTTCTGCTAATACGCAGGTATTGTTTCTGTGCCCTCGGTCAAATTAGCTAAAATTAAAACACTTGCTGTAATTATGTTTTGAAGGACTCTTTCCAATGCTATTCAAAGCAGGAGTTTTAACCCATTGTGTTAAAACATTGTAAATATACACTGAAAAATAAGCTTCACCGCAGGTGTGACGATAAAATGTTTCTCTAAAAGCTCATTACAGACAATATTATTAAAACATTCACTGTCTGTACAAACAGAGCATTACACAGAATGTTTAGAAACATAGAATTTGACAGCAGATGTATGATCAAAATTATGTGGACAGCCCTCATAGTTATTGGGTTTGGGTTTGTCAGACACTTTTGTTGCTGATGGATCTCCATAGACACAAATCGGCAGTACAACGGGTTGTACTAAAGACCTCAGTGACTTTAAACATGTCATAGGATGCCACCTCAGGCTAGTTTGTGAAGTTTCTGCCCTGCTAGACCTGCCCCGATTAACTGGTGCTATTACTGTGAAGTGGAAGCTTCTAGGAGTAACAACAGCTCAGCCACCAAGTGCTAGGCCACTCACACTCACAAAGCAGGGCCACCGAGTGCTGAAATGCATTAAAATAGCCCATTCTGTGTAGAATCACTTACTACTGAGCTCCAAACTGTGTTTCGCGGCAATCAACACAAGCGCTGTGCGTAAGGAGGAAATCTGATGGATGAATCTGGGTTTGGCGGATGGCAGGAGAACGCGACCTACTGGAATGTTTAATGTCTAAAATTTGGTGGAGGAGGGATAATGGTCTGGGGCTGTTTTTTTTAGGGTCCGGTGAAGGGTAATGTTAATGTTACTACACACAAAGACATTTTATACAATAGTATGCTTCCGACTTTAACCACAAGCAAAAAAAACGTGCTTTTGATGAATTTTCTACTGAATTCATGGAGACCCACTGGCAACATGGATCTCTCAGATGGAAGCAGCACAAATAAACGGCACTCTAGCTCTAATTAAGGAAGCAATTTCTTTAAACTGCAATAATACGGATCTGAAAGTTTACAAACGGGAGCTAAAAGTTAGTGGTAGGTGAAAATGCTCACTTTTGTTCTAAAAATAGCAGAAATGCCACATTCTACCCCAAGTTCTTATGGTCAATATGGTCAGAATTCTGAGATGCATGTGACGTTGCAGGAGGTAAATACAGTGGATATTTGAATCTCCGCTCTACATCATTTTCTCTAAAGGTATTCACAAAAAGTAGAAAAAGTCATGAGTTTTGTCATTTATGAATTAGAGAAAAGAATTTTAGATCAACAAAGAAAAAAATGAAACCGAGTAACATAATTCTTTTAGCTGGCAATACTGTTGGCCAAAAAAAACTAGATGCTCTTGAAAGTTTTGATTAATTCAAAAAGATGTGAAGGTGACAGAACCCCTTTGGTGAAAAATACCCCCAGGCGTTGTCTCTTTAATAGGATAGTTGAATAGTTGACTAATACCAATTACATTAAATGTCTTTAAAAATATCTAGCCAGCAAAGCCGTTCATGATAATTAGTCCTTCTTGGCCAGATACCTAAACTATAATTGAAATGCAACACTATCATTTACTTGATAGAAGATTGACCCCCCCACACCTTGCTGTAAGTAAAATAATTAATGATTAGTGTTTGGAAGTGATTAGGATTATTCTGAAAACTCTGAGATTTCTTTTCAGTACAGCTATTTTAAATCATATTCAGAAATGTAAGACATTATATATGGCAAAAAATGAAAAAAAAAAATTCTTCCCCCCTAAATACATGGTACACAGCTAGAGCCAATTGGGAAAAATACGCCAAATATATTCATTAACTTGCCTTCATTTGGAGCCCATTCTATGCCTAGAATGTTCATCTATTTTGGCCATAATATAATACAAGTTGTGCATCACTTTTTTAAATTCACCCCATTCTGACACTTTTTGGGAGGCCATATTATCTACAATCTCTTTCAGAGTTGGCAGTAAATAGATTTTTTCCGGTTTTCACACATTCTTTGTAATTCTGGCTTGTATTTCTTGCCCAGAAAATGGCCAACTATAAACAAATCCTGTTTTATGTTCAGTAACATATTCTAAGTTAGTTAATTGCACCCCAGTCATAGGGCTGCAGCATGCACACGATCAGTGACGATGAACCTCTACAGACTCCGCAAATTCCTGCCCCATCATAGGGTTTTCCCAGCAACGTAATGGAGAAGGAAATACACACTGAATGTAACGACACTCACTTAAAGCGCTCTTACGTTCAATCGGACAGCTCGGGGCCACAAATTTTGTCCCCAGCTGTTAGATGGTAGACCAGGCTCTCTCCAGTTCACTGGCAGGGATTTAGCCCTAACGTTGCATAATGTCCATGATGTAGAGAATATGTCCTTGGTCCTCTCCATTTGTTTGTGACGTATCCTCTACGACCTTGATTGCAAAGTGGTTGAGAAAGCACAGACTAGAACAGTAGTGAGTTATGCTCAAACTTATGACCCATGCAGTTGCCCACTTAACTGTTTGGGCAACCCAGTTACTAGTTCAACTGGCCACAGTATTTATTTATAACCTAAATGCATGATAACACATTACTGTATCAGTAACTGCTAATAACTCGACAACCTACCATGTGAAGGCACTTGGCCTCGCCACATACCAGCGGCCATTACGTCTTCCTTAAATTGGTGGGTCAGGACCCTAACTCATCTGATAGAGACTCCATCTCGTTTTTTGTGCAAGAGTCTTACCACCACCTTGCCCAATATTGTAGCCACCTAGGCGAATATTTGCTGGAGACCTTAACTCGACAACTGGGACCCTTAGCCAACACAAAGACCATTCTGGTTTCAGATGACAGAAAAAAGAGGCCATCTCATCCAGCACCTCTGCATTTATCTTTTCCTTTTCATGTCAAAATGCAAAACATCTCCTATTGCTCTTCCTCCTCTTCAGTACCCTTCACCAAATGTTCAGATAGTTCCGCTCACATGGGCCAGGCTGGGTCATGTAACCCCTTCCTCCTATACATGTTCAAGGGTTTCTTAAAGAAATGTTATAAACTCGTTTTACCTTAACAAGAAATAGAGTTTTGCGACACCAAATATGAAAGCATTATAGTCAAAACGTTTTAAAATATAAATAATCTATTAATAATTCAATCAAGAACTTATATGATGTCAAGCAACAGAACAAGGGTGAAGATATTTACTTAATTGCAGAGTAATTTACTAAATAGAGTTGGAACCTTGATGGAATCTATCCAGGAAAATCATGCCAATATTGTATTAATGCCACACCTTGGTAATAATAATAAAGAATATCTGCATGCATATATGTTACCATACCTCCCAAACGTCCCTCTTTAAGAATTTCAGCCCCCTTTGGACCCTTAATCTCTGCCCTTCTTTCCTTTTGTGATCTCCCTTTTTTCTAGGAGCTCGGAACATACGGTATTCATATATATCACGGTATTAGTTGATACATTTCATTGGGCAAGCTTAGAAAAATATCTAAAGTTAAATACCGGTAAACTTTCGAGACCTCTGAGGTCTCCCCTTCAGATAAGACATCCTTTTTTTCAAGTTAACACATTTTACTTTAAGGACTGTTTGCTTTAATGCACACATTAACAGCGTTGATCAAAAGTAGCCTTGTAAGGTATATTTACTTTTTTGGTACTTTGATATTCTGAATCAACATTAATAATCGTAAATACATTCGCATTCAGAAAGAGCAACATCAGGAGATTTATTAATCAATTAGAGAAATCAATGATGCCTTCACTTTATGATTTACTGTTTAGTAAATGTAAATGAAGAAATATCTTGACATTTCGCCCCACAGATTAATGGGATTTAGAAGTAAAATTATCATTAGATTATTGAAGATGAGATTTGAAAAGCATGACTCATATTTGGAATGATGGGGAGATAATGTGTTCTTTGAGTCCATAGCTGGAGTAAACTTTATTTTACTATAGTTCCTAAAAATGGTGGAAAATGCGGCTGGAAAATGGTTTGGGGAGGAAAATGTGTTTCTGCCCAGTAGATTAGATATGCATTATCATGGTTACCATGTGGCAAGACATTGATGCCAACGCATGTCATGCTTCATAAGTAAATAACCGCCATAGACAGAGCAAGAATTCAGTGTCGCGGCAATATATGGCGATATAACGTGCCGGAATCCCCAATATTTATGCCTTAGATAGGTGTTTTTGAATGGTATTTGCCGGGTATGCACTGATTTTTTTCCTCTGCTTTGTGTATTTATTGGTCCATTTTATCTTAGCAGAAATCTAGGAATCTAAATGTGTATGCTTTTTTGGGGGTGTATATATTTTTTGTAAATGGTCAACATAACCATTGTGATATTAGAAAGTGGATATTCCAAGTTTCTGTCCTACAACCACAGATGCTGGCGTTCTTGCGAGAGGCTTCACGAAAAGCTGCGATGTATTCACAAATAGTCCCGGGGGAAGATACATTGATTTTACTCCCAGATCTACTCATTCATTTTAATTTATATATCAATGTGCACTTAGCTTTAATCAATCCATAGCAAGACCCAAGTTCAATATGGGTAGGAAATCTACATGTTTTACAGGCAAAAGAAAAAACAAGCTTTGGCTTGGAACCAGAGGAAAAAGCAGGCGTATATATTTAAAAAGATCAAAAATGTAATGTTTGCCAAGGCTCTACCTGACAAGGGGCTAAATAAAGTCACCTATGTGACTATGTGACCTATGTGAATTATTTAATATAGCAGATTTAGTGTACCCACATTTTCATTTAGAATGTTATAATCATACAAGTATAGTAAAGTTAATTAGAGTTAAATCAATAACTATATTTGTGCTGGTTTTCTTACATGCTGGAAGCTTGCAAGATACAGCCTATGCTTCCAAGGATATCTTCAGTGACATATTCTGGTCTTAGGCCCTAGGGTGGCAGGTCCAGGGACATGGAAGCCCCTCTGCAGTGTAGCTAGGAGCCTCAAGGTCCTTGCAACTCTACTACTCGATGGTCCGGTTAAAAGGGAGATCACTATGAAGGGCTGTGCAGAAAATGCATTGCCCCAGACCGCACCTAGGTAAATTCATCACTATGAATGTTGCAATTTATTACCTTTATTGGCAAATTATTTATTGACGAATTATACTTATGGTCATTGGAGGCACCATGGCATATTTATTTGTGGATTTGAGTGTGCCACTCCCTCCTGGATTATGTTGACTATATACAGTAGCTTTTCACACACAGCTTCTCCATTTTGGCTTTATTTTTCTTGAATAAATCATGACACGGTGTAATGTGTTATGTGTTGTTGTTCATCTGAAGTTGTTATTACAGTACCTAATTTTAGACCTGCTAAGGAACATATGATTGCGATTATATCCTGATATGTTTTTTCACACGGCGTGTGTATATATATATATATATATGTATATCTTTGTGTGTGCGTGTATATATACATATATATCTACACTTTTATATTTAATTTATATATATAAATCAGGAAATCCATATATATATATATATATATATATATATATATATGGATTTCCTGATTTATATATATAAATTAAATATAAAAGTTTGATTAACAATTTCAAAGTCCCTTTATTTTATTATATATATTCCTGAGAAATAAAACGTTTTAAAAAAAAAAAAAGTAATAAAGGTATGGACCGCATTATGCTGTTTCTCAGTGGCAGGAGAGAGGAAAGGAAGCTCAGGAAAGATAAATTGAAGATAGCCCAGCCAACACAAAAGCCCCATCTCTGCATAATTATCTTCTCCAAATCCAAAAGCAAACAATTAATTGTGAAAAATTAAACAACGCATACAATAAATCTTCACATCCTAGTTCCAACCTACAGGAAAAAGTTGGTTCCTAACGACGGCAATCATAAAGGATTCTAACTGTGACAGTGTTAATTTCATCATGCTGTAAATCATGGATTAAAAATAATGTAATTTCAAACTGAGAACAGCACCTTGCTCTGGAGGACATAATACATTTTAGCTAAGGAAGATGTTCATTAATTGGTTTTGCGCATTGATTTCAATGTGTAACTGCTTTAAAGCACATGTGGCTGTGGTTGTCTATTACTAGATAATAACAGTTTACCTTTACCATTTACTCTTTAGTATACTCAAAGATTTCTCTGTGTCTACATTGTTATGTAATGCACTACTTGTTACTCATTGTACAGCACCGCGGAACACGATAACGCTATATAAGTCAATAAATAATAACTGTTTTGCATTTATAAAAAAATACCTTGAACTTTAGAGGAAAAAATACTATGAGTATCCAAAAAAACACAGAAGGAATACATTTAAGTCATGGGCTATGAACATGACGTCTTTTATTGATGTTGACACCTTTGGTTGGGCCAACATAGAGGAAGAAGTAGTTACATAGGCTTTTGGGACCTCAGTGGTCTCTTCTTTCGATGGAAATGATTACATCTGAACAATACCTCTCTTTTGAGTATCTGGCTTTTTTCAGGGGTAATGGTAGCCATGTTACCCCAGTTAAACTTGAGTGAGATGTACGATGGCAATGTGCAGAGCCTTGGCAGGGAGCGGTAATGCCTAAACACGCGCTCTCCTGCCCGGAGGTTGAAGATCACTGATCACGTGTCCTGGAGAAGTAGTACTATATATATGGAGACTCTGGGTCAAACCCAACAAGTTCCAAGGAATGGTAATCTAGTTAGAAAGGAGACGTTAGAGATTATCAACTATAAGCACAAGGTATTCAAGACTTTATGTAGCAGTTTTCATTGACATGTCCACTTTATATGAGAACCTTATGGGGCCATTTCACTGAACATGCGATGGTATAATCACTTTACATAACTTTATGTCTATGGCTGTATAGGTAATGAATTGAATTCTGAAAAATGTATTTAAAGTGTATGAGCCTCTCAACTTGAACTCCTATAGCGGAGCGCATATATGAATGATCTGTATTGAATGACTTTCTTGTTGTCCAATGTTACCTTATGCATAGTCATTCAAAAAATAATGCATTTCAGATTATAATTCTCAACATAAACAGACTTTGTAAGAAAATATGGTTATATTTCCATATTTAAACGATCGATCTGCTCTATCTTCTGTTAAGTATATTTCCCTTGGGGTGCCCATCTTATTTTGTGAGTACCTTGACCCATAATATTGGTTCCAGATTTTTCTCTTCTGTTATGCTTTTAAATGATGGATATTTTTTTTTATAAAACATTGCCTATAAATAATTCATGATATTATTCTTAAAATGACGATGTTCACCAGTAAATCAGTTAATGTTTTTTTCTTTTCATTACTTAGCCATAGGAAATGTACCGACAGTACGATCTTAACCTTTTCTATTTACTGGATACGTCTCCTCGAGCATTGTGGTTGCATTAAATTGGTGTGATTAAATGGAACATATGCATTGAGTTATGCTAATTTATAATCAAATATCACATACACTGTCTTTATAACTGTTATAAAACCTTTTTTTTCTTAATTATTTTTAGATTTCCAGGAGCTACTTAATAATATGTATTTCCATAATGAGAGTATTGCATTTGGGATACCACTCTAGAAGTCACAAGAGTTGTAAGTGTAAGACTAGACCAACATGAGGGATGGTCAACTAGTATTCATACCCAGGAACAGTGATGTTTTTACTTTCGGCAGAACCACCGGACGCCCCTCCCCCAGTGCTGCCCTTGCTGCTAAGCATGAAGATATGATGTCTTATGAAGACACCCAGGAGAGGTAGAGCCCTGGGGGTCATGCCTTAGGATGTTCATACATATCCTACTTTAGTTCAGGTCGCTCCCTACAACATATAGGCATTGCTATTGAGATTAAAAAAAGAACATTATGATACCCCTTCTGGATTATTGCAATTTCCTACTATCTGGTCTACTCCTTACCCGCCTTTCACTGCTCCAATCTGTCCTCAACACTGCAGCTAGATTAATCTTTCTCCGTCACCTTTCCTCATCTGCCGCTCCACTTTGCCAGTTGCCCCACTGGCTCCCCGTACCCTTCAGAATCAAATTCAAGCTCCTCGCCCTTACCTACAGATCTGCATCTCTCTTTTACCATCATTACCTCTTCTCAAAGATTTCCTCCCTTGTACGCAACTTTCAAAAGCTCTCTAAAAACCCACCTCGAAAAGCGTACAATCTTTTTTCCTAACACTCTCAGCCAATACCAATCTAAGCCGTCTAAACGACCAACAACCTCTACATCATCCTGACACCATCCAAGGAGTTTCTCAACCACCGACTAGATTGCAACCTTGCAGGGCTCTCTTCTTCTCTTTTCGTACCAGTTTGTTATTGTTTGTGATTTAAAATGTATCCTTCCAGAATCTGCTGACACTATATAAATAAATGTAATGCAATATAATGTAACGTATCTTTTCAAAAAGTTAATAAATGCATTACCCCAAATGACAGTAAGAATAAACCCCCTTATTACCAAAAAGGAAGGATGTCAATAATTTGTTTTATTTTTATAAGAATATGAGCAGCATGATGTCACACCTGCTTTATGTGTGTGGTGTTATGACTTCAGGGGCATCTAGTTCATGGAACACCCATCTCGTCCTTCTTATCCTGACAAGGGCAAAGCACACGCAGGGCTAGCAGCAGTCATAAGCCAGCAAACATGAGACATTTTTGGAGGCTATGACACTAACACAAAAATAATATTAATAATCTAAAAGCCGCAGTCCGTATCTATCCAGACTTTGGACATAGAGTGACATAGTGCGCCCTAAAATATTGCACTATAAACTAACAGACGCTTTCAAGCTGATATTGCATGCCGATGACAGCTACTTCTCTGCAGTCTGTCTAGATTGCGGTGAACATTTCAGCAGATCAAACTTTCCTCGGAAAATGAGCTACACTTTTACCACCAGCAACTTATAATCTTCTTTCTAAAACATAATGTCTGGGACTATGAATCAAAGAAAGCCGACACAATCTTACCGAAAGTGTTTAGAAGCTCTTTCCAATCTCCCTCACCCCAGCGCAACGCATGTTTTATTCTCCGTAACTGTCGTGCCGTTGTAAATCCATTTAGATCTGACACAAATAATCATCTATCAAAG
This sequence comes from Sceloporus occidentalis, assembly GCA_023333645.1. NCBI lineage: Eukaryota > Metazoa > Chordata > Lepidosauria > Squamata > Phrynosomatidae > Sceloporus > Sceloporus occidentalis. The sequence goes on from JALMGF010000131.1 coordinate 135,709, forward strand.
ACAGCTCGGGAGCGCGTGATAATACAAAACATACTTCAATGGCATTATAGGAAATAAATAAAAACGGGGATTCTCAGAATGTAATGAATAGTTACGTTCTTACAACGTTTTTTTATATTAATCTCAAGCTTTCAGACACTATGGGTTTTTTTTGAGATTCTGCCACCCTAGGAGCCCATCATGCACTCAGTAGACTTTCAAAGAATACCATCAGAAATATAACTAGTAATTTAACTAGATGGCAGTTATCTGGGCAAGCTAGCGTAGACTTGAGCCAGGGTTTAGCCAACTAAAATATCTTCTCCTCGCCTGAAGTTTGGTCCTTGCATGCACCCATACGGCACACACTAGTGTTTCGGGTATTGGAGACCCAAAAAATATGGCTTGGCTCGCTTTTTTCCACCAAAGAGACCTGTCATCAAGCACACAAGATAAGAACCACTTCCCTTGAACCTCAAGGTTTGTTTTTCACTGGTCTTAGTGTCTCAGCATATTCTTAACTCTTATAAGGTTTCTCATTAAAACCATCTGACACTACAATAAAATATTTGTGATGTGCTGTTAAAAAATTTGAAGACGGTCAAGTCTGCCTATTTAGAAAGTCCATGATTATTCTCGGTTATTATATTAAATAGCATCACCGTACTTTATACACCAGAGATAAGATATCTCTTCTGCCATAGAAGCTTTGCAAACTGGCTGCATCTCTGAACATTTTGAGGCAGACATCGCTGCTTTACCACTTTGAAAAAATGTTTATCAGTCCTAATTACATATTAATAATACCGGTTAATGCACATTTTCAAATTACCCAAACTTCTTGTTTTTCAAGTTGAAGGTTCGTTATGGGATTCTTTATATTTCCGAAACAATTTAAGGGGAAGGAAAAAAGAGCGATCATCTCTTCTTCCCCATTGTGTTTGGAGAAACCAGACAACACAACTCATTATGTTGCAGATTGTTTGACAATTAAGCAAGGTTGGCATAAAATGATTTTTGCAGAAACGCAAAACCTTCCCCATTGTAATTGAACATTTAACGCATAGAAGTACGGAAAGGAAATCTTTGCTCACAAACAAAAAACATTTATATTTCCAGAGTGGTAAAAGAAAGATTACTGTTTGATTTTAACTTACAATTTATATGGGGGGGGGTGTTTAAAGTCTAGATTATTGGTTATTGGGTAGCCACTTGGAGTTCTCCCATTTGCCAGGAGATTGGGTGCATGCTGGCGGTGGGCTAGCCAATGCATGGGGTTGGGCTAGACCTAAAGTGCCTTTCAGAGGAGGGAATATGGGCAGAATAGGGAATGAGAGTACCGACATACCATTACTTTACCCAGATAAAGAAGAAACTGACCCAGAGACCCTAGAAAGCAGGGCTTCTGTCTGAGACTCCAGGTCAAACCTGGAGAACCCCCAGATATGGTCATCTGCGTCTAAACTTTTACACTATATAGTAAAAAAAAACAACTTAAAATAAACTTTACCTACAGATTTTAATAAGTAACGAAACAGGATGTTAATTAGATAATGCTGACCCTACCATAGGCTTCAGCCTCTTTAAGGAAAACATAGCAGAATAATTTCACTGAAAAAAAAAAAAGCAAAACCTATAGGTATTTTAAATGTATTCTATTATTAACATTAATAGCTGTGACAGCAAGAGTTGTCCTTTAATTATGAACTTGATTTGTCAGGTCACACCAATATGCCTCTGTGAAAACCCCATTAACTGTTTAAAAAACATGAATTTGCCATTATATTAAAAACCTGTAATTGTCATTGTTTTAAGCATTTCAACTGGAAGCCACAGTGATGAGACAAGCCCATAATCCCATTGAAGGTGGAGGCTTTCAGGAGACTGTATTTTATTCCCAGGCAGGTAGTAAATTAAATCCAACATGCTGGCTCTGACATTCTGGACGAAATGACGCGGAATATTGTGTTTCAATAGACGTTGCGGAAGTTAATCAATCGTTAATTCCATTTTGTTTTACTTCTGGAAAACAAATAATTTGCTGATGGAATCCCATGGAAGGGCAGTCATGTATTTGTCACATTCTATGGATAGCGACATCTCTTCCCGAGTCATCAGAATCTTCTCTACTTACTTTGATTAAAGTTATATATTAAGGTGTTTATGGTTTTCCAGAAAACTATGAATATTATGAGACTATTTAAAGTGTTATTGTGTTATTGAATAAGAATAAAAGCTCAAATTAGGTTTTATTGAACACTAAATGAATATCATAATACCTGAATATAGCTTTCCTTTCTTTTTTTCTTTTAATATGCCAAAAAAATAAATAAAAAAAAACCCAAAGAAAAACACATTTCATCAATGTTTCTGTATGTGTTGGTGTGTGTATCATTTATAGAGCATATTATTTTATTTTAAGATTCTCCTCTTGGGATCATTAACATTTATACATAAATCTTCAGAAGCAAATGTTCTGCATAATGCAGAAAAATATTGCAATTAGTAAATCTTACAGTTTGGTTTAGTCCTTACAAAGGATGCCATAAATTATCACTAATCAGATAAAAAATACTTTAATTAAATATGCAATTTTCTTTTAAAAACAGTTCTAGATTTTGCATTATGCAATGTTTCCAGTTAGCTGCATATTGGCCATTTGTATGATTTCTAACACCCTGATTCCTTATCATACTGCCTGTGGTAAACAGTAGTATGGCTCAGTCTCAATGACCCAGTTGGACACTAATGAGTCAGTCATGGAGGAACCGACTTTATTGGCATTGCCATAATGAATCAGCTTAGTGTGATGCTTGACCAGGGAAAGCCACTCAAAACAGTACATGACTGACAAAAAAATCATATTATCTGCAGACCTGGGGGTGGCCATTGCTGGCGGTCATGTGATATTTTTGGTGACTTTCCCTGCGCAAACACCACACTGAGCTGATGCTTTATGGCAATGCTAATGAAGTCTGTACTTCCATTGAGGTTCATAAGTCATCCTGTCTGACTGTTTGACTCTGTTAATTCTCACAGGCAGTATGATAAGGAGTCGGGGTGCTTGTCTAGTGGGGATCAGATAACGGAGCGAGAACTAAATACAAATGCCTGATATGCAGCTGCCTGAAAACATTTTAATATGGGGCAACTAAAACGTATTTTTCATAATATTTTAATACTATTTGATACTAGTAATACAAATTGTGAGAATTGGCTTTTCCCCAAATTGCCAAATTAAGTCAATTTTGATTTAATCAATAGCACCAGTTATGAAGACCAGATGATGGCACTGCATGATAATATTTGTTAAACGGGACATCTGTTTCCAGACAGATTGCTGATACCAGAGGCTGACATCAAACCGGCGATGCATAGTAATGAGTTGGGATACTCTGTTTTTCTAAATTAGCCTTTTGTTAAGGCTGGCAAAGAGAACGGTTCAAGTACACCCAAAGTAAGCATGACTCTAAACAAAGACAAATGTATCAAGAAAATGACATATTTGTTTGAAAAAGAACAATTATGTAAAGCAGATGTTCACTTTCTCCCTCATGCATTTTCATCTTACATCTTAATCAGATGATACTTGACAAAACACAAAGGTGTATTCTATTTGACAGATCTAATAGAATTTCTTGGATACAATGTACCCTTTTTATCATTATAGAGGTGAAAAGTAATTTGAAGATCCAAAAAGGACATTTTATTTTTCTTAAAATAAGGTCCTTTTTCATAAACCATATATTGTGGGTATATGACATGAATGTTTTTATGATTCTACTCATTTTAATCATAAAAAAGTAAAATATTTAGCTTTTTTTTTTTAGGAAACTCTTTGGAATCTTTGTGTTGGCTTAATAAAGGCTTTAAGTGATTGGAGTCATCATCGTTGGTTGGACCGATGGGATATTCTGGCTTACTAGCCCATGGGTGGCAGTTTCAGGGAGGCAGATTGGGTAATCAGGTTCCTTGCACTCCACTGCTGCATGGACCAATCAGGAACATCCCTGATCTTCTTTGTAAAGTGGCAGTAGCACTGTGCTTAGGGAGTACAGCCTCCACATTGAACTGTTATGGAACCTACGCCATGCTGTAACCCTTAAAATTCCAGTGTGCCAAGATATGACGTTGTAAGCCATGAAGGTAAAAGATGGAGGGTGCTGAGGTCTGAGTGTCAGTTTAGGATTTTCCACTGAAATACAAGAGACACTGTAGACAAAGCATGCAATCAGTATAGGTGCCTTGTGTATTATAAGATCCCCAAGGAACATACAGAGGAGTTCACGAGGAAATGTTAAGTGATGTGTAACTTCATCCTGAGACTGTTTATTGACATACTATTCTGTCGAACGATTCTGGAGCTGTAAACTGTTTTCGTTCGTGTACAAAGATGTGTTCATTTTCATGGTTATCACAAAAAGTCTCACTTTACATATATATGATATATTCATATTTAACACTTTTTTGATGAAGCCCCCTGTCATGATTAACTCATATAACGTAGTGGATGCATGGAAGGGTAACCCAGCAGAGGTGGTTAGTTTCTGTTTAAGCATTCCATGAGTTAATCTGAGGTTGATTTAATGTGTTTCTTTGTGAATGCCCTCTGTATCTGTTCTGGCCAGAGGTGTCATCTTCCCAAAGGACCCCTGTGGTGATTCATGGCCTAACTGATAAGGACCCTGAGTTATAGGAATTCCATTCCTATCTTAAGTGGAGGGGTTTCCATCACCTTTACCCCACCATAACTTATTGGCACATCAAAGATGGGAACCAATTCTTGGAAAAGGTGTCATATAATCAGCCATGTGGTCAGAGGGGCGTTTGCTTGCAAAAGTCTGATTTAGGGACAATGCAGTGACCTCAAAGGAGAACTCTATGATATACTCTGATCGGAACAACATCGTAAGAATCCATCTGGATTTAAGGAGTTCCCACAGGCCTACTTATTGGAGAAACTCGTGAGTGAGGGTCCTGTGTTTAAGTCCCATTGTTTTTAAGAACTGTTTGCTGTTTTATTTTTATTTTGTATGTCTTGTTTTTGTAATTCTGGCACTGTGTAATCTTTGTCTTTTTGTTATTAAAATATTCATAATCCAAGTCTGTCTTTGGGCTCTAGTATCGATATCCACAAACCCTAAGAGAGGATAACACGTTACCATATTGTTATTAAGTTCTACAGGATATATATATGTTGTTTGCCCGGGGTGGGTTGATATATATATATAGATAAAGGTTCTAATTCGGATTTCTCACGAATCCGGTATCAAAATCGTGAGTGGTGGCAGACTACCTGGGGGGATACAGGCAGGATTTGGGGGTTAATTTGGTGTAACTTATGCCTTGTTAAGGGGTGAAGTTAGTAAATCCAGAGGCCTGGTGCTATTAACCCCTTCATGCCCACGCCCTCCACACAGTCACGGCTTGGCAAGTAGTCCTGACCGTGACACCCCCCCTCCATATATTACAGTGTTCTAAGAAAGCCCTGTGTCGACAAAGCTGAGCATAACAAGAGAGGCATGCCATGCAGGCAAAAATTACCACTACTCATCCCTTTTGGGGTACTTCTGGATGTGAGAACATGGAATATACATCTCTGGCCTAGCTCATCCGTGGCTTGGGGGCAGGACTAGATATTTGGCACATAGAGACGCTTATACTTACTCAATGTGCCAAATGATGTATGTGTAGACACCTGCCTTAAAGTGCCAGGGCCGCTTAGTCCTTGTTTGCTGTTAGCTTGGGGATCTGGACCCATGATTTGGATTGGCCTAAGCTTGGCTTCTTCTGTGCGACTGTTTAGCTAATTTGCATAGGTTGTAAAGAGTACAAATAATTGCCATATCTGGGACGTTACTAAATAAGCTGTCCTTTAATAGTAGTGACTCTCCAAATGTGTTACTCAAATGGCTCTAATGTGAGTCCTCATGCAAACCTTGACCATAATATACTGGTAGCAAAAGCAGCAATTGTGTGTCTTAGATATGATCACAGTAGTGCAGAATAGGAAGGAGTCAGTTCCAGACTGTATGACCCTGAGAATCTGCCCCTTCACCTTAAGATTGGGGCAAAAACATTGAGTCTCAGGGAAGCCCCTGAGAGTTCTCAGGTATTATAGGCATCATTAGATCCTAGTTCCTGCTATACTAGGTGATCCTATAAGCTGGATGAAAGGCCTCTGTACTAGTGATGGGTGCTCAAATGCTGTTATGGCCTGACTCCAGTTTGGCTGGAGATATACAGCCACATTTAAAATCAAGGTGAACCTAGACAAAAGCGGATAGACCTTGCTAAATAGAGCTGACATATGGACAAAACCAGCCAGTACATGGTATGGTGCTAGTTTTCAATTTTCTCTATGTAGTGATTTTGACAGTCAATTTACTTTTTTTTTATTATTTCAACCTTTACTTTTACATTCACAGGTATGGAATTTAGAAGAAAAATATTTATACAATAAACTGCCTAAGCAATTTTGAGCTGCTTCTATAAATAATATTATGATCTTTAGGGTTATAGAGCATTATGATACGGTCATACTCACAATTTTATCTTTTACTCTTAGAAAACAATTAAGTGAACACTGTTTATATCAAATATATATATTAAAATATATATTTACCTAGTTTTTCTTAAGAGTTATATAAACTATGTGAAATTTTAATGAAGTATATTTAATCTTCCAACAGAGGAGTGTATTTGGTCATACTCACTTATTACCCAAGTCCCAAGCACACCTGTCCGTTTCAAGGTGATTTGGGTCTAGCCCTCGTCCATGTTTCCCTTACCCCACCTCTATGTTCAGCTTATCTCAGTCACACCACCTCTAGTCTCTGATCAAGTGGTAGTGAGCTCTTGGGGACCAGCCTTGGGACATTCTCAGATATGGACATCAAGGAGGAAACAAAGACTTGCAACTTGGAAGGTATTAAATATTTATAATGTGTGTGCAGCTAAACTGTACAGATAATACCTATTATACATTTACAGGAACAGTTTTTGTCCCTGACACCCCCATTATAGAAGAATGCATATTAAAGTCCTCACATAGTATTCTTCAAAACTTCAAGCGCCTACCTGATTTAGAAGATGCAGCCCTGCTGTTGCAGCTGCCCTCCCCCTCCATAGTCTAACTAATCCTGCAACTAATTGGCTGCTTGGGCAGCTAATCGGTGTCAAGAAAAGCTCTCCTAGTGAAATCATTGGGAACACTTTCCACACATGCACACCGAGCACAGGAGCTGACTGTCAGTAAGTATATCACATGCAGCGAGATGTGTTCAGCTGATCCTATCTTCTGCACTACATTCACCTGAGGGGGGGGGAGGCCCGATTGGGGCAAATGCATATGGAGGGGATTTGCAAATGGGACAACACCAAAATTTAAATGGACCTCCCAGGTATCTTATGCATTAAGGTGACACTGCCTGATCTTTCTCAGACCCATTCCTTTCTATACAGCATTGTCTATTTTTAAATCTAGCATTTTAAGTGTCCAACATTGTCGGGTCAAAATATGGTGTCCAATCTCTGTAATTCATTAGTCTACAATGTATTTTATTACAGCGCGTTAGCAGATGCTCGTTTATACTGTGTAATCAGATCAGTACTTGCTGAATGCTCGGGAATCAAGCATCCTTCCTTTTTAAGTGATTTGCATACAAACTCCGCAGTTTCCATTGACCGCGACATGTGCCTCTGTTATGAAGTCTGGTGCATATGCCTGTGACACCATTAAATATTAACTTTCTGTTGCATAATGCAGCACTTAAATGCAAAATTAGCTTTTCAAGCCAAACAAACACACACTAATGAAAATGAGGACTTTCCAGCTCCATTCTCCAGATGGCGATGAATAAATAATGTGAATTGCACTATGGGTCTAATTGCCTAAGTTTCTATGTATCATAAATTATTTTTTGAGATTTCTCACTGCAGAGGTACAAAAAATTTTTTTTTTTTTTGGAGAATATTCCACAAAAAATGCTAATTGCAGAAAACAGATTTGTGTATGAAGGTCATAATTGCTTGCTAAATCATCATGCTGAACATGAGAAATAATATTACCTTGAATTAGTGTCTACAAATTAATTACAGAAGCGTCCTCCCAGGTTCTTCTAGGAATTAGAAAAAGGTGTTACAAAGGTTCTAAAATGGTTTGTTTTTAAATTGTTAGGATTATACGGATCAATGAGTAGACGGGTAACTTGAAGGCCAGAAGGCAAGCCAAATTAATGAAGCCTAAGGGTCTTCAGTTTATTCCAGATACTCTCTGTGGTTCTCTGGAATTGCAACAGAAATACTATTTATGACCTAAATTTATTCATTATTACTTCAAAAACATATTTCACGTTTATCAACCAGAGTATCAAGAGTAACAGGAACGTTGGCAGCATTTATACCATAACTGGATCATTTGTGTGGTTATGCTAGTTTTTAAAACTCATCTCAGCTTCCATTGGGTAGAGTAGTTATTTACTTTAACATCACACTTCTCAACAACTACACCGAAAAATAAAAATAATAATAAACTATTTTTAGTTAATGTTTGAAAACGCTGAATCAGGAAAAGTTGCTCTTAAAAAATGTTATATCATTTTGACTTCTTTTCTTTTTTATATAGGGGCTCGATATTTTTATGCTCATTGAAAAATAATATTTTTATCCATGTGAGAATTACTGAAAACACAATAAAGACCGATATTACAAAAAATATTATACACACCATCTAGTCAGGGGCACAATAAGTTGTCCCTGCTGCCCAAACGTGCCCAAAGGCTAATTGCGAAATAGTAATGCATTAAGTATCATGTAGTCAACCTAAACATTAGAGGCTAGCGTAGTTACTTTGTCCTTCGACTCGACCTTCAGTGAGCGGTTTTACAGCTGTCTTAATGAGATCTGTTATGGGAAACGCTAGCCAAGATCATACTTTTTTTTTGTTAGATTTGGCTTATATATCCCTAATAAATCCAATACAAGATGTTTCACATTTTTTAGAGGGTCTGCGGCCGCACAGGGCTTACATTAAAACATCGGGGGTTTTTTTAACTTTATTTAACATCCTCCATGTTAAATAAAGTTAACAAAAACTTTATTTAACATGGAGGATGTTAAATAAAGTAAAAAAAAAAAAACCCCGATGTTTTAATTTAAACCCTTTGCGGCCGCACACCCGTAAGGCCGGCCCTGGTGGGGGCTTCCCGACCCCTTGGAGTGGCGGACCCGGTCGTATAGGCCCAGTCAGTTCGGTCCTGACTGGGCCTATTTTAAGGTAGGGGCCTGGAGCTTGCAGCTCCATCAGCCCCTAAATCAATCCTGTCCGGCCCACCGGGCAAACGCCCGATTTGCCCGATGGCCAGTCCGGGCCTGGTTGTTGCCATAGACTGAAAAAAAGCTTCCTATATGTCCCTATGTGTTATCATGTACTTTAAGGTAAGAATAGCGAATATAAGTGGAACGGCACCTTTAACCAATAACAATAAAAATAATCTACACATATTCATACAATGCATTCTAATTGAACTTTTTTTTTCCTAATCCCAGGTAGGATTACGGATTATATAAATTATATTTAAAGATAAAATCAAGAACAAAAGCGATATGTGACGATTTCACTTTATTATTTTAGTGTTCCAAGATTAATACAATGCTTCACGGGAAATCTTTTTACATCTTACATTCAATTATACAAACCAATGTTTAAATGAGCTAGATTAATTATGGAAGCCTTGCCGCTGAAAGAAATAAAATGTTTAATATGCGACTTGCGTATGAAGATTTCAGCTAAATCATATACAAACGCCAGATAAAGTTTCATTTGCAAAAACAGATAGAAAATATGATACAGCAATAAACAGCTAATTTTAGTTTTAACCTGATTACAAATAAATAAAAATAACTTGTAGAGGGTATCGTTTTCATTGTATTTAAGGGGAACTCGCACCACCCTTTTTAATAAAGCATATATATATCCTAAATCTAAGATGAGACCAAGGACTGATTTGAGGCTTTATATCAGGAAAAATGATATAGGAAAAATCTTTATTTTAAAGCTTTTATTTTTACTTTTACTTACTCTAACATGAGTGCTCACCTACCTATGATCCTCCGGAGGTCTTTAGTCATCTTCCTCTATACTGGAAGCCTCATGGAGTTTGGAACACTGCAGCAATGGCGTGGCACGAAACATTATAATGCAAATAGAGGCCGCAAATGGCATGTGACATCCTACACGGAAGCTGAATTGTTGCCGAAAGGACCTCAAATTGCGGCCTTATTTTTCAGCAATGCGCAGCTTCACTTAAGGGGCCATCATTGGAGAAGGCCTTTGTTGCCCTTGGTCTGTGGTCCGGCTGGGAGAGGCGACGTTGGAGTGCTGTGCACCAGAAAGAAAATCCAACGTCATTGCTTCACCTACCACTAACCTAACACTAACCTGCTAACTACACAAACATTAAAAAAAATGTAAAAGTAAAATTGTAAATGCGATGCATCGTGACCCCGTACATGTACAGGCTTTGTCGTGAAGGGGTTATTAGACACAAAATATTGTAGTGTCAATGTTAGTAGTCATATGTATATTCACAGTAAGTTGACTATGTATGTCAGGGGCGTCCAACCTGCGGCCCTCCAGCTGATGCAGGACTACATCTCCTATCCTCCTGAGCCAGCCTCTTAGCATTATGGGAGATGTAGTCCTGCAGCAGCTGGAGGGACGCAGGTTGGACACCCCTGATGTATGTTATTATTTTGTGTGTATTCAGTCTATTTACTAAAATACTTTATTTTATACACATGCTTGTGTGCCACCATTTTTGGGATATTTAGGGGCATTAACTGTTTTGTCTCCCCAACATGCACAGCACTTCCACCTCACTTTGCGTCTCGGCATAACTAAGACTAAATAACGGAACGCATTTTTAAGACCCACTGTCTTGGGGCGGGTGTTGCTTAGGGTTTCACTTTTAGGCTCCGGCCTTTGGACGTCAGAATGTAAAATAAGATTATTATTATATAAAAATGATGAACATATATACATGAATATACATTCAATTTTAAATTTGACATTAAATGCATCCAAAACGTATGTTTTTGGTTACATCCCTTTAAATAGTGATCAGAAGTTGGCCAACTTCCAATCTAGTACATGTGTTGAATATTTTTTTTGTGTTATTAGTGATATTTTTGTGTTGCGGCCTTTTAGACCATGTGTGCACACATTTTCGCTCACTTTTTTTTTTTTTTTTAACTGCCTTTGAAATTCCGTTCCATCAGGATTTTGACTTCCTCTTAATTATCTTTTTTTTTGCTGACCTGGCAATTTCCTGCAGATTTTTATCTCCAGTCGCTTAAATTTGGAATGACTTCAACCCCACAGTAGCGTCTGTTCTGGAATCTTTTCCAGATATCAACCCCCTGTCAAGACATCTTTGTTTTTTTATTATAAATTCCATGAATAAGCATTTTCTTGAAACCCTTGAGTGCTGTAGAGGTGTCGGGGGCACATTTAGCAGTTCATACACAAATTTTTTATTTTTTTTTACTGCGACAAACCGCTATGGCTAATTTATTTGAGCCGTGCTGATATGTCAATATTCTCAATGGGAAATTTGTCAGCAGTATTGTGCTTACAGACCATACAATGACTGACTGCTAATTGCTTTGAACAATTCACAATAACCATTAAGTAGGCCCAAAAGCTATTGATTTTCCAATCATTTTACGGTGACAAGTGTATTTGATTTCCATGTGTTAAATGGCAATATATAAAAATGTGCATATATTTTCCTTCAGCACTTCCTAATTTATGATAATCCTCTGAAGAGGAGTACACGAACATGGGGCGTCTGCGGTAGGGGGCAAGATAGGGCATTTACCTCCGTCCCCCTTGGATATGTGCGGATATTATTCCTATGCCTATTCTCTTTGAGAGAGCTAATTTTTTGCCTCCCACTGAAAAGAAAATGACGTGGAAGCCCGTATGTACTAAGGTGTTTTTGTTACAATTGCTGATCATAACACGTATGCAAGACCACCACCATATAATGTTGTAAAAAAAATGCAAAATGCCGAGATATAGCACAATCTATCAAATCTGCAGTTTATCTACGATGGATGATTACTTAAAGAAAAAAATATATATAAAAAAAATCTATTTTTTTCATAGGAATACTGACTGTAGTAGCCTCTACTCCCGGGCTAGGCCCCCTGCAAGAACACACAAACCTTTTCCCCAATAAAGACACGACAACCATAGATTTTTGGGTGTAAAAGGCCACAGCCGAAATTTATTTAAATGCAGGCCATTGCCACGCAGACCTAAAACCAAAATAGGTGCGTTAACAGGACAATGACCAACACACAGAACAATAAATAACATAAATTAACATAATTCAACATTAACCATTTAATGTAAACCATCCCAAGCTTACCAGGTTATCCAGGAACCACACAGGGAAGGACATACCGAGATGCCCAAACCCAAACCTAAGGTTCCCAGTTCCACCTACCAGGAAACCTCCCAAAACCAATGCTCTCCCATCAGCATTAACCCCCTAGATACCTGGTAAGCTTACGCACGACCGTGACAAACACACACCAGAAGAACACAACACACAAAAGGAACAGGGAGGGAGGGTGGGACAAACAGTGAGTGGTAGGTGAGACAAAATGGAGACTGCTCCACTGACGCCAAACCCCTAAATAGCCCACCATTAACCCCTCCCCCCACATTCAAAAAATGCCGTCAGGACCTATCCCTGCTCGGCACACAGTCAACGGCCCACTAAGGCCCATTCTGAGCACCGTGGGCTTCATTCTTTAGGCAGCTGCATATGAGCCATTTGTATGAGTTCTCGCTCTGTTATCTTAGCTAAATCTACTAGACAAACACCCTGACTACTTATTATACGATCTGTGGTAAAAATTAGAATGGCTCGGTCTTAATCACCCAGCTTGAGGCTTTGACTAATGAAGGTCTATGAAGGAACAGGCTTCACTATTATCGCCATAAAGAATCAACTTAGTGTGGTGTTTGAGCGAGAAAGTCACCCAAAATATCAGGACAGGCAACAATGGCGATAAATGGCAATTAACCAGCTTTTTGTCAATTATAACTTGGATATTTTATTGTTTTAACCCACAATCCTGTCACCAGATCACACGGTTTCTTACTTCGTCTGAAGATGCTTGTACACATTAGCTTCCGTCAAAGAAGCAGAAGAAATGAATAAGGAGGGATAGTCATGAAAATTGGTGTAAAGGAAGATGGCACCCAACCAGAAGTGGACCAAATTGAAGTCCAACTTCCAAGTGCTCTCCTAAAGACTAAAGCCTAAGCAGAAGTAGCAGTGACAGGAGCACCTACTACTAAAATACATACATGGGTTAAGTTAGGGTAACTTTATTTAGAGATCTTGAAGCAGTTACTACTTGTCAGAGGACTCTAAATACACTACAAGACTGTAGGAGTGTAACACGTGGGTTTGTGCTTTTCAAACCCTCAGCGATCAAACTGGTAGGAGCGAGGGAATCTAAAACATAGAAACATTAAACTCACTTACCCTGCTCAATATGGAGAGCTATGCAGCAGACCACTAGGAATGTAGAGCTCCATACCTGGTGACCATCTCTGGTGGGGTTGCGGCGTTTCATCATGTCCACACTCCACCCAGGCCCCACACATTTTCTGCCAGGTCCCCACCGACTATCACCAACTCCCCGTCTACTTCCCATCCTTTAAAGTCTGCCTCGAGTGCCTTCACTCCTGATGAAAGCCACATACGCAGGAGAGGGAGCTCTAGGTAGCCAACCTTAAGAAGTCCCTCGGTATGCTGGCTCCAACTAAACCATGGCATCCATCCTACTGAAATCATGGCAAGGCAATACTGCATATATACTTTTATAGTCCTTATAAAATTAATAGTCCTTACTGATAATAGCCTATGCATCTTTGCTTAGCCGTGTTTATATATTGCTTGCGAAGGTAACTCTGCCATTATTTGTAGAATCCGTAGAACAATTTACGGTATTAATGAGCACAGATTACATTTTCCTACACTCCATTTGCACATATTTTCCCATTGATTAGCTGCCTTTAGAAGTTTATTCAAATGTTTCTCCCGAATGTAAGGTGCTTGTTATGGGTTTTTGCAGTCTGGCCACCTGGCTCTGGAAAGAAGTGGCCGTTCCAACTTTAATGCAAGATTGAAATTGGTGATATAGATTTCAATGTGTTGGCTGGCTGAGTATGCCCTTGTAAAAAGTCATAGTTTTCAAAGTGATGCATGGGTAGGTTTGGGTCCACAAATCTTTTGGATACATTTCAAGCCAAATGTAAACCTGAGTCTGATGAGTTGATCCAATACGATTTTAGGATTACTTATTTTAATGAGTAACCCATTTCAGGCAATATACTATGCATTTCTAAATGTAATTTTTTTTAAGTGTTATCCTTGGAACTTTCTTAATGAACTTAACCTGAGACTTTTGAAATATTAACCCTTTAATAGCCCATCATGAAGATTATATGTAGTGACTCGTCTTCTATGTAGTTACTTTCTAAATGTGTTAACCATAGAGCTCTCATTCTAGTCCTCAAAAGAAACCTGGACTTTTCTTTCTTTAAAGATACATAATTAGGTCACCTGCATTCAAGCAGGAGGATCAACCCTAACATACTGAAAGCAAAAGCACTAATCAGGAGCCTTATATGTGATTGCAGCAGTGTACAATAGGAGAAGGAGTGAACTCTAGACTGTGCGACCCTGAGAATCTACCCCTTCACCCTGAGATTGGGGCAAAAACCCCTAGAGTTCTCGGGTATGGTGTCCCTTTAAAAAATGGTGGCGGAACTAGAATAGTAATTAATTTGCTGTCCTAATATGCCCTGCTCTTGCCATACCCTTACAAAAGCAGGTATGAAACAGAGACAGTAACTTCACTCTTACTCTGGGATAAGAATGAAAAGGATGAAAAGGAGGACGCTGTGAGCTCTTAGGTATATATAACAAGTACATTAATTTATTTAGAGTACATTAGATTCGCTTTAAAACCACAGAGGTATTTAATTGTCTGTGAAGAGATAATTTTATAATTAAGCTTTTTTGAATATACTCAATTGGTTTATTAACCGAAATTGAGACGTCCAGTTCTTTACAGCTACATTAGTAATATTTGATATCCTTCAAATTATTATTGTACTACCGGAAATATTTCATTCTGTATAACCTACTGAATGCTTTAAACATTTGAGTTAAGATAAATAAGTATTTTTTAAAAATGTATATTTATGGGAGTGGGAGGGATACAAGGTGCTTGGGTACCTTTTTTTTAGATTTTCAACCTTTTTAAATATTTTTATTATGTAAGGTTTTTTGTGAATGAAGATCATTTTGGGGTCTTTATGGTGACATCACTGGGATATATTTGTTTATTTTTTTTTTCATTTTATTTGACTGTTTAAAAAAATATTTTTTAAAACATTATCTATTCTTTAAAGAGATATCTCATTCTTTTAATTTTGATCCCCTTTGTAGCTGGTTACAGAGCGCAGTGGTGCACCCAGATTGATGGGTTTGCCTTTGACTGCCATTTGTTATCTCTCAAGGTGCAGCCGGATCTGGAGTGACAATTAGAGCCCTGCGCGGGACTGCTTTTTTAATCCCGCTCCCGCCCACTCCCGCTGTTTTTAATCCCGCTCCCGCAATGTGGGTGTTCCGCTCCCGCCCGCTCCCGCCACATTTGTGGCCAATCACACCCGCCTCCTTACCTGATTTCCCGCGCAGTCCCGCAAGTTGTTCCCTCACAGCGTCTTTTCTTTTGCTCCGCCCAGGAACAAGGCGGAGTCACAGGAAGTGACATCGCATCACGTGACTCCGCCTTTTTCCTGGGCGGAGCAAGATAGGAGACACTGTTATGGAGCAGCGAGAAGGCATCCTTGCGGGACTGCGCGGGATTACCGGGACCCGCAGGTACAGTGCCTGACCGCCCGCTCCCGCCCGCAGCCCCAGCAAGTTTTTTGCAGTCCTCTAGTGACAATCTCCGTTTTTCGCTCTCTCTCCAGGATGCTGGAACGATCAGTCTCTGCAGGTTTCATCGAGTGGTTATATCAAACAGAACCGCAACAGAACTCTCTCACTCTTCCCAGCTCTCTCTCCTCCAACCACCTCCTCCTCTCTCTTGCAGAAAATAGTCTTACAGGATGGGAGACTGACTTCTCCCATAAAACTTTGAAAGACTCTCATCACTGTCAGCTAGTCTCTAAGCATGCTGGGTATTGTAGTCTCTGGGAAGGTGGTTACATAAACATACCTCCAAACAGTCTATGTTTTAAGGAGACAGTTACCACTGTCCTTCTTGCTGTCCTAGGTAGCTGCCTTACTGGCCTGCTTTTCTGGGTAGTGGGGAGTATCCCACTCGACTGTCCCAGGCCCCAGGGAGCATCACTGCTCCCGCTTTGCCTCCTTGCGGCTCTTACTTCCAAAACTGGTATCTCCCTCTTCCGTTACTGTCAAAAGTTCCCACCGCCTAATCCCCTAACACAGGTGTCCCAATTTGTACACTCGAAATGTTGGGTGGTATGCATAAGCATAGATCCAGCGAGAAATAATCATACATAGGAACTCTCTGAGTGTGACCTGGAGTCTCTGGGTAAAGCCATGCTTTCCTGGGTCTTCTTGTCAGCTCCTCCAGGGAGGGGAGGGTTGTATTGCCACACCCACTTTTTCTTGCTCCTGCCCACCCACTTTGTCTTGCTCCTGCCCAGTTCTTCCACACTAAAGCCTATCTTGAGCTAGCTCCAACCCTACCTGAAACTACTTCTCCAAAAGACGGACAGCTCCGCTAGCCTACCCTGCGAAACAAACACATGTGGAAACACCTCATTAGGTGCCTTGAGGTAAAAGATTAAATTTCCCCTGCTTTTAACATACCCCTGCTACTATTAGCTGTTATTAGAACTGCAAAACAGAAACGCATGAACAGAATGTGGAGGGAATTGCTTGTAACTCCCTGTTCTTCAGTCCCTTGAGCTACAATAAAACAAGATAAACACCAAGTAATGGGAACAAAATGTATTCCTGAAGACAATTTAAAAAGCGCCACACAATTAATTTTCATTATCCCATTAATGGTACACGCTCATTGATTTCTATGGACCTTTTGTTGAAGTAAGGTCACATATCGCAATTAAAGTGACAGCATAGAAAAAATATCCACAACAATATGTTACATTATTAAAATATTCTTTTGGAATGCAGACATCAGACAAAATTCTCAGGAACATGTCCAAGGGTGTCTTACAAGTCACAAAAATCTAAATACATAAAAAGGAAGATGAATAACCAGAAGCAAAAAGACGATTGTTTCTGTTTTCATATTAACAATTTTAGACAAAATGAAAATAAAATGCTGTAGGGATGATATCTGAGATCATTCAGATGGAAAATGAAGGGTTCAATTAAAGATAAAAGACAGAAGTTAATTTTGGACTCTTTTATAACATTAATTATATAGGTAAAAGTGCAGATTTAAGTTATGGTGGTGCAGACCCGTAACAAAATCTAATCCAAAATCTAATCCGTAACAACCTGATCGAAAGCCACTGTATGTTTTTTTTTACATATACAAAGTACTGTAGATTCATGATACATGTTATTAAAGAGAAGAAGGAACAATTTTATAGAGCAAGTGAGACAGCCTCCCAGCAAAAGTGGTATCTCAGGGGATTTAAAAATGCATGAGAAAGGCATATGGCTCTAAGGGGAGACCAAGACCTGGTTAAGCCTTGAGTTCATATAGCAGGAAAGACAGGCAGACTACATGGAATTATTGATTCTTATCTGCCATCACATCTAATTCCTTACTGTATTGATTCCTTGGCTATTATTTCCACTTATGTCCTCGATCCAGCTGAGTTGTGATGTGGAAAAAAAGCCTGGACCCAACAAACACAGAGGGAGCTGTAGATCTGAGCCAAGAAAGGCCCCTTCTCAACAGCTTGGTCCTTAAAGGTGATGCAGGTTACAAACCTGTGTCTTTGCTCTTATGTCTTACCTCATCAATAACATATACAATGTGCTGGATGGCTTTACCAAATGTGTAAGATATGACCAAAGTTCTATCTTACATGGTGGTTCTTTCAATGTAAGTCTTCTGGCTATGTGTATGTACCACCTAAGTGGCAAGTTTGTACCAGAATACCCTTTTGTGGACAAATTCAGGCTAAATTCTTTTTCCTAGTTATATTTTTTGTATAGAACATGCATTGTGAGCAATATATGAATTTTGTAGGACCTTTACATACATACAGTCAAGTACAAACTCATTAACAATCTTCAATATATATATCAGGAATATTTAGTCGCTTTTAGAACTTCCTACACCCTACATTTTAACGCAAATTTGCAGTATTTTTTATATTGACCAATATCCTATAAATATACTTGATTTACAAAGCTTAGCCGCCAAAATCAACAAAATGGCATGTGTAAACCAAACAATCCTTCAGTCGAATTTCTTCGCTACAGAACATTGCTGAGTTAGCATCACAGATACGTTATCACCAAACTGTGATTTAACAATTAATTAAAAACTGAGTTTTAGTTACTTGTGGTGGTGAAGCTAGAAAACGAGTCAAAGCTTTTAACATTTAAAGGATGCAAACAAAGCCGTGGAATGAAAAAAAATACCCAGCTATTATTACAAGATTTTATATATTTGGCTGTTATGAATAACTTTTTATTTATATAGCCAGGGGCAGTCATATTTCTTCAAACAGGGCTTGTGCCAGGCTGCTTAAGGAAGCGGGAGCTCATTGGAGTCACGTAATGTTATGTGACCCCCCTGGTAAAAGTGCAGCCACTCACTCACTGTGCAGGCAGCTTTGACGATAACCTTCTAGGAGGGTAAGCGTGTGTTACAGTACTTTACTTGACCCAGGATCAGACTGGCCATTGGGCACCCTAGACAATTGCAGACTGGGTGCGACCAATGGCAGCATAAGCCCAACCGCACGCATGTGAGCATTAAAAGGTAACTCTTCAGCCTGTTATATCCAGTCCTCTCATGTCATCAGGCAGCCATTGGCCACTCATGTCATTAGGCAGCTGTCGGCCGTTCCCACGCCATTAGGCGACTGTCGGCCGCTCTCACATCATTAGGGCCTTCTGGCTTTCCATTTGGCCCTTCTTGACCCTCTGAGGCCAGAAGGTTGCAGAGCTCTCTTGTATATAGCACCAATCCATCAGATGCCAGGAATTAGAAGTATTACATCAATTTACTTAAATTGGACAGACAAAATACATTTTAGTTTTTCATCCCATAGCCCCTTTATTAAAATGTCTTATCCATATGCGGGAAATGAAAAACCCTGCATACCCTTAAACGTTATGCAGTAAGACAGCTACTTATCTTTTACATTATATTTCAAACATCAGTAGTACATTATATGGTACAGATCAGCCATAAAAAATGTTTCTTTATCGTAATACGAATCCTTACTTATTCTGATATATGGCTTTAATACCAGACATATCAGTCAAAAAGTAATCTTTGAAAGGTTATTATGATTAATATTTTCTGCTGACATTTCGCTGTGCCAATTTACCAAAAGTTACTTGTTAAGATGGCAGAATGTTTCATTCCGGGCACATTTTTCTTATTTCTTTTAAAACTTGTATATTTTCTCATCCAAGTCCTCGTATCACCCAATGATTTGACCTTTAATTGGAATTTACGCAAAGAGCGCCAGCTGATTCAAAAGCCCCATTATAATGAAAGAAGAACCCAAAAATAACACTAACATGAACACACACAATACATTTCGGTGTAGAATAGGACATTGTTCTTGCAAGGTTTAGAAGGTTGAGAGGTAATGAAACAGAAGGTAAGGAACTAAGTGGGTCATTGTGATTTGTATTTGTAGAAAAGGTCATAAGCAGAACTAGAAGCTGGTGAGGGAGATAATTCCTTTCCAGAATGCAGGTCTTGGGTATTAATTGTATAGATTGTATGCTGCTCTGAGCATTTAACTATTTATCGTGCATTTAAGGGGAGAGTCTGAAAGAATAATGTAAGAAGGTCATAACAGCTGAGGGTAGGCATAAGTCATAGACAGAGCAAATAATGTAATCCAGAGAGTATCTGGAGATATGAGCGGAGAGATTGGGGGCATGCAGTGTTGTTAAGTGTGCACGGGGGGGGGGGGGGCCAAAAGAAGAGAATGTCACAGTTACACAGAGAGGTCAATTAGTAGGGAGTTGCAATAATCCAGATGGGATATCACAAGGTGATTTGGTGAGCAGCTGGATGTGAGGAGTGATCAAAGGCAAGTCAGGGGTCTTTTGGGGAGATTGTGGAATTTTTCAACATAATACAAATATCAGAAAAGGGACACAGGAAGACTGAATGAGGTTGGCAATATGTCAGCAGACACACACAAAGCCTAATGTAAAAATAGATATATTTTTATATTATATATATTTACATATAATGGTGTGAATACTATTTGATTCATTAGAAAAGAAATGGTATAACATATATAACACTAAAGAAGATTACACATTGAAAAAGATTAAATAAAATACAATAAATGAAAGAATAGACTTAAATCCCTTACTTCTCCCAAATCCTATATTTTATGCTATTAGTTCAGTTCACTAACTAAACCAATGCAAGGGTCATATAACGCTAATAATATAAAATATTAGAAACCCTCCTTATGTGAATGCCAATTGCGGAGGTTACTTTACTAACCTAACATGACAGTTCTTCCAAACCAGAATAAATCTGCAACCAATTTATTCACTAAACACCGAGATATCGTTGAATGCTGTTGGGTTTACTATCAAGTTGTGAGTCCAATCAGTTGTGCATTAAATACTCCCCTTCTCAAATTTCTAACATTTTGACACTTTTTTACATCAACCAACTCAATTGAATGCTAACTCAATTTTTCACGCTAATTAAAAAACAAAACATTAATTAAATGAAAAAAGACAATTTTTGTACACCCCCTTCCATTGTTCCAATTCCTTATTATGTGTTTTTCTCTTTTTTTAATGGACCGCTTTCATATTCTGCTGCTCCGTTTCAAAGTGTAGAATAGAGAGCTTCCAAGTGCCTGCCAAGTTTTAAATGAGAATATTCCTCCAGAGACTGCACAGACGGGAACTTGTATTAATAGGTTATAGAATCACATATATATTTCTTGTGACACTCAATGGAGGTGGATTTCTTTTTAAGGTGCCAAAACCATATGTTCAATTTTCTTTAAATTTTTGTTCTTATTATTTAGACCGCGCTTTCCAAACTTGTGCTCTATTTTTTTAACATGTCATCTGATTGAAAAATCAGATTTTAGTTTGATTAAAAATTGAGGTCAAAGTGCATTTGTACTAAAAAAAACTGCAGATATTTGGTAAGAAGTTTTCAAGAACGCCACTTTTTAAAGAGCTATAGAATTCTCATGAATCATGGCTAAATATTAAGCCTACGTTAAAAAAAAAACCCACAGTCAAAGCAGCACAAGCTAACAGTCATGTACAGGGTCTTCACGTAAAGTACGTATACATGATAACTGAGAATTAATACCTTGTCTATTCTGCCTTAGAGGGATTTCGACTCTGCATGAGGATTTTCCGTGTCTTCGTTTGGCACTAAATGTATTTTATAACAGTGAAACGCTATTTTGTGTTGTCTATAGACTATCTAAACCTTAGTTGTCTAGTGTGTGTGTGTGTAGCGTATAAACCCGAAAGGATAATTATTTTTCTGTGTGTTAGTTAGCTAGTTGAGTTGTAAAAAATAAAGTAAAAAACAATCTTTTATATAAAGAAAAAAGGCAAAAGTACACTGCTGGAAAACGTTTGGTGAAGCGAAATTTTGCTTGTTTCCCTTTTTTTTTTCATTTCTGTAACATTAAAATACTTGCACTGTGTATCGCCAACTGGATTAAAAAGCCACCAATTACCACATTCTGCTTGTCAACACCCCATTGATATTTCAGGATTTAAGAAGCTGGCATATGATTCTACCAGGATTTTGATTTTCAGCATTGCTTTGCCAGAAGAAGAAAACCACTTAGGACTTTGAGGGAAATTGAGTTACGGATGGCGAATCTGTTCCAAATGAGGCGAAATGCCATAAGAGGTCACAATCTACAACTAGAGGGTCAAAGACTTGGATGAAGTGTAAGGAGGTTTTACTTTACTGAAAAAGTGATAGATAAGTAGAACAACCTTTCAGCAGAAGCGGTAGAGGTTAATACTCTAAAGGAATCGAAACATGCATGGGATAGGCTGGAAGAAAAGACAATGGACTGATTAAGGTTTGAGTAGGTGAGCTGGATGGTCCTTATCTGGCATCAAATGCTATGCTTCTATGTAGCAAGAATGGAAGATGGCTGCTCCTAGGGACAGGGTCTAAGGGTCTTATTTTAATCTGTGAACATCATTGTATTGGTTTATTAAGTGTACTGAACTGTAAAATGTAAGAAATGCCGGAAATTTACAGACCTACTTTAACATGATGTGACTAGAATACTCTCGGTAAATATCATGCAAATGTTTCTTGTAACATAAAAATGGCTGGACTTCCAGACCAAGTGAATTCCGATGATAAGAAAAAAAAACAACTCGAAATGCCTTATCCACTTAACCTTTAATAGGGAGGTAATAATCTTATACGCTCCAACCTAAATGTCATCGCAGCTACTTCAAATAAAACATCTGGGAGCATTGAGAGAGATAAGTAGATTTAAACAATGAAAAGAAATGTGCATTATGTCTGAACTCAATTTCCATTTACTAAGTGGCCACAATGACAGAAATTTTCTCTTAACAAAGGAGAACAAATTGTCGCCACTCAAATTATCAGCGTAAAAAAAAAAAATCTTATTAGGGCAAAGAAGACTGATTCAGAAGATGTTTGTACCTGAGGATTTATTTCTCCGAGACAATATGAGAATTGGACTAGAGGTTTATTTCATAGAGACGCTACAGACAGGATAGGTTTGGTGAGGGCAGATAGGACAGCAAGCTTTTTTTGTTTTACTTGTAATTCCATGGTGTCGCTGGGTATTTCTAAACTCAGGACAAATAGTAGAATGTATTTAGCAGGTTTTTTCATTACCTTTTATAGATGAGTAAAAGATTTTTCAACTAAAAGTTAGAAAAAGTCATTTTTTTCTAAATTTTTCACCATATTTTATACTTTTTTTTTATTGTAAATAATATGATACAATCAAAACAATGTCACCTAAAGAAAGCCCTTCTTGTCCTGAAAAAAAACAACGATATCTAATGTGTGTGGGTTCAGTAAACGGGGAAGAAGAAAATTACAGCTAAACACGAGCAGCGCAGAAATGTTAAAACGGCCATTGTCCCGAAAGGGTACAAAAAGTAAAATCAGCCTTTGTCACGAAGGGGTTAACTATGTTCAGATTTTATCTTTGAGCAGAACTGCATGCTATTTTCCCAACTAGTTCTGTTTACACCCTGCCTACAAGACCTTTAACATTTCATATAGCTCCATCCCATACTTTTCCTGGTTGCTCACGTCCTTAGGAGGCTGAAAGCTGCGTTATGATGTCATGACTGGCCCAGGGCATTGCCTAACCTGAATATGTATTCCCGATATATATTTAAAGACCAAACGTTTTTTTGTTATTAGAAGCACCAAAAATATTAATCTGATATTATGTGTATTATGATCACCATAACTTTTCTGCTGAAAATATTATCATTTTATAAATACATTTTATTTATCATATATAATTTTTTTATTGCTGATTTGCATCTGTCCTACACTTCACATTTGGGGGAAAAAAATTAGCTTCACTTTCTCAAACTCCTGAAGGATAGCAAAGTAGATCAAACCACTGATGAGGAACGAACACTGTTTGACTTTAACTCGACCTAGAAAAGGGTTGTTTTGTATGTCGTACACAGTGAATTTCACTTAGTAGGCAAGTGTTTTCTGCTTTTAAAAATCCTTTGTTGGAATACCCGGGGAAGAAATTGCCTTGTTAAACGCTGTGAAAGTCCATTAAATGTATATGTATAGCCATAAGTATTTGAAAAAACGGTAAGGCTAGTACGTTAAAAATGATTTTAAAAAAATGAACATATTTCATAATTAAAATTACTTCAAATAAGTACGAAGATGTTTTGTTTTTTAAGTTATTTGTATATTGAGGTCACATAATTGGGTAAAAAAATGGTAGACAGTCCTAAACTTTAGATATGACTTACAAACGTATTATTTGACTTGGATTACTACACCTCTGGCAATCGGTTATGAAATAACAAAAAAAGAATGATATAATCTAAATGGGGTTATAGCATAAGCAATAAGTTTAGGCAGTGAGTAATATTGTATCACATGGGAGGACTGTCCTTGGCATAAAGCATTCTGAAACATATTTTCCAGGATTGGCAACAAATGATCCACATAGCTCGTAAAAAGAGAACAGCAAGGGTTAGTATTACTTTCATTTATTGATTTATGCTTATTCCACACCGCTGTACAATGAGTGAAAAGAAGCCTTGAAGCCTCAGATTTAAAAAAAAACTCATGGCCCACCAACTGAGCTATCTAGGATCTCATCGGTGGGTGAATGCTGCCTTAACCCTGGTGTCTGTAGAAATAAAAAAAGAAAAATACATAAGAATTCTAAAGCATTCTCTTAGTTTTAATAACAGTTCATTATGGTTTACATATTTTCTGCATTACAAGATCATTCATGTTCCAGAAGAAAATTAAAAGCCACAAAAACAAGCTGACCCCCACTGCTGACACAAGGCTGAAATAATATTTAGTGAATTACGGTAAGTCCAGAACACTAGCCACCTGTGCGTAGATATATAAGCCAGGTAAAGGCTCCACGGAGCAACGGTTCAAAGGGGCAATTCTGGACCAAAGTACGAGGCAAAATGAGTCTCTGGCTAACGGCACCAGTCCCATGTTACCTCATGGGGGTTAGTTTGGAGCCAGTCATACTGAAATGTACGCTTTTTTGCCCATTTACAAAAAAAGTATTCTGCAATCAGCTTTATATAAAATACCATTCTATATGTTTTAATGGTTTTTCAAATAATTGACATTTTGTATAACGCTATTTTATGGGGTCATTTTTAAATATCTCAACAGACTTCAAGAGTAATTTAGTGCACTATAATAATGACATCTGAATAACTGTACCTGAAAGCATTGTTAGCCCCGGGTCATTTTAGAAAATTGGGTTATTATAGCAATATTTTTTTTTTTTTAAAGAGGCGAGATGCTTTGTGATGGGTTTAATTGCGCCATTGGAAATCCCAAAGCACATCGAATGACTAAATTTTCATAAATAGGCTGTAGGGGACGGATACAAATGAACGAAAAATAAATTGTACGGAAATTCAGTTGTGTTGAAATTTATGATAGATAATAACCTGTCACATTTAAATTGGTTTTAGAATTCTCCACTAGGCGTTAAACAGACGTGCAGCGGCAAAACATGTTTTCCATATTAGAGCCTGGGAAAAGTAATACAATTGTAAGAATGCATATCATAGAATCACATCTCTATGGTTTTTATTATGCATAATTTGTAATATGGATAAAATGGGACCGGATCTTCGAATTTAATATGCATGAAAACAAACACTTTTCGTTGCTCCCGCAGTGCCAGTAACGAGTACAATGTAAAAATATAAATATTAAATATGCAAAGTACACACCGCTTTTACATATAATGAAAGCACTTTACATATTCTACGTGTTCTTCAGTAGTGAGATTCCAATTTCCACTGTGTTTCTCATGCAATAATGTATACCTACCAACTATCCCTCTTTAGGACCAAATGTCTCTTTCCTCTCCACAACGTTTGGTGATATGTATCACAATGTTCTGCAACCTTAAAAGAACAATACATTTTAGTTGAAAATGTATCTCCTTTTCTGCTGGTTCTATAAAAATTCTTACAATACAAACATTTTGAGCTCCTAGAAAAGAGGGACATCAGAAATTTCCAAGAGGATTTGGGTCCCCAAAGGGATACTGTCCCTCCTAAAGAGGAGACTTGGGAGTAACCTTAATACAGATAAACTTTATCTTTATACGAGAACATTCACTGTATCCCCTGTCCAGTGTGACATAGAATTTGTGTGTCAAAAAGGGTCTGGAGGATAGCTTTGGGTGCAGGGAGGAGAAGGTCTGGGCTTTAATGAGCTTCTGCTGTGGAAATATTGGGACTAGATGGGCCGAATTGTTCCTACCTGCCATCAAATTGTATGTTTCTATCACTAGGTGTGAAGATTCATTTGAGCAGTTCCTTTTTTTATTTCCTTTTTAGTAAGATACATTGAATTTAGCCTCTATAGACCAAACTCAAAGAAAATAATAATATAATCCTACTCACACCTAACTCAAAATATTGTCTTCTTAAAATAACCTTGAAAAAAATATACCGATACACAGAAATCAGGCTTGAAAGTTGCAGGGATAAATTATACATGTAATTCAGATTTCTGTCACAGACTACCAAGCACTCCGTGGCGTATAGATTTCCTAATTGGCATCAACCTGCCATCTTTTTTTATGAAAGGGTGTTACCTGCTTGATTAATTATAGACACAGTGGTAGAAGATTCACTAATGGCCATAAAGACGAGAATAGTAATGTGGAATCCACTGATGCAAAGCGCTGCTTAATGGGAAGGCACAAAGTTAATGTATAAAGAATAGCTTTGCAGATATTTACATGCTCAGAAAAGCTTATGTTATAATGAGAAGGAAGTATACATTAAAGGGGAAGCAATGTATCCAGTACTTGGAATTTGATGGATAGAGCTGCCAGAACTCAATGGCACACACCTAGTTTGGTGAAACTTCTCAAATACGAAGTTAGTACCGATGGTTTAGGTTGGTTCTCTTGGATTACAGAGTGGATTCTCACATCTTGTCCATTTTCATGTTTATTCTCTAGATAAGACGCAAGCAGATCTCCCACACTTTGTATGTATCTGTTTGGAGAGGGTCTCACCGGTAGGGTCCATTTATAGGTATACTAAATAAGGAAATTGCCAAATTACCAGGCAAGAGGAGATTTTTCTAAATAGCCCCACTTCTGACTTTTTATAATGGGATATGAGTCAGAGGGTACTTTGGAGAGAAATGATGCCCACCCCATCCCAGAACGAAGAGGTGAGTCCCAGACTGTGAGTTTGTGTTTTAAAGGCTAAAATCCTTTTCCATGTGTAGGGTTAGCAAGTCCCATTAACTGACTGAACACTGTCTTATGGTAAAATGATTTGGACCTTTTACTGAAAGCTAATTTTAACATTTTTAAAAGTGGGGAGACCAGAGACAATTTTTGCCTGGAGTGCCATTGTGTCCGGGGCCGGCACTACCTCCACTTTGACAGAATCTTGCATAAGCGACCTACATAAGCCTTGCAAAAATAATGTTATTCATAGTAAATAATAGTATCAGTAGCAGGATGGAAGCACTAATTGCCATGAGAGCCTTAATGATGTGAGACAAGCAGTAAGTCCAGAGCGGAAATTAATCAGTGTCCTTTTTTTCCACAAATATGGAGCAAAAAAAAAGATCTCATCCATTTGAAAGTACCTGACAACTACTGTAAAACTAACAAAACATTTTTTATGAACGCAATTTATTTCTTAGTATAATGTTGGGTTTTTTTTTAAATGGCAATTTTTGAGCTCTGTTTAATGTCTCATTTTTTTTTAATTTAAAAAAAAAAAGGAATTTGCAAGACCTTTTCCTTATTTTACCGTTTTGTACCAAACGAGGACAAGTGGCATATGTTTTAAAGGCATGCAGTCAGTGGCATAAATATCTTCAGCACTGTCCTGGGCCTAACCTGGGGGAGCGACACCTGCCACCCCTTCAGCACTGTCCTCCTTACAGCTGACTGACAGGATATGATGTCATATCATGTTTTTAAGGATATGCTGCGTCGGGTCCAAGTAAACTATGGAGGCCTGTGCCAAGTTAGGTGGGCAGAGGAGCTGATAACTCAAGAGCGCTAACTGTCCCTAGATTTTGTAGCAGCTGGCAGTCACCCCCAGTACTTACTTTAAATTCCAGATACCCATAGGTTAAAAAAAACAAAACAAAAAAAAAACGGAAGACTAACAATCTTATTTCTTTACAAAAAATGTTAGATGCACGTTATTTATAATGTTTCTCTAAAGCATAAATAGGAACTTTTTAATTTGAGTTCCTTAACAACGGCATCACAGCATCATATCCAAATTTTGTACTGCAGTGGATAATAAATTATTTGGATATGCGTTCACGTGTTTGTTTTGGTCCTGATGCATCTAATCCATTTCAGTTTTTCTTCTATCACATTACACTTTGTATATGTTGTATGTCAATACTGATTGCACCACTATGTAGGTGGAGGGGGTCCCTTCAATGAGAAATAAATTACATACAGGATTAAATGGTGGTGGAAAAGACAGAATGGATTGGTAATTAGGGGTGCCAACTTGTTGCCTATAAGTAGAGCTCAATGAAATATTAAGAAAATGCTTTGGCTTACTTACTTTTTTGCCTCCATTCGCTCATTCCCTCACAAGGACCTTGATGAGTATAAAAGTGGACAGAAATATGTAGTTTCTACCCAATGAAGTCAAGTGATCCATTACATCCATCTTAATGTTTAGTGCCCATTGTGGCCCTTTATCTTCACTGCAGAACACATGAACCACGAGGCTTCTAGAAAAAAAAATTGTCATGATGGAAACCCATGGCACTTTAGGTGACTGTCTGATGATGTAAAAGCTACCTTTTTATGCTCACGTAGCACGTGGCCAAGCTGTTGGCCAGTGGGCATTTTCCCAGTGCGTCAGATGACCAATCCAGGTGTAAAGTGTTAGCTTAACAGGTGCTGAATGCCCATTTTATAAAAATAGTTACTTTTTATTCTCATTTTAAAATCTGGTCAGTTTACTCTATAAATAATGAAAATTTAATAGAGGCACAGCTGCAGGTGGAAAAGGTTATCCAAGTCAGAGTGGGTCAGAAAGCAATTATACATTATTACTGTTTAACTCTTGTAAAGAAAGATGAATGAAGAACAAGCAGATATGTATTATTTTATATACTTATATTTATATACTTATATATATTTTATTTTATAAACATATCTTTGCTAATAAAACACATGAAAACGACTTTTTTAAATATTGTCCTAAATTGGAAAAAAAATCTTCTGCTATCACTCAAAGAAAATATCAAATCCCTTTTCTATCACGTGTTAAACCGACTGGTGACAAATAATATTTACAACTAATAACGATTTACACTGTATTTATATATTTCTATATATATATATATATATAACTCACATATTAATGTGCAAAAATATTTATTAGTTTAGATCATATCGACGTTTTGGTCTTTTACACAGTACATACCATACCAGTAAAGAATATATATTCGGTTAGGTAATATTGACGGTTTGTCTCCTTCACGGAGCCTTCATCAGGACCTACCATACCATGTAGTCGAGGATCAGCAGTGGGGGATATATATATATCTATATATATTTTTTTTCTTATTTTTATTTTTTTATTTATTTTCTGCTAGTACATTTTTACTATATTTTCTAGCAAAGTGTATATCACGGTCAGAAGGTTTTGGATAAGGCATTGCATAAACCTAAATTACCTTTTATTATTATACGTTTATTTAGTTTATCTATCTGCTTTATAAATTATAGTCATTTGGATACATAATTTTACTATATTTAAAAAAAAAAATTGGATATTTTCTACTAAAGTATGTATCAAGGTAAGAATTTAAGACCTTAAGGTTTTGGATAACACATCGCCTACACATACAATACATATATGAAGATACATACATAATGGGTGAAGGTAAGGGGGGTCACCTGAACAACACAGTTACACTTTGCCGCCCCAAGCGTTTTTTTTTTTGTTTTTTTTTGAAGCGGAGGAGAGAGAGAGAGGGGCACCGAGTGGTTTTCGCTTACCCGCTCGGCGCCCCTCTCTCTCTCTTCTGCAGCGAGTTTCCCTGTTCGGTCTCTGTGCCGGCTTGTAATGCAGAGCGCCGGAAGTGACGTGAATTTCCGGCGCTCAGCATTACAAGCCGGCACCGTGTCAGCACAGGGAGACTCGCCGCAGGACTGTTTAAGGGTAAGTACCGGTGGGGGGCGGGTAGATAATGCCGCCCCCCCCCCCTCGGCGGGGGGCGGCATTTTAAACTTCGCCCCAGGCGGCGTTAAGTCTTCGGCTGGCCCTGGATAAAGCTGTATTTAAATAAATATTTACCTGTCCAGGCTGGACCGTGGTCTCCAGATCTGTTGCCGCTGAAACCCCTGGAGAGGCTGCTGCCAGAAGCATCCTCCTGGGCTGCTCCGCTGACGACCTGATTGTCAAGCGAGACTTAGAGAAAGACAAACGCCTGGACTGTACCTTTACATAAACCCACGTGCATTTACACTGACTGCCATAAGCACAAACCCCTTGGATCACATCTGTTAATTGCTGTTGATCCCAAAGAAGGTAAAACAAATCCAGTTTGCAGCTTTTTCCAATTTTGCAACAAACTAGGAAAAGAAATCCTTCTTGACCCCAGAATGGCAGTCAGATCTCTGCTTGGATCAATAAGCTGTTTCCCAATATTTTAAACATGATATCCCTGAATATACTTTTTTGCAAGTATACAGTTCTTGAGCAAAGTGTTATCACCATAGTAACCAATCAAACATTATTGCTGAATGGTTCACTGCATTTGCAAACTTTCAAATCATATATCGTTGGCTGCAGTCAAATTAATGCATTTTATATTTAGTCATTCTATGTGCCCCCCCGCTGAACACCCACCACCCGACCACAGTGGCTTTACTTTACTCAGTAAAGCACCTCGCCCTAGGCACCCACGTAATGTGATTCTGGTAGAACTAACCATTGCTTTTCACCTTTTTCAATTTGTGTCACTTATATATATATATATATATATGTTGTATATAAAAAAAATAATTATTTTAAGTCACTAGATCATTATTACCGAAGGAGAGAACTATTTTAATAGTTGTGGTATATTGTTGCTTTAAGAAAGGACACTCTGGACTGTTTGTGGGGAACTCTATGGTCGGTGGCCATTTTAAGTTTAGTTTCCCTTTCCAGTTTGAGTGCCATGTTTGCATCTGAGCTGAATAAAGGACTATGCTGTGTAACAACTATCAAGTAGTGCTGGCTCCTGCTCTTCATGTTAAATAATACACACAGAAAACACTACACGGTGTCAGAAGTGCTGAAAGAGTCGCTTGCCTGCCTGTTGAAAGAACATTAAATTCAGTGTTGAAGTTGTTCAGGAACCACTGTAATCCAAAGAAAAATGTTGTGTTTGAGTGACAATTTTGGACACATCCACATCTGGAGAGGCAAGGTAGTGAAAGATATATGACAGAACTAAGAGTGAAGACAAGAGACTGAATGTGGGACTATACTTGATGACATATTAAGAGACAAATTGCTTTTTATTGTTACTGATGCCAGACTTAAAGATCATCTGCTCAGGGAGACTGACCTCACACTTCAAAAGGAGGTAGAGATGTGTCAAGCTGCTGAAGCCACAAAAGCCCAGGTTCAAGTTATGGCTGCAAACATGTCAGCAAGCGCTTACCAGCCTATTCATTCATTGGAGTACAAATATACTCTCTAAACCAGCAGAGGCTACTAGAGGCAGCAAGAGCAAAACCTCACTATGCTGAGCAACAACAGAATGTGTGCCCTAAGTATGGCAGGGTTTACCCACCTCAAAGATGCCCAGCATTCGGGTGTGTTTGTTACACGTGCAACAAAAAGGATCACTTTGCAAAATGCTGTACAGGAGCCAGGAGGGTGAGAAATTAAAAACAGTTAAGACTTTATTTATTGGAGCAATACTGAGAGATAAGACTTCTAACCATGGAGAAGGACACAAACCACTTGGCATGGTTCTCTGAAGTGAAAATCAATGATGCACCCATTAACTTCAAGTTAGATACTGGTGCTGAGGCAAATGTGTTACCTCTCACTCGATAACAAAGTATTCCTGGACAGCTACCCATCAAAAAGACAAACACTACTTTAGTGGCCTATGGGGGATCCAGGATCCATCCAGAAGGCATTGTGTATCTAACTGCAGCCACTCCCATACACACAGCAGAGCTAGAATTCTTTATCACACAAAGCTCCACACTTCCATTATTGGGAAAAGCTGCATGTCAGGAACTGGATTTGCTTTTTAAGGTCCACACAGTCTCTACACAAACTATCCGCACAAAAGATGATCTGGTAAAATGTTACCCTAAAGCATTTCGGGGAATTGGGCAATTTAAAGGAACGTTCTACTGTGGCTCCAGTCATGCATGGCTGCAAGAAAAACCCATTTGCAATACTGGGAAGGCTTAAAGAGACCCTCATATAGTAAGAAATGGATCAGATCATTGCTAAGGTACACAGGCCCACCAACTGGGTCAACAGCCTTGTTGTCACAGAAAAGAAGAATGGCACTCACGTGGGTATGTTTGGACCCCCGTGACCTTAATAAAGCAATAAAACACCACCACTTCAATATCCTTACTGCTGAGGATGTGCAGAGCCAGCCTGCTGGCAAAACCATATTCACCATCCTTGATGAAAAGTTCTGAGACACAGAGTCATCAGAACTATGTACTTTCAATTCCCCATGGGGGCGCTTCAGATTTTGCAGGATGCCAGTTGAGATAAAGTCAGCCAGTGAAGTATTTCAGCAGAAGAATATAGAGATTTTTGGGGACATCCCAGGTGTGCATATCATAGCTGATGACATGATCATTTCCTCATCATCGCATGAGGAACATGATCGGATCCTGAGCCAGGTGATGAACCGAGTATTAAATGAGAACATCACGTTTAATCCTGACAAAATCCAATTCAAAGTATCAGTACAAGTATATTGGACATGTCATCACCCCTGAAGGAGTTCAGCCAGATGTTGAGAAAGTCCAAGCAATTAGCAAAATGCCTGACCCTGAGGACAAAAAAGGTCTGCTAAGATTTTTGGGCATGGTCCGGCATCTTGCACAATATATACCGGGGGAGGCAGAGATTACTGCACCATTGAGGAAGTTACTGTGTAAAGATATCGTTTGGCAGTGTGACCCAAAGCATGTCATGTTTGCTTTGTAACTACAAGTTAGTGCTGACTCCTGCTCTCCATGTTAAATACTACACTCAGAAAATACTACAATAGTGAACTAACAATTCGAGTAAATTAACAATTATTGGTATGGAATTTTAAGGTTTCGTTACTCAAAAATGGAGAGGAGGAGAGTTTATTAAGAAAATAGGGCAGGTCTAAATGAGCTCGTTATTTAAGTTAAAAACTTTGCACCCTGAAGGACTTAACATAGATTTTGACCTTTTTTCATTTTTTAAAGTAAGTTAATACATTTATTGCTGGTAACAACTTTTTACTAAATATTTTTTTAAAACTAAACTTGTTGGGGTGTTACTTATAATAATGCTACAATACCGAGACTTTATGAAGAATTGTAATTATATTCATTCAAATCCCATTTTTTTTCCGGTTTTAAACAATAAATATATATTTTTATGTTGTCTGTATATAAAATGAAATGTGAAAGTTTCAAATAGTATATATATAACTATATATATATATATATATATATATATATATATATACATGGTCACTGGCCACTCTATTAAGTGCACCTGTTCAATTGCTTGTTAACACAAATAGCTTATCAGCCAATCACATGGCAGCAACTCAATACATTTAGGCATGTAGATGTGGTCAGGACAACTTGCTCATCAGAATGGGAAAGAAAGGGTATTTAAGTAACTTTGAACATGGCATGTTTGTTGTTGGTGCCAGTAGTATTTCAGAAACTTCTGATATTCACACAAAACCATCTCTAGGGTTTACAGAGAATGGTCTGAAAAAGAGAAAATATCCAGTGAGCAGCAGTTGTGTGGATGGAAATGCCTTGTTGAGGTCAGAGGAGAATGGGCAGACTGGTTCGAGATGACAGAAAGGCAACAGTAACTCAAATAACCACTCGTTATAACCGAGGTATGCAGAATACCATCTCTAAACGCACAACATGTCGAACCTTGAAGCAGAAGGGCTACAGCAGCAGAAGTCCCCACCAGGTGCCGCTTTCAGCTAAGAACAGGAAACTGAGGCTAAAATTCGCACAGGCTCACCAAAGTTGGACAATGGAAGACTGGAAGAACGGTGCCTGGTCTGAGGAGTCTCGATTCCAGCTGCAACATTTAGATGGCAGGGTCAGACTTTGGTGTAAACAACATGAAAACATGGATCCATCCTGCCTTATATCAACGGTTCAAGCTGGTGGTGTAATGGTGTGGGGGACATTTCCTTGGCACACTCTGAGCCCCTTAGTACCAACAGAGGATTGTTTAAACACAACAGCCTACCTGAGCATTGTTGCTGATCATGTCCATCCCTTTATGACCACAGTGTACCCATCTTCTGATGGCTACTTCCAGCAGGATAATGTTCCATGTCACAAAGCTCACATCATCTCAAACTGGTTTCTTAAACATGACAATGAGTTCTCTAAACTCCAATGGCCTACACAGGCACCAGATCTCAATCCAATAGAGTACCTTTGGGATGTGGTGGAAGATTCGCATCATGGATATGCAGCCAACAAATCTGATGATGTATGAGGAATGACCACATAATTATTTACGTACATATTTTATCAATGTGGTGTAAAATATAATTTTGCATTGATTACAAATATTTTTTTATATAAAGTATTCAGTCAAAAGTTGAGTTTTATATAAATTAACAAAACAAATTTTATATTTTCTGTACTAATTAACACTATTTACAATAGGGAGTATGTATGTTTGTATAATGTGCTTAAGACAAAATATTCCTGCACATATTTATAATATTAAAATAAAAAAACAGGTCCTTCAGGTGCAGCATGGGTGCAGGTGCAATTTATGGAGTTGCAAAGTGGGAGCAATGGCAAGTCATGTTTTTCAATCTATGTGGGTCCACTTTGCACCCATATAAATTTCGACTGCACCCATAATGAAGAAAAAATGACTTGCCATTGCACCCACTTTGCACCTCCATAAATTGCTCCTGCACCATACCTGGGAGCTCTCCAGGTTTGACCCGAGGAACTCCAGGAGCTTAACCGCTTTTCTGGGCCAACACCTGAATCTTCCAGGTTGCAGGAGCGGAGTCTTGACATGCTTTTCTCACGACGTCGGCCGGAAAGCCCCAGGCATCAGTGAGAACACCCACCGACACCAGCAGAACCACCCACCATCATCATCAGTCCTGGAAGCAACTTCTTCTATGCGTTTATTTCTGCTTTCCATAGCTACATGTTCAGATTAATGAGATTTCGAAACCAAAAATGTTAGACAAATTTTGTTAAATACGAAGACATTTGTTTCCCCAGAAAACAAACACAAACTTTCCACTGCATTTTACCAAGCCCATCATCCACTGTCATAAGAGTATATTAAAGTATTCTAGTGGACATGTTTTAACCTGTTCAGGACCAAAGCAATTTTACTCTTTTACCCTTTTGCAGTGTAAATATACAAATGATAGATTGTATTTATATAGTATAGTATACAAAGTACGGCTTTTTTAAACTATATTCAATATTATTTAATATATTTTATATTATTTATAAATTATTTTTTTTTTAAATGGGGTTCAAAAACACATTAATTCAGTTTTTGTTAGTTTTCCCCAATTTGGAAACCGCCCTATATTCTTATTCAATTTTTATTTGTTTAAAATGTTCTATTTTTTTAATTTATAAGAAACTATTACTTTAAATCTAAGCCTATTTAATCAATTCCCCAGTAACTAAACCTTACCGCAATAACTACACATAGAAAACCATCCCTTAATTACATTTTTTTTTAAAATATATATTTTTTTAAACCTGGGACTCAGGGAATCTTATTGTTCTCTGTCTCTTTTCACAGTCACAGTGAGCAGAGAGGCAAAGTCATTTTATCTGGCTCTGTTTTTTTGCTGCCGTAATATGCATCCGGTTCCTTGTATGTCTATACATTTCTTTGTGTTTCTCTGTTCCTTGTATTTAATCTGCCTCACCAGTCTGATAGTGAGACTTGTGAAGCATGTATGTCTTGAGAGAGAAAAAAAATATTCTTCAACTCCCCAAGGTAAATAGAAATAAATCATTGAGACCCAATGGCATAAACTCAAAGTTATTAAGCAACCAGTTACTATTAATAGAGGTTCCAGAATATTGGAAGTTAACTGTTGTGCCACCCATGCAAGTGGTAACAAGGAACATGTCGAAAGTCAGGAGAAGAAAAAAGAATTGAAACAATGTTAAAGTAAATGTTTTTTAAATATCTGTACATTTTTTCTAAGATCAGAAACTGCAGGAGTTTACTGCAGGGTGATCTTTGTCAGACTGTTCTAATTTCTATCCCAGGGTGGAGCAGTCCATATATATAGCTATTCTATGTCATAGATTAGAAGAATGATAAATAAACTGCACTGTTTGGATGTTTAAATAGTTGAATGGATAAGGTGATGGTTGAGCGACAGGAGATAGAAGGCTGCAGTTAATAGAGTATATTCAGAGGAAGTATTTGTTACTAGTGGGGTACCCCAGGCATCAGTATTGGGACCTGTACATTTTAATATTTTTATTAGTAATATTACAGAAGGTCTAAAAGGTTAGATATGTATTTTCCAAATGATACAACAGTGTAATAAGCTAAAAAGCCAAATCCAGGAGAGGAGATGGACAGAGTAGTAGGGAACAAGCCAGGGTCAAAAACCGGGAGAGCAGACAGATATTTGGTCAAGACATCGCTGAAATCATTAAAGAAGACGATCAGGATTGTCAAAACTCTAGCCGAGGTCAAACCAGAAAAACACAGAGCAAGCACAATATACACAGCCCAAAAATGCACAAAGCTCTATCTCAGGCAGTTCCCTGAAGTCCTCTGATTTAATAACCCTCCAGTGCAAAACCCACCTCTGGGGTTGAAATGAGAGCCGCAAATGAGAGTCTGCCCTTTAAGAAAAACTGTACAGAACCTAGAACTGCCGTGCTTCCATACTGCAGAGATTTATGGGATGAGGGTGGGCATGCGCACGTGATCAAAGTCTCGGACGGCTACGTTGGAAGCATGGTGTGTAGCTGGTCAGCATTGCGGGATGCGTATGGCCTGGAATAATAGTGGTTATTAGACTTGAGGACCAGTAAAGTCTTCATGTTCGTCTTTGGGGGGCGGGAATCTTCATATTCTACAAATATTCACCCATTCCAGTGTTCGTTTCAGGCGAATGTTGTTTAATGGTTTTCTAGCCTACTACGAGAAAACGCTAATAGTGTGAGAAAAATAGATCCCTAACACTCTAACCCAGAAAAAACTAATAGCGTGAGAAAAACAAATCTCTAACTTGATGCTCGTTTCGCTGAAAGGCACCTCTGCTTCATCAGTGCAGGGAATTACGAAGCAGAAAACCCGACTTTAAAGGTCTGTAAGCGCAACTTTATTGGTTGTCTGTCATGGAAACAAGAAATACATGTGTAGAAGATGTTGATAACTGTAGTGGGGCAAAATGTGTTTTAATCCTTTAACCCCTTCAGTACCTGGGTTGTTTTTTTTACCATGTTTGTGCTAAATGGCCAGAGCAGTTTTTGTGTTTTTGCTATGTCTTTATTCAGCTGTGATTGCCCACTTACTCATTTAGTGCACCCCCACACATTATATATTGTTTTTGTTCAGGACAAGTAGGGCTTTTATTTAAAATAATAATCATATACATAATTATTTAGTATAAGAAAATATAAAAACTGTATGTAACCAATGCAAATGGAAAAAAAACTCCAAAAATGTGTCCTGTTTTGGGAAACACCTCTGGGGGTGGGCCCCAATAGCGGCCAGAAAGAAAAATATATTTTTAAAAGTTGACATCCCAAAGTATTTTACTAGGGGCATTTCAATACTTTCTGTTTAACAATTTTAGCACCAATCTGTCCTAAACAATGCAGTATTTTTATTTTTTTATTTTTAACAAACCCATACTATCTAAGCACAGTATTTTAGTACATTTCTTTCCCGGAGTATGTAAAATTAGTGAAACAACTTGTGACATGTATTCAGACGCCCCCGAGTACAGAAAAATCCCATATGCATGGGGAGGGTATGTCTTTTAGGCAGGGCCGGACTGGGACTGAAAAGCAGCCCTGGAAAATTTTGGAGACCAGCCCCATATAGTTTATCTCACGGTGAAGCTCTTATACCCACACGCACCCCTTATACACACCCGAGTCACACTATGTGCAATTCTTTTTATCTCATTATTTGTATTAAAATGCCAGAAAGCAAAAGTGTTAAAAGGCCCTAATAAATTAAATACATTACACATAATAGGATCAAAACATTTACTACTGCGAACATTGTTAGATGAAAGAGTTCCATTTTATTTAGTGGAACAAAACACTGATCACATTATTCTTCACGATATTCTGGTAAGAAACTTTTATTTCTTTATTAATTCATGTAGACTATTTTTTTCCATATTTAATAAAAGCTATGATTGAGACATATTTGGTTTTTATTTCCTTTCATTTGACAACCTACCCCCGAGTTATGCACCTCTGCCCCCAGGCTTGCCACTCTGCCCCCCTGATATGCCTTCTAACCCCCTATATGCCACTCTGCCTCCAGAAATGCCTTATACCCCCTATATGCCACTCTGTCCCATGATATGCCTTCTAACCCCCTATATGCCACTCTGCCATATAGGGGGTTAAAAGGCATATCATGGGGCACTCTGCCTCCAGAAAAGCCTTATGCCCCACTATATGCCACTCTGCCTCCCTGATATGCTTTATACCCTCTCTTTATACCCTCACTCTGCATCCAGAAATGCCTTATACCCCTATATGCCACTCTGTCCCATGATATGCCTTCTAACCCCCTATATGCCACTCTGCCATATAGGGGGTTAAAAGGCATATCATGGGACAGAGTGGCATATAGGGGGGTATAAGGCATTTCTGGAGGCAGAGTGGCATAAAGGGGGTTAAAAGGCATATCATGGGGCACTCTGCCTACAGAAAAGCCTTATGCCCCCTATATGCCACTCTGCCTCCCCAATATGCTTTATACCCTCCTATATGCCCCTCTGCCCCATGACATCCCTTTTAACTCCCTTTATGCCACTCTGCCTCCAGATATGCCGTTGACCCCCTATATGTCACTCTGCATCCAAAAATGCCTTATACCCCTATATGCCACTCTGGCATATAGGGGGTTAAAAGGCATATCATGGGACAGAGTGGCATATAGGGGGGTATAAGGCATTTCTGGAGGCAGAGTTGCATAAAGGGGGTTAAAAGGCATATCATGGGGCACTCTGCCTCCAGAAAAGCCTTATACCCCCCTATATGCCACTCTGCCTCCCTGATATGCCTCAACCCTCCTATATGCCACTCTGTCCCATGATATGCCTTCTAACCCCCTATATGCCACTCTGCCATATAGGAGGTTAAAAGGCATATCATGGGACATTTTTGTTTACTTTATATGGCAAGCCGATCCAGCTTGCCATATTAAATAAAAAATAATATATGCCACTCTGTCCCATGATATGCCTTCTAACCCCCTATATGCCACTCTGCCATATAGGGGGTTAAAAGGCATATCATGGGACAGAGTGGCATATAGGGGGTATAAGGCATTTCTGGAGGCAGCGTGGCATGAAGGGGGTTAAAAGGCATATCATGGGGCACTCTGCCTCCAGAAAAGCCTTATGCCCCCTATATGCCACTCTGCCTCCCCGATATGCTTTATACCCTCCTATATGCTCCTCTGCCCCATGATATACCTTTTAACCCCCTTTATCCCACTCTGCCTCCAGATATGCCTTTTGACCCCCTATATGTCACTCTGCATCCAGAAATGCCTTATACCCCTATATGCAACTCTGGCATATAGGGGGTTAAAAGGCATATCATGGGACAGAGTGGCATATAGGGGGGTATAAGGCATTTCTGGAGGCAGAGTGGCATATAGGGGGACACACTTACATACACACACATGCCGATTTTTTTTGTTTTTAACAAATACAAAAAACATTATACAGTACAAAAAATACATTATTTTACTCACCTTCTACTTCTCTTGACTTCCTGGTAGCTGCACACTGTTCTCCTCTATGCTGACAGGATGCCACTGACCTGACATCCGGTGCTGCAGCAGTCTGAGTGCGAGGGGGCGGAGCTTCCACCTCACGCTGCTCCCATCACTATGCAGCCATCAGACTGCTGGGAATGTAATCTAAACGGCCGGTGCGTGCTGATGCCGCCGGCCGGAGCTACTTTAACACTTTTTTTTTAATTTATATGGTAAGCTGGATCGGCCTGCCATATAAAGTAAAAAAAAAGTATTAAAGCAGAGCCGGCCGGCGGCATCAGCACGCACCGGCCGTTCAGATTACATTCCCAGCAATCTGATGGCCGCATAGTGATGGGAGCAGCGTGAGGGGTGAAAGGTCAGTGCGAGGGGGCGGAGCTTTCACCCCTCACACTGCTCCCATCACTAGACGGCCATCGCACACGGCTGCTGGGTGCTGATGCCGGCCGGCCGGCCGCATCAGCACCCAGCGGCCGCTTTGATTAGATTTCGGGAATTGCCCCCCTGCCCAGCCCGCCCCTGGCACCGAGGGAGGCGTTCATTGCCATTTGCAGCCGCTCTGCGGCTGTCTTCATGGTAAGTCTGCCGGCCGCCCAGCCCACGGACCTTCCGGCCCACCGGGAAATTTCCCGGTATCCCGGTGGGCCAGTCCGGCCCTGCTTTTAGGCTCTGTGGGCTCAAAATTGGAACATGCGCATTACAAACATGGAATTTCGACTGATCAGTTTCCTAGGTCCACATCTCATTTGAGACACATGGGAGATCTCATATTTCAATTTAACTCCATACAACTATCTATTTTGAAAAACTAGACAGCTCAGGGAATCTAGTTAGGGACATATTGATCTGTCCCATGCAGCTGATACCACACCAGCACCTTCCAAAGTTGCTCTAACAAACAAAAAAAATAGAATAAGGGGTAACACTAGGAGCATGCTGATGTATCGTTATAGGTACGGTTAGATGTTAGGTTACAGTACTGTATAGTGCTAGTGTTAGGGATGATAATCTGATTAGGTCACTGGCTATTGAAGTAAGACTAATCAATGATTAGTGACCAAAAAAGCCATTAATCAGTGGTCACATAGCATTTTATGTATTGCATTTTTTATATATATTGTAATTTTTTTTATCTGTATTTGTAAGTGGCAAGTTTAGCCCACAGACATTGATCAGTGAGACTAAATGACAAGTAGTCAGGTAATAATTATAGGAACACAGCACTGATATTTAGTCCCCACAAGCTTCTGGGGACTGAGGTGACAAATAATAACCCCTGCAATGCCGCGTTTGTCTCAGGAGCAATTACATGGATAAGCCTCTATAATAGCTCCTGTCAGAGTGATCAAAGTGCTTGTGGGGGCTCTTTTTGGCAGACCAGCAGAAGCGGTACCCTGTACATAACGAGTATTAACTCCCAAAATGCGTGATCGCTGTAATTGAGCGATCACACAGCAGGGCAATGTTGTAGGCTCAGGGCGAGCCTGAGGTGGGTGTGCTGGTCTCCCAGACAGCAGCAGCAGTGCCCCAGCGATCACCACAACTATTTCAACATAGGGGCATTATTTTGACATGGCGTAACAGTTACGTAACAGAACCAGTAAGCCCACTTGGACATGACATACCTGGTTCGTCACCGGACATGAAGGGTTTAAACTCTAAAACATCCGAGCTGCTGTAGAACTCATCCGCTCAGCTATTCACATGTAACAAAGTAACTTTAACATAATTACCATAAAGCAGCAGCAGCCGGGGAGTATGTATGTGTGGATAATGTGTTTAATAGATACAACATTCCTGAACATATTTAGAATATTAAATTAATAAAAAATGTCCTTTAGGTAAAACATGGGTGCAGGTGCAATTTATGGAGCTACAAAGTGGGTGCAGTGGCAAGTTTATCATTTTTCATTATGGATACATTTGTGGGTGCAAAGTGGACACACATAAATCTTCACTGCACCCATATTGAAATAAATTACTGGCGTTTGCACCCAGGCCGGCTTTACACTGAGAGCAGAAACCTTCTGAGCACGGATACAGAGGTCTCGCACTCCCACCACAGCAAGGTAAGTGAAATACAATAGGGGGGGAATGGGGTAGATAGTGAGATGGGTTAGATAGTAAGAAAGGGGGAGAGGGGGTATATAGTGAGAAAGGGGAGATAGACAGTAAGAAAGGGGTAGTAAGAATAATGAAATAAAGAGAGAATGAGAGGTAATGAATGAATTAATATGTGGATCAATTGTGTGAATGAGTGAGACAATGAATGAATTCATGTGTTGATGGATTGTGTGAATGAGTGAGAGAATTCATTAATATGTGGATTAATCATGTGAATGATCTGTGAGAATGCATTAATTAATATGTAAAAATAACCCGAAAAATGAAATTAAAGCACTGTAAAGAATAAAAAAAGAGCTTCAAACCAATAGGGTAATCTCCCTTAAATTACCCAAACCATAAAATGGATAGAAAAGAGAAATGAGAGTAGGTGAGCTATAAATACTTATTAAAATATTTAAACCACCACAAGTGATCCAGTAGTAAAATAATATACTTATATGCGTAAAAATGTATCTCTCCACGGATACTCATCCAATATGACCATCAAATGATGGTCATATTTGGATTTTTTTTTTCTTTTCTGTGTATTTGGGGCAAGTGAAGAATAATGTTTGGCTTTACTGATGGGAAGCTGTTGGATCTTTAGTGGCTGATGTGGGTTTGGGGATTGGCACTACCCACCCTAGAAGGCTTCTATTGCCTCGTCTCTGATGGAGCTGCACCTGCCCCTTAAGCCCGCCGCAACTGCGACCGGGTCCGCCACTCTAAGGGGTCTGCGGCCGCACAGGGCTTACATTAAAACATCGGTGGTTTTTTTTTTAACTTTATTTAACATCCTCCATGTTAAATAAAGTTAACAAAAACTTTATTTAACATGGAGGGTGTTAAATAAAGTAAACCCCCCCCCCGATGTTTTAATTTAAACACTGTGCGGCCGCACACCCGTAAGGCCGGCCCTGGTGGGGGCTTCCCGGTCCCTTAGAGTGGCGGACTTGGTTGCAGTTGCGGCGGGCTTAAGGGGCAGGTGCCCCTTATGCCCTGCGTTAATGCGGCCGTAGAGGCCGCATAGGCCCAGTCAGTTCGGTCCTGACTGGGCCTCTCTATTGAGAGTGTGCCTTGACGTGGCGGGTGAGCTTAATTATGCTTTGGCCAATTCATATAACCAAAACCTCTCATTTATATTATGTTTATATATTTGTTGCCAACTTTATAAGGGTGAGAAGCGCAGACAGTATTTTGTTTTTTTTTATTTTAAGGTAGGAGCCTGGAGCTGCAGCTCTATCAGCCCCTAAGTCAATCCGGCCCTGCTGCGGCCCGGCCAACCGGTTTGCCCGATGGCCAGTCCGGGCCTGGTCTTATGCCACAAACTGCAACGTCACTACTGGCAGCCCACCAGATCCAGCAGATTTCTGCGCATGTTTAGATAAACCATTTTTATCCGTATTTGAGTTGATTTATATGGCAGGTAATTAGCTATGTAGTAGATTTTTGTATTCAGATGCTTGGTCTCTGAACGGGATCCAGTCTCAACCTTTTTTGATTTTTGGCTCCTCCTATAATAAACTGGTCCCGACGCCTGTAAAAGAGGAATTGATTGGATAATACCTAGACTTGTGCATTCGTCTTCGGGCGAACATGAAAACGAGCACGAAGAGGCCGTTTTTTTGTTCGTTCCGAAGGAACGTAGAACAGAATACAGTGCCGGCAAACCGTAGGCGAAGACGAAGACTCACAATCACGAAGATTCGAAGATTCTTCGTGATCGTCTTCGTTTTTGCCGCGCAACCGCCAAAATTTCAAACAGGAGTGAGCTGATCCTCGTCTGTCCAATCAGCTCACTCTTGTGACGTAACGCTAAGGGTCTCGTCCAATGCCTGTGCTGCTGTTTTTTGAATTCTGAAGGCGCCTTTATAAGACCAGAGCTTGCCTGAGAGATCCATTCATTTTTCGCTGTGACTGCTTTGGCAACACTGCTGTGCTGCATCCGAGCGTTACAGAGAGAGATTGTTCTGTTCTGTGTGAGACTGGTAAGCCTTAGCCTGCCATTTCTCACTGTGTACTTCATCCTCACTTCAGTGCTACTTAATTAATATATTTAATAATAATAATTTGATTAATTTAATTTTTTTAAAATTAATTTGTCATCAACTTTAGTGTAAGTGCTGTTGAGTTGACAGTGCACCCAGTGCCTCAGTGGCACTGGGGTGCCCTTGCCCTGGGCTGGCACTAGTGCCTATTGCCTGTCCTGCTTAAATAAATTAAATAGAATTTATAAATTACAATTTAATAGAATCTATAATTTAATAGTTCATTATAATATTATATATATATATATATTTGTCAGTCATATATATATATACTATAGTATACTAGTGTAGAGTGTACTGTAGACATTCATCTACTAGTGTCTAATT
The DNA here is from genome assembly GCA_023333645.1 of Sceloporus occidentalis. Classification (NCBI taxonomy): domain Eukaryota; kingdom Metazoa; phylum Chordata; class Lepidosauria; order Squamata; family Phrynosomatidae; genus Sceloporus; species Sceloporus occidentalis. The sequence goes on from JALMGF010000131.1 coordinate 180,398, forward strand.
TAAAATCAGTAATATTAATTAATATAATTAATAATTGAATTCATTATAAAATTATATATATATTTGTCAGTTATAGTTAGTAATAGTATACTAGTGTAGAGTGTACTGTAGACATTCAGAACATCTACTAGTGTCTAATCTAAAATCAGTAATATCAATAATTCTCTAATTCTTTCTTATCTTAATAGTTAATTAAATTAGCTATAAATAAAAGTAATAATATTAATTAATTACTACTAGCGTATAGTTCAGCTAATCTTATTAGTACTGGTGCTGCAGCTCTATAGTTTGTGCTTTGTTTTAGCAACAGTAAGAGACCAAGTCAATTTTTCTTAATTAATCTTTCATTTTATTTCATTTGTTTTGCTCACCTCAGTCCATCAGTGAAGTGAACTTGTTGGGCTAGTGAGTGCAGCCGCATAAGTGCTGTGTTTTTTTTTGATCAGCAAGCAGTGACGTTAACTGTTTTGCAAAGATTTTCTCATTTATTTTACATTTTATTTCAATTTTATTAAAAGTACCCTTAGTGTTTTGCTCACCTCAGTCCATCAGTGAAGTGAACTTGTTGGGCTAGTGAGTGCAGCAAGCAGTGAAGATAACTGTTTTGCTGTGACATTTTATTTTATTTCTAATTCTTTTCAAGAAAAATTGACTGTGACGAGCTGTACTAAGCAAAGCTTCAAGCTACTAGCTGTAGTACTAAAATAATTCTAATCTTCTTTAATCTTAATCTATAATATATTATAAATAATAATATTCTAATTCATAATCTATAATATAAGTAATTCTAATTCTAAATTCTAATTCATAATCTATATTCTTCTATCTATAATACATAATATATAAGTAAATTAGTTCTAATCTATTAATATTATATAACTTAATATTAATTAATAAATCATATACTGAATCTGATTTAACCTCACTTTAGCTTAGTGGGTTTGAGAGCGTCTGCCTAGAGGTAGACTTATAGTAAGGAAATATAGCTTTAGGCTAGCATAGTGGTAGGCTAAGCTCTTAGGCCCGTGTAAATTCAAATTAAAAATAAAATACTGCTAGTTATTAAATAGTTAATCTTGAGTTAATAATTTCAATAACTTTAGGATTTTGGCAGATTGCACACAGCACAGTGCAGTAGTGCATAGTTTTACTTTTTAAGCAGTAGCACTGAAGAGAACTTCCTCTAATTTTTTTGTCTTTAATTCGTTTTTCCTTTTTTTTATTTTTATTTTTTTATTTTTTTTTTTATAGTTTTTTAAACACTACACTACACTACACTACACTACACTACACACACAACACAAAATTTGAAATGGATCCTCCTTTTGGGACTAAGGAGGGACAAGCTCCATCTACCACCACCACCACCACCACCAGCACCACCACCAGCACCACCACCAGCTCTAAGATGCAGCCTTTGCGTCAGTCTAGTCGGCCAAGTAGGCCAAGCTCTCGCTTATCATTTGGGGAAGCATTGCTTGAAGGATCATCAAGTAAAGGAAAGGCACCAAAAGCAGGCAGTAGTAGTGCGGCTAGGCCCACAAGCTCTATGGTTTTTTACGGAAAGCCTAAAGCACCAGAAGCACGTTCAAAGTTAAAGGGTAGCACAAGTAGTACCAGCCCAGTGACTAAAAAGAAGTGCCTTTTGCCCCAAGCAGCATCTTCCCCATCCACCAGCAGCATGCAAGGTACCAAGCAGAGCCAAATTAGCAGCAAGACTCAGAGGGGTCCCAAACCAAAGCGATCTCATTCCTTTGTAGGGAAAACCACCACCACCACCACCCCCGCCTCTACCACCACTAGTGCTGCGCCTACTGTTCCCACTGGTACCGCCACGCCATGTCCTCCTAGTACCTCTAGCAAGCCACCAAGTCCTTACAAAATTTTTGTAAAGACAGTTAGAGAGAGGGCTACACATAGTGGAACTCCACCTAGCGAGGTAGCAGAGGAGCCTGAGACTGAGAGGCCAAGTGCAGAGTCTATTCTTCCTGCTCGCACTACTACTAGTCACGAGTCTCACGACGATATCAGTCTTAGCTCCAGCCTAGCAGGAATTCCATTCGATCTGGCTAATGAAGAGCTAGACTATGAGCCAGAGGAAGTAGAGGAGATGAGTGGTCAGGAATCAGATTCCTCAGGGAGCAGTGTCCAAATGACTAGTGCACAATTTTCCCCTGAGCCTCCACCTTCTCCGCTACGATCATCACCATCACCACCACCAGCAGCAGCAGCAAAACCTAGCAAATCTAAAGCAATTAGCAGTCCCACTATGGCCAGTACTGTTACCACCAGTCCCACCACCACTAGTTCTGCCTCTGTTCATCCACCCCGAGCAGTAAGAGCAGCACCCAAGGCACACTCCAAGGCTATGCGCGCCCCAATTTGGGAGCACTTTGAAAATGTTGAAGAAGGGCGCTATGGAAAGTGCAAACATTGTGGGAAGCTAATAAGCAGAGGGAAAGTGTCTGGCCATTTTACCAGTGCTAGCATGAAGCATCACCTCAGCACTCAACACAACGCTGTGCTATTGGGGAAAGATGCAGAGGTAAAACTTAGTGCAGGCAGCATAGCTGGTGGCCGTGGAAAAACCCCAACAGCTTCTTCTTCTGAGCCAATAGCAGCAGCAGCAGCAGCAGCAACTAGTGCTGGCAGCCAGAGACCAAGGCAGGTTGGAGCACTGCATGCCCAGCCCACCCTGGAAGAATTTGGGGCATTCCACTCCAAGAGAACGATGCCCAAACAGCAGGCCAATAAAGTAACGCGACTTATTGGTCAGTTCATTGCTGTTGGAGGGGCATCCTTCTCCATGATTGAAGGGGAGCCTTTCAAACAATTGATGGCGGCTGTGGCTCCACAATACACAGTTCCGTCACGTTCCACTTTCAGCAGGAACATTGTCCCCTCGCTGTATCGGTCCTGTGTTGCAGCAGTGAAAGAGGAGCTTTCCAAGGCTGCTGGTCAGTGTGTTCATTTCACTACAGATTTGTGGAGTGCACCTAGCGCCCAGCATGCCTTTCTTTCTTTGACAGCACACTGGTGGCAGCCCGGTGTGTCTAAGGAAGTTGCTGCAGCAGGCTACCGATCATTCCTTCTCCATGCAGAAGTGATGGATGAAAAGCACACTTCCCAAAATATTCTGCATGCGATTAGGAAAATGTTTAGCCTTTGGGTGGGAGCAGAGGCGGGCACCAATGTTGAAGTTGGTTTTGTGGTAACTGACGGAGGTGCCAATATGGTGAAAGCGCTGCGAGATGGTCATATTGTTGGTGTGCGCTGTGCAGCCCACATCATCCATCTTGTAGTGAAGGCAGCAATGTCAGAAGGAACTAATGTGGCAGCAGTAGTTCTGTCCCGCTGCAGAAAGATCGCTGGGCACTTTCACCATAGTGTTAAGGCTAGCCAACTTTTGAGGGAAGAGCAAGAGAGGTCAGGTCTTCCCGTACACTGCCTACGTCAGGATGTCAGTACACGGTGGAACTCCACGTTAGACATGCTAGAGAGGATTTTGGAGCAGCAGAGGGCAATCCATAATCTTGCCTCAGAGCACAATATTGGGATTACCTCTCCATTGAATAGGGAGGATTGGACAGTGATCGCCCAGCTAGTGGCAGTCCTTAAACCATTCAGGGATGCCACAGAAAATTTAAGCTCAAACACTGCCAGTCTGGCCCAGGTAATCCCAGTGTTCTCCCATCTAGGCAGCAAGATGGATGTGTTCCTTGGAAACCGTGAGGCTGTTCAAGGTGGCACTCTACATCCTGACGTAGCAGCCATAGTCAGGAAGCTGAAGGATCTGCTAAAAGTACACCTTCGCAAGCGAATGGAAGAGAGTCCCGAAATGATGCTAGCGTGCCTTTGTGATCCAAGAATTAAGGGAAAGCTAGCTTTGAAATTCAATGTTCTCAGTAGCTACCGGGAGCAATTGGTCAACAAGGTGCGTGACTGGCAGCGTAAAATGGGAATGCTGTCCGAGGAGGGTGAGGTGCAGGAGGAGGAAGAGATGATGTGGTCTGCTACCCCTAGCAGCAGCATCAGCAGCAGTGCCACAAGCAGCACAACACAGCTGAGTGGAGCAGCTGCGTTTTGGGAAGAGGCACTTGGCAGTATAGTTGGACCATCTGACAGAGCTAGCAGCAGAAAGGAGAGTAGTGCTGCTGAAATGGTCAAACTTTACCTCTGTGAAGTTCCTTCTGCTCCTAATGTTGATCCTCTTAGCTACTGGGATGAAAAGAAGAGTGTGTGGCCTGCACTCTCATGGGTTGCGCAGCAGCTTCTATCATGTCCGCCAACCACTGTTCAAAGTGAGCGCGTGTTTTCTATGACTGGAAACATACTGAGTCCACAGCGCTCACGCATGGCACCTCATCTGATGGAGCAGATTGCCTTTCTTAAATTCAATCTGCCCAAATTGGGTTACCCAGCTCTTAGCTTGGAAAGTTAAATTTTTTCTCTCTAATGTTTAAGGTAGTTTCTCCCCCTGGTTGCACTTGCTGCGGTGTGGCAATGCCTGCTACCTCCGCTGGTGTAGCCAATTTACGCTAGGGCCTAGTGTCTGAGCTCTGTAAGTCCGCTCCCAAACGCCTAGGACTGACAGTCTTTGGATGCTTTGCCCTGGGGTGAAACAGGTGAGTGGGTCGTCAATTGCCCACTCATTCACCTTTTTCCGTTTCCAACGCTGCTGCTGGTGGTGGTGCCAGTATCTTTTGCCAGTTCGCTTCCTGGCTGAAATCATGCCTCAGATGTCCCTAATGGAAAGGGTAGTTTCTCCCCCCTGGTTGCACTTGCTGCGGTGTGGCAACGCCTGCTACCTCCGCCGGTGTAGCTAGCTTATGCTAGGGCCTTGTGTCTGAGTTCTGTAGGTCTGCTCCCAAACGCCAAGGACTGACAGTGCTTGGATGCTTTGCCCTGGGGTGAAACAGGTGAGCGGGTCGTCAATTGCCCACTCATTCGCCTTTCCCAATTCTGCTGCTGCTGGTGGTGGTGCCAGTGTCTCTCTTCAATGCCAGTTCGCTTCCTGGCTAGTGTCATGCCTCGAATGTCCCTGATGGTAAGGGTAGTTTCTCCCCCCTGGTTGCACTTGTTGCGGTGTGGCAACGCCTGCTACCTCCGCCGGTGTAGCCAGCTTACGCTAGGGCCTTGTGTCTGAGCTCTGGAAGTCCGCTCCCAAACGCCAAGGACTGACAGTTTTTGGATGCTTTGCCCTGGGGTGAAACAGGTGAGCGGGTCGTCAATTGCCCACTCATTCGCCTTTTCCAATGCTGCTGCTGCTGCTGCTGGTGGTGGTGCCAGTGTCTCTTCTCTGCCAGTTCGCTTCCTGGCTAGTGTCATGCCTCAAATGTCCCTTATGGTAAGGGCAGTTTCTCCCCCCTGGTTGCACTTGCTGCGGTGTGGCAACGCCTGCTACCTCCGCCAATGTAGCCAGCTTACGCTAGGGCCTTGTGTCTGAGCTCTGGAAGTCCGCTCCCAAACGCCAAGGACTGACAGTGTTTGGATGCTTTGCTCTGGGGTGAAACAGGTGAGTGGGTCGCCAATTGCCCACTCATTCGCCTTTCCCAATTCTGCTGCTGCTGCTGCTGGTGGTGGTGCCAGTGTCTCTTCGATGCCAGTTCGCTTCCTGGCTAGTGTCATGAATCAAATGTCCCTAATGGTAAGGGCAGTTTCTCCCCCCTGGCTGCCTCTGTCTGCGGTGTGGCAACGCCTGCTACCTCCGCCGGAGTGGCCAGCTTACGCTAGGGCCTTGTGTCTGAGCTCTGGAAGTCTGCTGCCAAACGTTTAAGACTGACAGTGTTTGGGTGCTTTGCCCTGGGGTGAAACAGGTGAGTGGGTCGCCAATTGCCCACTCATTCGCCTTTCCCATTTTTCAATGCTGCTGCTGGTGGTGGTGGTGGTGCCAGCATCTCTTCTCTGCCAGTTCGCTTCCTGGCTAGAGTCATGCCCAAAATGTCCCTAGTGGTAAGGGCAGTTTCTCCCCTCTGGCTGCGTCTGTTTGCGGTGTGGCAACGCCTGCTACCTCCGCCGGAGTGGCCAGCTTACGCTAGGGCCTTGTGTCTGAGCTCTGGAAGTCTGCTGCCAAACGTCTAAGACTGACAGTGTTTGGGTGCTTTGCCCTGGGGTGAAACAGGTGAGCGGGTCGCCAATTGCCCTCTCATTCGCCTTTCCAATTTTTCAATGCTGCTGGTGGTGGTGGTGGTGGTGGTGGTGGTGGTGCCAGCATCTCTTCTCTGCCAGTTCGCTTCCTGGCTAGAGTCATGCCCAAAATGTCCCTAATTGTAAGGGCAGTTTCTCCTCCCTGGCTGCCTCTGTCTGCGGTGTGGCAACGCCTGCTACCTCCGCCGGAGTGGCCAGCTTACGCTAGGGCCTTGTGTCTGAGCTCTGGAAGTCTGCTGCCAAACGTCTAAGACTGACAGTGTTTGGGTGCTTTGCCCTGGGGTGAAACAGGTGAGCGGGTCGCCAATTGCCCTCTCATTCGCCTTTCCAATTTTTCAATGCTGCTGGTGGTGGTGGTGGTGGTGGTGGTGGTGCCAGCATCTCTTCTCTGCCAGTTCGCTTCCTGGCTAGAGTCATGCCCAAAATGTCCCTAATTGTAAGGGCAGTTTCTCCCCCCTGGCTGCCTCTGTCTGCGGTGTGGCAACGCCTGCTACCTCCGCCGGAGTGGCCAGCTTACGCTAGGGCCTTGTGTCTGAGCTCTGGAAGTCTGCTGCCAAACGTCTAAGACTGACAGTGTTTGGGTGCTTTGCCCTGGGGTGAAACAGGTGAGTGGGTCGCCAATTGCCCACTCATTCGCCTTTTCAATGCTGCTGCTGGTGGTGGTGCCAGCATCTCTTCTCTGCCAGTTCGCTTCCTGGCTAGAGTCATGCCCAAAATGTCCCTAATGGTAAGGGCAGTTTCTCCCCCCTGGCTGCCTCTGTTTGCGGTGTGGCAACGCCTGCTACCTCCGCCGGAGTGGCCAGCTTACGCTAGGGCCTTGTGTCTGAGCTCTGGAAGTCTGCTGCCAAACGTCTAAGACTGACAGTGTTTGGGTGCTTTGCCCTGGGGTGAAACAGGTGAGCGGGTCGCCAATTGCCCACTCATTTGCCTTTCCCATTTCCTTTTCCATTTCATTATTTTCCTTCTGATACACAACCAACCAAACATAACACACACAATAACACATATAACACATATAACACACAGTGACATCACACATAACACACATACACACACACTTACAATGCACAAAACACAAGGACCTTTTCCTTGTTATTTGCCCTGGCCTTCACTCACTAATAGCATTACATTAACACTATAACTCACACTTCACCCTATAACATTTTTCCATCCACATACCTGCCAACAGACCCAACTTTTTCAGGGACAGTCCTGCTTTTTTCCAGTCCTGTCCCATCTAATTTAGCTAAACTAGGTATGCAAAATGCAAATACACATAGGTAGTTATAGCTCGGTAGGTAACGCTACTATAAACATTTAATAAATATAATCAAGTACTAAATAATAAATCTAACTTTAAAATACATTTAAATAAACCCCTATTTTTTTTTAAAAAAAAACATTAAAATTTAATTATTATTATTTAGACATAATCCATCTTTAACCAAACCAGTGCACTGCTACTAATCTTAAACATAACCGTACATTAACCCTAAGCTATTTTTTAGTTCTTGTCCAACATTTTTCCATCAGCATACCTGCCAACACACCCAAGATTTTGGTGGACAGTCCTGCTATTTTCCAGTCCTGTCCAATAAGTAAGTTGGGTTGTTGCAAAGTATGCCATTGTAAATAGGTAGCAAATGTTAGGCATGTAAAGTGGTCCAAAATCAATTTAAAAATGTAAAATATTCCCTATTCTTTTATTAAACATCTATGGACAGTACACCTCGGTATGTGTGTGCAACTCTATTGGTCGTTTCGGCAGGGGGCTCGCCTGCCATCAACGAATGAAGTGCATTCTGCAGTTCTGCAATTCACTCGTTGATGCCAGACCAGCCCCCTGCCGAAACGACCAATAGAGCTGCACACACGTACCTTCACGGCAGCTGCTGCTGCTGTGATGTGTTATTAACCCCGTATTAACCCCTGCTAGGCAACCAGGAGGAAAACGAAGATTAAACGAGCACGAAGAATGTCCGCGAATATTCGCCCGAAGAGAAGACAGGAACGGGCGAATATTCGCGGAATACGAAGATTTTTTTTTCCCCGAAGACGAGCACGAAGACGAACACGAAGAGCCCCCTGGTGCCCAAGTCTAATAATACCCCAAAAGACAACAGCACCAGGTACGCTACTGGTTTTGGGTCGTTATCATGTTGGAATACTGCCCTGCGGCCCAGTCTCCGAAGGGAGGTGATCATGCTCTGCTTCAGTATGTCACAGTACATGTTGGCTTTCATGGTTCCCTCAATGAACTGTAGCTCCCCAGTGCTGGCAACACTCATGCAGACCCAGACCTTGACATTCCTACCTCCATGACTGTAGGCAAGACACACTTGTCTTTGTATGCCTCACCTGATTGCCGCCACACACGCTTGACACCATCTGAACCAAATAAGTTTATCTTGGTCTTATTGGACCACAGGACATGATTCCAGTAATCCATGTCCTTAGTCTGCTTGTCTTCAGCAAACTGTTTGCTGACTTTTTTTGTGCATCATCTTTAGAAGAGGCTTCCTTCTGGGACAACAGCCATGCAGAATTCTTTTTTTCAGATACTCAGAGAGTTCTTTGCCATGAGGTGCCATGTTGAACTTCCAGTGACCAGTATGAGAGAGTGTGAGAGCGATAACACCAAATTAACACACCTGCTCCCCATTCACACCTGACACCTTGTAACACTATGACACCGGGGAGGGGAAATGGTTAATTGGGCCCAATTTGGACATTTCCACTTAGGGGTGTACTCACTTTTGTTACCCAGGCTTAGACATTAATGGCTGTGTGCTGAGTTATATTTGAGGGGGCAGTAAAGTTACAGGCTGTAACACTCACTACTTTACAATATATCAGAGTGTCATTTGTTCAGTGTTGTCACATGAAAAGATATAATAAAATATTTACAAAAATGTGAGGGGTGTACCCACTTTTGTGAGATACTGTATATTTTTTTAAACCTGGGACTCAGGGAATCTTCTCTGTCTCTTTTTACAGTCACAGTGTGTTTTGCTGCCATAATATGCACCCGGTTCCATGTATGTCTATGTTTCTTTGTGTTTCTCTGTTCCTTGTATTTAACCTGCCTCACCCATTACCTCTATTTGTCTCCTACCTGCTACAAGCAGGCACCTCGGCCCCTTTTCCTGTTTTTGTATTGAATCTGAATATTAATTTAGGGGGAAAAAAAAAAGCCTGAATATAAGACGACCCTATAGGAAAAAAGTTTTACCAGTAAATGTTAATTCATGTAAACTATTTTTTTTTTTTTTATAAAAGCTATGATTGAGAAAAATATATTTTTTTGTTTTTATTTCCTTTTATTTTCCAACCTGTCCCCCAGTTATGCACATCTGCCCCCAGGGTTGCCACTCTGCCCCAGAAATGCCTTATACCCCCTATATACCACTGTGCCCCATGATATGCCTTTTAACCCTGTAAATGGTGCTGTGCCCCATGATATGCCTTTTAACCATCTATATGCCACTGTTGCGCCTACCTGGTCCAGGAGAGGTGGAATACTATGCAGGGTGGCTGAACCATGCACTGTCTACTATCTAGCAGAGAGAGATGGGAATTGAGCAGAGGACGGTAGTAGACAGGTGTGCCACAGCAGACGTAGGGTTAAACCGCAGACTCTGAGCAGGACGGCAGATGACAGGTGCGCCATAGCAGACTTAGGGTTAAACTGCAGACTCTGAGCAGGACAGCAGATAACAGGTGCGCCACAGCAGACGTAGGGTTAAACCGCAGACTCTGAGCAGGATAGGAGATACCGGATACGTCACAGCAGATAAAGGGTTAAAACAGAAGCCGGGGTAAAAGTCCAAATCCAGGTCAGAACCGATAAGGCAGTCCGGAGGGAAGCTGGGGCGGATAGGCACGGGCCAAGGTAGGACGGGACAGGACAGACGGGTATGGGAACAGGAGCAGGCAAGAAGGGGTTAAACAGGCAAAATACCAGGAAACTTGAGGAAACAGATGCTGAGTTGCTCTCTGAGACTCTAAACAACAACTGAGCACCTTAGCAAAGGTGTCAGTTGTTTAAGTAGTCCAGAATCCCCTCTAATTAGCTCTTCAATTTCCGGGACACGGTCCCTTTAAGAGTGCCGGTATTCGCGCGTGCGGGCCGCACTTGACGGGACGGCAGCAGACCATGCGGCTGGAAGACGCGTCGAGCAGCGGGTACACGGCTACCCGCTGCAAAGGTAAGTGCCGTGCGTGACAGCCACTCTGCCCCATAATATGCCTTTTAACCCTCTATATGCCACTATGCACCATGATATGCCTTTTAAGCCCCTATGTGCCACTCTGCCTCCAGAAATGCCTTATACATCCCTATATGCCACTCTGGCATTTAGGGGGTTAAAAGGCATATCATGGGGCAGAGTGGCATATAGGGACGTATAAGGCATTTCAGGAGACAGAGTGGCATAAAGGGGGTTAAAATGCATATCGGGAGGCAGAGTGGCATTAAGGGGGTTAAAAGGCATATCATAGAGCACTCTGCCTACAGAAATGCCTTATGCCCCCCATTTAACACCCCCCCAAACTTACCGGTGCTTCTGACTCCCTGGTGTGGAGTCTGGGCAGCGGGTAGACGTCTACGAGATTCGCGTAGGCAACTTCCCCTGCAGCCGGAAGGAGGTGCTGCTAGCAGCGGGGGTTATCTGCGTCCATCGCGCATACACCCTCCGGCTGTAAGAGAGAATTCCCTGCAGTCCAAGTTCTTTCAGGATAGATTCACGGAGAAAGAGAAGCGTTTCTGCACCACTTTTTCTCCGTGAATCTATCTGCATCATTCTGGACTCTCGGCACACTTTTGCAAAAGGGCGGAGCCACGGGAACAGCCTCTGCCCCTTTCCTCCAATCAGTGGAGAGAGTGTGCCCTGAAGCAGGATCCAGGGGTCCAGGTGTTTAACCTGAGTTCTCCAGCATACAGTGTGAGTTATAGTTATTACCATTTCCTACAAGAATATCAATTCTGATCTCAATAAGAGCTTCTTGATGCCTTATTAAAGACAAAAAAATAATTCCAGCAGTGAATACGGCAGCTGCTAATTCCAAAGCACGGCTCGCCCGATACTCCTTACTCACTCTGCATTATGCTGATTCTGTGTTTCTGGATAATAGTGTGGTCTGTAATTAAAATATAAGCGTTCCCTTCCGCGTGTCTCTCTGTCGAGGCTGCTGAATCTCAATGATGACAACTTGTTTGATGTAAGAAGTTATTGATTGTACTCGTCCTAAAATATAACACTTTTTTATCAAAGGGGTGAATTAACCAATTGTTAATGACTCAAGAGGTTAACTGATCATAAACCATCATCTACCATCTATGTGACTCTTAAAAGCCAATATCTCCCAGCTCATTGGCAATATTCTATGCGGCTGCATTTTACCTTAAAGCTCAAACTTTTGGAGTCACCTAGGGCTATGTGCAGATTCCCAGGTCATTCCTGGCAAGTATTCTTTGACTTTAATTCATACTGATACCATGTACTCATCCACTGGGTTTCTGCAGAGCATTTCTGGATTTTCAGAGGTTGATATGATTATTAGAAGCATCACATATACAGGCTCTGTTTGCGTAATAATGATTTACTTTTACAACACAGTGGAACGGACTCTCAATAGAGGTGGTAGAGGGTAATACAGAGAAGCATGCAGAGTATAGGTATACGGCTCCTGAATTAAGGAAAAACAGACAAACCAGGTGGGTCTGTGATATCACATGATATAATATTAGAAATATAATTCATATCTAGGAAAACATTCCACATGGAACACAAAGGGCAGAGATAGGTGTGGCTAGGACAGGAAAATGGGTGGAGCCAAACACCCCACCCTCACAACATTGCTATCATAATTCTGCACAGCAGTCTCTGAATCGGATCCAGTCTCGTCCCTAATAATTTTAGCCCCCTGTCTCACCTGTCTCAATGCTTGTGTGGATTCATTAAAATATTTTTACTCTTTATTTTTTTGCCTAATAATTCTAATATCCCATGACAATGCTGTACAACCATAAATTGTTGGCGCTATATAAATAAAAGGTAATAATAATAATAATAATAATCACAGCTCTTGTAGTCAACCATTTTCCATACTTCCCAAATGTCAGGTTGAGATGCAATGAAAAGAAAAAACTAAAATGTGTATTTTGACTCATCCTAGGTCATCCGTATGTATAGAAAAACGAGTATAGACCTGCACCCGGGATACGAATTGAAAAAAAGAACAAATAGTGAATAGATATTCTAAGTAAAAGAAAGGTTCAACTATAGATGTGGCAGGAGGTAGTGCTACAAATAGGTAGGACAACACGCTAAGTAGATCTAAAATATAATTTAATTGCATTTAAAAAGTACACAATGAATCAAGAACAGTAAAAAGCTTCTTCAACATAAATTTGTTACTTTGAATTGATGCTGAGCGGAGGCGTTCGTAGGTTTAAACAAAAGATGGTGTTTATCCCAAAATAAGCAGAAATGAAGATCCAATCAGTTTATGATCCCAAATGACAAACTGACCCTTCTGCTAAGGTGGTGTAATGTGTGAGTAACCGTACAGACAGGTGAGGAGCTCGTAACCGCAGGTTCCTCTCCTCTCTGTCTGAAGATTCCGTTATAAAAGGCGTGTAAAGGCTGGAAGGTTTTTCAATACATACAATGTGTCAAAGGAGTCATTATAGACATTGCAACCTCTATATGGCAAATGTTAGAACAAGAGGCCATAATCTAAAACTAGAAGCTCAGAGGCTTAGATGGAATATAAGAAAGTTTCTGTATTTGGCTACCAACCGATATACACTGGTTTTGGGTTTCAAACCTAGAATTTACTGCAGATCAATTCGATCAGCTCAGTTCAGCACCAGATCAGATATGGACCAAGAAAATGGAAGCTTACTTAATCAGAACAAATAGGTTTCACAGTTTTATCAGAAAGCAATAGGCATTTTTAAAGTTTAATGTCAGAAAATTAGATATTTATCTTATAAATTATATATAATTCACACAATGCTTGCTTTTGTCTTTTTCCTAGGGACGAGGTTCACTGCCCATTAATGGGGGAACCAGGATCCGGCCCATGGAGGATCCCGCAGACACGCTAACACCGCTGTATGATATGTCTGTGACACTGTGCGGTGTTGTAACCTCCCTTCAGGATTACCTGCGCAGAACAGTGAGTAGTGCTCTTTCTTGTTACAAATGTATTTATTTGGTTTATATTAGAAGTTCTCTGAAGTGTTTTCTAATATTTTGCGATATTCATATATGATATAATTCATTAATTATACTTTTTTCTTTACCTCGCAGAAATAGACAGTGCAGAAGGTGCAGCGTCTCCCGTCACCAGCTCTGCACAAACACCTGAGAGGAACTGCACTGGCCAGTTAAACGATTTACACCCAAAAACTCACACCGCTTACACACATATTTTAGGCAAACATAAAAGTGAGGAATCTCTGGATATATTTATACCGTGTATATACGCAGAGCTCTGTAAATTCTATGTCAATACTATTTAGTTTAATCACTTTTGAGTTTTATGGATCTTAAATCCCCTTGCAGTCCAGACTAGTCTAATCTTTGCTTTCCTCTATGTTCTAGGGACAGGCTTCGCTGCCCGTTGATGGGGGAACCAGGAACCGGTCCATGGATGTCACAGAGGTTCTAACATCATTTACCGAGATGACTGTGACAATGTGCAACTTAACAACCTCTCTGCAGAACTACATGCGTGGAACGGTTCAGCTCTCTTGTTTATTGTTTCATTAATTTGGTTTATATTAGAAATCCTCCACAGGCTTTGACTCGAGTCCTCATACTTTACTGTTACTCCATAGACAAAATAATGCAGACCGACCATTCCTCATAAAATAGATATGGACAATGTGTGGACATCCCTGGGCAATGAGTACAACACCTAGTACCAAATATTCTGTGCGCTTAAAAAAACCAGCAGTCCAGCTATCTGCCTTATGTGCCATTTAATGCAAAATGCTAATTATTTCTATTATTTAGAAGACATCTATTAATTATGTGATCTTGATCTGTATGAAACCTTCCCAAATGTAGTTACATTTAAGCATCATTGTCATATATCTCTAAATGTAGCCTTAATCTCCAAGTAGTCAGAGCATTCCAATTAATAACTATTGTATTTATATTTGCAGATGTCTCCAACTTGGAATTCTGCTGAAGAAATGCCTGAAGTGGCACAAGAAGAAGTAGAACAATTCTATGACGTTGTGGAGGAAAAGCAGGACAAACCATCAAAATTCAGTTTTTGACAGCGGGTAAACAACCATCCCCACCAGCAGCAAGAAGACCAACAACAACTAGGATCCACATGTCTTTATGCATTTTTTCTCGAGTATGGACCATTTACTCTTCATTTTACTCCATATTTCAGTTGATATGTTAGTCTATTACGCACCGCTAGCTATCGACATAATTAGTGTGCCTAGTAATCCAGACGCATAATAGAATATAGAAAGCTGCTAATTACTTAATAAGAGTTTTATCAGTTTCCCTTGATATTTAACCAGTTCCCAATAAAAGTTAAGATTAATACTTTTAATAATTACTTGAAAACTTTCCCATCTTCTTTTTTATAGTGATTAGTAATTCAAATAATAGACAATAATAGACAGAAAGTAGGCAATTCCTATCAGATAACAAAGTCATCCAATCAATCCCTGATATAAATGATGTCGAACTCATAGAGGTAAGAATCCCCTTTTGTTCCTCCATCAATAGGTCTCCACCATATTAATTCGGGAGGTAATAGTTGGGGGTACATCGTAAACTACATAAGACAGAAATTACCGATAGTAAAGGTAGAAAAAAGATGGTTTTATCAGTGGCGTACCTACCGGGGTCGCAGGGGTCGCGACTGCGACCGGGCCCCGGCGGCAGGGGGGCCCAAGCCAAGGGGCCACACGGAATCGGGCCCCGGAGGCAGGGGGGCCCAAGCCAAGGGGCCGCACGAAATCCGAAATCGGGCCCCGGCGGCAGAGGGGCCCAAGCCAAGGGGCCGCACGAAATCGGGCCGCGGCGGCAGAGGGGCCCAAGCAAAGGGGCCGCATGAAATCGAGACCCGGTGGAAGGGGGGCCCAAGCCAAGGGGCCGCCCGATACCTTTTTATGTTTTTTGGGTTTTTTTTAAATAAGGCAAGCCGCGCCACGGAGCTGGCGACGGCCGCCTAATCATTGATGTAGCGTGAGGGGCGAAAGCTCCGCCCCCTCACGCTCAGAGTGTAGGATCACCGGATCACATAGAGCATGAGGGGTGAAAGCTCCGCCCCCTCATACAGACTGCAGGAGCACTGGATCGTGCCACAAGAGCTGCATGAGTTTGAAAATAAAACGGCAGTCTTCATGTATCACTCCATCAGCACTTCATCAGGGCCCCAAAGTGGAAGGAATAGGGAGGTCGGTACAATAATGTATTTAAAAAAAATATATATTGTATATGGCATTTAATTATTATTTCATTATTATTTCAATTATAAACATAAAAATAAATATATGTGTGTGTCTGTGGAGGGGGACAAAACACAAAGTTTTTTTTTTCTTAAAAAAATGGAGATTTCTAGATTTATTTTTATATAGATATACATATATAAATTAGACACACAAGTTCAGCTCCCCAGTGTCACCTTTGTCCCCATCCAGCCAGGCACAGGATGGGCTGTTTGGGGACAAAGATGGCAAACCCTACGTGTGTTATCTGGGTGCTGGTCAGGTTCTATGTGGGCAGTGTGGACGCCAGGGCTGGCTTTGCGGTGCAACCTGTGATCAATGCCTATAATTTAGGGGGTTTTAAATATACCTTTAATGCAGAGTTTTTATGTGAATTCTATTTATAAGATTCTCGCACCCGGGCCCTGAGGCGTCTAGTTACGCCCCTGGGTTTTATTAAACAAAAAATGTAACAAATACTATCCCGTCAGAGGTGGGATTAAAAAAAAACTCATATACTTTCCAAAATACTTTCCAAATAAAAACAGAACTCCCAATGTGGTCCTAGACGTTCCATTGACATAAGTGACCGAGGCTCAGAATAGATATATATATATAATATTCATTAACATATTTATCTGTAGTATATAAATATATACAGGGCCGGACTGGCCCACCGGGATACCGGGAAATTTCCCGGTGGGCCGGCAGGTCCGTGGGCTGGGCGGCCGGCAGACGAACCCTGAAGACAGCCGCTGAGCGGCTGCAAATGGCATTGAAGGCCTCCCTCGGCGCCAGGGTCGGGCTGGGCAGGGGGGCAATTGTCCCCCAGGCTGCCCAAAATCTAATCAAAGCGGCCGCTGGGTGCTGATGTGGCCGGCCGACATCAGCACCCAGCAGCCATGTGCGATGGCCGTCTAGTGATGGGAGCAGCGTGAGGGGTGAAAGCTCCGCCCCCTCGCACTGACCTTTCACCCCTCACGCTGCTCCCATCACTATGCGGCCATCAGACTGCTGGGAATGTAATCTAAACGGCCGATGCGTGCTGATGCCGCCGGCCGGCTCTGCTTTAATACTTTTTTTTTAACTTTACATGGCAAGCCGATCCAGCTTACCATATAAATAAAAAAAAAGTTTTAAAGTAGCTCCGGCCGGCGGCATCAGCACGCATCGGCCGTTTAGATTACATTCCCAGCAGTCTGATGGCTGCATAGTGATGGGAGCAGCGTGAGGTGGAAGCTCCGCCCCCTCGCACTCAGACTGCTGCAGCACCGGATGTCAGGTCAGTGACTTCCTGTCAGCATAGAGGAGAACAGTGTGCAGCTACCAGAGGACGGAAGTCAAGCGAAGCAGAAGGTGAGTAAACCAATGTATTTTTTGTACTGTATAATATTTTTTTGTATTTGTTAAAAACAAAAAAAATCGGCATGTGTGTGTATGTAAGTGTGTCCCCCTATATGCCACTCTGCCTCCAGAAATGCCTTATACTCCCCTATATGCCACTCTGTCCCATGATATGCCTTTTAACCCCCTAAATGCCAGAGTTGCATATAGGGGTATAAGGCATTTCTGGATGCAGAGTGACATATAGGGGGTCAAAAGGCATATCTGGAGGCAGAGTGGCATAAAGGGGGTTAAAAGGCATATCATGGGGCAGAGGAGCATATTGGAGGGTATAAAGCATATCGGGGAGGCAGAGTGGCATATAGGGGGCATAAGGCTTTTCTGGAGGCAGAGTGCCCCATGATATGCCTTTTAACCCCCTTCATGCCACTCTGCCTCCAGAAATGCCTTATACCCCCCCTATATGCCACTCTGTCCCATGATATGCCTTTTAACCCCCTATATGGCAGAGTGGCATATAGGGGGTTAGAAGGCATATCATGGGACAGAGTGGCATATAGGGGGTATAAGGCATTTCTGGAGGCAGAGTGGCATATAGGGGGTTAGAAGGCATATCAGGGGGGCAGAGTGGCAAGCCTGGGGGCAGAGGTGCATAACTCGGGGGTAGGTTGTCAAATGAAAGGAAATAAAAACCAAACATGTCTCAATCATAGCTTTTATTAAATATGGAAAAAAATAGTCTACATGAATTAATAAAGAAATAAAAGTTTCTTACCAGAATATCGTGAAGAATAATGTGATCAGTGTTTTGTTCCACTGAATAAAATGGAACTTTTTCATCTAAAAATGTTTGCAGTAGCAAATGTTTTGATCCCATTATGTGTAATGTATTTCATTTATTAGGGCCTTTTAACACTTTTGCTTTCTGACATTTTAATACAAATAATGAGATAAAAAGAATGGCGAATAGTGTGACGCGGGTATGTATAAGGGGTGCGTGTGGGTATAAGAGCTTGACCGTGAGATAAACTATATGGGGCTGGTCTCCAAAATTTTCCAGGGCTGCTTTTCAGTCCCAGTCCGGCCCTGAATATATAGTTATAGATTAGAAATAATATACAATGAAAAACGTCAATCCTGCCTGAAGATGGATGAACTCTGTACAGAAAATAGCAATTTAGCATAAATGCTCATTCTGGGGATCAAAATCCTAAAAATGCTTCCTGTTTAAAAACTAAATTCTCCCCTGCCGGATGTAAGGTCCCCCCGTTATATCCATCTATCTTCAGCTCTATATAGTTTATTGATATAATTGCCTCTTTGTTTATTTTATTATTAATTTTTATTTATATAGCAACAACAATTCCCATAGCGCTTCTTACAGTCCCCACATTCAAAGGGCCAGAAAGAAAAAGAATTGACAGACAAGGACAAACCAATGCATTATGGAAAGAAGACCCTGATCACAAGAGCTTAAAATCTAACTCTATCTATAACAAATCAGAAAGATGGCACATAGGGAAGTCCAGAATTGCATTTTTTCCTACCCTTTTTCCTCCTTTTACCTATTTTTGCGACAATGGGTTTATCATTAATGACCAGCGGCCGGCAAACTAACGTTGAAAACAGCCGCTAAGCGGCAACGAGCGGGATCGGAAGCCTCCTCCGGCGCCAGGGGCGGGCTGGGCAGGGGGACAATTGGCCCCCCGGGCCGCCCGAAATCTAATCTAAACGATGCCGCCGGCGGGAGCTACTTTAATACTTGTTTTAAATTTTTTTTTACTTAATATGGCAAGCCGATCCGGCATATTAAATTAAAAAAAAAAAGTATTAAAGTAGCTCCGGCCGGCGGCATCAGCACGCAGGGGCCATTTAGATTACATTTGCATTAATCTGATGGCCGCACAGTGATGGGAGCAGCATGAGGTGAAAGCTCCACCCCCTCGCACTCAGACTGCTGGAGCACCGGATGTCGTGTCACTGACTTCCTGTTACCATAGAAAACGGCGGCCTGCAGCTACCAGAGGACGGAGGACAAGATGAAAAAGCCCCAAAGAGGAAGAAGTAGAAGGTCAGAAAAAGCCTTATGCCCCCCTATATGCCACTCTGCCTCCAGAAAAGCCTTATAGCCCCTATATGCCACTCTGTCCCACGATATGCCTTTTAACCCCCTAAATGCCAGAGTGGCATATAGGGGTATAAGTCATTTCTGGAGTCAGAGTAGCATATAGGGGCTACAAGACATTTCTGGAGGCAGAGTGGCATATAGGGGGTTAAAATGCATATCATGGGGCAGAGTGGCATAAAGGGGGGCATAAGGCTTTTCTGGAGGCAGAGTGCCCCATGATATGCCTTTTAACCCCCTTTATGCCACTCTGCCTCTATAAATGCCTTTTAACCCCCTATATGCCACTCTGCCTCTATAAATGCCTTTTTATCCCCTATATGCTACTCTGCCTCCATAAATGCCTTTTAACCGCCTATATGCCACTCTGTCTCCAGAAATGCCTTATACCCCCCTATATACCACTCTGTCCCGTGATATGCCTTTTAACCCCCGATATGGCAGAGTGGCATATAGGGGGTATAAGGCATTTCTGGGGGCAGAGAGGCATATAGGGGGTTAAAAGGCATATCAGGGGGCAGAGTGGCAAGCCTGGGGCAGATGTGCATAACTGGGGGGGGGGGGTTGGCAAATAAAAGGAAATACAAACAAAAACCAAAAATGTCTCAATCATAGCTTTTATTAAATATGAAAAAATAGTTTACATGAATTAATAAAGAAATAAAAGTTTCTTACAAGAATATCGTGAAGAATAATTTGATCGCTTTTTCATCTAAAACTGTTTGCAGTAGCAAATGTTTTGATTCCATTCTGTGTAATGTATTTAATTTATTAGGGCCTTTTAACACTTTTGCTTTCTGGCATTTTAATACAAATAATGTGATAAAAAGAATGTTTTATAGTTATTTGTACGGCATGTATAAGGGGTGCGTGTGGGTATAAGAGCTCGACCGCGGGCTGCTCTCCAAATGTTTCCAGGGTTACTTTTCAGTCCCAGTCCGGCCCTGGAGGCATCTGGTTGACACACACACACACGTATAAGAGTCAGTTCTTACGTTTCCTGGGAACAGGAGTTAAGTGTAGAAAACAGGACAGGCGGAAGGTGAGACCAATGGGCATGCGCAAAATCCTCAATGAAAGTCTACAGCGGGTTCAGAAGTGTAGAGAGAAGAGTACAGGACTTTATCTGCAGGAGGAGCATAGAGGCGGTCAGCTGAATGAGTCTCTGGAGAGGTGGTGAGTAGTTAGTGACTTAAATCCGGTAAAATCCATAAGACTCAGAGAGATGACGTACCAGGTGAAACAAATGGTAGGCTGCTAGTTC
This sequence comes from Sceloporus occidentalis, assembly GCA_023333645.1. Taxonomy (NCBI): domain Eukaryota; kingdom Metazoa; phylum Chordata; class Lepidosauria; order Squamata; family Phrynosomatidae; genus Sceloporus; species Sceloporus occidentalis. Next base: position 200,747 of record JALMGF010000131.1, read on the forward strand.
CTGGGAGTCCGACAGCAGGTGTTCAAGGTACAGATGAGACTCGTATACTGGAGATGCACAAGCCCATGGATAGAAGGAGCGGCAGCCAGCAGGATTGTTGGAAAGATATCACGATCAAAAACTGGGAAGGAGGACGAGTATTTCCTCAGGACATAGATGAATCCATGACTGCTTAGACCCAGAGACCGCTACCAAATCCAACCCCTTATACCCAAACCCAGTAATAACAACAAGAGCCATTAATGTGGGTAAGGGCGTTGGCCACAGCTTTATTAATACATACCAGCATACAGGGGCGTAACTAGACGCCTCAGGGCCCGGGTGCGAGAATCTGTTAAGGGCCCCCCCACCCAGGGCCCCCCAAAAAACATGATTTTTACCCAACAATTTTTTTTTCAACAAATTCAATTTACATATTGAATCATATCTGTAAAAAATCAAAGAAAAAGGGGCGCATGTACAAAGGGCATAACCCAGGGGTGTCCAAGTTTTTTCTGCAGTGGGCCACTTCATCAGAATTGTATAGGTGCGCGGGCCGCACTCATTTTTCACTATGACAAAAAATATGGCCTTTAATAAAATATGCAGATTAAAATAAAGTAAAATGACACAAAACCTTTACTCTTCCTCTCACTGATTTCTGGGCCTTGAAAGTTTTGCGACTACAAATTCAGGATTCCCTAGATTTATTCTAGGGATGAACTAAAATGAAAATTCTGGACCAAAACATTCAGGGTTCACTTAGCCAAAACCAAAAATGACCCCCACCTTTAAAAATAATAAAAACTCACATGTTTAATAAAAGTAGGTAACACACAATTGGACAAAATTAGCAATATGACTTGGCATGATAGGAGTGTGATTGCTAACAGCAATCACACTCCTATCATACCCAGGCAACCAGTAAATGCTGGTACCTAGGCATGATGGGACTGTGCTCGCTGTGATTGCTGTTAGCAATCACACTCCTATCATGCCAAGTCAGCCAGTACATGCTGGTACAGGGTGGCTGTAAGTGATGTGCAGACCCCATAGTGCTGGCAGCATCACTACACAAGGGGGGCAGCTAGCTAGGTTTCAGCATGTACTGGCTGACTTGGCATGATAGGAGTGTGATTGCTAACAGTAGTCACAGTCCCATCATGCCTAGGTTCCAGCACTTACACATCCATCCAGTAAATGCTGGAACCTAGGCATGATGGGACTGTGATTGCTGTTAGCAATCACACTCCTATCATGCCAAGTCAGCCAATACACGCTGGTACAGGGTGGCTGTAAGTGATGTGCAGACCCCATACTGCTGGCAGCATCAATACACAAGGGGGGCAGCTAGCCAGGTTTCAGCATGTACTGGCTGACTTGGCATGATAGGAGTGTGATTTCTAACAGCAATCACAGTCCTATCATGCCTAGGTTCCAGCACTTACACATCCATCCAGTAAATGCTGAAACCTAGGCATTATGGGACTGTGATTGCTGTTAGCAATCACACTCCTATCATGCCAAGTCAGCCAGTACATGCTGAAACCTAGGCATTATGGGAGTGTGATTGCTAACAGCAATCACAGTCCCATCATGCCTAGGTTCCAGTACTTACACACACATCACACACACACTCAATCATTCATTCACAGATTCATTCCCTCAATCACACACACTCATTCAAACACCCTCCCCACCCCCTTACCTGCACTGCAGCTCCTCGATGCCGCTCACAGACTTCAGCAGGGAGCGCGGCCTCCCTCTGCCTTCTCTGCTAAAGCACAGAGGAAGTAGGATGTCACGTGAACTCCACTTCCTCTGTGCAGTCCAGAAGACCCTCCCACAAGTAAGTAGCAGGGCTTGAGGTGCGGCTCGCGTAAGATCGGTTGCTCTGGCTGCCGATCTTACACGGGCCGCACCTCGAGGTCTCATGGGCCGCATGTTGGACTCCCCTGCCTTATTTAAAAAAATAAATAAATAAATAATTTTCGGGGCGGCCCCTTGGCTTGGGCCCCCTGCCGCCGGGGCCCGGTCGCAGTCGCGACCCCTGCGACCCCGGTAGTTCCGCCACTGCCAGCATAACAATATGTAACAAACCTAACCTTATTAACAACCCGCCAGCTGCTAGCCATTAAGCCTAGCAAGCGGTTCAACACAAACATAACCAAGAGTTCTAGCCCAGCGGGTGCCATCAGCCGCCTGCTGGACTCGCCTCCCCAAGCCCATACGGGCGGAGCCTCGACTTCTCCCATTCCAATCGCTGGCCAGAGGTGGGTATTTTTCCACAGCTGTGACTACAAAAGAAAGAACAAGCAGCAACACCAGAAATATGACATTAATGGGGAGGGAGGGAGGGTGGGATAGGTGAGCCTGTCCTTCAGGCAGGAAAAAGGTAGGAGTACCCTTGCCATCACCTTTTAAACCCTCACCTGCAACATTGTTGCACCCTCTTAGCCAGTGGTGACCCTGCAATTAACCCTATACTGCGGCCTAGGCCAGCAGTCGTATTCCCCCTTTCCTAAAGTTCCAAGGGGCCCCTGGAGAAAATGAACAGCGTTGTAGGGAACAAGCCAGGGTCAAAAACTGTACGAAAGCCAGAACTGCCGTTCTTCCATACTGCAAAGAGTTATGTGATGGAGTTGGGCATGCGCACGTGATCAAAGTCTCGGATGGCCATATTAGAAGCATGGTGTGTAGCTGGTCAGCGTCGCGGGATGCAAATAGGCTGCCTGCCTGCTGCAACAGCCTGGAATGGACCACCAGTTACAATTCTTATAGTGGTTATTATTAGACTGCTTAACAAAAGTATATATTTTTAACACTTTTTTATTAACCATTTTAGTGTCAATCTGTCCTAAACATTGCAGTAAAATTTGTATTTTTACAAACCCATTCTATTACCCATTTTAGTACATTTCTTTTCCTGATTATGCGAAATTACTGAAACAACTTGTGATGTGTATCCAGAAAACACCCGCGAGTACAGGAAACCCCATACACATGGGGAGGGCATGTCTTTTAGGTTCTGCGGGCTCAAAATTGAAAGATGGGTATTGCAAACATGGGATTTTGTTTGTGCAGAGCTGGTAAAGGGAGATGCTGCACCTTCTGCACCGTCTATTTCTGCAATCTAAAGAAAAAATATAATCAATGAATATCAGGAACTATTAGAAAACACTGCAGAGAATTTCTAATATGAATCAAATAAATAATTTTTATATTTATTAACACACAAGAGCACTACTCACTGTTCGCGGAGTACAGACATATCATTCAATGAAACCCCGTCCCTAGGAAAAAGAGAAAAGCAAGCATAATAAATCACTTATTATGTTATCATTTATAGGAGATATATATATATATACACATACAGCTTCATGTGTTTCATCTTTGAATGAATACAGATGAAATAGAATATCATTAAAAATCTAATTTTCTGACATTAAACTAAACATTAAAAACATGTCTATAACTTTCTGATAAAACTGTAAAACATAGTTGGGCCGATTAAGTAAACTTACATTTTGCGTTTCCATATCTGATCTGATCCTGAACTAAACTGGTCGTAGTGATCTGCAAGTAAATTCTGGGCTCAGGCGATGAGGCGGACGCATCTTCCTTACGGACCTCTTCAGAGCTCTGGCCTAAGTTGCTTCTGCAGCCACGCTGTCCCTCTCTGCAGTGCAGGGCCACAAACTGGAACCCCCTAGCAGCTTCTCCACGTCCTGATCCATGAAAACCTGCAAGACAAGAGGGAGAACCAAAGAGGGAGAAAGAAAGACAGCCAAAGAAATAAAGAAAAGACCGACCAACAACACAAGGGACAAGAAGTGACAAACTACTCGTAGTAGGGTGACACACAAAATGGCCCCTAAGCTAATGGCACCTATCCTTAAATAACATCCCACAACCCACTCCTAAAACTTAAAAAATGCTGTCAGGCCTGGACCTACTTTACTTCCCAGTAAAGGCCCACTACGCCCCATTCTTGCCCCTTGGCCATCATGACGCTCGTTCATGCATTCACACACATGCATGCATGCATTAAAAGACAATCACATGTATTCATACCCCACATAAACACACACACACGTACATATACACTAACTGCCATGAAAACAAACCCTGGGAACTCCCTGGGTTTTGGCCAGAGACTCCGGGAGAAGAGCCACTTCTCCGCTCCACTGGGGCAACACCCGAATCCCCCCCGTTTCTGTGATGTCAGGGGGAACGCCCCCACTGAGTCCTAGCCACGTCCCCCAAGGGAGGCTCCAGGTAGCCGGAGCCCACAAGTTCCAAGCCATGGGGATCCTCACACATTTACCATGATTATTGCCTTTCCCTCACAAGCAGAGAGCCATGCAGCTTCTTACTGGCAGATCCTGTCACATGACAGGAAGTAAGGAGCTGATTCTACGCTCACGAATGCCCATAATAACTGCTAAAAAACTGCTGCAGGAGAAGGCCCTCATTTGTGCCATTGTTAACCTGCCTCAGTATATTATACATATATATATATATATATAAAGCATGGAATACATCTTAAATAATAAATCATTAATAAAACTGAATCCAGTGCTATGATGCAAATCTAGTACCATGATCAATAAATCCCCAGGGTAGTAGCGAATTACAAACAAACAAACAAACCAAAAGATAAATTGACCCCCTTGTAAAATATAATATATGCAAATATCTATTATTTATTTATTTTTTAATTTATTTTCAAAGGCAGGATCCTCATGGCCACCTATTAGCTACGGGGGACCAATTCGTCCCTCAAGCTGTGCGTGGTAGGGTGGTAATTATAGTCCTTAGGGAGGTATGTCCCTTTATACCCGTGACGGGTTAATTAATCTCCCTTTCTAAGAGAGCCTTTCTGGGATGGACTCACTTAACTTAAAATATATTTTTCAACATTAAAAACCTTTACTCCCAACCACTAAGTCCCCCTGGTAGAGGGGATGAGGTCTATCCAGGCACTTTCTTGGTAGTATGGATCTAACAATATTACAATGGGAATATGTTGGGATAACCAAAGTAACTCTGAGTCAATGGTGGGATTGTGGTCCTAGAGTCCTTAGGTCCTAGTAAAAACGTAATACTAGCAAGAGCTCGCTGCCTCCAGCAAGTGTGGACCAGACAATGCTGTGTCTGTCGTGTCTCACTAAAACCTCCATTAGAAGCCAAAAATCCCATTGAGATCAAACGAGGCAACAGAGAATTTAAATACATTTTTTAAATTTATTAGTTTATTTTAATTCCCAATTTTTCCTGATTCATTTTTTATTCCATCAACGCAAGACAACTTGCTAACTAACTGTTAGTAGAAACTGAATAGAGGTCGTTACATAGTTACATAGTTTCAAACAAGACAAGTGTCTATTATATTCAGCCTTTCCCACATCTGTTAATTGCTGTGGATCCAAAGGAAGGTAAAAAAAAATCCATTTTGCAGCTTTTTCCAATTTTGCAACAAACCAGGAGAAAAAAAAAATCCTTTTTGACCCCAGAACGGCAGTCAGATCTCTCATTGGATCAATAAGCGGTTTCCCCATAATTTAAACATGATATCCCTGAATATACTTTTTTGCAAGTATACAGTTCTTCGGCAAAGTGTTATCACCATAGTAACCAATCAAACATTACTGCTGAGTGGTTCACTGCATTTGCAAACTTTCAAATCATATACTGTTGGCTGCAGGGGAGGCAGTCACTCCACGGCGCCTAATGAAATCAAAGCGGCCGGCGCGCATGCACCGCACTGCCCAATGGCCGTGCCTCAGCTCTTCATCCCACCCCTTTTAAGACGTGGGACAAAGAGCTGAGGCACAGCCATTGGGTCTGACTGCCGCATGATGCAGGGGCGTACCGAGAGTACTTGGCACCTGTGGCAGATCCTGTATGTGGCACCCCCCCACACACACTTTAAAACTGCATAGTTTCTATGGTTAGGTAAACATTGACAGGTGTACAGCATAACTATTATATACTGAGGCACACATTGACGTCAATGCGTGCCTATCACTATACATTGAGCCAGACACTGACAATACTGCACTACAACCCCTATCACTATATACTAAGCCAAACATTGATGTGGTGTAGGCCTACCACTTCAGTAACTGGCTTAGTATATAGTAGGGATGCACCGAAATGAAAATTCTAGACCTAAACTGAAAATTCAGCGTTCACTTGGCCAAAACTAAAAAAATAAACCCCCAAAAAAACTTTAAAATACTTTATTAAAAGTAACTCACCAAAATTAGACTAAAAAAAACCCAACAACATTAATTTATATATATATATATAGTAGGGAACAGCTCACGCATGGGGCGGCAATGACAGTATTCACACAGGTTTCAAACGTAAAGTGCGTTTATTTGGATGCTGTAAGCACAGAGCACCTTGTAAACAAAACAAACTCTAAGCCTGTCCGGCTCTAACTAAACATCCGGATACCTCTCTACAAGCCTAAGGTCTGGCACAAAGCAAAGTAACAGGTTTTCCATAGATAAAGCTTCATACCTGGTGGGCTGCAGCGCTGGCGGCGGCGGCGGCGGCGGCTGCTGCTGCTGCTGCTGCTGCTGCTGCTGCTGCTGCTGCTGCTGCTGCTGCTGCTGCTGCTGCTGCTGCTGCTGCTGCTGCTGCTGCTGCTCCTTCACTCAGTTTCTCCTCTCCCCTTCAAACCTAACAGCCCTCTCTTTTAAGGCTTCCTCCCCAGTAATGAGCTTAGGAAGCCTCACCTGAGGACTCCTGGGTTTGCTACCGTGCCTGGCTGAGGAAACCAGGTGAGATATATATCCCATCAACCACTCTCCCATACACTTTACCACAATATATATATATATATATATATATATATATATATATATATATATATAAACAGCAATCACAATCCAATCATGCCCAGGTTCTAGCATGTGCTGGCTGACTTAGCATGATAGGAGTGTGATTGCTGTTTGCAATATATATATATATATAATTATTCTGTCTAATAAAAGTGTTGTTAACACACCAAAGTTGGACCCCAAAAAAATTTTGATAACAGCAATCACACTCCTATCATGCCTAGGCAGCCAGTATATGCTGGAATCTGGGCATGAAAGGAATGTGATTACAGCCTCCCTATGCCATGCTATCACCCAACACTTACACATCCATGCTATCTGAAACCCTCATTCACAAACATTCAGCATAACACCCTTCACTCTCACACACTATCCACTCTCCCTGAATCTTGTCCTACCTTTTTTCTGTCACTTTTCCTCATCCTCTTCGTTCTTCCTTTCTTCTGTGTCCTGTCCTTCCGGTGCGGAAGATGGTGGGCGTGGCTTCAAATCCCGGCGCACAGCCACAGTTGCCGCGCCGGCACCCCGCCAGGTACGCTACCGGCACGACGGCCGCATTCAATCCAGCCGCAAACTAAGCGGCTGCGTTGAATATCCGGCCCGGATTCAGGGCGGCCTGGGGGGGCAATTGCCCCCCTGCCCCCCGGCCCAGCCCGCCCCTGGTTGGCTGCAGCCAAATTAATGCATTTTATATTTAGTCATTCTATGTGGCCCCCGCTGAACACCCACCACCCGACTACAGTGGTGGCCACTTTATATATATGTTGTATTAAAAAATATATATTTTAACTCACTAGATGATTATTACCGAAGGAGAGGTTTCATTCTAACATTTTAATAATAAATTAACAATTCCATTAAATTAATAATATTTTGGTATGGAATTTTAGTCTATGTTTAAACAGGGTCGAAGGAGTTAAAAAAAAGAACTAATGTATACATGTGATGTACCCAAAAAAGGGTTATCATTTAGACTTTTTTTGTTTCTCACATGCAGTATTGCAGTCGCATTAATGTTTTTTTTTTGTTTTTTTTTTATTCTCTGTAAGCAGATGGTCCCCTTCACCTTTTCTCCAGAACCGCTCTTCCTAAAACTTCTGGGAATAACCCGTATAATAACCCGCATTTGGCAGGACTGCTTTACATCAAAAATTAATTTTGTGGTTTGCATTGTCCTTTACTGCATTGTCCGCTGCTATTAAATAAACAACAATTCTAAGTGTTTTAAAATTAATTTATTTTAGAAAGTATTAAGCGGACATTAAACCATAATTAATTATTATTTGCAGTTACAAGGTACCGCGATTGGCACTTGGTTCGCCCTCAGGTATGCTAATTTATTTCATAATGAGAAAATAGGTTTTTTTTACAGAACATAGCTGGCGAGGCTGATCGCCTATGGCAGGTACATAGACAATATATTTATTATATGGCAAGATACAGAAGAGACGCTTAATCATTTTTTAAGCTATTTTAATAATATTGTCTGGAATATAAATGTTATGTTAGAACATACAGTAGTTAAAATAACATGTAGGGGGGGGGGGGACTAAAATCCAAAATGTATTTTAAAGAAGTGGATGTGGATAGCTATGTGAGATTTGAAATTGGTCATTATGAATTATAGAAAATATACCCAAAATTCAGTACCGATAAAGACAGAGTAGTTAAAATGTGTTTTTTTGGATCACTACACAATACGTTACAGATTAATAGAAAGGTAAACATAAAATTAAAGAAGAAACCCACAAAAAATGATCAATTATTACATATTTTATTAGAGATAATACACTTATTTAAACAATTTAATTAATAGACAGTGGCCATTATTATTACTAAAGATACGTATCCAAAATCCTTTAGTGACATTTAGAGGGGCAGAAAATTTTAAATCAACATTAACTTGAAAAGCTATGTAAGAAAAACCAAACATGTACTTTTATATACTTTTCGTGATTTTAAACTTTTTTTCAGATTAAATAGGTATCAAGCCTGAAAATGACACAAAATAATAATAAAAAAAGTTGCCAGTTTTAAATCTCAAGTAACAAATCAGGAATACAAAATGAAAGATCTAATAACGTGTAATACTAAAAATATATATATATAGTTACGCAGAAATGGAGAGGAGGAGAATTTATTAAGTAAATAGGGCAGGTGGAAATGAGCTGGTAATTTAAATTCAAAAAATTGCACCCTGAAGGTCTTAACATAGATTTTGACCTTTTTCATTTAATACGTTTATTGCCGGTTACAACCTTTTATTACATTTTTTTTTAATAAATAAACTTTGTTGGGATGTTACTTATAATAATGCTACATTACAGAGACTTTATGAAGGATTGTAATTATATTTATTAAAATCTCAAAATGATTTCGGTTTTAAACATTAAATATATATTTTTTTATGTTGTCTCTATATAAAACTTACACTTTTTACACAATGGTTTTTTTTTTTTCTATTAATCATATATCAGTACCTGATATTACTGAAAAACCCTAAGTGTGATTTTTTTTTTCTATTCCATGTATTCATTATATATATGAAGGTTTATGAAGAAAGAAATTTAAGTACGTATTCTTTTTAATTATCAATGTGGTGTTCTATATATAATTTTGCGTAGATTAAAATAATTTTTGCTATTTTTTTGATATATAGTATTAAGTCAAAAGTTGAGTTTTATGTAAATTAACAAAACAAAATGTATATTTGGTTGGTCATGTCTGCCGTAAATTTTCTGGGCTCTATGGCTCATTAATTGAAGGCATCGATGAACCAAAATACTTGATTTTTAGGGAGTAAAAATACCAATTGAACTTAAAGCAGCTAATTTTCCCATTAATAAAGAGATCATTAATGATAAACCCGTTGTCGCTAAGAAAAAGATAAAAGGAGGAAAAAATACAATTCTTGACTTTTACCAGTTCTGCCATCTTTCTTATTTCATTTGGCTTATCGAAACAGAAAATTTCAGTTATTTTTAATATAGATTTTTTAAATAAATAAACAAACATATATTAATATAGATTTTTGTATATGAACATATATTACAGCCTTTTTAAACAAATTACTTGCTGCTCAAATACACTTATTTTACTGCAAAACGTAGCTGAATCATTTCTAAGAAAAAAATCAAATTCTCATCTGATAATTCAAAATATATTGTTACAGATAGAGTTAGATTTAAGCTCTTGGCCTTTTTTCCATAATGCATTGGTTTGTCCTTGTCTGTCAATTCTATTTCTTTCTGACCCTTTGAATGTGGGGACTGTAAGAAGCGCTACGGGAATTGTTGGCGCTATATAAATAAAAATTAATAATAAAATGAATGAAGAAGTAATTATATCAATAAACTATAAAGAGCTGAAGATAGATGGATATAACAGGGGGACCTTACATCCGGCAGGGGAGAATTTAGTTTTTAAACAGGAGGCATTTTTAGGATTTTGATCCCCAGAATGAGCATTTATGCTAAATTGCTATTTTCTGTACAGAGTTCATCCATCTTCAGGCAGGATTGATGTTTTTCATTGTTTATTATTTCTAAACTATAACTATATATTTATATATTACAGATAAATACCGTATTTGCTCGATTATAAGACGAGGTTTTTTCCAGAGCAAATGCTCTGAAAAATACCCCTCGTCTTATAATCAGGGTCGTCTTATAATCAGACCTCAAATAGGTCTGATTATGAGACTAAGATCCAGATCCCCCGCAGCGATGCAGAGGACCTGGATCCTCCTGTGTTAATCCCCCCCCCCCCCAAGTTACCGGTGCTTCTGAGTCCCCGGTGCTTAGTCCGGGCTGCGTGTAGAGCTCTACGCGATACAATCGCGTAGAGCTCTACACGCTTCCCGGACTAAGCACTGGGGACCCAGATGCAGGGGACCTGGATCCTCCTGTGTTAACCCCCGACCCAACTTACCGGTGCATCTGAGTCCCCGGTGCTTAGTCGCGTAGAGCTCTAAACGCTGCCCGGACTAAGCACCGGGGACTCAGAAGCACCGGTAAGTTGGAGGGGGGGGCATAACACAGGAGGATGCAGGGGACCTGCATCCTCCTGTGTTATGCCCCCTCCAACGTACCGGTGCTTCTGAGTCCCCGGTGCTTAGAGCTCTACGCGATTCGCGTGGAGCTCTACATGCTGCCCGGACTAAGCACCTGGGGCTCAGATGCAGGGGACCTGGACCCTCCTGTGTTATGCGCCCCCCCCCAACTCAGAAGCACCGGTAAGTTTGGAGGAGGGAGGGGGAGTGTTAAATGTGGGTTTGAGGCATTTCTGGAGGCAGAGTGCTCTGTGAAATGCCTTTTAACCCCTTTAATGCCACTCTGCCTCCTGAAATGCCTTAAACCTCCCTATATGCCACTCTTCCCCATAATATGCCTTTTAACCCTCTAAGTGCCAGAGTGGCATATAGGGTTAAAAGGCATATCATGGGGCACAGTGGCATATAGGGTTAAAAGGCATATTATGGGGCACTGTGGCATTTAGAGGGTTAAAAGGCATATCATGGGGCACAGTGGCATATAGGGGGTATAAGGCACTTCTGGGGCAGATGTGCATAACTGGGGGACAGGTTGGAAAATAGGAAATAAAACCAAAATATTTTTCTCAAGCATAGCTTTTATTAAAAAAAGTGTTTAAATGAATTAACATTTACTGGTAAAACTTTTTTCCTATAGGGTCGTCTTATATTCAGGCTTTTTCTTTTTTTCCTAAATTAATATTAAGATTTGGGGGGTCGTCTTATAATCAGGGTCGTCTTATAATCGAGCAAATACGGTATGTGAATGAATATTATATATATATCTATTCTGAGCCTCGGTCACTTATGTCAATGAAACGTCTAGGACCACATTGGGAGTTCTGTTTTTAATTTCTGTCTCATGTAGTTTACGATGTACCCCCAACTATTACCTCCCGAATTAATATGGTGGAGACCTATTGATGGAGGAACAAAAGGGGATTCTATGAGTTCAACATCATTTATATCAGGGATTGATTGAATTGGATTAGTTTGTTATCTGATGGGAATTGTCTACTTTCTGTCAATTATTGTCTATTATTTGAATTACTAATCACTATAAAAAAAGAAGATGGGAAATCTTTCAAATAATTATTAAAAGTATTAATCTTAACTTTTATTGGGAACTGGTTTAATATCAAGGGAAACTGATAATACTCGTATTAAGTAATTAGCAGCTTTCTATATTCTATTATGCGTCTGGATTACTAGGCACACTAATTATGTCGATAGCTAGCGGTGCGTAATAGACTAACATATCAACTGAAATATGGAGAAAAATTAATGGAGTAAATGGTCCATACTCGAGAGAAAAATGCATAAAGACATGTGGATCCTAGCGAACCAAAGTATTTTATTTGGTGATATCACTGGCCCTAGCTAGGTTTATCTAAACATGCGCAGAAATCTGCTGGATCTGGTGGGTTGCCGGCAGTGACGTTGCAGTTTGTGGCATAAGACCTCGTGTTGTTGGTCTTCTTGCTGCCGGTGGGGATGGTTGTTTACCCACTGTCACTGTTCCCCGAGCCAGATGTAGCCCAGGGATGGCAGCAACAGCAGACTTCCTAGAAACTGCGTTTTGATGGGTTGTCCTGCTTTTCCTCCACAACGTCATAGAATTGTTCTTCTTCTTCTTCTGCCACTTCAGGCATTTCTTCAGCAGAATTCGAAGTTGGAGACATCTGCAAATATAAATATTATTATTATTATTATTATCTTTTATTTATATAGCGCCAACAGTTTACGCAATAGTTATTAATTGGAATGCTCTGACTACTTGGAGATTAAGGCTACATTTAGAGATATATGACAATGATGCTTAAATGTAACTACATTTGGGAAGGTCTCATACAGATCAAGATCACATAATTAATGTTTTCTAAATAATAGAAATAATTAGCATTTTGCATTAAATGGCACATAAGGCAGATAGCTGGACTGCTGGTTTTTTTAAGCGCACAGAATATTTGGTACTAGGTGTTGTACTCATTGCCCAGGGATGTCCACACATTGTCCATATCTATTTTATGAGTAATGGTCGGTCTGCATTATTTTGTCTATGGAGTAACAGTAAAGTATGAGGACTCGAGTCGAAGCCTGTGGAGGATTTCTAATATAAAACAAATTAATGAAACAATAAACAAGGGAGCTGAACTCACCGTTCCACGCATGTAGTTCTGCAGAGAGGTTGTTAAGTTGCACATTGTCACAGTCATCTCGGTAAATGATGTTAGAACCTCTGTGACATCCATGGACCGGTTCCTGGTTCCCCCATCAGCGGGCAGCGAAGCCTGTCCCTAGAACATAGAGAAAAGCAAAGATTAGAATAGACTGGACTGCAACATATATATATACGGTATATACAGACCCCCAAATGAACTGTACTGTATCGCTTTATACTCTTGGAATGTTTTTTGTTATAAAATGTCTTAGTCCTTAGCTGCGTATATACACGGTATAAATATATCCAGAGATTCCTCACTTTTATGTTTGCCTATAATATGTGTGTAAGCGGTGTGAGTTTATGGGTGTAAATCGTTTACCTGGCCAGTGCAGTTCCTCTCAGGTGTTTGTGCAGAGCCGGTGACGGGAGATGCTGCACCTTCTGCACTGTCTATTTCTGCGAGCTAAATGAATTATATCATATATGAATATCGCAAAATATTAGAAAACACTTCAGAGAACTTCTAATATAAACCAAATAAATCAATTTGTAACAAGAAAGAGCACTACTCACTGTTCTGCGCAGGTAATCCTGAAGGGAGGTTACAACACCGCACAGTGTCACAGACATATCATACAGCGGTGTTAGCGTGTCTGCGGGATCCTCCATGGGCTGGTTCCTGGTTCCCCCATTAATGCGCAGTGAACCCCGTCCCTAGGAAAAAGACAAAAGCAAGCATTGTGTGTTAAAAAAACAAAACATGTATGAAATTATATATACTATATATATATACATACTGTAAACAGTGTATATACATCACAACAGCTTCACCTTTGAATTAATACAGAAGAAATAGAATATCGGTGTTCTGTATCATTAAATATTCAATTTTCTGACATTAAACTTAAAAAATGCCTATTAGTTTCTGATAAAACTGTGAAACATAGTTTGGCCGATTAAGTAAACTTACATTTTCTGAATCCATATCTGATCTGGTGCTGAACTGAGCTGATCGAATTCATCTGCGGTAAATCCTAGGTTTGAAATCCAAAACCAGTGTATATCGGTCGGTAGCCAAATACAAATGTGAGGTGTTGTATAGATACATTTTACGGATGATTCTTTGTAACCTAATGTGCAAATCATAGAATTATTTGTGTTAGAAGAACAAGCTGTTTTATTAGAAATCAAGGACAAGATATCCGAAAATATAATCAGAACAAAGAGTAGCAAGTAACAGGCATACTGCCCGTATTGTCTGAAGCGTCTTGTAATTGTATGGCTCATATCCTTGGGAGATGGTGACTCGTAAATTTGTGTATAAAAGCAGGGGGAGGATCCCGATTAAGCCCCTGAGAATTAGCATAGCTTAATGTACATGTATGAGTGTGGGTGAGTGCGTAGTGATTGGTGGGTGCATGGCGTGGGGGCGTGCATGTCAGAGGTTATATAGGGGTGAACATAGCCGCGCCGGCTATGCTGGGGTCTGGTGGGCCTGCGGAGGCCCAAGCCGTTGCATGCGCACGGCGGCGTGCCTGTCCTCCAGCACGGCTGAGCCCCGGCGTGGCCGGTGGGGCTCGGTACCGGAGCAGGAGTCCTGCTCCGGGTCGGCATGGGTCCCAAGAGGCGTCTCCTCGGGACAGGCGGCCTTCTTCCCCGCAGCAGCCACCGGCACAGGCTCCACCAAGCCAAGATGGCGGAGCAGAGACGACGCACGTGGATCTTGCGAGACCACCCAGCCGGTCGCGGATCCTGTGACATCACGCGCGGTCACTGAGAGGCAGGCTTCACAGGCCGCAGAGGTCGAGCGCCCCGCAACTTTGCCTGCAGGATCATGCCGATGGGTGGGTTTTCAGCAGACGTTTGCCTGCTGCCATGGTGGGGGTGCTTCGGCAGCACCACTACATTAGGTTAACTCGCACACTGCAGGATGATCTGACTGTGTGGGGACTCTTTCTGGTCGAACTTACTGGCAAGCGGCGGAGGTGTCGAATGCTCATCTGCATCTGTTCACCGATGCAGCTGGTTCAATAGGCTTTGGCGCGATTTTGGGGATGCATTGGTGCGCCGACACGTGGCCTGATGCCTGGAGGGATGCTGGCTTAACCAGGAACCTAGTGTTCCTGGAGCTTCATCCCATTGCTCTGGGGTGATAAGATTGCGGATAGGAGAGTGTTGTTCTACTGCGATAATATGGCAGTGGTGCAGGCAATTAAGCAAGGCTGTACACATTCCGGGTGTCCGCAATGTAACGGCCGATGCTCTCTCTCACTTTCAGTGGGCGGAGTTTCGAGCTGCGGCCCTGCAGTCGGACCTTGTGGGAACCCTGTGCCCGGAGGAGCTATGGGCCCTTGGGCTGGACGAGTAGACCAATGGCTTCAGGTCTCGGTATCGGTGAGCACGTGAAGGTGCTAGTGGGGGTTTTCGGGATCACGCGAGCCAGGTGCAGGGCCTGCTGGCATTAATGTGCCGGTGGGCAGAAGCAGGGGTTACCCCAGCGTCGGCCTCCACTCGCTTAGCGGGCCTGAGTTTTCTTTTCAAGTTGTCTGGTTGGCACGATAGCACGAAGGACTTCGTCGTCCGGCAGGCCATGAAATGCTGGAGGAAGGGTAAGGGGTCGCAGGACCTCAGACGGCCCGTTTCCGCGGAACTCTTGGCTCGGCTTCTTTCTGTGTTACCATCGGTTTGCCTGTCCGATTTTGAAGTCCAGTTGTTTCGGGTCACCTTTTCCTTCGCCTTCTTTGGGGCGTTACGTATTGGGGAGCTGGTCTGCCCGAGCAAACATGTGCCTGTTGGGATTCTCAAGGAGGATCTGCTGATCCTGGAGAACGCTTTGCGCTTTAAGATCCGGCGGTCAAAAACTTACATTTTTGGTAAAGGGGCTTGGGTGCAGCTAGGCACGATAGAGGGGTCAGCGCTTTGTCAGGTCACAGCAGCAAAGGTATTTTCGCAGGTGCGTCCCGAAAGAGATGGTCCTCTTCTGCTTCACGAAAACGGGCAATTCTTGTCCCATTTTCAATTTATACAGGTCTTTCGTAAAGCCTTGGAGGCGTTGGGACTCCCTGGGCGCTTTTACGGGGCCACTCCTTTCGGATTGGTGCGGATACTGAGGCTTCCAGACTAGGCTTGTCGGAGGCATCGATGCAGCGTATTGGTTGATGGCAGTGTGGCTCTTCGGGCATTCATATGTTTTTTGGGCCAGGAAGAGGGCCATGGTGAGGCCGAACGGGGAGTGCTTGTGTTTTTCCCCTTTCGATGCTGAGGTGCGCTGGTTTGGGAAGAGGGGGATGCGGTGGGTACAGCTCCTCCCCGAGCTGGTGCAGCTAGCCAGGTTGCTAGGCCCTCTGGCGGGTCTGGTTATTCATCTGTGGGGTAATGATCTCTGTCTCATCCCTGTGCGTTCCCTGGGGTTTACCATCAAACGGGATATCGCTCAGGTTTTGGTTTTGTTCCCGGATAATACTATTGTTTGGTCCAAATTGGTTCCTAGGAACTATTGGCGTCAGGCCCTTAATCAGAAGGCTATGGAAAGGTCTAGGATTAAACTCAACAAGTGGGTCTCCAAATTTGTGGCTGGGATTCGTGGGATCCCTGTCAGGCACCGAGTCTTTGAATGGGATGCTTTTTTCGGAGTGACGGGGTCCACCTGTCGGATGTGGGTTTGGATCTTTTTAATCTGGCGTTACAGGAAGGCCATGGCTCTGAGGTGTGGGGGGCCCCGCTGATTTAAGGTATTACGACAGTGGGTCTGTGGCGGATGGCGTGTCTTTGCCGGTCAGGAATTGGTGTGGCTGGATATGGAAGGTGGTGTTAAGGATGGAAGTCAGGTCTCAATCCTCCCCTAACCTCTTGTGGTAAGGTCAATGACCTTGGTCTTGCCCACCGAGCTTATGGCCGGCTGGTGGTTAGCACTGGTAGACGGGCAGCGCAGGGAGCTGTTTTTGTGATGTTCGACGAGGGGGGAGGTGAGAACCTTGGTAGTTTTCAGGTATGGAAGCTGGGCCGGCAAGGACAGAGTTAATTTATTACTGTGTTAGTTGTGGCTGTTTTTCTGTGTGAATAATTTATGGTTAATGTTTGTTTGTTACAAAGGTGTTTTTCTCTTAAAATATAGGTTTGTGTTTTATGTAATAAAAGCTGTGGCCTGTTTCATCCATATTCAGTTGTCTGTGTATTATTTGGTAAGTGGTCGTGGGTTGGTTAATGGGTGGCTTTGCCCGGAGCACTATCCCCTCTTCTTCATACAAGTCAGAAGCCTCGATTACCTGTATAGGAGTGCACACCTGTACAGTGTTGGTACTTTCCCGAGGAGGTTCTCTGACTGGTCACCGGTGCTTCCCCAGCTGATGATTCCAGACAGAGGATGTGCTAGCCTCTCGGTGATGTAAGTACATAATCGATTGTTCTGATCAGATTTGTGATTTGTGAATACTTGATAAGATTGTGTTCATGCAATAATATCATATTATCTATCAATAAAACCATATTTATCCATTTATTCAACCTGAACAGGGCCGGCCCAAGTCAAAATGCCGCCTGGGGTGAATTTTAAAATGCCCCCCCCCATTATCTACCCTTCCTCTTCCTCCGTCCCTGCCGCCCCCCTTGTACTTACCTTTCAGCAGTCCTGCGGCGAGTCTCCCTGTTCGGTCTCGGTGCCGGCTTGTAATGCTGAGCGCCGGAAATCTTCTGGCACTCAGCATTACAAGCCGGCACCGAGACCGAACAGGGAGACTCGCCGCAGAGGAGAGAGAGAGAGGGGCGCCGAGCGGGTACTGACAGCTTGGTAAGCGAAAACCACTCGGCGCCCCTTTCTCTCTCTTTCGCTTTAAAAAAAAAAAAAAAAAAAAAAAAAAAGGGCTTGGTGCGGCAAAGTGCCGCCCCTTCAAAAGTGCCGCCTGGAGCGGTTGCCCCACTCAGCTCCATTGTTGGGCCGGCCCTGAACCTGAATGACCTTCTTTAAAGGCGTATCCGAACCTATTGCCATTTGGCAATACATAAATTTGGCGTAGTCGGCAGGATACGCTGAAGGTTGCAGATAGATTTGGGATATTTGACAAATTGATGACATGCCCCTCTTTAAGAAAGAAGAGGTGCTGCAGGAATCCGTAATGATTCCAGGTTGGGAGGAAGCCCCTTACAATATAGTTGCGAATAAGTGGTCCTTGGGGACGGAATTGGGAGAACACCGGGAAAAGGATTTGAAAGGATGGGTCACCTTTGAATGTGGTGCAATGTTTGCAGAAGGTAAAGGTAGAAAAAGTCAGTATAGGAAAGAAAAGAAAATCATATATTGTGATGAAATTTGAGGGTTTCTTGCAGCCAATTGGGCTGCACAAAACAGCACATAATGCAAAAGTTTATGTGAAAAAGAAAATAAAAAGAAAGCGCTTAAAATCAGTAAATTTGCAACAATCAAGGACATCAGCTTCATAATAACGGAAAGGCGAAAGAAATAAAGAGCGCTTCATTTTTTGTTTTTAAATGTGCACAATACTTAAGAATAGTTTCTGTTTTGTAGTTTTTGCATTTGATTTTTTGGAATGTTGTTAGGTGTTCTTCTTGATTGTTGCACCTGAAATCAGTACTAATTTTGATTCTGGTATTTTGGTATTACACTTCTAGTAATTAGCAAATTTGAAACGGAACCTTCACCTTCACAAGAATGCAGAATGCATGTGTTTAAAGTGTTTAAAATTGATATAAATATAGAGATATAGATATATGTCCAAAGGGCAGTTGTTTATATTTGAGAATGACTGTGTTCCCTTAGATTTAGAACAGTGTAAGGAACACATGTAGAATATTATTAAGAGAAAAAGCCACTTATCAGTGGGCTCTCTCCAAAGGAGTGTCAATCAGGTTAAAAACTGTAAAAAAGGTGATTGCAAAATGCCCAGTTTGCCAGCATGTCCAGTAACGACCAATCCCACATGTGGTAAGGGGGCAATTTGCTCGTGGAAAGTTGCCAGGGCAAATTTGACAAATAGATTATATTGGATCACTACCACAGGATGGAGGTAGTGTGTATGTATGCACGGCGGTGGATACATACTCAGGGTATATGATAGGGCACCCATGTAGGATTGCCAACGCAGCCAGCAATATCAGAACCATAGAAACCATAACATTGTATTATGGTATTGCTATGCAAATACAAAGTGATAATAGATCACACTTTAAAAATAATAAAGTAACTGTATTCTGTGCAGAAAATATTGGATGGATTTTTCATTTTCCATATTATCCTCAAGCATTTGGGCTTTCCTGTCCGGACTAAATTCAGGGGGGGTTTACAATTCAGAAACAAAATGTGTTGCCCCAACCCCCCCCCCTTTTCTCTCTACTGCACCCTCCCCCTGCCTTACCCTTACTCACCTTACTTTTATTTAATGTAATAAAGTTTTACTTAATGTAAAGAAGACTTACTTTAATGAGGAAGCAGTGGATCTATGGAACAGCCTCCTGGAAGAAGAACCGTGAGGTTCACAGGACCCCTGAGATTTGTACTTTTAGCTAATGTGATAAAGTCTTCCTTAATATATGGACAATTAACTGTACTGGGGGAGAGATGAATATGTGGAACAGCCTCCCAGTAGAAGTAACTTGAGGTCTGCAAAACCCCTGAGATCTTTTATTTTATTTCCCTCATCCTTGCAGCTCTCTAATATAAGTTGGTGTTTTTGTTGAGATTTTAAAGATGTTAATAAAAGTTTAATTTTAGAGTGATTTGAGGTATGTTTTTTTCAGTATAGATATCTCTGACATTGTAATGCTTAACTCTAGCCTTTTTTCTTTTGCTGTATGTATGCTTTTGCACTCTGTTCTTGATTGTTTCCTGTGAAGTTTGCCTTTGCTAATATTTAATAAGCAGCGCTGATTAGATTGAGTCGGCTCTGAATGCTTAACACATGTACCCACTTTGAACCTGAACCACATTTTCTGGGAATGCTGCAATAAATGCTAATCGTAGCTTGTTTAAGCCTGTATGTCTCCAGATAAATCAACATCTTGTAATTACTGGCAACCATCCCAGAAAATGTGTGACAGATAACTCATCTCTTGCAGGCAACCAAATGAACAAACTCACTCGTTTCGCCCACTCTCTAAAGCTCTCTGAATGTTTCCTTACCTTCTCTGCTGACCACTTCTGCATCTTCTGCATCTTCTATTGATAGGGTTGTTTACCCGCTGTCACTGTTCCCCGAGCCAGATGTTACCCAGGGTTTGCAGCAACAACAGAACAATTCCCAGAAACTGCATTTTGATGGTTTGTCTTCTATTCTATCTTCGAACGCATCCCCGCGGGCATAACCCAACATGATGTCTTCTCCCCGATACAACAAGCGGGGGAGTTGGTGTCACCGAAAATGCCATCATTTTGCCCCAAAGTGAACTGAGGCCAATATGGCGGTGTTTGCGGTGAAAACTTCTCCCCAATCATCCAACAGTGGGAGAGGACGTCACCAGACACGCCATACTATTGCCCTCAGTTCACATTAGGGCAAAATGATGGCCTAATGTATAATGCAGACGGAGATGGCAGATTGAAGAGAAGGCAGCAGAAATGGTCCTCAGAGAAAGTAGGAAAACATTTAGAGAATGGAATGTGCACTCACACATTTCAGATAAAAAAAAATTCTTGGTTTTTAATCAAATTGTGGGGGTCTGGCAAATTTGCTACTACATAGCTTCCTTTAGATAATAAACTACTTAATAAATCAACTCAAATATGGATAAAAATGAGTACAGAATAAATGCGCAACGACATGTGGATTCTAGCTAACCAAAGGGTTTTTTTTGATGATATCATTGACTACAGCTAGGATTATCTAAACATGGGTAGAAATCTGCTGGATCTGGTGGGCAGCCGGCAGTGACGTTGCAGTTTGTGGCATAAGACCTCGTGTTGTTGGTCTTCTTGCTGCCGGTGGGGATGGTTGTTCACTCGCTGTCACTGTTCCCCGAGCCAGATGTAGCCCAGGGACTGCAGCAACAGAAGACTTCCCAGAAACTGCATTTTGATGGGTTGTCCTGCTTTTCCTCCACAACTTGATTTAATTGTTCTTCTTCTTGTGCCACTTCTTCAGCAGAATTCGAAGTTGGAGACTATGCAAATACAATAGTTTTATGTTATATGAATATTTAGAGACATATGACAATGATACTTAAATTTAACTCCATATGAGAAGTTCTCATACACATCAAGATCAGATATTTAATACACATCAAGATCAGATATTTAATAGGCATCTTCTAAATAATAGAAATAATTGGCATTTTGCGTTAAAATAGCACATAAGGCAGATAGCTGGGTTGCTGTTTTTAAGCACACAGAATATTTATTACTACATGCTGTGTATATGGCCCAGAGATGTCCACCCATTGTCCATATCTATCTTATGAGAAATGGTTGGTCTGCATTATTTAGTCTATGGAGCAAAGAGGACTTGAGTTAAAGCCTGTGGAGGATTTCTAATATGAACCAAATTAATGAAACAATAAACAAGAGAGCTGAACTCACCGTTCCACGCATGAAGTCCTGCAGAGAGGTTGTTAAGTTGCACATTGTCACAGTCATCTCGGTAAATGATGTTAGAACCTCTGTGACATCCATGGACCGGTTCCTGGTTCCCCCATCAGCGGGCAGCGAAGCCTGTCCCTAGAACATAGAGGAAAGCAAAGATTAGAATAGACTGGACTGCAACATATATATATACGGTATATACAGACCCCCAAATGAACTGTACTGTATTGCTTTATACTATTGGAATGTTTTTTGTTATAAAATGTCTTAGTCCTTTAGTCCTGTTACTATGTTCTTTGTATATAGTTTAGTCTGTTAAGTAATCAGTTCCACATCTGAACTATGAATCCATTCCCTGGAAGAGTTACTTATGGGATATTCTATTTCTGTAGCACTCACACATCAGCTTCATGTGTTTTATCTGTATATTCATATAGAAGAAACTGCATCAAGAGATGTATTTTATTCACTGTATAGTTTTATAATATTAAATTTAAACATACATGGTATACATGTATAGCTATACCATCATTAACCTTATTGGGGATTCAAGATTTATAAAACTCAATAGTGATAAAACTGAGTAGTATTGACATAGAATTTACAGAGATCTGCATATATATATACTGTGTATATACATATATATATATATATATATACAGAGATTCCTTAGTTTCAAGTTTGCCGAAAATATGTGTGTAAGCGGTGTGAGTTTTTGGGTGTAAATCGTTTAACTGGCCAGTGCAGTTCCTCTCAGGTGTTTGTGCAGAGCTGGTGACGGGAGACGCTGCACCTTCTGCACTGTCTATTTCTGCGAGCTAAAGAAAAATATAATTAATGAATTATATCATATATGAATATCGCAAAATATTAGAAAACACTTCAGAGAACTTCTCATATAAACCAAATAAATCAATTTGTAACAAGAAAGAGCACTACTCACTGTTCTGCGCAGGTAATCCTGAAGGGAGGTTACAACACCGCACAGTGTCACAGACATATCATACAGCGGTGTTAGCGTGTCTGCGGGATCCTCCATGGGCTGGTTCCTGGTTCCTCCATTAATGGGCAGTGAACCTCGTCCCTAGGAAAAAGACAAAAGCAAGCATTGTATGTTAAAAAACAAAATCATTTCTGAGATTATATATACTATATATATACATACTGTAAACAGTGTATATTCATCACAACAGCTTCATGTGTTTCATGTTTGAATTAATACAGAAGAAATAGAATATCAGCGTTCTGTATCATTAAATATCCAATTTTCTGACATTAAACTTTAAAAATGCCTATTAGTTTCTAATAAAACTGTGAAACATAGTTTGGCCGATTAAGTAAACTTACATTTTCTGAATCCATATCTGATCTGGTGCTGAACTGAGCTGATCGAATTGAGGCGTTTGACTGTTTGTAAACAAGTGGGACACATTATGACATCATAAAGGCAGTCACATAAGCTGTGATGTGTAGTGTTACCAATTGGTAACATGATGACATCACAATGGCAGACACAGTACCTTGATATCCTTTGATGTCATCTTATTACCAAGACATAATGTTAGACACAAAAGCCTTCAGCCATAAAAGTCATTATAATATAAGGTATTGGGAAATCATTTAAATATTTCTTTTTCTAAATCATTATTTTAAATTTAAAATAATTAACATGTGAAGCCAATCAGGGATGAGAGTCAGTTGTTTTTATTGGAATCAGACATGTAATAAAAGTGTAAATATGGTATTCTAATCAATATTTCAATAATCTGTAGAAATGTTTTCTATGCTCAGGTAATTAAGGTAAACTTTCCATCCAAGCCAGCAGATCAGCTATGATGTAGGAAATCAGATTGCGCTTTTACAGATCTCAAGATACAGATACAATAAACTTTCATGGGGCTTTATACCTATCCCATGCATTTCTAAACTCATTCTTTGTGTTAGCCTCTACCACTTCTGATGGGAGGCCGTTCCATGTATCTACCATTTATCTTGATAAAGCAAAACTTTCTTACATCCCATCTAAGCCTCTGAGCTTCTAGTTTTAAATGATGGCCTTTTGTTCTAACACTTCTCATCTCGTGAAATAAAAGTGTATGCAGGTTGCAATGTCTATAATCACTCCTTTGACACATTGTATGTATTGAAAAACCTTCCAGCCTTTAGAAGCCTTTTATAACGGAATCTTCAGACAGAGAGGACAGGAACCTGCGGTTACGAGCTCCTCACCTGTCTGTACGGTTACTCACACATTACACCACCTTAGCAGAAGGGCCACTTTGTTATTTGGGATCATAAACTGATTGGATCTTCATTTCTGCTTATTTTGGGATAAACACCATCTTTTTTTTATACCTACGAACGCCTCCGCTCAGCATCAATTCAAAGTCACAAATTTATGTTGAAGAAGCTTTTTACTGTTCTTGATTCATTGTGTACTTTTTAAATGCAATTAATTTTTTTTTAGATCTACTTAGTGTGAAGTCCTACCTATTTGTAGCGCTACCTCCTGCCACATCTATAGTTGAACCTTTCTTTTACTTAGAATATCTATTCACTATTTGTTCTTTTTCTAATTCGTATCCCGGGTGCAGGTCTATACTTGTTTTTCTATACATACGGATGACCTAGGATGAGGTTGGACTAAGGACTAAGGTTGGGACACTTGGGAGGTATGGAAAATGGTTGACTACAAGAGCTGTGATTATTATTATTATTATTATTATTATTATCTTTTATTTATATAGCGCCAACAATTTACGAGCGTACAGCATTGTCATGGGATATTAGAATTAAGAATATTTTAATGAATCCACACTATGTTAAATATGCTCAACAAAAAAAACTTTAAAAATGTTTAATTATTTTATTTTATATATTTCATCCCATAAAACCCAATGTGTGGTTTTCTTTTTGTGCCTTATCCATTTAATTCCTCCTTCCAAGCATTGAGACAGGTGTATTATGGGGGAGGGGGCTGAAATTATTAAGGACTAGACTGGATCCAATTCAGAGACTGCTGTGCAGAATTATGATAGCAATGTTGTGGGGGTGGGGTATTTGGCTCCACCCATTTTCCTGTCCTAGCCACACCCATCTCTGCCCTTTGTGTTCCATGTGGAATGTTTTACTATATATGAATTATATTTCTAATATTATATCATGTGATATCACAGACCCACCTGGTCTGTCTGTTTTTCCTTAATACCTATACTCTGCATGCTTCTCTGTATTACCCTCTACCACCTCTATTGAGAGTCCATTCCACTGTGTTGTAAAAGTAAATCATTATTACGCAAACAGAGCCTGTATATGTGATGCTTCTAATAATCATATCAACCTCTGAAAATCCAGAAATGCTCTGCAGAAACCCAGTGGATGAGTACATGGTATCAGTATGAATTAAAGTCAAAGAATACTTGCCAGGAATGACCTGGGAATCTGCACATAGCCCTAGGTGACTCCAAAAGTTTGAGCTTTAAGGTAAAATGCAGCCGCATAGAATATTGCCAATGAGCTGGGAGATATTGGCTTTTAAGAGTCACATAGATGGTAGATGATGGTTTATGATCAGTTAACCTCTTGAGTCATTAACAATTGGTTAATTCACCCCTTTGATAAAAAAAGTGTTATATTTTAGGACGAGTACAATCAACTTCTTACATCAAACAAGTTGTCATCATTGAGATTCTGCAGCCTCGACAGAGAGACACGCGGAAGGGAACGCTTATATTTTAATTACAGACCACACTATTATCCAGAAACACAGAATCAGCATAATGCAGAGTGAGTAAGGAGTATCGGGCGAGCCGTGCTTTGGAATTAGCAGCTGCCGTATTCACTGCTGGAATTATTTATTTGTCTTTAGAATGGCATCAAGAAGCTCGTATTGAGATCACAACTGATATTCTTGTAGGAAATGGTAATAACTATAACTCACACTGTATGCTGGTGAACTCAGGCTAAACACCTGGACTCAGGTGTTGTGCTGCCTGGTCCAAAGGATGAAATCCTGCTTCAGGGCACACTCTCTCCACTGATTGGAGGAAAGGGGCAGAGGCTGTTCCCGTGGCTCCGCCCTTTTGGGGAAGTGTACCGAGAGTCCAGAATGATGCAGATAGATTCACGGAGAAAAAGTGGTGCAGAAACGCTTCTCTTTCTCCGTGAATCTATCCTGAAAGAACTTGGACTATAAAAGTACCGCTTGGACTCACCATTTACCAACAGAAGCTCTGCTGCACAAATCTTAAATAACTGAGGACATTATGACAGCATGGATCACCTGAGGTCATTGGTCCAGTTAATCAAGACCTACAAAACTGTAAAAACCCATGGCTTCTCCTTGTGTTGAGTCTATTGAGTAGTTGACAGGAACATCTTCTGGAGGTGGTTAAAGGTCAAGAGGACTTTCTACTCCTCTTGTGAATCATGTGTTTTACATGTAATTCCACGTATTGCCAATAGAGAGTGGACAATTTTCCTAAAAGCAAACGTTGGAGAAGATAAGGGTTTTTGCTGCTGGCTTTTTTATGTTTTCTTTTTTTCAGTGTACACTTGTCTTTTTGCATCCTGATTCATCCATCTTTCTCCTCTTGCTACAACTTTTCTCCTCAGCCAAAAGTGTCACCAAGTTAGTTCAAGGAAGCTCCCATTATGCCCGGGGAGAAGCAGACAAAACTAGAAGGTTGAAGAAAGCAGATTGATAGAACTGAGAAGCGAAGAGAGAAGATAAAAGATAGAAGAAGATGCAGAAGCGGAAATGGTGGGCAGAAGAGGAAGTGCTTGGCAGAGAAAGTAGAATTTAGAAAGCATAAGCGAAAGAGTGAACGAGTATAAAAGTGTGAGTGAATGGGGGCCCACGTATTTACGACGAGAAGATTTTTGTTTTGTTTTCGTGTGTGGTTTGGCCTCCTTTTTGTGGCTTTGCAAATTTGGCAATTCGTATGAATTCTAATGCACAAGTTATATACTATATATATATATATATATATATATATACACGCAAACACAATACCTATATTTCGTAGATTCTCAGGTGTCCTCAGATATATATCTTGTCAATGCTGTAGGGTTCTCGTTTGTTTCCTTTAAACCCATCAGTACTACGTAGATGCTTCATCCTCAGTTATCAGTTTTGCTGACTTGTGTCTGCGGTAGAAATTGCTTCTTCCAGGAGAACCATTAAGATAAATGCTGCCTGTCTGGGTTAGTGCCCTTAAAGAAGGTTACTATAGCATTTGGTGTCTTTAGAACAATTTGAAAATAAAGATGGCTATTTTATTTGCAAAAATATAGCCTCGCCAAATAAAAACATTCCGAGATTGTTTTATGGGGTGATGCTAGGGGCTCAAGACTTTTAGGTGTGATAGGGAACTATTGATGCCTGTTTATAAGAAGAATAATGTTTCAATTGTACAATTTGATTGAGGCTGTTTAGAGCAGGAGACGGTCTCTTTAATAGACAAAAAATATGGATCAACTAATTCTCTTTTTTATGACGTTGCAAATTGATGTACAGAAATATTTTCTTTAAAGATACTTTTTTTTTTTTACGTCATAGCTAAAGTTTGTGGGGTTTTGAGGGTATTTTAACATACATGGGACAGGTGAATGGCATCTGATTAAGGTTTGAGTCTTAACACCAGGATAAATAGTCAGACTAGACGGGGAGAATGGGTCTGATCTGCCGGCAAAGTGTCTCATAATGAATATTGCAGTCAGTTTGTGTGTGTGCGTGGCGTGTAATACACATGAGCTGGGTCGAGCCAGACCAAGTTGTTTACTCTACAAATATGCTTTGTCTCATTTTTTCCTCTTCATGCAAGGTCTGCAAAATGTCTTAATGGGGAACATAATTATATGCGATTATAGTAAAGAGCAAATATAAGGTCATGTTTAAAAACAACCCTGCTCTGAATTCACACATATATAATACGTAAATCATTTCTCTAAGCATCTAATAAAAAACTAACCAAAAGGGGGGGTTGGCAATCACTAGTCTCTCTACCTTCTGTGTGTTTTTGGGACAGGATATCAATATGGGGTATAATGCATATTTATAATTCATACTAAATGTTGGACTTTACATCTATAAATGGTATCAAATGAAAGCCCTATCTGCTCTTGAAAAAACAATATTTAATTTGTGTGGGTGCAAGAAAAACAAAAAAGGAGAGCCATGGCTAGGGGAAACGTAGTGTAAAAATGCTGGAAAAGTCTCAGGCTTTTGGGCACAGCAAAGAAGGGGTGGACTAGCTGGAAAATGATATAGTGGAAACATTGTGCCAGTATTATTTTCACAGCATAAGAATCTATGATAAATGGTGGATTAGCTAGGTGTACCAGGGCAAGAATGCATCATGGAACAGGGTCTACTGGTGCCCCCCTATCCTTTACAAAAAATAAGAGGCTGTGTAAAAAAAAAAAGCCAAGGAATACAAAAATAGGCACAATATGAAGGGAAATGGGACACAAGGTATGGGTGGTGCTCTCTAATCTTGTCTGCCTCGAATACTGAGGGTACCATAATACCTGTGGTGCACATAATTACTTTGCTGGTGATCTTGGTGGTCAAGAGACCAAGAAAATAATAACTGGCCCCCTAAACCAGGAACCAGTAGGTATCTCTCACCACTCCTTGCCCACAATGTTCCATGCTGTTGCAGCAGACATTAAAGCCCACTGTCTTAATGATAACATGAAATGTCATGAACATCTGGAGAACTTGAGGAACATCAGGGCCTGGTTCTTGCTTAATGTTGTCTGCTTGTCGGGATAGACCACGGGATTTTGCATCTGGAACCTTCCTTGTGGATGAGCTGGCCATGATGTTACTATAATCCATTGCTTCTATGCATGATATTGTCTTACATGCTTTTGTGAAACCTGCTTGACATTGAGAACAGTGTGCATGAAGATATTGTATTAATTAAACATAACTGCCATTATATATATTATATATTGTTTTTATCAACTAGCTACAGTGAATTAGGCAGTGATACTTTCAGCGTCTTAACCCGCAGTACAAAAGTCTCAGCTTTTTATATGTTGTGGGATTTACTTTAGGGAAATTCATCAAGCTTCATTACTGAATTCAATAATTCGGCTGCAGATCGTTCTTTCCAATAGTATTCAATCCACTGGAAGCATAATTGCAAAGAACTGAAAAAGCTTTCCAGGTATCTACATGTATAAATGTATTCCGGACCAAGTTTTTGCAGATCGGAAAATGGTGGTGCTATATAAAAAAAGAATATAGTATAGTTGATATAATAAGTTATAGACATAAAATAATGTTTTCACCCTGCTCCAACAATAGGAAATGTTCAACTTATAGGCAAATGAGCCTGATTAGATAGATAGATAGATAGATAGATAGATAGATACTGGTGACATATGATGATATTGATGATATCCGCACAATGGGCTTAACAGCTACTTAGTTGCTGTGTACTGGTTACTGTCCTAAGCTGACACCGCGCAAGACGCCTGCAAAGCTTTCATCTCATTAATTACTCGTTATTTACTGGGTGGAATTGGTTATTTAATAGTGTGTAATAAAATTCCCTCTAACCACTTGTTGTCGGTATTTAGTGTGTAATTACGCTGCGCTTAAAGCTGGCAATATGGACAAACTTTGATTTCTTTAAAAGCTGCATCCCAAATGGAGTTCTTTGTGGAAATAAATACATTTACGGTTTAGCTCGTTTATAACCTCTTAACTGCTTAAGTGCTGTTGTGTACAATGTGGAATTGTGGCGTAGGCTGGGTACAACGGGCACAGACCCTCTACAGCCCTTTTGGGCAATGGGGTCGGTTGCAAAGAAGATCGCCGATCCCCCCCATATATACAGCCAATTTACACTATGCAGGACTGTGCCTTGCCTCCCATCGCCTACTGTACCCTGCGTCCCCTTGTTTGCAGAGTACTGCGATATGATGTCATTCCAGCGCTCATGAGCAACATAGAGTTTGAAAGCAGAAAAGAACCATTCGACCCTTCTATTCAGGATCATTACTGGATATAAAAGACGTAATCAGAAGCGCCTTTCCTGAGCGTGCAGATCCCTGGCAGGCCGAAATGCTGTTTCTGGGAATTTCACTGGATCTACACACTGCAAACACTTTCATTCATTCTGTTTACTTACGAATGCACTATAACATCATCTTTAAATAGTTTGGTTTCTTTTCAGCCTCCAGATCTTTGTATCATTCATTTACTTGCTCTTGAAAGCCTTCGCTTCGCTCCGCATACCAAACGCTCTAATGTAGATATAATAGTTCTGATCGACAAATTACAATCAACTCATGTAGATTGTGAGTGTAAAATTTGGAAACTACAAATAGAGAAATATCTACGTTTTTACTACACTATTAGTGTTTTTACTTTTTTCTGTTCCCTATGTAATTGAAACCGGACACACGAGCGCCCCTAGTGGACTTTTATTTGATCAACACATTAGAAAGGCAATATTCGTATTCCTTTCTTTTGTCTCATTGTCTACTGTCTTGGTAACACCAGGTATTAGATAAGGTGTTTAATAATAGCCTCTTGGATTATGTAAAGTGGTTAGGCACTTACTGAACGAGGCTAAAACGTTGATTCCCCTCCACATTCTTTTAGGGAATGGGTTATGAGGACTGAGAATATGCTGGCTATGGAAGAGTCGGTGGCCAGATCTGATCATCTCAGTGAACGGCATCGTCGGACCCGGTTCTATTGGTCCCGGTTCTTGACATATCCTTCCACTCAAACACTATTAGCCTAATCGATTTTGTTTTGCCGATTGCTGACGCTCTCTCTCTTCCTTGACTGGGCTGTTACCATGCTTGTTGTTTTTGTAATATGGACTATCCTGCTGCGCCCGGACTTTGCTCTGTACTTTTATCTCCCTTGGATGTCCTCTTTTTGTTTTTCCCTCCCCCCCCCTCCCCGCTTTCCCACTGTTTTATGTATTCATATGTTGTTTAAAAAAAAACCTTTGATTTACAAAAAAAATAAAGAATCCCTAAAAAAATGACAATTGAAGATCTGTGAATTTTTGAAACTAAGCTCCCGCAGTACTTGAGGATAAATCCCATCTGGTCAAAGTGCTCTATTAACAATTAGCGTATTAAATCACTCCTGTAAATGATGATGGCAAAGTTATAGTCTTGTTTTGGAATTTATGGGGTATTTCCATACTTTAAAAAAAAAAAAATAATCCATTTGGTTTTTAATTTATAAAATGTATTAATTTATTAAACACCCCATGTATCCCAAAAGGAGGCTATAACTTTGCCATCATCATCATTTCCATGGCTGACTCGGGAAAGAATTGAAGAGTGATTTAATACACTAATGGTAATAAAAGTACGTGGACCAGATGGGATTTATACTCAGGTACTGTGGGAGCTTAGTTCAGTAATTCACAGACGTTTATTTTTCCATATGCAGGAATTCTTATAAACCTAGAGATGATCCACTGGAACATTATGATGTCATCGCGATATCACATGGGTTCCTCTTAATACTTGTTTATTTTTAGTGTTATGTTTTGTTTTTATTATTTTTAATTTATCTTTGTTTTATCTTGTTTGAAGACGGGGGAAGCTTTGTTTTCTGATACTCTCATGCTGATCAAGAAGCGGGGCTCTGCAGCCATGTTTTCTTCTTGGGGTGAAATAATTTAGTAATTATAAAAATGTTGATCGTGCCCCTAATGACTTGCTGGGCATCTGAATATTATGACTAATGCAATTCCATAAATATATGACTAACGTGATTCTGTGGATGTCAAGCCGTGGAGCTCCTTGTATTATTCAATGGATAACTCCCATTTCACATATCTGCGGATGAAAACTATTTTAAGGATTTTTTAATGGTTTTATTTACATTATACTGCATGCTTATGATGGATTTGTAACTTTTGCCGAAAAATAAATCTTGCAGGTCATTGACACACTTAGTAAGCCCATGCAATAGTGTTTATGGATCAAAATAAAATGTATACTGTCACCCCTTTGCATTGATGTCAGCTACCATGTGGTTACACGGTGCCTTTTAAACCATAGGAACATAAGTTTTTACTACCTCAATTCACAAGGTGTGGATTATATATATAGTTGACCATTAGTATGGGGACACAGTAAAGGATATGCATCAGGTCAGGCCCAGACTCGCCATCTAACACACTGGGCAAATGCCCGGTGGGCCACTGGCCAACAGTGCCCCATACTTCATTATACAGCTGCCGGCTGGAAATGCTCAGCCACATTCTATGTTAGCATTACAGTTTAACGTGCGGCCATCCATATGGAGCCATCGGCCTCACTTACGGTATAAGGCTGCTGCTGGTCTTAAAGTACGTCACGCTGGTCCTTCATCAGGTACATTTGTGTATTATTGTATGATACTTCTTAGTGTGTGCACGTGTACTTACCTCCTTAGTGAGTCTACATACATACAGCCCTACATATACAAATATTTCATTATATAACAAGTCCCGACAGGGCAGAAATAGTCATGATCTTCTAAATTGAAGTCTGTGAATGCCACGCGGTTCCTATTTACAATCAAAGTCTATGTTCTTAGATACAGTATATATATATATATATATATAACATACATATTTATATACTTATGTGCATAGCTAGAATTATAATTATATATATACACCCATCAGCCATAACATTCTGAGCACTGACAGGTGATGTGAATAGCACTGATAATCTTGTTATCATGGCGCCTGTCATTGGGGGATATATTAGGCAGCGAGTGAACATTTCGTCCTCTAAGTTAATGTTAGAAGCAGGAAAAATGGTCGACGTAAGGATCTGAGCGTCTTTGACGAGAGCCAAATTGTGATGGTGAAAAGACTGGGTCAAAACATCTCCACATCGCATGGATGGCCGGGTGCGTCGATTACCATCCCTGGAGGCCGCACCTCGCAACTTACAGGACTTACAGGACCTGCTGCTAACGTCTCGGTGCCGGATGCCACCGCGCAGCTTCAGAGGTCTAGTGGAGTCCATGCCTCGACGGGTCAGGGCAA
Organism: Sceloporus occidentalis; assembly: GCA_023333645.1. Classification (NCBI taxonomy): domain Eukaryota; kingdom Metazoa; phylum Chordata; class Lepidosauria; order Squamata; family Phrynosomatidae; genus Sceloporus; species Sceloporus occidentalis. Next base: position 233,334 of record JALMGF010000131.1, read on the forward strand.
AAGGGGGACCTACCCAATATTGGGCAGGTGGTCATAATGTTATGGCTGATCGGTATATATATATATATATATATATATATATCCATGCAGCATGCATTAAATGTATAATTTTGCTGTTACATATGTCACCCTTCTGATTCCATTTTCTATTCTCAAAATATAAATTTACAAAGTAAAAATACTTTTTAATATAATATATTAACCAGCAGTTGTACATACATATACACACGATGCCCTATACACTCACGAGTAGTACATGTATTTATTGCAATCGTTGCTTAGATGGTTAAATACATCTGCACAAAAAGAATATGCAGGTACACATGGCTGAGCATAATCCACCTATATTATTACCTTTCCCCATTCTGAATCCACTGATCTCTCAGCAAAATAAATGATTTAGAAAATGTGAAAAATAATCCTACCTTAAAAAAAACACCTCCTTTGTTTACCATTGTATTTATAAACACACAATCTTTAGTTATTTAATAATAACACAACACCACAAGGCACACTGTGCAAATGCAATGTTATTTCTGTGCTTGCATCTTTAAAACAATGTATCATGAGATGTCTATTGTATCTTCATCCAAAAGGTAATCCAGCATATGTAATGTGTCTGTTCTGTCCTCCACAATAGCCAGTGAATGTTCTATGCTGCAGAATTCTGCATGCAAGAGCAGGGATTCCCATCAACAGAGGGTAGTGTGTGGAACACCAGCAAAAAAAAAAAAGGAGAGCTACTTAACCCCTCCTGCAGTGCATTGCAACCACACTGCAGTAAAATGGATTTAATCTTCCTATATCCCCAGAGCATTGCAATAGCAGGGGCTGGTGTTTGCAGTGCAATAATTTCTCTCCTTATTGTTCAGCTGACTTGTATTATCAATCTGTGCCTTGAAAAGAAACCAAGCAGACCACATGTTTCTATTTGAAGGCATCCATCAGCTAGAATTTATGGGCATTTGGAGCTTTTGGATCAGGGTGAGAGAGAGAGAGAGGGAGCTGGTGTTACTGCACCAGCAGATATTCCAGCACTGCAACCAGTGATCAGCACAGCTGAGACTGAAGGGAGAAGAGGGGGGCAGTCTTGTCTTTAAATCAGGAGTCCCCTTAGATCAATATTTGGCAGGCTTGCTGCTACTTGCTGCAGTGTTTGAGAGGAGTAGGAGAAGATCACAAGGAAGGCAAAGCACCCCCACCACATTGTCCATGTGTTTCTTCAGGAGCTCTGGAGCATTAGCAAGCAGGATCTGCAGGAGGATGCTGCAGCAGGTGATCCACAGAGGTCTCAAGTCATTCTTCTACAAGCTGGGCTTATTTGTCAGCAGGCACCCTGTCTTTTTCCTTACTGTCCCAGCAGTCCTCACCATCATCTTTGGCTTCCTGTTTTTGAGTCGTTACAAGACTGAGACAGACTTGGAATCCCTGGTAGCCCCTAGCCACAGCCTGGCCAAGATAGAGAGGAGCCTGGCCAGCAGCCTCTTCCCCCTGGACCAGTCCAAGAAGCAGCTTTACTCTGACTTGCACACCCCTGGGAGATATGGCAGGGTGATCCTGGTGTCCAGACCTGGTGGGAACATACTGCTTCAGGCTGAGCACATACTCCGCATTCACCAAGCTGTGCTGGAGATGAGAGTCAACCACAAAGGTTACAATTACACTTTTTCCCATCTGTGTGTGTTGGGCAATGAGGAGAAGAAATGTGTCTTGGATGAGATCATTTCAGTGCTGGAGGACCTCAGGCAGGCTGCTCTCTCCAATAAGACAACAGCCAAGGTGCAAGTCAGCTATCCCAACACTAAATTAAAGGTATGAGGCTTCTGTCCACAGTGTGCTTCTGCTGCTTTCATGAATGGGGATCTCTGCTCCTTGCTATGGTTCAGCATTGTAAGGTTCTATTGATATGGAATCAATGAATCATGAGAATGATGGATAGAAATATGCTTGTGAAGTCCGGCTTCAAAAGGCTTGTTTAATTAGATTCCATTTAGATTCAGCAATAGTACCCTATGTCAAAGTATAGGGAAGCCACATGTTTGAATACTGAGATTAAATAACTATGCATGTGAATATGATTTTCCAGATCCAGGAGGCCTTGCAGGGACAGTATATATACATTGTGTAAATATATATATATATGGATACAGTGTATATATTGTATATATATATAACTATGTATTTATATATTTGTGTGCGTATATATATATATATATATATATATATATATATATATAGTGTGTAAATATATATATAAATATCTACATATACAGTATATATAGTGTATATTTATACAGTGTATATATATATAATGCATAATATATTTTATATAAATATATCTATAGTATGTATGTATGTATATATATATATATATATATATATATATATATATATATATATATTGTGGACAATAACCCCAATATATATATGCTTTACTTTATGTCTGGAGACATCTATGCTGAAATATCCAGGTTGTATGTATATATATATATATATATCTATCTATCTATATATATATATATATATATATATATATATATATATATACTTAAGCCTATTTAACACTATAAATTCATTTAAGACACTTTAGAATTAAAAACCACCAGTGGGCTATGTTTCCACTTTTCCAGTAATGTATATTTTCCTGTACCGAAGCGCACATTCAGTATCATAAAGTGTCTACCCAGAACACAGCTGTAATAGCATAAAAGTTTCTTAGTCTCCCCGCCTGCACTGCGTTGTTTGAAAATGAATTTATACAGAGAGAGCGATGTATTAAAGAGATGGGAAATTGGTTTTCTGATATTTCTTTTAGATGACAAATGTATCTTCATTTTTTCTATTCCATCTCAAAAAGAATGCTGTATCTCCTAGTTCAGGAGTTCTTTAACCAGTTCTTTTTTGGCTGTACCTCCAGAGGGCCTGTGACAGCACTGCACCAACATGGCTTAAGGGTTCACCTGGCTAATTTTCTATTCTGTAAAAAATATAACTTAATATTAAATTTTTGGTAGAAGGAATATAAATGACCATCTTCCATGTTAGGTCTATTAGTTCAAGAGAAGTTAAACCACAAGATGATTTCTAATTATCGAGCGCTTGGATTGTAAAATATTGAAAATATTCCATAGTTTGGAATCTTAAGACATACATCTACGTTATATGTGTATTTTTTGTTGCTAGAAATGCATTAAATTTACCGCTGTTCTGTTTTTAACCTTTTATTTGGTGAAAATGATCCAAAGAAATAATGTTTTTGCGTTCATGATTCCCTCAACATAAACCTGTCTATAGTATTATTGTGACATTACACTGATGCTTCTAGAGCAGATACACTACTGTGACTAGAGCTTTAGTGATCTCTCCAGAATCAAGTACGGCCGTATGGCTGTGGATGTTTTAGAATGGGCATATGCTTTGAGATGCTTCTGAAACACGTGGATGTGTGTAAAAAGGATCACACAACTGCAGTATTGTGGCACGTATAGAATATACGGTAATTTGTGGCATTTTGCTAAGTGTGTAGTAAATGCCTAAAGCTCCAGGAGATGTCTACATGAACAATATTGGCTTCTGGAAGTCATTGATTGCTGGTCTATAGTCAGCTGTAGTACCCTGTTATGTATAAGGTCAGCATGAGACTGGGCTATAGTGAAGCCTCTAGAACAGAGGGTAACACATTTATAGCTCCCCAGCTCATGATCGCATGGTTTGTAGTTCAATGTATCTACATTTTATGAGGCCCGTAGCACGGGCACTTAGTTTTATACAAGTGTGGTTACTTGTTTCAGATATGTTATACTGTTCTAGCATAGCAACCCTGCTATTTTGCTGTCAAACCCATTAATCCGCGCACTTCACAGTGTAGAATGGGTGAGGGTGACACTCTACAGTTATGGACACCATGATATACCACAACAGACCATGTGGGTCTAGCAGAATGATAAACTGTCGCAGACGCGGGGTCTCGCTAGTATTATTCTTCGCACCTCATTTTTCTTACTTTTGGTTTAAAAGTAACGAAAAATATCTGTTGATCCGGAGTGTTACTTTTGATATATTTTTTTTCTCATTGTGCAAATATAATATCTGCTAATATAATAAATACTATTTGCGTAATAATAAAGCACAATCATACATTGTTAGATACTATACACATGGTACATAACTATAAATTGGTGTTATCACCAGTTTACCAAAATTCAAAATAATACCCTGGTGTATTGAGCCTTTAGTACAGGGATGGCTGGTGTGGAGGATAAGGATATCACCCTAAGATCTAATAATTTCTGTCTAATGGGTATACAAATGATGCCCTCTATAAGTGGGAATGTTTGTAACTTACCCTTTAAATAATAAAATAATGGGCAATAAAAGATGTGTAGGAGGAAGAAGAAAGTTGAAATAAGACACAATCATGTTTTCTTCTATTTAAAATGCAAAAATCCAAAATCCAGAACATCAATTTTTTTTTTTTTTTAAATCAACGTTTATTGAATTTTGTAGTACGTTTATGGGAGTAGGGTTGGGGAGAGGATACAGAAGGAAAAAAAAAAAAAAAAAAGGGGGGGGGACGGGAAGGGGACAGGTATACACGTCCATACACAGCAGCAGAACATCAAAACAAAAAGGGCATAAGAACCCGCGCAGGGGTTACAGCAGAAACGACAATCCCAGAAATGCGAGGGGGCACGCAGGCCCCACGATAGACCATGAAAAGGAGAGTCCCATACACAGTGTCAGCGAGAACACAGAGCGCAAAAGGTGGACGGAGGAGAGGCCCAACTATATATCATGAGGGTGCACAAAAGAGAGCCAGTGAAACCAAGTGGCCGTGTACCTCTCCCTCTGCCTCAAAGAAACAGCGGAGAGATCCTCGACCCTACGAACATCCCCAACCCTGGACATCCACTCCCGGATTGGCGGAGAGCACGCTTGCTTCCAATACAAAGGAATGAGGCCCTTGGCCGCATCAAGAAGATGACGCACAACCGAGCGTTTATAGTGGGAGAGAGAATGAGGAGTGTGGTGCAAAAGCATCGACAATGCATGAAAAGGGGGAGGTGAGTCTGAGAGCTCCGAGATCACACGGTGGACCTCCTTCCAAAACGGCTGGATCCGGGGGCAATCCCACCACAGGTGCAGCATCGTGCCCACATCCCCATCACATCGCCAGCATCTATCCGAGCAACCGGGGAACATAAGGTGTAGCCTCTGAGGCGTGCGATACCAGTGGGTCAAAAGTTTATAATTAGTTTCCTGCACCCTAGTCGCCCTCGAGCTTTTGTGAGTGAGAATGAATATCTTTTCCCAGTCCTCATCTGTAAGAGCCTCAGCGCTCAAGGACTCCCAACTCGTGCAGAAGGAAGGCCTCGAAGTGTGCAAAGCGGTCTGGAGCAGGGAGTAGAGCAAAGAGATGCCACCCCTAGGGGAGTGCTCACCTGAGCACCAAGTCTCAAAACTGGTCAGGTCCCTGTGTAAATGTTGGCGGTTGGGAAGGGTGTTGAGGTAGTGCGTAACCTGGTGGTGTGCAAATCGGGCAGACCAAGAAAATCCAGCGGCGGGGCGCAGGTCCCCAAGTGCCTTGACCGACCCACCCGCCAGCAGGTCCCGAGCCCGGACGGGCAGGGGGAGTCCCGCGTACCCCTCAGGCCCCCAGAGCCGACCCGGAGCAAAGTCCGGGTTGTCCCAGAGAGGCAGCATGGGCGATGGTGACGAAGAGAGACCGGCCCTACGCCCCGTAGCCCTCCACACCGACAAAGTCGCCGATACAAGGGGATGCGACGGCACGTGAGCCCCCACAGCAGGGCCCCAGAGGGCATGTAGGACCTGGCAGAACATCAATTTTAAGAGACTATATTATTTTTTTCCAAAAGTCTACCGTTTGCAACACCTTACACTAAAGTTTACCTATTAAAATAGCAATATAAACATCCATAAAAAACTCTTAAAATACTTTTTTGGGAATAGCCATCTCAAATTCTTGTTCTGAGGATCTACATGACAGGGGTGGGTCTAGGGTTAGTAGCACCTGGATGCAGTATTTCTTCTGCGCCACTCCACCTTGTACTAAAACACACTCATCCTAACACACAAACTCACTCTAACACTATACACTAACACATACATGCACCACTAACCCTAGGCTCACCTGACAATCAAGCAAAATACACTAACACACACACCCATGCTAACAGTATCCACACACTCACTCTAACACCAAACAGTGTACATACACACTCACTCTCTCTCCCATTATCCATGGAGCTCACTGGGTGCCTCAATCACCCACTGCACTCGCCTTAGCACGGCCATCATATTTAAGTTATCTCTGCCACACTTAGACACTGATTAGCTACCCTAAATCCTAAAAGCTCAAGCTATAATAAACTAATTTAGTGATTGATTGCCCATTTAAAGTAAGTTCTCTGGAACGGCACAAAGTAAAGGTAATTGCTCAATTAGGATATTAGACCCTAAAAACTGAGACTTCACTGAGTTGTAAAGGTTATTATAGTTTAAAAAAAGGAGTCAGTTTTTTAAAGTAGATTATGCATATTTAGTCTTGTTTTTGTTAATATTGTTATTATATTTTTTATTCAAGCTGTGATTTGAAACTTTACCCTTTGGATTGTCAGAGTTAAAAAAAAAATATTTTGTCCTTTAATGTATGTACTTTTTTTACATTTTTTTTTCCTCTTTCTAAAATAAGACTCATTATTCAGAGGAAATAGAGTCATTTAAAATAACCTACATGTGATGACCTGAATTTGCCTTTAATTATAAATTTATAAAATAGGTCGTGTTAATTAGCTTGAATAAAACACCAGTTATAAAATATATATATTTTTAGTTACGATACACCGAATTCAGCTAGCTGGTATAAATGAATGCATTTAATATAAATTATAAATAATTAGGAAAATGGCAAGGCCAAAATATAGAATTATTTTTAGTTTTTGGAAAATCTTTACAACTTTCTCAGACTAGAACTGAGGACAGAAATTATTTTTTATTAATGAAAAAAATTATATTCTTCTGAATTATATTTATTAGAACTAATTATTTAAACAATAATGATAGTAATATAAACACATACAATTAAAAAAACTAATAGCCAAGGGCACAAACATTTATTTTTATTGGTCTAACAGATGAAATAAGTATCTTCTGATAATACCTTTTTTATTGGACTAACAGAATTTTGGAATGACAAGCTTTCGGGAGCTTTACACCCTTTCTCAAGTCTTGACTCCCGAAAGCTTGTCATTCCAAAATTCTGTTAGTCCAATAAAAAAAAGTATTATTTCATCTGTTATTTCATATTGACACCACTGGACTAATACGGCTAAAACCTCTACTCTTTATTGGTCGTTAGTTATATACTTTAGAACAAAATTGACCTAATTGTGGAAAACTGTCTATACTGTGTTTTATTTTTTTTTTAAATTGGTAGGGTGTGTTTCAAGCCTGGACTCGGGAATGTAAAGACTTCATGGTCGTATTAACTCTGTGTTTGGCACCAAGGGAGGTCACTGCCTGGGTCATACACTGGTTTTTTTTAGAACAAGATCTAGAAATAGAGGAGTTTGGAATTGTACCCATAATTCAAAGTTATAAGGATTTTTATTGCGAAACATGTAAAAATATTAATTCAATATTAGTACAAAATGCAGAATGTTTTTTATTTTTTTAACAAAGGAGAACAAATCACTAGCATTCCAATCGTCCTAATATATACTTTGAATAAAAATAAGGTTTTTGTACCATATTTTATATAGTACGTAATACTAATATTTTTTTTATATTATCATTGCTGCCTCCTGAAGCTTAAGCTCTGATAATTAAGATAAAGCTGCTGTTAATTGCTACAAATTTATGTTGGAAATCTTTTCCAAAGATACCTGTAAAAAAAGTATTTCTGCCAAATTAAATAAGAGGTATGGCCATGATGATTGTTTAAAGTCTACTTTTATTCAATTATTCATCCATGTTCCTAATCTGTAGATATTCAGCCTTCAGGTCAGTAACCAATTTGTTATCCCGAAAAGTCTTTTTAACAGCACATGATGAGATCCTGGTGGAAAGATGTACTATATTAGGAAAAAAATATAAAGATACTGGAAGGTACAAAGCCATCCCTTTAAAATTTAAACTTTGCGTTTTCAGGTCAGAGATGCCTTAGTAGTTCAACAAGTTAAGCCTTGTAACCATTATCCAGTTATTTATAGCAGACAGGGGTGAAGGGCTCCTGAAAACATTAAATGAGTTGGGAGTAGGAGGAGAATTGGGCAAAAAGTGGGCGTGGCCAAAGAATGGGGAGAGCGACCTGAAGACCCGGAGAAGCAATGCTTCACCCCGAGACTCTGGGTTAAACCCTGAGAGTCCTCAGCTATAGCCATGAGAAGTGAAAAATAACAGAGTTTTGTCTGAATGCATATCCTGCATGGCAAATTGTGGTGGGGGATGGGCAAATGCATATGGGGGGATTATGCGAAATCAGCCCTGTTTACCGATCGTGCATATATTTAGTGGTGGATGTGAGGTGCATGTGACAGTACAAGCAGTGTGTAGTGATGTTTCTCTTGTAGAATAAATTTTCAGTATATACTGGGAAGGTTATTTTATAAATAAATCCTATGCCAGTGTTTATTACATTTGGTACCTAAGGGGTTACTTCATGAATGCATCAAGTTACTACTTTAATGGGGAGCATCACCATAAAGTGGAAGGGCAGTGAAGGATCCCACTAATCAAGTTTTATTATTAAGAAATGCATGTATAATGTGAAGTCATAAGAAAAGTGCATTAGGCATTTCACACCGTCCAGACCCGTCATGGGCATATTTTCCGGTATATTTGGGAAGAGATCTCCCCAGACAGCCTTTGGTGTGAAGTAACTGTGTGGGGAGCAGGGGGAATGGCCAGATGTCTCTCCCTATCTGGAGAATAAAGAAACTGACCCGGAGAACCGGAGAAGCAGAGCTTCACCTGGAGACTCCAGGTCAAACTCGGAGACCTCCCAAGTACGGTGAGTGGGTAGCCCAGTGTGGCTCGTGCTGTTGTTCTGGACTAACAGTGATAGCTGTTATATCTGTTACTCGGAATCCCGGCATCATCTTGTATGCTGACTTATTCTAGGAGACATTACTCAAATTTAATTTGTGATATCTTATTTGTAGTAAATCCTTTATTTTTATTGGTTTCTGGACCATGTCTTCTCACATATCTTTACAGTGAATTTGCATGAATAAAAACTAGGAATCTGTGCTGATTCATTATGGGTGGAGCAGTTTTGGGCATATTCTGGTTGATTTATTGAGTGCTCTCAGTATATGTGCAAGAACGTATATGTTACCCCGCACTAATAATGATGACCCGTCTTTTGATGATCTCTGGGTAATTGTTCTGGAGAGCTCCTTTCTCCATATTTCTCACACAGGTCTACACGTCTGTTTTCAATTACTTGACCATGCTTTTTATTATCAAGAATTGATTTTGTGGCGGAAGGTGGGGGGGGGTCGACTGTAAAGATTATAATTAACTGGAGAAAGTCTGGTTACGGGCAACCCACATGAAATGTAAACTAATACAGCGAAGGTAAATTAAAATGCAAATTTTATCACTTAACATTTGGTCGTGGTTGTGAAACATCAGAACGGCACCCAATAGACAAAGTTGGCCAAGTGCCGCCTGTCTACCAAAAGATATAAACATCAATGCTTGTCATGATACCAACACATGTACTTATTGATTCTGCATCCTGGTTTATGATCGTCATCACTTGTCTATCGCTTTTAACGGGTCATATAATCCAGACTAATGCTCCAAATGGTATTCCAGTTCCAATCATGAGATTTAAAGGCAGGGTTTATAGTAGTCTTCTGCTCAACATACCATGCAAATCCATATGATTATTCAGCAAGGTGGATCCAGTTTTTATTTAATGAAGAATGATCACTATACCTGGAAACTTGAGTTGACCCTAAATCTCTTCACATAAGTTATTTTTAAAAGGCCATAGCAGAGATTCTGTTGTAGAGACTCACTGGACCGTTGAACTACCTAGATGGCTCATTTGAACTACCTACATGGTTCAGTTGAACTACCTACATGGTTCAGTTGAACTACCTAGGTGGTTCACAGTGTTGATTTAGGTTCTTTAACACATCAAAATACCAGTTGTTAACAATATGCGTGCTAAGGATTTTCCTTTTTTTCCTATATTTAATGTATACAACATTTTTTTCTTTGATTACTACCCAATATATACAACAATAATGTGTTATTCACACAACAAGGGACAATTAGAATGTTTAAAATTCAATGGTATTGTCCACATGTTTTAAGATAAAGTGACTAGTGGCCGCTACGCATGTATACACATACTATTACACATGATACCAAGTCCGCATTTACATATAAGACAGGTTTCCCTTTTAATAAGTTGACTATGTTTTCAAAAGCACTATTTGTTTTCATTTATGTGCAAATTATTGATAAAGGATCGGGAAGCACTATGTAAAATAAATGTATCCATACTAAATTATTTCGTGTAGGATCAGGGGAATGCTGGTAAGGATGACAATTGCTTGGGTTTTAAGATTTCAGGCCACTACCTGTAGCTTTTTAATATGTTTTACTTGAAATTCTGCATTTGCAAATTCAGGCAGGTAACAAGTGTTCCAGTTGAAGGAGATGAGTATCAACCCTATGTGCCAACTATAGGCTAAATAGAGGCTTATCGGGCAAAAATACAGAGAAATAGAAAACATTCTGAGCTCCTAGAAAATATTGTCATTAAAGGAGAAAAGAGAGAATATCATCCCAAAGAGGGGGTGTTTATAAAGGAGGGGGACACTTGGGAGCTATGCATAACATAGTTGGCAACAAGGTGAGGTTTTAATATCTGTAAAAGGAATATGCGCTCGGAATCAAAATGTAATATTGACTTCATATTGTGTTCATCATGTTATAACAAAGACACAATAGAAATTATGACTTAAATGAATTAGTCGCATATAAGGTTTCAGTTATGAGGACAGGTTTTTATAAATTTGAGTTTGTTTGCCCTGGGAAAGCGGTACCTGCGAGCAAAAATTAATTTTGCGTTATTTGCCCTTTGGCTTAACATCCCCCCGGGCCATAACATGAAAGCGTTCCCTTGCAATTGTCGCATGCCATATGCAGACCATCTGTACATTTATGCTACGGAAAAGTGAGAAATATTTTTTTCTATACCATCATTTCTGCGGAAGGGCATAGCAGATATTCCCTGTCGGCTAACATTAGGTTTATATACTGAAAAATAAAATTCTATTGATGCTTCTGTACCAAAACAGGAATGAAAATGCATTCTAGATCAATATTTACAGTCATCTGAGAACTGCGTCTTTATTCTACTGGAGCTTTTCTGCTAACATTCAATGTTCTTCATCCTCTAGATTGTAAGCTTGCGAGCCGGGCCCTCTCCACCTAATGTATCAGTTTGTCTTAGTCCGTCAATTCTAGTCTTGTCAGACCCCTTGAATATATGTATTGTATTAAGCGCTGCATAAGTTGTTGGCGCTATATAAATAAAAGATAATAATAATAATAATGTGAGAATGTATATTCAAATTCTGGATTCCTATAGATGATGCATCCTAAAATATTTATCTGTGTAGAGTTCAACTATTTCCAAAGATTCTAGAATAAAAAGCAACTCTTTTTAATTGATCTGGATCGTCTTCTGGATTCTAAACAATGTTTGAATGCGTCATTAAGTTTCTTGTTTTAATGATGAATATACGGGTAAAACAGCTGTTTAATTTTGTTGATCTTGAATTATAAAACCCGTTTGCACATTCTGCTTGTACTTGTTTTTTTAGTAGATATAGAGAGATAATATATTATGTCGATTGGGAATAATTATAATACTTTTTTTTTTTTCCAGGAAGGAAAAAAAAATATTCTGCAAAACACTATTTGGTCATAAGGGTAAAATGATTTTGTTAGAGTGGAAATTAGTCTTGCTAATGTTTAAAACAAAAATGTCTTTATATCATGCATTTATAACAGCAAAGCATATGTTGCAAAATACTCTATTTGTTAAAACAGTGTGAACATTCTGCTTGTAAAGTAAGCAGTTTCAGAAACAGATTCATAATTCTGTGTTCAGTTTGCTCGTTAGGGGTGTGCATGTTAACCAGGCAATTAAGAAAGTGTGTTATTTCTCTTAATTAATTGTCTTATGGCTTTTGTGTAGCAATATATATATATATATATATATATATATATATATATATATATATATTATATATATATATATATATTTCACCATAGATACAGAAGCTAGGAAAATTATGAATTACAGCCCAGTGTATTCCTTTGATGTGATTCCCTGCTGTTTCCAGATGCAGCGATGATATCAGAAGGGAACGGGCACAACTTGTGTTAAGCTGCTATACTGAATTAGAAAACAAGAGTCTCAAGCCTTTGTTACAATAAGCAATAGAAACCTTAACTTTGTCACCAGATAAAAACCGTCATGGTATTTGAACAATTTTAAGAGCACAAGGTGTGCAGGACTTGTGAGAGGATTAGTAGTCATTTTGTAAAACGGAGACATTCATAATGGGTTTTGTTATATTCTTTATCCAGCAGGAGCATAGAAGAAAAAGCTCCTAATGTCCAAAACCTAGCAAAGGCCAACGTTTTTGAAAGCACCATACTGATCTCTCTCCTTCTTGGTTCTTTCTTTACCTTTAACTCTCTTTATAGTGGAAAGTTTTTGCAGCAGTCTCTAAAGTTGGGGATCCAAGACTCTCCATGGTGTCTTCTGGTGTTCTCCTGGTCTAGTGAACAAGATATTGGCCATCTTAAGGCCCACAAGACCAACAAGAACAAGGGTTGGGTAGTGGTATGTGGTATGGGTAGACCCCCAAGACGTGCCCCAGGTTGGCATTCTGGCTACAAAATGCCCTTACTTGTGTGCAAAAGAACCAAAAACGACAAGACTGGACTTTAAGCCACCGGCATAGAAGGATACCAGTCCTCCTCTAGACTAGCAAGCCAAGCTCAACCAGCTATCCAGAACCAGGAAAATATGAATGAATATTTGTCAGTGTTAAGTGTCCTTGTTCGAGTGGATAACCCTATGCATTGCTTGTTGGTGCCCACGTAAGACTACAGATGCCGAGTGATATATGCTAATCCTTAAAAAGTAGTGGTCACTAGGTCAGTCAATTGGCATTCCATTACTCTATGAGGAAGGAGGTCTAATGCTACAATGTATCTCGTATTAAAAAAAAAATTACCCCATACAAACATATAAGCAATCATTTCTGGTACTGTAGTAGTATATTAGCCTACTTCACAGGGATCACCAGCAGGGAACAGATTAGATCAATAGTTCTCCTCTAATCTGCCTGTTGTAATTACCAGCAGGGAGAAGCTTCAATCAGTAGTATTCTGCTCCTGATCTTCGGCAATCACCAGCATGGAGCAGTTTAAAACCACATTAACCTGCTACCTACTGTTGTCACATAGACAGAAAAAAAGTAATCAGGTTAGGATAGGGAAAGTGTAACACTTTGTATGCCAGAGAGGTGGGTGTTATTGTCGTGTGTTAGCATTCCGACACTCTTGTATCTTAATTATGAAGTCCTTAATGTGTTTGTTATCAAATCTCAAGATGATCAATTTTTTTTTATTTTATGTTTGTTGTGTTTTATACCTGGTGTTCTGGCAACAGAGCGTAACTAGAGCTCCTGACGCCAGGGTCAGTATCGGACGTGCCGTCCTGTACTTCTGGAAGTGGAAGGGAGCACAGGGGCATTGCCGCCGGGAGGTTAACGCTCACCCTTCAGATTGCTGCCCCCTTTTTTCCATGGAAGGTACGGCAAGGGAATTTTGACATGGTACAGGCATATATCCTGAATCTAAGACGTAACCAAGTACCGGTTAAGATTTATAACCAAGTACCGGTTAAGGTCTACATAAGGAAAAACTGGTAGACTAGATGGGCTGAATGGCTCTTACCTGACGTCAAATTCTGTGTTTCTTTGTTAAATTGACTGTTTTAGACCAGGTGGATTGAAAGGGGTTAATACATTGTGCAAGAGAAAATATTTCCAATGTTTGTTATGCTTCATACTTGTGTATCATTGTATATATTTATACATTGTATCCACTCCTTTTGCCATATGCCCTGTCCACCTTCTGTGCCGCGCTTTTAACTCTCCAACCCACCACCTGCCATCCCTTCTGTAACCTCGTTATCATAATGACTTTTTCACCATTTGGCTAAAGAAGAACATGAAACCAACGCAGGGAGATCAAATATAAGAGTCAGCGAGAGGTTTCATTATGGCCTTTGGATGCCGCGGGCAAAATGTTACACTCCGAAGGAAAGGCTGGAATTCATTAAACGGTCACCTATATTCCATCTACAACAGGAATTTGTTTTAAATCGACTTGTGTCTTTCTTATTGAGCTGCTGCGTACCGAGCCAGAATACTCAACGAGACGGCGACTGCTAACACAATCTTTTCCAGGTTATGCCTAGAGAAAGGGTTTGTTACAGATCTCTTAGTCCCGCAATATGGATGCACCCTAAATCTCAAATGATCCGAGGAACCTTTGTGTTTTATTGGATGTGGTTAGAGCCATGGCTTTGGGACTTTTAATTAGACTTGTGCATTCGTCTTCGGGCGAACATGAAAACGAGCACGAAGAGGCCGTTTTTTTGTTCGTTCCGAAGGAACGTAGAACAGAATACAGTGCCGGCAAACCGTAGGCGAAGACGAAGACTCACAATCACGAAGATTCGAAGATTCTTCGTGATCGTCTTCGTTTTTGCCGCGCAACCGCCAAAATTTCAAACAGGAGTGAGCTGATCCTCGTCTGTCCAATCAGCTCACTCTTGTGACGTAACGCTAAGGGTCTCGTCCAATGCCTGTGCTGCTGTTTTTTGAATTCTGAAGGCGCCTTTATAAGACCAGAGCTTGCCTGAGAGATCCATTCATTTTTCGCTGTGACTGCTTTGGCAACACTGCTGTGCTGCATCCGAGCGTTACAGAGAGAGATTGTTCTGTTCTGTGTGAGACTGGTAAGCCTTAGCCTGCCATTTCTCACTGTGTACTTCATCCTCACTTCAGTGCTACTTAATTAATATATTTAATAATAATAATTTGATTAATTTAATTTTTTTAAAATTAATTTGTCATCAACTTTAGTGTAAGTGCTGTTGAGTTGACAGTGCACCCAGTGCCTCAGTGGCACTGGGGTGCCCTTGCCCTGGGCTGGCACTAGTGCCTATTGCCTGTCCTGCTTAAATAAATTAAATAGAATTTATAAATTACAATTTAATAGAATCTATAATTTAATAGTTCATTATAATATTATATATATATATATATTTGTCAGTCATATATATATATACTATAGTATACTAGTGTAGAGTGTACTGTAGACATTCATCTACTAGTGTCTAATTTAAAATCAGTAATATTAATTAATATAATTAATAATTGAATTCATTATAAAATTATATATATATTTGTCAGTTATAGTTAGTAATAGTATACTAGTGTAGAGTGTACTGTAGACATTCAGAACATCTACTAGTGTCTAATCTAAAATCAGTAATATCAATAATTCTCTAATTCTTTCTTATCTTAATAGTTAATTAAATTAGCTATAAATAAAAGTAATAATATTAATTAATTACTACTAGCGTATAGTTCAGCTAATCTTATTAGTACTGGTGCTGCAGCTCTATAGTTTGTGCTTTGTTTTAGCAACAGTAAGAGACCAAGTCAATTTTTCTTAATTAATCTTTCATTTTATTTCATTTGTTTTGCTCACCTCAGTCCATCAGTGAAGTGAACTTGTTGGGCTAGTGAGTGCAGCCGCATAAGTGCTGTGTTTTTTTTTGATCAGCAAGCAGTGACGTTAACTGTTTTGCAAAGATTTTCTCATTTATTTTACATTTTATTTCAATTTTATTAAAAGTACCCTTAGTGTTTTGCTCACCTCAGTCCATCAGTGAAGTGAACTTGTTGGGCTAGTGAGTGCAGCAAGCAGTGAAGATAACTGTTTTGCTGTGACATTTTATTTTATTTCTAATTCTTTTCAAGAAAAATTGACTGTGACGAGCTGTACTAAGCAAAGCTTCAAGCTACTAGCTGTAGTACTAAAATAATTCTAATCTTCTTTAATCTTAATCTATAATATATTATAAATAATAATATTCTAATTCATAATCTATAATATAAGTAATTCTAATTCTAAATTCTAATTCATAATCTATATTCTTCTATCTATAATACATAATATATAAGTAAATTAGTTCTAATCTATTAATATTATATAACTTAATATTAATTAATAAATCATATACTGAATCTGATTTAACCTCACTTTAGCTTAGTGGGTTTGAGAGCGTCTGCCTAGAGGTAGACTTATAGTAAGGAAATATAGCTTTAGGCTAGCATAGTGGTAGGCTAAGCTCTTAGGCCCGTGTAAATTCAAATTAAAAATAAAATACTGCTAGTTATTAAATAGTTAATCTTGAGTTAATAATTTCAATAACTTTAGGATTTTGGCAGATTGCACACAGCACAGTGCAGTAGTGCATAGTTTTACTTTTTAAGCAGTAGCACTGAAGAGAACTTCCTCTAATTTTTTTGTCTTTAATTCGTTTTTCCTTTTTTTTATTTTTATTTTTTTATTTTTTTTTTTATAGTTTTTTAAACACTACACTACACTACACTACACTACACTACACACACAACACAAAATTTGAAATGGATCCTCCTTTTGGGACTAAGGAGGGACAAGCTCCATCTACCACCACCACCACCACCACCAGCACCACCACCAGCACCACCACCAGCTCTAAGATGCAGCCTTTGCGTCAGTCTAGTCGGCCAAGTAGGCCAAGCTCTCGCTTATCATTTGGGGAAGCATTGCTTGAAGGATCATCAAGTAAAGGAAAGGCACCAAAAGCAGGCAGTAGTAGTGCGGCTAGGCCCACAAGCTCTATGGTTTTTTACGGAAAGCCTAAAGCACCAGAAGCACGTTCAAAGTTAAAGGGTAGCACAAGTAGTACCAGCCCAGTGACTAAAAAGAAGTGCCTTTTGCCCCAAGCAGCATCTTCCCCATCCACCAGCAGCATGCAAGGTACCAAGCAGAGCCAAATTAGCAGCAAGACTCAGAGGGGTCCCAAACCAAAGCGATCTCATTCCTTTGTAGGGAAAACCACCACCACCACCACCCCCGCCTCTACCACCACTAGTGCTGCGCCTACTGTTCCCACTGGTACCGCCACGCCATGTCCTCCTAGTACCTCTAGCAAGCCACCAAGTCCTTACAAAATTTTTGTAAAGACAGTTAGAGAGAGGGCTACACATAGTGGAACTCCACCTAGCGAGGTAGCAGAGGAGCCTGAGACTGAGAGGCCAAGTGCAGAGTCTATTCTTCCTGCTTGCACTACTACTAGTCACGAGTCTCACGACGATATCAGTCTTAGCTCCAGCCTAGCAGGAATTCCATTCGATCTGGCTAATGAAGAGCTAGACTATGAGCCAGAGGAAGTAGAGGAGATGAGTGGTCAGGAATCAGATTCCTCAGGGAGCAGTGTCCAAATGACTAGTGCACAATTTTCCCCTGAGCCTCCACCTTCTCCGCTACGATCATCACCATCACCACCACCAGCAGCAGCAGCAAAACCTAGCAAATCTAAAGCAATTAGCAGTCCCACTATGGCCAGTACTGTTACCACCAGTCCCACCACCACTAGTTCTGCCTCTGTTCATCCACCCCGAGCAGTAAGAGCAGCACCCAAGGCACACTCCAAGGCTATGCGCGCCCCAATTTGGGAGCACTTTGAAAATGTTGAAGAAGGGCGCTATGGAAAGTGCAAACATTGTGGGAAGCTAATAAGCAGAGGGAAAGTGTCTGGCCATTTTACCAGTGCTAGCATGAAGCATCACCTCAGCACTCAACACAACGCTGTGCTATTGGGGAAAGATGCAGAGGTAAAACTTAGTGCAGGCAGCATAGCTGGTGGCCGTGGAAAAACCCCAACAGCTTCTTCTTCTGAGCCAATAGCAGCAGCAGCAGCAGCAGCAACTAGTGCTGGCAGCCAGAGACCAAGGCAGGTTGGAGCACTGCATGCCCAGCCCACCCTGGAAGAATTTGGGGCATTCCACTCCAAGAGAACGATGCCCAAACAGCAGGCCAATAAAGTAACGCGACTTATTGGTCAGTTCATTGCTGTTGGAGGGGCATCCTTCTCCATGATTGAAGGGGAGCCTTTCAAACAATTGATGGCGGCTGTGGCTCCACAATACACAGTTCCGTCACGTTCCACTTTCAGCAGGAACATTGTCCCCTCGCTGTATCGGTCCTGTGTTGCAGCAGTGAAAGAGGAGCTTTCCAAGGCTGCTGGTCAGTGTGTTCATTTCACTACAGATTTGTGGAGTGCACCTAGCGCCCAGCATGCCTTTCTTTCTTTGACAGCACACTGGTGGCAGCCCGGTGTGTCTAAGGAAGTTGCTGCAGCAGGCTACCGATCATTCCTTCTCCATGCAGAAGTGATGGATGAAAAGCACACTTCCCAAAATATTCTGCATGCGATTAGGAAAATGTTTAGCCTTTGGGTGGGAGCAGAGGCGGGCACCAATGTTGAAGTTGGTTTTGTGGTAACTGACGGAGGTGCCAATATGGTGAAAGCGCTGCGAGATGGTCATATTGTTGGTGTGCGCTGTGCAGCCCACATCATCCATCTTGTAGTGAAGGCAGCAATGTCAGAAGGAACTAATGTGGCAGCAGTAGTTCTGTCCCGCTGCAGAAAGATCGCTGGGCACTTTCACCATAGTGTTAAGGCTAGCCAACTTTTGAGGGAAGAGCAAGAGAGGTCAGGTCTTCCCGTACACTGCCTACGTCAGGATGTCAGTACACGGTGGAACTCCACGTTAGACATGCTAGAGAGGATTTTGGAGCAGCAGAGGGCAATCCATAATCTTGCCTCAGAGCACAATATTGGGATTACCTCTCCATTGAATAGGGAGGATTGGACAGTGATCGCCCAGCTAGTGGCAGTCCTTAAACCATTCAGGGATGCCACAGAAAATTTAAGCTCAAACACTGCCAGTCTGGCCCAGGTAATCCCAGTGTTCTCCCATCTAGGCAGCAAGATGGATGTGTTCCTTGGAAACCGTGAGGCTGTTCAAGGTGGCACTCTACATCCTGACGTAGCAGCCATAGTCAGGAAGCTGAAGGATCTGCTAAAAGTACACCTTCGCAAGCGAATGGAAGAGAGTCCCGAAATGATGCTAGCGTGCCTTTGTGATCCAAGAATTAAGGGAAAGCTAGCTTTGAAATTCAATGTTCTCAGTAGCTACCGGGAGCAATTGGTCAACAAGGTGCGTGACTGGCAGCGTAAAATGGGAATGCTGTCCGAGGAGGGTGAGGTGCAGGAGGAGGAAGAGATGATGTGGTCTGCTACCCCTAGCAGCAGCATCAGCAGCAGTGCCACAAGCAGCACAACACAGCTGAGTGGAGCAGCTGCGTTTTGGGAAGAGGCACTTGGCAGTATAGTTGGACCATCTGACAGAGCTAGCAGCAGAAAGGAGAGTAGTGCTGCTGAAATGGTCAAACTTTACCTCTGTGAAGTTCCTTCTGCTCCTAATGTTGATCCTCTTAGCTACTGGGATGAAAAGAAGAGTGTGTGGCCTGCACTCTCATGGGTTGCGCAGCAGCTTCTATCATGTCCGCCAACCACTGTTCAAAGTGAGCGCGTGTTTTCTATGACTGGAAACATACTGAGTCCACAGCGCTCACGCATGGCACCTCATCTGATGGAGCAGATTGCCTTTCTTAAATTCAATCTGCCCAAATTGGGTTACCCAGCTCTTAGCTTGGAAAGTTAAATTTTTTCTCTCTAATGTTTAAGGTAGTTTCTCCCCCTGGTTGCACTTGCTGCGGTGTGGCAATGCCTGCTACCTCCGCTGGTGTAGCCAATTTACGCTAGGGCCTAGTGTCTGAGCTCTGTAAGTCCGCTCCCAAACGCCTAGGACTGACAGTCTTTGGATGCTTTGCCCTGGGGTGAAACAGGTGAGTGGGTCGTCAATTGCCCACTCATTCACCTTTTTCCGTTTCCAACGCTGCTGCTGGTGGTGGTGCCAGTATCTTTTGCCAGTTCGCTTCCTGGCTGAAATCATGCCTCAGATGTCCCTAATGGAAAGGGTAGTTTCTCCCCCCTGGTTGCACTTGCTGCGGTGTGGCAACGCCTGCTACCTCCGCCGGTGTAGCTAGCTTATGCTAGGGCCTTGTGTCTGAGTTCTGTAGGTCTGCTCCCAAACGCCAAGGACTGACAGTGCTTGGATGCTTTGCCCTGGGGTGAAACAGGTGAGCGGGTCGTCAATTGCCCACTCATTCGCCTTTCCCAATTCTGCTGCTGCTGGTGGTGGTGCCAGTGTCTCTCTTCAATGCCAGTTCGCTTCCTGGCTAGTGTCATGCCTCGAATGTCCCTGATGGTAAGGGTAGTTTCTCCCCCCTGGTTGCACTTGTTGCGGTGTGGCAACGCCTGCTACCTCCGCCGGTGTAGCCAGCTTACGCTAGGGCCTTGTGTCTGAGCTCTGGAAGTCCGCTCCCAAACGCCAAGGACTGACAGTTTTTGGATGCTTTGCCCTGGGGTGAAACAGGTGAGCGGGTCGTCAATTGCCCACTCATTCGCCTTTTCCAATGCTGCTGCTGCTGCTGCTGGTGGTGGTGCCAGTGTCTCTTCTCTGCCAGTTCGCTTCCTGGCTAGTGTCATGCCTCAAATGTCCCTTATGGTAAGGGCAGTTTCTCCCCCCTGGTTGCACTTGCTGCGGTGTGGCAACGCCTGCTACCTCCGCCAATGTAGCCAGCTTACGCTAGGGCCTTGTGTCTGAGCTCTGGAAGTCCGCTCCCAAACGCCAAGGACTGACAGTGTTTGGATGCTTTGCTCTGGGGTGAAACAGGTGAGTGGGTCGCCAATTGCCCACTCATTCGCCTTTCCCAATTCTGCTGCTGCTGCTGCTGGTGGTGGTGCCAGTGTCTCTTCGATGCCAGTTCGCTTCCTGGCTAGTGTCATGAATCAAATGTCCCTAATGGTAAGGGCAGTTTCTCCCCCCTGGCTGCCTCTGTCTGCGGTGTGGCAACGCCTGCTACCTCCGCCGGAGTGGCCAGCTTACGCTAGGGCCTTGTGTCTGAGCTCTGGAAGTCTGCTGCCAAACGTTTAAGACTGACAGTGTTTGGGTGCTTTGCCCTGGGGTGAAACAGGTGAGTGGGTCGCCAATTGCCCACTCATTCGCCTTTCCCATTTTTCAATGCTGCTGCTGGTGGTGGTGGTGGTGCCAGCATCTCTTCTCTGCCAGTTCGCTTCCTGGCTAGAGTCATGCCCAAAATGTCCCTAGTGGTAAGGGCAGTTTCTCCCCTCTGGCTGCGTCTGTTTGCGGTGTGGCAACGCCTGCTACCTCCGCCGGAGTGGCCAGCTTACGCTAGGGCCTTGTGTCTGAGCTCTGGAAGTCTGCTGCCAAACGTCTAAGACTGACAGTGTTTGGGTGCTTTGCCCTGGGGTGAAACAGGTGAGCGGGTCGCCAATTGCCCTCTCATTCGCCTTTCCAATTTTTCAATGCTGCTGGTGGTGGTGGTGGTGGTGGTGGTGGTGGTGCCAGCATCTCTTCTCTGCCAGTTCGCTTCCTGGCTAGAGTCATGCCCAAAATGTCCCTAATTGTAAGGGCAGTTTCTCCTCCCTGGCTGCCTCTGTCTGCGGTGTGGCAACGCCTGCTACCTCCGCCGGAGTGGCCAGCTTACGCTAGGGCCTTGTGTCTGAGCTCTGGAAGTCTGCTGCCAAACGTCTAAGACTGACAGTGTTTGGGTGCTTTGCCCTGGGGTGAAACAGGTGAGCGGGTCGCCAATTGCCCTCTCATTCGCCTTTCCAATTTTTCAATGCTGCTGGTGGTGGTGGTGGTGGTGGTGGTGCCAGCATCTCTTCTCTGCCAGTTCGCTTCCTGGCTAGAGTCATGCCCAAAATGTCCCTAATTGTAAGGGCAGTTTCTCCCCCCTGGCTGCCTCTGTCTGCGGTGTGGCAACGCCTGCTACCTCCGCCGGAGTGGCCAGCTTACGCTAGGGCCTTGTGTCTGAGCTCTGGAAGTCTGCTGCCAAACGTCTAAGACTGACAGTGTTTGGGTGCTTTGCCCTGGGGTGAAACAGGTGAGTGGGTCGCCAATTGCCCACTCATTCGCCTTTTCAATGCTGCTGCTGGTGGTGGTGCCAGCATCTCTTCTCTGCCAGTTCGCTTCCTGGCTAGAGTCATGCCCAAAATGTCCCTAATGGTAAGGGCAGTTTCTCCCCCCTGGCTGCCTCTGTTTGCGGTGTGGCAACGCCTGCTACCTCCGCCGGAGTGGCCAGCTTACGCTAGGGCCTTGTGTCTGAGCTCTGGAAGTCTGCTGCCAAACGTCTAAGACTGACAGTGTTTGGGTGCTTTGCCCTGGGGTGAAACAGGTGAGTGGGTCGCCAATTGCCCACTCATTCGCCTTTTCAATGCTGCTGCTGGTGGTGGTGCCAGCATCTCTTCTCTGCCAGTTCGCTTCCTGGCTAGTGTCATGCCTCAAATGTCCCTAATTGTAAGGGCAGTTTCTCCCCCCTGGCTGCCTCTGTCTGCGGTGTGGCAACGCCTGCTACCTCCGCCGGAGTGGCCAGCTTACGCTAGGGCCTTGTGTCTGAGCTCTGGAAGTCTGCTGCCAAACGTCTAAGACTGACAGTGTTTGGGTGCTTTGCCCTGGGGTGAAACAGGTGAGCGGGTCGCCAATTGCCCTCTCATTCGCCTTTCCAATTTTTCAATGCTGCTGGTGGTGGTGGTGGTGGTGGTGGTGCCAGCATCTCTTCTCTGCCAGTTCGCTTCCTGGCTAGAGTCATGCCCAAAATGTCCCTAATTGTAAGGGCAGTTTCTCCCCCCTGGCTGCCTCTGTCTGCGGTGTGGCAACGCCTGCTACCTCCGCCGGAGTGGCCAGCTTACGCTAGGGCCTTGTGTCTGAGCTCTGGAAGTCTGCTGCCAAACGTCTAAGACTGACAGTGTTTGGGTGCTTTGCCCTGGGGTGAAACAGGTGAGTGGGTCGCCAATTGCCCACTCATTCGCCTTTTCAATGCTGCTGCTGGTGGTGGTGCCAGCATCTCTTCTCTGCCAGTTCGCTTCCTGGCTAGTGTCATGCCTCAAATGTCCCTAATTGTAAGGGCAGTTTCTCCCCCCTGGCTGCCTCTGTCTGCGGTGTGGCAACGCCTGCTACCTCCGCCGGAGTGGCCAGCTTACGCTAGGGCCTTGTGTCTGAGCTCTGGAAGTCTGCTGCCAAACGTCTAAGACTGACAGTGTTTGGGTGCTTTGCCCTGGGGTGAAACAGGTGAGCGGGTCGCCAATTGCCCTCTCATTCGCCTTTCCAATTTTTCAATGCTGCTGGTGGTGGTGGTGGTGGTGGTGGTGCCAGCATCTCTTCTCTGCCAGTTCGCTTCCTGGCTAGAGTCATGCCCAAAATGTCCCTAATTGTAAGGGCAGTTTCTCCCCCCTGGCTGCCTCTGTCTGCGGTGTGGCAACGCCTGCTACCTCCGCCGGAGTGGCCAGCTTACGCTAGGGCCTTGTGTCTGAGCTCTGGAAGTCTGCTGCCAAACGTCTAAGACTGACAGTGTTTGGGTGCTTTGCCCTGGGGTGAAACAGGTGAGTGGGTCGCCAATTGCCCACTCATTCGCCTTTTCAATGCTGCTGCTGGTGGTGGTGCCAGCATCTCTTCTCTGCCAGTTCGCTTCCTGGCTAGTGTCATGCCTCAAATGTCCCTAATTGTAAGGGCAGTTTCTCCCCCCTGGCTGCCTCTGTCTGCGGTGTGGCAACGCCTGCTACCTCCGCCGGAGTGGCCAGCTTACGCTAGGGCCTTGTGTCTGAGCTCTGGAAGTCTGCTGCCAAACGTCTAAGACTGACAGTGTTTGGGTGCTTTGCCCTGGGGTGAAACAGGTGAGCGGGTCGCCAATTGCCCTCTCATTCGCCTTTCCAATTTTTCAATGCTGCTGGTGGTGGTGGTGGTGGTGGTGGTGGTGCCAGCATCTCTTCTCTGCCAGTTCGCTTCCTGGCTAGAGTCATGCCCAAAATGTCCCTAATTGTAAGGGCAGTTTCTCCCCCCTGGCTGCCTCTGTCTGCGGTGTGGCAACGCCTGCTACCTCCGCCGGAGTGGCCAGCTTACGCTAGGGCCTTGTGTCTGAGCTCTGGAAGTCTGCTGCCAAACGTCTAAGACTGACAGTGTTTGGGTGCTTTGCCCTGGGGTGAAACAGGTGAGTGGGTCGCCAATTGCCCACTCATTCGCCTTTTCAATGCTGCTGCTGGTGGTGGTGCCAGCATCTCTTCTCTGCCAGTTCGCTTCCTGGCTAGAGTCATGCCCAAAATGTCCCTAATGGTAAGGGCAGTTTCTCCCCCCTGGCTGCCTCTGTTTGCGGTGTGGCAACGCCTGCTACCTCCGCCGGAGTGGCCAGCTTACGCTAGGGCCTTGTGTCTGAGCTCTGGAAGTCTGCTGCCAAACGTCTAAGACTGACAGTGTTTGGGTGCTTTGCCCTGGGGTGAAACAGGTGAGCGGGTCGCCAATTGCCCACTCATTTGCCTTTCCCATTTCCTTTTCCATTTCATTATTTTCCTTCTGATACACAACCAACCAAACATAACACACACAATAACACATATAACACATATAACACACAGTGACATCACACATAACACACATACACACACACTTACAATGCACAAAACACAAGGACCTTTTCCTTGTTATTTGCCCTGGCCTTCACTCACTAATAGCATTACATTAACACTATAACTCACACTTCACCCTATAACATTTTTCCATCCACATACCTGCCAACAGACCCAACTTTTTCAGGGACAGTCCTGCTTTTTTCCAGTCCTGTCCCATCTAATTTAGCTAAACTAGGTATGCAAAATGCAAATACACATAGGTAGTTATAGCTCGGTAGGTAACGCTACTATAAACATTTAATAAATATAATCAAGTACTAAATAATAAATCTAACTTTAAAATACATTTAAATAAACCCCTATTTTTTTTTAAAAAAAAACATTAAAATTTAATTATTATTATTTAGACATAATCCATCTTTAACCAAACCAGTGCACTGCTACTAATCTTAAACATAACCGTACATTAACCCTAAGCTATTTTTTAGTTCTTGTCCAACATTTTTCCATCAGCATACCTGCCAACACACCCAAGATTTTGGTGGACAGTCCTGCTATTTTCCAGTCCTGTCCAATAAGTAAGTTGGGTTGTTGCAAAGTATGCCATTGTAAATAGGTAGCAAATGTTAGGCATGTAAAGTGGTCCAAAATCAATTTAAAAATGTAAAATATTCCCTATTCTTTTATTAAACATCTATGGACAGTACACCTCGGTATGTGTGTGCAACTCTATTGGTCGTTTCGGCAGGGGGCTCGCCTGCCATCAACGAATGAAGTGCATTCTGCAGTTCTGCAATTCACTCGTTGATGCCAGACCAGCCCCCTGCCGAAACGACCAATAGAGCTGCACACACGTACCTTCACGGCAGCTGCTGCTGCTGTGATGTGTTATTAACCCCGTATTAACCCCTGCTAGGCAACCAGGAGGAAAACGAAGATTAAACGAGCACGAAGAATGTCCGCGAATATTCGCCCGAAGAGAAGACAGGAACGGGCGAATATTCGCGGAATACGAAGATTTTTTTTTCCCCGAAGACGAGCACGAAGACGAACACGAAGAGCCCCCTGGTGCCCAAGTCTACTTTTAATGCAAGTTTACCAGAATTAGATATGAAAATGGGGTCAAAGCCCCACAAACAATATATATAATACATACCCCCTGTTCTGTTACAAGTTTTAGCATTAACATTGACAATATATGGTGTGTGTATGGTGTGTACGGGCTAAATGGGAGACGAGAGATCTCCTCAAATTGACCAATCATGTGTAAAGCAATTTTATCCCAAATTCTACCCTCGGAGGTAGAACAGCACTGGCACCAGGACAGAAGTAGAGCTAGATGTTGCTGTGGGATAGAGTGGCAAAATCTGGACTGTCGCGCACAAAGCAGGACAGTTGGGAGGCATTCGGACAGATGCCCCACATGTCTTGGGGATCCCCTGGAGTGTGGCATGGGGTGAAATACATACAAAGGTAGTATTTTTTTTTTATGAAAGTGGATAGGGGATGGATAGTCAATCTAATTTCAATAAAAGATCTGTCCAGGTGAGGTCCTGTCCACACTTATAACCATAAGTGTATAAAACCAATTCCACTTTGAAGGCTGCTTGAGCCTGCGGGTAACTTGATTGGAACAATTGAAGAACATAATAAAAATGTCTGTTCTAATAAATTCTCATTATCACAGCGCTCATTGAATAATAATTTGGATGTAAAAAGATCATAGCGTCTAGGTGTGTTGGAAATGGCAAAACTATAATTCAGTTATGTCTTTTATTGTACTGTGTTAAATGTGCATAGCTCTACACTACTGTAGTTAAAGTTCAAATACTCCTTATTGGTTTTAACCACTTAAAAGTACGATTTGTTAAAAACGTATTTGGATGGGGCCAGCTAAAAAGCATATTCGCATACCCCCCAAAATTTTAGGCGTCTGAATCTTGGGGCTGGTATGGCCAGAGACATGGCCATCCAACAGTCTTAACAGCCACCCAGCAGCAAGTAACTGCAAAAGTGGGGCAGCCATGCTGGGCAATGCCTGGAATTCAGGACTGCCCCATTAAAATCAGGATGCTTGGTATGTATACAAATTTTCATACCTCCAGGAACTCTCCAGGTTTGACCTGGAGGCTACGTCAATCAGAGCCTTCAGGGCAGCGTTTTATTCCTAGATGGTTGGCAGTGGAGTCTTCTACTGCCCACAATCAAACCAGATTCTGCCCACTAACCATTCAGCACAAAAAAAGAATTATTATTGATTTATTCTTATTGTTCCAGTATTTTCAGCAACAAAGGACTAGCCAAACAGGTCATGCAAATTTCCCGTAATTTCCCATGATCCTTCAGGGAAAACTGTATTGGAATCTTGTCTGTGTATGAACACCTACTACATACAATCTGAACACTGAAAAGAAAAAAAGAAAGAGGTTGGAAATAACATAGTCCATAGTGCCAGTCCTTTAAGATGCAAAATTCTTTAAGATTTAAAGTAAAATACATAGATATTTTGTAGTTAAAGAAAGCCAGGAAAGTAAATCCTTCTGGATTACCATTTTATTAAAATGGAAGATTAATGACAAACGTTTAAAATGTTAAATGGTTATACCATGAAGCATATACCTTTTGGGGATAAATGCAATATCAATATTGCTCAACCATTAAATAAGAAAAATACTAAAAAAACAGTAGTTTAGCTTACTTAAAACAGAATAAACAATCAATGTCTTTCATAATTATAAGAAACAAGGTTTTATGCCTGTCAATATGCACAAATATGTTTCGTCTTTCTCCCCATCATCTTTCCCTTCTGTCTTCTTCTCTCCTCTCGCTCTACTCTTCTAGCATGATCTTCTCCCTCTTCTGTCCCCACCCTCCTCTTTCACGCTCTCTTTTTACTTCCCTTTCTCTTCTCCCTTATGGTCATTTTTTTTTTTTGCATCACCTCCCATGGCCCAACTCCCTTTTTTCCACAGCTTAAAGACTTTAAGAGCCAAGAAGGTGGACAGTAAGTTTCATTTATGGCTAATCAGGCTACTAAAAAAAGTTTTCAAAAATACTTAGCAGCTTTCTTCAAAGTTTTCGCTTAATATATTGTTTTCAGGCAGGTGCATATTAGCTGTTTGTGTGTGTTCTAGCTCTTTTATCTTAATCCAATCTACTAGACACACAACCTGACTTGACCCCTTATCATGCTGTCTATGTAATCCAATAGAATGGATCATTGTTAATCACCCAGATATTTTGACTAATGAAACTGTCTATGGGGGACAGGACTACATTAGCATTGTCTCCCTAAGGGGATATTCAGCCCCTTCCCTCCCAGACCCAAGGCAAAGGTCGGCCAGATCCTCTAGGATCTCCTCTGATGGGAAGACCCACTGAAGCCTTCAAGGGGACCTGGCTCCGCTGTGACATTTTCAACGTGACCCTAATCAATACCATTTAATTTTATGTTCTAGTTAAAAGCGTGGTACTACAGATCTCTATTCTAGGCTTTTTAATTTGTATATTATAAGTGGGTATTGATCTCTTATTTTTGTGCTGACACCAAATCGTGACTCTCGGAATTTTGTTTTTTGCAGATTCATTTAATTAGAGTGAGAGAATGAGAATCCAATATGTCAGCTCAGGTCCCAAAATAAATAAAAAATGACTCCACGTTTATCTGATATGACTGGGTTCTAGGTCCCAATGAAAGACTTGATAAATATTCAATATGGCGCTAGCTGACACCAAATGAACACAAGGGGACGTTCTGTCAAAAATGTTTATTGCAGTCCCTAGACCAAGTACAAGCATACGTTGAAGTACAATCATATATTTTATTTAAAGGCAATAGTCAAAAGATAAAATCAATCAAGCTGCAGCTGTGTGTCGGGGGAAGGGAGAAAGCGATGAGGTAGTATAAGAACTCCACCAAGGTTACTTGATAAGTCCCTGCCGCCGACACACAAAAAATAAAAAAAATATATAACCACATATCATAGATGATATGATAATCCTCATAAATAGCAAAGTTCATGGAAGAGCTACAACATTAATATTAAGAATTTATCTATGAGGAGCATTCAGCTAATTTCGTCACTCTGGAGAAAAATCAAGATTCGCATGAGGCCTTTACAGGCAAAATCTTCCCCTCACTGGATGCGGGAGAAAAGAAGCCACTGACTACGATTAGAGGCACTATAATCCTATTTTAGGTAGAGAAATGCGTTCTTCAAAGTAAGGGCTGTAAATCTTGGGATTGCGTTGCCTGTGAAGGTGGTCATCACAACTACCGCATTCGCTCAATTATAAGACAGCCCTGATTATAAGACGATCCCCCAAAATGTAAATATTAATTTAGAAAAAAAAGAAAAAGCCTGAATATAAGACTACCCTATAGAAAAAAAAGTTTTATTAGGAAATATTAATTCTCATGTAAACTATTTTTTTCATATTTAATCAAAACTATAATTTTTCTTATTTCCTTTGCCATCCTGCCCCCCAGGTTATGCACATCTGCCCCACGGCTTGCTACTCTGCCCCACCCTGATGTCTTATACCCCTAAATGTCACTCTGCCTGATATGCCACTTTGCCCCCCCCTATATGCCACTTCGCCCCCCAGATATGCCTTATACACCCTATTTGCAACTCAGCCTCCCTGATATGCCTTTTACCCCCCTATTTACCACCGTGCCCCTCAGATATGCCTTATTCTCCCCTATATGCCAATCTGCCCCCAATTATAACCCCCCCTATATCCCCCCCAATTTACCGATGCATCCCTAGACTTATCCCCAGACTCCCTTGAGTCAAGTGGGGGCAGCCAGTGGACGTCTGTGCGATGTGCGCTGACAACCTCTGCTGCTGCCCGGTACTTCCGCCGGTGCTTCTATGGTGGAGCACCGGCGGAAGGTCATGACACGCCGGGACTCCGTCATAAAAGCCCCGGTGGAAGTGCCGATAGCAGCAGAGGTTGTCTGAGGAACCTCTGGGTCCCCTGCAGACCTATTTGAGGTCTGATTATAAGATGACCTCGAATATAAGAACATTTGCTCTGAAAAAACCTTGTCTTATAATCGAGGAAGTATGGTAATGTCTAGAAAATAAACTTTTTGGCAACAAAGGATGTTGAGCGCCTATAAAATCATGATTTTCCTCTCTTTGCCGTGAACAATTGGTGTGTGCTTAACGTGGGGTTTTTTGCCTTCATCAGGATAAATGCGAGAACCCCAGCCTAAATACACCATTGGCTTTAGAAGGAATTCCATATCAATCATGGAAACATTTAAACAAATCAGATTATTATAAGTGTTCCATTTTTATAAAAAAATTGTTTTGTAAAAGTTTCAGAGCAACAGATTTGAACTTCTCTACAAGTTAAGAAAAAGTTAAAAAAAATAATTTGAAAAAAAAAAAATAGACCAGGAGAGGAGGCCAGATGGATCATGAGGAATATAACGCTTTAAACGCATGAGAAGGGTAACATTAGTTCTGTTGTTTAAAATATGTTGAGCGCTGCTGCTCTACTTTTAAAAGGAAAAAAACTAACACAACATATGGACTTGTTTCTGCTCCGTTGATTAACGTTGATTTCTAATCGTTGACTGTTGCATTTTAATTAGCTGCGGTACAGCAACACGTCCTGTTTACATTCTTTATTATATTAATTACTGTATGTCCAAGCCATTTTTTTATTTTATTGTTTTAAAGCTCTAAATAAAAATAGTGGCGCTGTCGTCATAGCAACTAGCCCAATAGTCAATGGAAGATACCGTAGTTACTTTACTTCCTGGGGATCTCTACAGTTGGTACAGCAAGACCAAAATATACACCTATTCAAATTGCACCTCTATTTTAAGTTTTTACATGAAGGTATACATTTTTATAGTTTATAGACTGTATTATTTCCCAGGCAGCCTCTGTGAAGTCTATGGTAGTGTTGTTGAGCCAGTACTGGAGCTGAGTGGCAGGAGTACACCACGCGGCAAGTGGTGGTGTATTCTGGCCTGGGAAAGGGTGATCTGGGAGGTCACAAAACGGGGAGACAATCACCCTTTTGGACGACCGGGCTCCCTGTAGCACAGTGGCGTCTCCAGGTTTCATATTTAGGGGGGGCACATGGGGGGCCAGGGACCAAAGTAGGGGGGCCAATTATAAAACGGTACATATACACTATATATATATATATATATATATATATACACACACACACACACACACGTTAGACGTGCATTTTTAACTACATAATATGCACTTATCTCTTTGAAGTAAAGACTGTGATTAAAATATGATTTCAAAATAACAGCTAAAGTGACAGTTATTTTTCATTATTTAATATTAGCCCCTGCTGACAATATATATAAATATTAGACCCTGCTGCAGATATATAGAAATATTACACCCTGCTGCAGATATATATTAATATTAACCCCTGCTGCGGATATATATTAATATTAGCCCCTGCTGCGGATACATACTTATATTATACCCTGCTGCCGATATACATAGAAATTATACCCTGCTGCCAACATATATTAATATTAGCCCCTACTGCCGATATATATTATTAGTCCCTGCAGCCAATATATATAAATATTAGCCCCTGCAGCCAATATTTATTGATAATAGGCCCTGCAGCCGATATATATAAACATTAGTCCCAGCTTCCGATATATATTAATATTAGCCCCTGCTGCCAATATATATTAATATTAGACCCTGCTGCCAATATATTTGCCACACTGGCTGCAGATCAGGGGAAGACAGTGAGAGTCAGTGCAGTGTTCCCTCCTTCTGACTGCACCGTGACATTGAGAGGTCCTCTCCCCTGTAATCATCCCCAGAGTCCCTTTGTCCCCTCATTCACTAAACCATAGCGCTCTTTTACTTACACCCTGTAGTTCAGGTATAGATCAAATAAACAACACATGGAAACAGCACATGCAACTGAATGAGATTAAAAAAAACCTTGTATTTGCAGGTATACATAAATAATGTATGGAAACATAGCATTGCAGGTATAAACCAACAGAACACACAAACCCAGCATTGCAGGTATATATCAACTGGAAATCACATGTACACTCAGCACTGAAGGTTTAGATCAAATAATCAACACATGGAAACAGCACTCCAGGTATTGATCAACTGAATAAGACATGCAAATCCTATATTTGCAGGTAAACATTAATAATGTATGGAAATATAGCCGATACAGATGAACAGAATGACACAAAACCCAGCTTTGCAGATATAAATCAATTGGAAATTACATATAAACTCTGCATTAAAGGTATAGATAAACCCCCCTAAATTACAGGCATAGATCACTGGTCACACACCCCAAAGCCAGCCCTGGTGTCCACACTGCCCACATAGAACCTGACCAGCACCTAAGTTACACATTATGTCAACTTTGTCCCCAAACAGCTGAACGTACGCCGTTTTTGTCCCATAAAGACCTCTCCCTCCCAATCTATCCTATCTACCCCCTCTCCCTCCCAATCTATCCTATCTACCCCCTCTCCCTCCCAATCTATCCTATCTACCACATCTCCCTCTCTATCTACCACATCTGCCTCCCAATCTATCCTATATACCCCCTCTCCCTCCCAATCTATCCTATGTACCCCCCTCTCCCTCCCAATCTATCCTATGTACCCCCCTCTCCCTCCCAATCAATCCTATCTACCCCCTCTCCCTCCCAATCAATCCTAACTATCCCCTCTCCCTCCCAATGTATCCCATCCACCCCCATCTCCCTCCCAATCTACCCCCTCTCCCTCCCAATCTATCCTTATCTACCCCTTCTCACTTCCTATCTACCTCTTCTCTCTAACCCCCTCCTAACTTTCTAACCCCCCCTTTGAAGTTCACTTACCTTGGGCTTGTCCAGCGGTGAGATCGCGAGGTCTCTGTATCCCTGGTTCTGCCGGCTTCACTGCTGGGCGCCGGATATGACGACATATACCGGCGCTCGGCTTGAAATGCCGGCACTGCGAACCAGGAAGAGGCCTCGCGGTCGCGGAGAAGAGTGAGAGGCGCCGAACGGTTGCTCAGAACTTATTCCTCAGCAACCGCTCGGCGCCTCTCACTCTCTCCTCCGGGTCTATTAAAAAAAAAAAAAAGCCGGCGTTTCAATTGGGGGGGCACACCGGGGGGCACAGCATGATGTAGGGGGGGCCATGGCCCCCTCTGGCCCCCCCCTGCCGACGCCACTGCTGTAGCACCACTCTTCAAGGGGCCGTTTAAAAGGCAAATCTCTCCACATGGTCCAGTAACACTATGGAGAACCGTGTCCAGTTGGCACTTCCACCCTTTAAGGGGTTTAAGGATACGCTGGGTAGTTATATTATATTCTGGGGCAGAGCAGTAAGGATGGCGGAGCTCAGGGGGTGCCTAGTGGTGCCGCCATGAGTTAGAAGGTAGATACGCCACTTGTGGCGGGAGACATGTTTCTGCCGAACGCATCTCCTTCAACCCAAGTAGTGGGGTGGCGGAGGACCAAATGTATGTGGAGGATTACGCAGAAGCTGTCTCCTTATAGGAAGCAGTAAGGGTGTGTGTCCGAGTTAATGAGACGGGGATTGCCACTCATACAGGGAGGTCTGGATTTGTGGTGGGGAACAGTAGTCTCTTACATAGTTCGTAGGTATGGTAATTTTAACTACTTGTTATGGGATCTACATGTTTATTCCACCCCGTAAAACTACTCCTCTCTTTTGATGGAAGCTGATTGTATCAGGATGAGGGATCACAGTAAACAGGACAGAGAAGTGGAATTTAGCTCTTAATCTTTACATTTTTAAGCAAAATAAGTTTAAAACAAAAAGTAAAAGGTACCTGTGTTTTTTACGAGTACATTTGATTATCTAGGAGCTGTGTAAGTGACAGATTCTCTTAGATTTCTGTTTTGTAGCATTTACCAGAAAAACATTTCTCGCACGTGAGAAAATGAGTTTTGTTCCTTTTTTGAATATACATTTGAGTTCATTTGTTGATTTATTCTCAAAAACCGAAAGCACAAATTTAAGAGCGTGTATCAAGCCAAATATGCCCCAAGATTACCGCAAAACTGTAAACTTCATACTTTTCTTTTACTTTTTCTCCAAAACTTACGAGCAGCTGGAGAAAAGAGTTTAACGTGAAAATGGTGTCCAAAAATAATGGATTGAATTTATCATTGTAATTTCTCCCAGACAGGGTGGTTTTCACATAGGAATAAGGTGTGAATTATGAGCAAGTCATCGTTTCTGCCGTGAGAACGGGTTTCCTTAGCTCACGATTATTCATATTGGAAGTAATAGTAGAAATTCATATTGAGGCAGGGAAAAATAATATGTCATGCTCATAACCCAACCAATGAAGAACTAGATTGTCTGCAGTTTATATATGAATTGTTGGAGTATACATGCACATCTCAGGACTTCTTGGGACGGGTCATTATTTACAAAAACAAAAGTAATAAAGGAAAAAAGCTACTTCTGGTCTCCATGTCTGTAAACATTCAGCATTATCTCCTGAAACCCAGGGTTTTCGCCCCAATCTCAAGGTGGATGGGTACATTCTCAGGGTCGCACATTCTAAAGTTGACTCTTAAAGTTCTACTCAAATTAAGTGATATCTTAGCATCCCAGCTGGCACTTTTATAACTGGTATATCATAGCGGCAATCCCTGCTTGAATACAGGTGACTTAATTGAAGAATTATTACCACCTGAATCACTGATCAAGCAGTACTGTTGCATGCAGAATGCCCCTGAAAATGTAAAGTGCCCCGTTTCTAGAGCAGTGTTTTTCATGCAATTGCTGCATAGTAAGAAAAGGTAAAACAGGACAGTGATTCTTGTAGAAAGAATTCTTGTCCTCCATTTTTCAGTCTAGCCGTGGGGGTCTAAAGGTATCTATAGGTTTAACGATATCATTGCGGGAGGTACTCTGGCCTCTTCTCAATACCCAATACAGAACAGGTTCATGCCCTATAGCGAAGCATCGTATAAGAGAGATAAGGTGTTGGCTTTCCCAAGGATTCCAACCTATCATGACCACAGATCCCAATTAGAGAAGTCAAAATATCCAAAGACGGAGCAAGCTAGTTACAATGTACCTAAATGTTGTAGAAACTTTAAAGAAAGTTTTGTTTAGGTGGTACCTGGTCAATGAATAAATATTTATACTATGGTCTCCAACCATTGCTCAGGGGGGGTGCAGCCGGAAAATGTTTGGCAGTGCCTTGACATTTGTGTATTTTGGATACATGTGTTCCACCTTACATCCCTGTTGACCTGAATTTGGTTGCCGCCGATCCCGTTGGTTGTCCCTTTTTAATAAAAATATACAGTTAGATTTCATCGTCAGAGAAGTTGAATATTGACACTGGAAGAAACTTAGTTCCTCATCTGTAGTAGATGTTAAGTAGGCATTGTCCCAATTCCACATTATAAATTAAATAACATTTCAAGTACACAGGAAACCTTTAAAATGAGTAATGTTGGGGACAGCCTTTTTAGGGATATGGAGTGAGTTCTTCTATCTTTATATAATACTGAAATGTCATTAAAGAGAGAGCTGCCAGTTTGCATCAAAATCAAGGAACATTCTCTATGCAATTAGAGGAATAAACCAATTTGTGGCTATTTTTGTTCACACTGTTCTGCCCATATGGTATTTATTTCAGATTTCAGTGATATACCAAGGTTTTGTTCAATGCAATAAATTATGTGACCTTTTATCATGGCGTGACCATGGTTGGTCAAAACATCCATAATAGGACCACTCATGATTATTGCAAGCCCCTTTAAATTAAGTGTAATGGTGCAAGATGGCGGAAGGGTATCATTTACCCTAGCAGGGGTCTGGGAGAATTTTTATTTGCCTCTGTGCAGTAGAATGTACATCTTTGTTATAAAGCTAAAAAAAAAAGTCTGACTTCTAGATACTTTACTGTAAGTTCTTTTTTCAGCAATAGTTTTCAGTCAAATCTAAAAATTGCCTGGTTTCTCTGCTTTTTGATGCTTCAGTGATTTTTCCTTCTAAAGCAGGTGTCTCTAAAAATATCGGATTAGCATTCCTTCCTCCCTCTCCTGTCTTATTCACGTACAGAACCGTGGAGCGTGATTTTAGTTTACTGCATAAATTAAGCGGAACAGATAGGATATCCCTCAGACAGCCTCAGATGTAGACATCAAACACAAGGCTTTGTTAGGCAGAAGGAATAATCCCAAAATAAGACTTATTGATCAATGGTGATGTGGAACGGGGCAAAGATCATAGACAGTACAGGAGCTCTTCTAGCTCAATATTTGGCAGGCTTGCTGCCGGGTTTGAACAGAGTAGGAGAGTGGACAAGGAAATAGCAGACAAAGCCGAAGCATCAAATATACGTCACATATATCTCTTTGCTCAGTATCCCTGTGGTCCTAACATCATCTTCGACTTCTCCTACCTAACATGGAACAAGACTGAGACAGACTTGGAGTCCCTGGCAGCCCCAAGCCACCATCTGCCAAAGATAGGATGGAGGACAAATGATCAGCTTTAAAGTCCAAACTTACTAATTAATACTTTCAATAAACACGAGGCTATAGTACTGTATTTTGGCCAAAGCTCATACTCTCATCTGACCCATCAAGGAAACCCCATGAGAGGTAAGTCTTAATTTACATATGAGCAACATGAACAAAATTAACGGGGTAAGAAAAAGAAAAAACGATAAAGATTAAGAATCATCATGTAAAGGAAAACCTAAAAATCATAAAGGAAAAATCAGAAACCAAAGGATAGCTTGGACAGAGAAAATAAAATATCATTACCAAATGACCAGAACAAAGGTATTCATAAACAACTGTAACAATATGTGGCGCAAAATGCAAGTTCATATGAGGTTATCTTAGGGCAAAATGGCAAATTTGGAGGATGTTCTCAGGGAGGTCATGTCCACAGAGTTGAGGGGGCGAAGAGAGAAGAACAAGAGGATGAAAAGCAAGAAGCTGCGACACACCGAAGCGGTCAGCAGAAATGAGAGACAGAATGTGGCCATGAGTGTGAGAGAATATGAATGAAAGTGTGAGATAATATGAATGAAAGTGTGAGAGAGTGGGAATGAAAGAGCCTGCAAATTTTGGACAAAAATCTTACATTTTGGGACGAAATTGTGCCATTCGTAGGAATCCGAATGCACAAGTCTAGTGACCAGTGACTTTGTAGCATTGTTCAAAATACAAAAACATGTCTAACAGGGGGAGGGCACTGTGTCCCAGAAGGTGAGTTACTTTATATGTAGTAGGGTGTCCCTGTTAGCAGGTGGGTCTCATATCGGGGATGATCCTGTAGTATACATGATGCCCTATACAAGTGGAGTTTCTTGGAACCTAGTACTAATGGAGCACTTATTTATTTATATGATCGGAGGGTTGATTTTCCTAGGCAAGTAAATACTTCTATATAGGACTTAATTGCCATGAGGTGGTGTAGTAGGTCAGTAAGCAGAGTTACTGAAAGATTATGATAGTATTTTATTTGGACAACATGGCCTTTTTGAAGAATTTGCTTTATAATCCTCAGAAACAACTTAGTTCCTAGAATGCCCTATATTTCTTCCCCCTACCACCTGTGATAATAAGGCAGCATATCAGGACTGGCTACAGGAGAATTAGAATGTCTTTTTATGGCTGCAGCCGAAATAGCTCTGTGTTGTTACGTCTGTCCCTATGGTTCAGTAGCTTCAGGAAAATGCAATTTGCACAATCTTATTTGGTGCAGAATATAATTCATGACCTGGTTTGCTTGGGACACATTTATGTTCATCTCAGTGATGCAGTATTTTGTAAGACATTTCTTTTTGAGGTCATTTCAACGGTCTGTGTGGATATCTGTAGAAAAAAAAATTGACTCCCCCGTATATCGCTAGTTTAGAAATTTTTTCCTAAAATGCAGAATTTGCATCTTTTTATATTTAACAAGGCAGCAAAAGGTGTACTTTTTTCTTCCTTTTAGGCAAACTTTTCAGTGCCACATTAAGACCCTGTTGGCTCTCTAGGCACATGGATTTTACCCCCCACACACACAGAAGGACTGTCATGCTACCCGTCCAGACAGTAAGGCTACTGTTGGTGCAACCACCCCGAATCAAAGGGCTAATAAGCGGAGTGATTGCGTGTACATAAATAATTTGTCTAAAAGCATTTATAATTGAAATGTGCAGATACATGAATATCATACGTGTGTGCATGCTAAGTCCATGACAGGTCCCCTTGACCGCCAAAGAAAACTTGGAGTCATCATTCCAACTGTTATGACAAAACCGTTACATCACAATACATAAAGCACATTTCGGTTAGGAGATATAACGGAACAAAATGAGATCATATGAAACAAATCTCAATATAATAGTTTGTCTCATTAAAAATAAGATGTATTTTAGTTCCGTAATGTGCTGGTTTTATTCAGAGCCACTCTGACAATTTCTTAAAGCTCATGAGGGAGGCGGTAATGATACTCATGATAAGTGTTATATCTCAAGGGTTTACGGAATTTCGCTATTATAAGTGTTGTACATTGGGTTTAATCTTCTCCATGTCAGGCAGCTTTAAGGAATGTTAGCCTATTAAGAAGTGTTTTCATGCCTATTAAGAGCTGACGTAGCAGAATCCACATTTAAAGATGCTGTTCCACCTACTCTCCTGAATTTAACACTTTTTTTGAAATAACTGCAGTAATAGAAACATCATTTCTGAGCTCTTCCCAGATCTGCCTTTGATGATGTAATATTCTGTCTCAACATATTTGTATTTTGATTTTAATATGATTAAAACTTTAGAATAAAGAACAGCATGAGAATTCTACTTAGGCTTCTTTGCGTAAAATGCTGGAGGCTGCAATTAATGTTTTACATGAACCTTTAAACCTATGTCCTGGTAGTATTCCCTTTTCTCCAAGCAACTTAGAAACAATGGGCATGGAAATCATATTAAATAAATAGTCCTTCTTGTATTGATTTAGACGGTTTTTGTACAACCTAGAAACATTTGGGGGTCTCCTCAGTCTTCATGATTAGTAAAGGGTCCTCTTCAGCAGGGGTAATGTCAAGTTCAAGATAGAAGGTGAACAGCAGAATGGGTGGCCTCTGTCAGAGTTATGGAAATGGGTGACAACGCAGTACGTCTTGGTGTCCTTTTCTAGAGGGATAGCCTGGGCAAATAATGAAGCATTTCATGCATAGTTGCCAACTGTCCTGATTTGAATGGGATAGTCAAAGCAGCAGGACTTGCTGTATGTAATGTGAGCAGGAATTGGCATCATGCTGCTTATAAACTGAGAACATTCAAGGGTAGGCTATCCAGGTAGCTATACACGAGTAGAATGGGAGTAGTCAACCATTGGGTGTTTTGATGACGCAGAGACAAAAAATCTCCAACTCTCCGTATTGATTTGTCTTTTATCAAACACAAAGCTTTATTCATCAGCAAACACTATATGCTTTAGATTGGGTCAGTCTTCTTGACAGCCTACTAGATATATCTATATCTGTATGTCTGCCTCTATCATGTTTTTTGATTGTTCCTATGTTGCTATGACTTATGGCAAAGATTGAAAACCATGTTATTGCATACTGTCTGTCATTGTACTGTATTGACCCGCCAATAAATACGCCAAAATAGGGCTTCCTTGCAATTGTCCCTTAATTTTATTTAAAGTTATCTCTTTTCCTTTCTATTATATATATATATATATATATATAGCATATTTTGTATTCTAACCAGTAAACCCAGTTATAGTTGTACGTAATGTAATCAACTGTAAAATGCAAGATTGGGACAGAGACATGTATACTTTTAATTCCAATTTCATTAGATGTGTTAACATACCTCCCTTGTTAATTCATAACAACTCAACTGTTGAGTTGAGTTTCCCTTCAGTATTAGCAAACAAGCGAGTCAGACATGTGGCAACAAAAACAAAAATTAGTGAATGAACCCACCTATTGTGACTTTTTGGGCTGTAGAACACTCTAATACATTCATGCTCAGCAACCATTCTGAGTAACTAGAAAAGAGGAGATGGGGAAGGGAGAGAAGTCCTGCTCATTTTTCGCACCATGGTGTCCCTCTTTAACATTTCCAGTGTGTCACTTTACCTTCCTTGCCATACCTCCGAAGAGTCTGTGTTCTTCCAGAACAGTAAGAATTTTCAGAAGCTGTCCAGAGAAGCTGCCCCATTGCAGGCTGTGGGGATCCTGGGCCGGTTGTGAATTCCTGACTTAGGAAGCTGTAAAATCAATGAAGAGCTGAACCGTTGCAGTATAGACCTCCCAAGTGGCCACCTTGCAATGCTCTGCAGCTGAGCTCCTCGGGGTGGCTTTTCAGGCAAGGTGACCACACTCACTCCCACTTCTACCCCCAACCATCCCCATCCATATCCCCCTGGTATACCTTGTTAGACAGGTAGATTATACCCATTCATTTATCATTAAATACATTTTGTTGACACTGAGCTGCACCCGGTAATAATTATTTCCATATCATTTCTATGGGACTTTTTAGGATGTTTCTAAATATTGTTATATCAGATAAGTCCCTCTGCATCCTATTTATCAACCCCGGTCCAGATAATATTTATGGCAAGTTCCAAAGAGCACCTGATTGGTATTTGCCAGTGAATAATTCAATTTCTCTATTTGCAACTCTAGGATACTGGAGAATCTGATTAAATGTCAAAAACCTCCAAAAGACACGAGATAGTACAGATGAATGCGTGCACAGGGGTTTTATTCTGCAATAAAGTGCCGTGACAGCCAGCAAGAAGCGCTGAATAACACTTTAAGGTCTTCTCGCCTTTAAAGGGGCATTTTGTCAACATAAAGTGTCAGTATGAGGTTCTAAGAACATAACATTTTGTTACATTTCCATCCAACAAAGCATTTGTGTTTTCCATGTCAAATTTATTAAAGCAAAACTATCATAAGATGATACAAGAAACTGTATAGGCAAGGTCAGTAGACTATGTAGATGCTGAGATCACATTCATCCGCTTTTGTGGGGGCCATAAAACGCATTTTTTCACACAAAAGGTGTATTCTTCCCCAAAAAAGTGTGTGATGCCCCCCCAGCATTTCAGTGCTAATGCCAGAAGTGGATTAGTGCATTGCACTTAACTTTGGGTCCAAAATGGTTAAATTAAATACCACGGACAATCCATTAAGCACCGACGCGTCTATCAATCAGTCCTCTTATAGCATTAACTCTGTGTGCGTGTGCTTTGGTCTTTACTGAATAATTAATTAAACTCATATAGTCCAAGGCGATATCTTAATGAAAATCTACAGTGTTTTAACTAATTAAATCCCTGCTGTTCCAGTGTCTGTCATATAAACCAGTATCATGAATAACTTTTATACACTCAGAAAATGTTTAAATGTGTCAAGCTGCCGCATGGCCCCTCGATTCTCAGTGCCTGACTAGTCTCTGGGATATAATAAAATAAATAAAATATAAAACAAAGTCTTGAGTATGTATGTGCATTTGAAATACACGCTTAACTTAGAAGTAAGTTTCCAGGAGAACTTCAAATAAAGGTCATGTTATTTTGGACTTGGGTATCTTACGTACCACTGAGCTGTGAGTAGCCGGTGGGATGAATGGAAAAGTGTCCACTCATTGACGTAACCAGTGGCCGATTCTGTCTCAGGCCAACTACTTTATGTCTATA
Organism: Sceloporus occidentalis; assembly: GCA_023333645.1. NCBI lineage: Eukaryota > Metazoa > Chordata > Lepidosauria > Squamata > Phrynosomatidae > Sceloporus > Sceloporus occidentalis. The sequence goes on from JALMGF010000131.1 coordinate 274,766, forward strand.
CCGAGGGCAAACTGTTCAAGAAAGAGGCAGCAGTGGCAACAAGCCCAAATGATATTCTCTAATTTTCACCATGGACAATTACTCCTGCCCCATTCTGGCTTCACCTGGAGAAGGGATGGAGTTCTGGTTCCTTCAGCTATGTAGTTATCTTCTGTGTACATGACTGAGTGTATCCATATGGATGAAGAATAGGGAGGCATTTTATGATTATGGCTGCTATAGAATCATAGGAAGGAGTAGCCAGGCTAATATACTAGGTGGTAAGGTGGGGTACATTTTACTCTTGCTTTCTTGGTAGAAGACATAGGTATATCACTGAACTAAGAGAAAACTTCAGGATAGGTGTTCCATGGTGCTCAAACTGATAAAGGCACACTCCAGCCATCATATAATAGCTAAGTGGTCCCTTTAAATATTAGTGTCCCCAGCAGCCCCTCTCCCCAGCCCTAGCTATTTGCCACGCGGGAGACATTGAGACCTGTCATGCCAGTCAGTGGTGTCTCGTTGAGTGTTTTGGTGGGGTTCTAACAAGAATCCAACATGTCCCTGCGTGAAAACTGCTCCCCTGTCCTCTTACTGATTCACTGTTCCAAGTAACCGAACCGGGGCACGAAACATTCAATCACGGAGGGGGTATTCTGCTGCCGCTCTGGGTCTACAGCTTTTCTCTAAATTAAGTACTTTTATATGCATTCCCTGTTTAGGAGGCTTACATGGGTCACTGGAGTGGCCCTTTACGTTGTTCGTATAATTTGACCCTTATAATAATTACGGAAGGTCCCATACTTCTAAGCCTTTTACCGCCATCAACTCTTCCATCAACAGCAATAATGTGTGAGCTTAGTATAAACTTTCAGCGCAAATAGATCTCCTAAATTGTACAGTCTGTCTGTAAGAAACAGCCTACACGCGGTACATATGAACTGTGTGCATAAATAGGAGCCCTAAAGCATTGTGTCTGATTAGATTCAAATAAAAATAAAAAGGAAACATTTTTCCCGCACTGTATTATTTATTTTGTGACACACCGTGAAATTTTTTCCTGCTTTACTGCAAAACACTCTGCCTGAAGATGAATATCCCTAATTAATCTAAAACAATACTACACCAGAGACAAGTTAAGCGTTACACTCAATACTATTATTCCGCAGTCGGATACATTCTTGGACACTGATATAGTCTTTAAGAGAAGTCATCGTAATTTCTTTTTTTTTTTTTAAATTGAACTTTTACTTAAGAAATTAAAGTGCTTGCGCCTTTTTCTATACCAAAGTATAATGGTCCTGGTAGAAATACTTCCATTTATGTATAATCAGAAAGGCAATTGCCGTAACCCTTGTCTGATGCTAAAGCTGACCACGGGAAGCGCATGCACACAGACTCAGAGCTCTTGCTTGGCTGGCTTCATGGTTTAGTTGCTGGGCAAGTAACCCATCAGTGTTTCAAAGTAAATGTTGCTGAGTTTGCAGCTAAACAAAGATCGTGAACGTACCTGGGAATTGTCAAGGCTTTACCAGGAGTCTCTGGGCGAAGCTCTGCTTCCTCGGGTCTCTGGGTTATTTTCTTCTCTCTCCTGGCAAAGGAAAGGAGTCTAGCAAGACTCACTTCCAGTCCAACTTTTTTCACTCCTACAGTATGTTGTATATTGTAGTTTTATAGAGAATTTCAACTGCTTTAATGCACAACTGCTTTAACTGTGCACATAGGAACTCTCCTTACATGTGTGTAACTGGGAACTCTCCGGGTTTCACCTGTAGATTCTGAGAGAACCTCCAGCTCTCTGGGTCGACACCCGAATTCTCCGGGTCGCAGAAGCGGGATCCTGTCACGCCCCACTCCCTGCCCTTTGCCCCCTTAAATGCCCAGTGACAGCAGCGGGAAAGCCCACTGACGTCAGCGGGAAGGCCTGCGACATTTGCGGGAACGCCCACCAATGTCAGACCGTAGTCCTGGCCACTCCCCACAAAGGGGGGTTTCGGGTAGCCGACGACTATTTGTGTCACAAATCAGAATCGATTACTGGGCCTCCAAAGAGTTGATTGTCAAGGTTCGGGGAATGGTTTGGCTCAACCCACTTAATACCCCAGTTGTGCCCCCTTTTGGGTCTTTTATTTACAAGTCGCCTTCCTGTTCATGTCTTATCCCCGTCCCTTCCACCTCTGATTAACAGCAAGAGAGGGAGTTTTTGCAGAGACCAGTCTCGGGAAATTCAGTCATGATTATGCAGAACCAACTTCATACATTCATGGAAGGACATATATGAGAAATGTATCATCTAAATGTGAGTCACTCCAGCCTCTTTTTGGAAGATTTTCAGCGGTATATGCCATTGGCCGTGTATATTTATTAAATGCAGCAGTTTAGTCTGTTTGGTACTCCTGGATTTGTTTCAGCAGTTCCTTAGTTTTATGATGTAGCTTTATCATATGTTTTGTGAGTTTGATGATATCTGCCACTTAATTCTATTTTATTCCTTTCCTGAAGTCATATAGTCAAGAGCATTCCGTTTAATGCTAATGATATTGGTGAAGAAAATGATAGTCAAGTCGGTAATTGTATCACTGCTGATATAGTTGCATATATTTTATTAATATGTGTTTATATATATAATAACCTGTAATATATTCTGACCTGTAAGATCCTAACTGGCACCAATTACCTGTCTTCCCAGCACAGTTAGTCCTCAGAGTTCATTGTCTTCTCTTGTCTCATATAATAGTAACAACCAAAATAACCTGCAAATGAATAGGTCTGTAACTCAGTGAAATGTACGATACTTAAAAAGAGGGGGGTAAGTTAGGCATTTATTGATTGTACTGATACACTGTGTGTTTAACACATAGTTAAATGCCATGAAAAGAGTTTGTTTTCTTTCTGGGTCTCTTTCACTAATTTGCAGACGTCAAATGATTTATTTAGGGTTTCCGATATGGATGCTTTCCGATATGGATTCTTACACTATTGATTTAAGTGATTTTGTAATAACCATACCGAAGAATTATTTGGGTATGACCCCCAGTCTCTGGGCGAATCTCTGCTTCCCTGGGTATCCGGGTCAGTTTCGCTGTTTGTCCGTCCCCACCACCCCACAGAATAAGGAGAGCTCCAGGTAGCCTAACCTTGGAAGGTCCCAGTGAGGATAATAATGGAGTCAAATTATTCACAGGATCATATTCTGAAACCCCCCTCACCACCACAACAAGCATAGTTTTCAGTTTTTTGGTATGTGACAAGGTCTCGTTCTTGGAGAGTGAAGTCTGTGTCTCACTTAACATAGGTCTCCAAGACTGCCTAATAATAATCAGGTCCTGGGCAAGCCGCACCTTCTTTCCCCATTCTTTCCCCATTCTTTTCCCTTCTTTCCCCAAACAGACCTCTCTAAATTGAGTCATACTTCATGGTCTGATGCAATGCTTTGGGATGTGATGTCATATCTCAGTGCTTTGCAATCATGTGGGACATGTGGAAGAGAAATCTGTGCTGCGGGCTACACAGACCACCACCATTTCCCAGAGAGCATCCATGGCTGAGTCGGCACAGCTGCCATAGACTAAGGTTTTGACCTGGGGGCAGCTGACCCTTTTGGCCAACATTATCATGTTAAAATCTTCATGATGTTCCATGCTGTCATGAAAAAAGTGGCCCAAAAACCTACCATGACGACATGGAACATCATGATAAAGTAGTGTTGTGCGCACTCGAGCACACCTCTACCTGACGGTTCCCTGTGTAGGGTAGCCACAGTACAAATAGAATAGAATAGAATTAGCAAAAGGTGAAAAATAAAATAACAGTGATCCAGCAGCAGACTGTATCACTGTCACCAACGTTTCCCAGTGCAAGGCAGTCCTCTGGAACAGCCATTCATCCTCCCTGCGTCGGGAAGTTATGAATAGATGCAACGTATTCTCAATGAACACAAGGCTCCATTAAAGGGGATTGAGCGTTTCCCATGCATTCACCCTTTTCACGCCGGTAGTCTCAAGCCACGCATTCTCATCAGTAGCCTCGGTAAATGCATCTAACAATGGTATCAAGAAAAAGCTCTATCTGTCCTAAAAAAAAACAAAAAACAATATATCATTTGTGTGGATGAATGAAAGAAAACATGGTGTAAAAATGCTGAAAATTATCAGGTTTTTGGGCAAAAAACAGCCTCGACCTTCTATGCGCTAGTGAACTATATAACGTTTTGCAGAGATTTATGAGGCATTCTCGTCAGGTGGTCCCCAGAACCACAATGTGACAACGAGAGTCCCCATGGCCCATTGACCCCAATGGCTTGGTGCAAGAAGGTCCTCTGATCTTGCTAACTAGCCCATTACTGTTCCCCAGCAGTTGCTCGGGGGCCTGGTTCTAAAAGGGTAATTTGGATCTGCAAATAGTCTATTGATCTTGATAATTAGGAAATCTAAATGTCTATTAGCAACTTAGTTTTTTTTCATTAGGACACCTGCTACTTGCTTGTGTGAACATAGACAATCCATGTCGGTCTGTGCATAGCAGCCTTTTACCGATAATGGCATTAATCATTCCGTTTTCCTTGGAGTGCAGTAAAAAAAAAACACTTTTCATCACTAATTTGCATAATAATGCATAATAATGCACCTAAACAAAAAAAAATAAACACCGAAAGTAGATAATTATGAGTCAATGACGTGCCAGTGCTTCATGTATGTAGGTAGTGTGTATCGTGCATTGTAAACCCAAAACCAGTTTAACCCACCAAATAACGACACGGAGACCGAAATTGGATAAAGCAGGCCACAGCACAATTTTATTATAAAACCATAAAACACTGTGTTGGCCCAAAACACCATAAACCAATAAGAATAATATACAATAACCGATAAATAATAAATACAAATATACAAATATACATAACACATTACCGTAACATATTCAAAACATAACCAACACAGGAACCGAATTAACCCCGTCCTTGCCGGCCTCTCACACTGCACAATCCAGACCACAGGTACTCACCTCCCCCCTCGTCCAAACAAAATTGACAGCTACCTTTCGCTGCCCCACCACCAATGCTAACCACCAGCCGTCCAACAAGCTCGGTGGGCACGTCCAATAAAACACCAGAGGTTAGGGGAGGATTGAGCCTTCCATTACACCAGCATCCAAACTCCATCACTTACCAAAACCAGACCGGCAAGGACACACAAACCGCCAGCTGTGACAAAAGAAAGAAAGGTAGTACACAAGAAATAGGGAGGGAGGGTGGGAAGCAGGTAAGACTGTTGGCCGTGCCTGTAAAAAAGGACAGTGACCGGGGTCACCCAGAGGGCACCTTATATCACCTAGGGTCTCCCACCCCTCAATTAACATACCCCAATCAAAACACGGACATGCCCTGAGCATGCACTAACCCACACACATACATGCTCCCTGTCCATTTAGCTACGCTGATTCCCAGGGGCCTGAACATCTTGAAAATTAGACCAAACATCTGTAGTTTTACAAATCAAATGTAGGCTTACGCAGGAAGCATATTTCGACCATAATGCGCTTTATACCATCCTAACGTATGCAAATTAAACAACCATTATGCCACAGGAAATACACTACGATATGTAGATTCACTTGTTTCATTGTGTATTATGATTGCTTTTTCTCATCTGGATCTTGAATCTAAAAAAAAATAAAATAATTACAAGCTGTGAGATGAATCCCGGTCACAGTATTATAGGGAGAGCTGACTTTAGGCACATGGCATAATAACTAAAAATTAGCATTTTACCCCCAAATCACAGTCCTTTCACTCTGCAAAATAAAAGAGACTGCTTAGTGTGAATTGTAAAATAAATCATACTTGATATTATTCATAAATTTTAGAATTCACAGACTATTACTCAGCCTTTTATTTTTAGCTCATCAGCCCTCGGACTTTTGCCATAATCCTTTCCTCCCGCCCCACTTTTCATCTAAGCCCCCCTGGCCGGGCCATCGGTCACAGCAGGCAAATGCCTGCTGGGCTACCGGCCATCAGCTCTCCAGATCAGGTGCTGGAAATACCCGACAGCAAGTTTGCTTGTTCTACTTAATAAGCTTCCATCTAAGTGCAGGAGCGCTTTCCTCCTGTTGTTTATTGGGGAGGGGGGGGTGTAGTTGGATTATTGCTTGGAAGCACATGCTTTTACTTACTTTTAAAAGGAGTTAGTGTAGAATATTAACCCAGTATCCACATGTCTTAAATGATACGATCATTTTGGTTTTAGTTACATTACAGATTGCTTTCATCTTCTCACAACTCTGTCTGAAGCTCTACGTGAAATATTTACCAAAATGTTCTGATATGATTAATCCTCTAAAAAAAAAGCCTTTGAAAGTCACACTAATTGGAACTGCTTCTCAAAACCATGATGAGGCGTAACTAATTTAATTATTCCGGTTTAGCATCTTGAAATTGGTCAATCTCACCAAAATAAGAAAAAATTTGAGCTGTATTACCTCAAGATAAGATAGAACTTTTAGTCAACGTTGATACCTTTTGTTGGGCCACGATAGAAAAAGATGGGACGTTACATAGGCTTTTGGGAGTCCAGATATCCCTTCTTCTCCCTTCTTCAGATGGAATGTCTTAAAACAAAAGAACATTTATAGAAAGATACATTGATTTGAGAGGGGATTAACAAAACGTTGATATTCTATTAAAAAGTGTGGGCCCATTACACAAATGGCACCATTGGGTTTAGTGGAGCCAAGATACATGAGATGCCAGTGAGAAGTGGTACATTAGATACAGGTTTACGCATGGCCATAAGACCATGAGGATTTTCTGTCTGTATGGTACACAAGGTGGTTCTACAGAGAACGTCTGTAAGTATCTGATCCCCAAAGGGGACTTGGTTGCAAGATCTTAACAATGTCCTTGGAGGAGATCACTCCCAGTTGGCCTCGCTAAATGTCCTTGCAGGATGAAGGATTTATGCAAACATGATAGATATTTGTCCCTAATTCCATCAGAACAGATAGAATTAGGTGGCTGATAAGAACCATTTGGACTAACTGGCCGTTTTTCCTGATGTAGAGACCCAGACCTTAATCAGTCTTTGGTCTCGTCAGGAGCCATATACCTATCCCACGTTTGAATTCTCTCACTGTGTTACCATCTACCAATTTTGATGGGAGGCTTTTCCATTTATCTACCACCTTCTCTGCACTCAGTAGTGCCATTATTACTCATGCTTGTGTTGTCCACTTGATGCACTTGGTGGAGTAACAGGCAAAATTGGTTTTAGTTGTGAACATCTTTAAGTTATTCTTATAGATGAAGAAGATATTATGTTTGAAGATATGTAGAAGAAGATTGTTTAATGTAGCCTTAAGTGTCGCAATTCATTTGGTAGGAGTATCAGAACACTTAGAGTCACATGCTGATTGATTAGGAAGCCCCAATAATTATGGAATTGTTCAAATCTTGTGAATTTTTAAGTTTAATAGAGTTTTTTTTATTGATCAATTCACAAAAAAACTAATTAGAATACTTTTGTTTGAAAAAAAATTATATCATAAATAGTTTTAAACAGTTTTTGAGAAAAATTATTTGTATCTGTGCGAAAAATTCATTTCTGCGAAATTGTTGGTGACTTTAATATATATTTAATATTGTACTTCTGCTGCAATAAATCCTTATGTTGTATTTTTTTTTTAGAATGGAAGACAGAGCTTTATCGGACACCAGCTGGGAGGTGTTGCGGAAGTCCCAAACAGTAAAGATCAAAGGGTTAAATCGGCAAAGGCCATCCAAATTACCTACTACCTCCAGAATTATGGCTCGGCAACCCAGGACCTCATTAGTGAACAGTGGGAGACTGAATTTTGCACATTAATGGATCATCTCCAAGAAGAACATCCAGATATCAAGTTGTACACATTAACGTCCTTCAGCCTGCTGAGAGACTTTCAGAAAACCATTGATCTCTCCAGAAGTAAGATTGTGGTGAGTCTCATGTTGATTCTTGTGGCTGCCACACTCTCGAGTTCTATGAAAGACTGCCTCCGCAGCAAGCCTTTCCTTGGGTTATTAGGAGCGCTCACTATCTGTATCTCCAGTGTCACAGCCGCAGGGATATTTTTCGTTACTGATGGAAGATATAACTCAACTCTGCTGGGAATCCCGTTCTTTGCTATGGGTAATTATTTATCTTCATGAGAACATGATTGACACATCTATTAACTGAATGGTAAATTAAATCATTAGCTTTATTATTATTTGTATTAGTCAATGAAATGTATTTTTTAAAAGTTCTAAAAAGAAAAGTTTAGAGTAACAAGACACATTAATGGCGAGTTTTACAGTGGTTAGTGCTAATAAATACTGCCATATATTTAAAAGATAATATTTGCCTGTTCTTTCAAAATAATTTTATCACAACACACAGGTTTTATATTGTAATTCATCACTTCTGGCGTTTCAATAACATCTTGTTCTTTGTAATTGTATTTCGGTAAGGTATACCACAAAAAAAAAAATATTAAGCATACTCACTGTACGTTGCAGGTGCAATTTTCTGCTGTAGAGAAACCGATGAGCTAATACACGCTGAGACAGAAATACAAGAAATATGGGTAAAGATATTCTGAATTAAGGAACCTGTGTTGTAGCCGGGATATCAGCTGCTCAGATATAACTTAATCACAATGTCCTTATAGTCAGGGGCAAACTCTGATTTATACTAGGCTGAGGGAGCAGGGAAACTGCTCTCCAATAATCAGATTATCCGGTATAGTATATGTTCTATGAAAAGTACATATTTATTATGTTTTGCCTTTTCATTAAAATAATAAATGCATCTGTGATTAAATAGAAACCACCGTTTGAAAAACCCTGTGATGTATAGTTTTCAAACATTTATGGTTTAATTGGATATATTGAATCAGCCAGTTTCAAAGGTGTTCCAAATAGGACATGGGTGCAGGATGACGAGAAATTGAAAAACTGGAATGCACATATCTCAAATGTGGCCTTTTAGCCCCCCAGAAAACCAGACAAACCTATCCATGGGTGGAATCACTTCACTCAACTTTTGTTGCTGAACAAAAATTGGGATATTTTCTTGTAGCAGACTTTTTTGCCTGTTTATATGTATTTAATAATTGTATCTGGTATCGAAAAAAGCTTGAAAAGTCCTTTTAACAACATATAACTTGTATGAGTGTGTTAAATGGCAGAGAAGAAAATTACATTTAAACAACCGCATATCAAAAGTGGAAAAATTCTACTTTGTATAAAATCAGCAACATAAATATGTCAGAGATTTAGGTTAATTTGTCTGTATTTTTATCTCTTTAGCTTTTTGGGTGAAAGCTTTATTCTGAAAAAGTACACATTCATGGTAATCTTTTCATTTCAATAATTTCATTTTACTTATTGTAAGAACACATTAAAGTTAAAAGCTGGCATATTCCATTTTGTTGGAAGGAATATTCTTTTTACAGTAGAATGCGTTTGGAATTTACTGTTTACTTACATTTAGGTCTCTATTTTGAAGTAGAACACATTTAAACATACATAGAGGCAAAAGGTGGTTATTCTTGACCTTGTTTCCATGCACCTACCCAGAATCCCTTGTGGTTGTGACAGCTCCATGAGATTTCTGAGGGGGAAAAAACAAGCCCTCTGGTTTGTGTAGATAAGTGTTTAATAATTTTTAACCCCTTAAGGACAACGGGCGGTCCGTAAACCCATTTAAAACAATGCATTTTGAGCCTGTACATGTACGGGTTTTGTCATTAAGGGGTTAAAAGTAGAAAGCTTTCTAAATTGTGGACAACACACGCATTGCATTTTTTGTAGAATCTGAATCCCAGAACGCATAGGGAGGGTAATTTTTTCCCCCTCCATTGCCAATCTAACTCAGTAATTTACGCCAGAGATATAAATCTCCGTCTATAAGTACATCAGCATAATTGGTTCTTGCTTCTGTTCAAGTATTTACAATAGTATTGATAAGGTCCTCTACTTGACTAATGCAGCTATGCATTATTTATTTCTCGGCAGGATCCAGCACTTCCCTAACATCTAACTAATTAAAATGACTATTTTTGTGTTAACTTAAATTGCAGCTCTGCCTTTAGGAAACACTAAAAAATAAACGAGATCTGAAAGTACACGTGACAAATGAAATAGATTTAGATTATATTCTCTGGCGTTATTAGCCTGGAGTTTCAAAAGTAATTTTATACAGTGTTGCTACATTAAGGAATTTAATATCTCACTTGGCTTTTTTTTAAAGGATTTTCTTTAATTTGGCTACCAGACTGAAGGACGCACCATCACTACAATCTATATAAAGACAGAAACACTATGTGGAAAAAAATATTGGGACCCCTGACCATTACACCAACAGGGACTTTGATGGCATCCCATTCCAAATACATAGACAGTAATATGTAGTTGTTTTCCCCTTTGCAGCTATAACAGCTTCCACCCTACTGGGAGGGCTTTCCGTAAGATTTTGGGGAGTTTCTGTGGGACATCTTGCCCGTTCATCCAGTAGAGCACTTGTGAGGTCAGGCACTGATGTTGGACGAGAAGGCCTGACTCACAATCTCCATTCATCCCAAAGGTGTTGGATGGGGTTGAGTTCAGGGCTCTGTGTGGTTCTTCCGCACCAAACTCATCCAACCATGTCTTTATGGACCTTGCTTTGTGCATCAATATATGGACACAAGTCTTGGGATCCACCTCTTAAATATTGAATTCAGGGTCTGGGCTAGGCCCAGTGAAGGAAAATCTTAATGCATCAGCATACCAAGACATTTTGGACAATGCTATGCTGCTATGGGAACATTTTGGGGAAGGCCCCTTTTTCTTCCAGCATGACTGCCCCCCAGTGCACAAAGCAAGGTCCATTAGACATGGTTGGATGAGTAATGTATTTAGATTGCAATGTCATTAAAGTCACTGTTGGTGTAATGGTCAGCTATGGACTTTTGTCCATATAGTGTATATTGAGCTATAGTTATAATAGGTCCACCCTTGGCTTCCCTGGCAACGGAGGCGTGATGGGGAGATCAGGAGACACAAAAAACCCACGACACCATGCCTTCAGTGCTAGGTTATTCTTAGCATTTATGCAAAAAATATATCCCGGTGTTCATATTCCTGTTTTTGTCCCGGTTCCTGTTCTTGTTTCTGCTCCTGCTCCCTTCATCTTCTACCAGACATGCCAGTTACCAGACCCCGGCTCTCCTTTGGGCCACGTTACCTGCTGCCTGCCTATGCTGCCTGCCTTGACCTCGGAACTGTTCCAGACTACGCTTGCCTACTCCTTCTGTTCATACGTACCGGACCTTATCTGGTCCTTGCCATTCCATATCCAAACACCACGAGGTACTACCTCCAAGCTTGACACAAAGTCAGGAGGATGCCAGCCAGTGGCGTATTCTCCCTTCATCCTTTGGTGTTCTACTTTGTAGGGGCTCAGAATATTTCGTCTATGTAAGGTTACCACAGATTCTACAGCCCTAAGAGCATACATGGTATATTCCCTTTTGAGAAGCACCCCCAGAGCACTACATGGGTGGGGAGCTTGAGGGGAATTGTCTAAACATATGCCATCTTGTCAGCACAGAAGGATGTTTGGGGCCAGTTAAAGATGTATTGGAGCCCAACCAGGCTAGGCACAGACCTCCATAGCGTAAATGTCACTGTTTTCAAGAGAGAGATCAGCCCAAACAACCTATTGAACAGCAGAGTCTCAGGGAACCTGGGCCCCCAACAGGACTATCCTGCGTTTTGTTTGCTTCTCCTCAGGACCAGCCACCTTAGACAACATAGCGTTTTAGCATGTGCCATATTTTATAGCGTGATTGTGCACTTTTTGATTCACGACGCTAATGACTGAGCATTTTCCCCCATGTTTTTGCATCCGAGACACCTTTATAAATCATCCCCGATGACTATGACATCTTGTTAAGCTATACAAAGTTTTCCTTGATTTATTCACTGCCCTCCCATCTTGATTGATTTCTTCCCTGTAATGTTAGAAATGACACTGGCACCTACGAGATAATAAAATATTCAGGACTTCGCATGGATTCTGCTTGCGGCTCTGCCCATTACCTATTTATAATGTTTACTTCGATTTGTACATCATTGACCAGACCAAGAATGAAAGAAAAGTGACACCCTCGATATAAACCCTGGTAAAATGTTTGATTTCTTCACAGCAGTGTTGATTTGAAGGCAAAATTTTGAGAAAAAAATCACTTACAATATAGGCTCTGTAGTATCAATATACCTGTATTTATTAGACCTGTGAATTCAAATTCATATGAATTGCAAATGTAACAAATTTTGCCCTGAAAACGATGCCAGACCCCCCCTATGAATCGGACAAAATGAGGCAAAAAGCTCAGAATTTTGGTTGTCATTCTCGTTCACTCACATTCTCTAAATGTTTCCCTACCTACTATGTCGACCACTTCCACTTTTGCATCATCTTCTATCTTTTCTTCTCTCTTCTATCTTCAATCTATCTTCCTCTAGTCAAGGGAGAGGACATCACGGCAAGCGCCGTCATATTGCCTTACGTTCAGGTGAGGGCAAAATGACGGCAGTTGCGGTGACGTCCTCTCCTCCCAAAAATGTGTCCAAATCCTTTTTGGCCCATTTTCACATCACGTCCCTCGCCTTTGGGTACATAGGGCAGCTCCCCCATGGAAGCTACAGCCCTGATTTCATATTGCTAAGACGGTCTATCTAGGAAGGAGACTAATTAATTCTAATTAAATGTACATTAGAAGAGCAGCGATTGAGCTCAGCATTTCTAAAAGACAAAACAGAGTTAGATGTGGATGCAGAGGCATCCCTGCTGAGATAAATCTCTGCTGACTTTGTTGGTAATGGATGAAGTATTTTCAATGTATAGAATTACTGCCGGGGAATTTCACAGCCTTGCGAACGCTATTCTAACATCTAAAAAAAATAACGAAGGTCTCTGAGTGTATCGAAAAAATATGTTTACTTACCGGCCAAATTAAAACCAATCATCGCAGCAGGAATGTAGCTACGTTGTTGAGTTATGTCGAAAACTTACAGAATGAGGCAGAGTTTGGCACCTTCCCGACATTCTGAGTTATTATAGTTATAGTTATTATCTACAGTCCTTTATTGTATATCTGTCTGTATGTATGGATATATGATGGTTTGTGGAGGTTGGGAACTTGTACTGGAACACCGCTACGTCACCAGTATATTAATTATACATTATAGTCCACCTTCTTCTGTGTATATAAAGTAATTCATGGAACTGTTGCTTTGTGAGGGAGAAAAATCAATACAAAGTAAGAATTCTCCCAGGTCTGCCGAAAGAAAATCACTGATTAACCGATGGAGCATTTCAATGAGAATGCAAAGTATTACTTATAAGCATCGTTGAATAATAGCCTTGTTAGTCAGTACCTGCCGCTGCTGTTACTAAAATACCGAGCCAAAAATAAAAAGTCCAAATTTTAGCAGATTCCATTGTACAACAAGATGGGAGTGAAAAAAAACCGCTATTCGCACTGCAGCAATGTATCCGTTTTATCCGTGTGTATCGGGAATGTACGTCAGGTCACAGCTTTGTTGATTGTGGAACTTCAGCAAATGGAGAGCAGGTGCTGCGTATGAGTAACCGATTATTTAGTGCGAAACGCATGCTCTGTCTCTTTGTGAGTGCTTTGTTTTTGGTGTTTTGCTTTGATCTATTGTACAACAACCAATGTTTTAGGGCCACAACCCATTTATTTAGTTGGGGGTAGGTGATGAGTGCTATCAAAGAAGAATTGCGCTATCTGAGATCAAACCACCTTGGGTCTACTTCTTCTAGCCAGGGGGGGTGGCATTTGTCCATGGTAACTCCCCACCCATTAAAGGATATGCCTAGGAGATGGAGAGCTTTGGTAGCCTACCCTGGGAAGTTCCCAGGTATGTTTATATCGCTCCTATGTCAGTCATCTGAGAAGGTTATAGATAAGTGGAACAGCCTCCCATCAGGTGTGGTAGAGGCTAATACAGTAAGGGAACTTAAACACGCATGGCATAAAGCCATCTTTAATCAAAGACTAGATCAAGGTCTAGATTAAGATCTGAGTCTTACATCAGGAAAAAAAGGACAGCGTAGATATGACAAATGGGTCTCATCTGTTGCCACATTCTATTTCAAACTATGTATGTTGTGGATGTTACCGAGCATAAATGGATCTTTGTCGATCAGTAACTTCTGCAGGCCAAGGAGGCAGATGAGAGGAGCAATTTAGTTGCCCTACCCTATAGCGGATGGGACAGCAAAGCTTATCCCAATTGCCAAGATCTCTGCTTAAAGCTAGTTTTACATCATTTTAAATAAATACTTGTGGGCTCTATTTACTAAACTGCGACTGCCTGTGGGTTGGCTAGAAATGCAAGTTTTTTCGCAGCAATCCGCACAAGCTGACCAAAAATCCTCACTTCAATGGGCAGGGGTTGGCGAGACAGGGGGACATAGATGCCCCCGAGAGTATTTTATTATATTTTTCTAAAAAAAACACTCCATCCCATAGGAATAGGACTTGGGGTAAGGGGGAGCCACGGGATGGGGGTCAGTCTTATATATAGGCTAGATATATAGTCTTTTTTTTTCCTTATACTTTAACTAACCAATCACCACGAGGAGGGGATGGGGGAGGCACCCAGGAGTCTACGTTGATTTTATTGCTTTTCGCACTTGGGGTTGTTCGGGTTGCTCTTTTACATTTTAGTATACTTATGAGTAATGATCCATAGGTGTATGTTATACAGAATAGTTAGGCTGAAAATCAGATGCAAGAGATTGTCTTAGAACTCACTTATTTTACGGAGGAGTGTGAAAAGTATATCCATAACTAAACAATTAAAAAGAAACAAAAAAATCCATGCATAAAAAATCAACAAAAAATGCGAGACAATTGGGTCTCTTTTATTAAACAGCAAAAATAATTTGCCTGAAAAAAGGGGTTTATTAACTGGGAGGGAGAACAATCTCCCATCCTTCCCCCAACCTTTATATATATAAAATAATATAGACTCTAAGTCTCTGGGTGAAGTGCTGTTTGGTCATGTCACTTCACCTCCTAGGCTCCATTCGCCCTCCAAATTTCTTATATATTTTCATATATATATATATATATATATATATATATATATATATATATTTAACAACAAGTTTATTTACACCATAGAACTACTTGTCTGCCTATCAACTAATTTCTAGTAACCATATAAGATCATGGATCTATATCTTCTTCATGCAATGGGCAAATACAATTTCCCTTTTCTCTCTACTATACAAAAATATTTTAATAATGTTGTGCAAAGATAACGTGTTTGTCGATAAGGTCATTTGATGATTAATAAGAAAAATGTTGAACAACCCCTACGGATAGGTTAGAAAAATTTTAGATTATCTACTCCTGGTTTTCTTACGATTCTGAGAATGTTACTGTCTGTAGTGTTTATTGATACAGAATTGTGTGTTGAGTTAAGTAGACTGATTTCGTTTCTGTCTTATTTATTTCTTTCTGAAGGTCACGGCACCAAAGGAGTCTTTGAGCTTCTTTCGGGATGGCGCAGGACCAGAGAGAGTTCACCTTTTAAGGATCGAGTGGCAGACGCCTATTCAGATGTGATGGTCTCATATACGATGACAAGCTCTCTCTACATCATCACATTTGGGATGGGTGCCAGCCCTTTTACAAACATTGAAGCGGTGAGGATATTCTGTCAGAACATGTGCATCACCATCGTCCTCAATTACTTTTACGTCTTCTCCTTCTATGGTTCCTGTCTAGTTTTTGCCGGGCAGCTGGAACAAAACCGTTACCACAGCATTTTCTGTTGTAAAATTCCCTCCGAGGAGTACTTGGACAGACAACCAATATGGTTCCAAACTTTAATGAGCGATGGACATCAGCATTCATCTCACCACGAACCCGACCCGTATGAAAACCATTTCATCCAGCATTTCCTAAGAGAACATTACAATGACTGGATCACCAACACCTACGTGAAGCCCTTTGTGGTCATACTGTACCTCATCTATGCATCGTTTTCATTTATGGGTTGCCTACAAATTAGCGGAGGGTCAAACATTATTCATCTTTTGGCTAGTGACTCCCCCAGTGTTTCTTATGCAATTATCCAGCAAAAGTATTTTAGCAATTACAGTCCCGTGATAGGGTTTTATATCTATGAACCTCTTGAGTATTGGAACTCAACTGTGCAAGATGACTTGAAGACGATAACTTTCGGTTTCAACACGGAATCTTGGATTGAACAATATTACCATTTTCTAAAGGCTGGGAACATCTCTGCGTCTAATAAAACGGAATTCATCAACGTCCTGCAGAATATTTTTCTGAAAAAGTCGGAGTTCCAGCATTTCAAAAATGACATCATCATATCGAAGTCCAGCGAGGAGATGAACATCATCGCGTCTAGAATGTACCTGGTGGCCAGGACGAGCGAAAACACTCAACGAGAAGTTGTGGAACTTCTCGAAAAGTTGAGGCCGCTTTCGTTGATACAAAGCATAAAATTTATAGTCTTCAATCCAACCTTTGTATTTATGGACCACTATGGATTGGCGGTCACTATGCCTGTCCTCATCTCTGGCTTCAGTGTCTTGTTGGTATTGATCTTAACGTTCTTCTTGGTCATTCACCCCTTGGGAAATGTCTGGTTGATTATCACAGTCACGTCTATTGAGCTGGGGGTCTTGGGTTTAATGACGTTATGGAACGTCGATATGGATTGCATCTCGATCATGTGCCTTACATACGCATTGAATTTTGCCATAGACCACTGTTCTCCTCTGCTTTATACATTTGTATTGGCGACCGAGCACACGCGAACTCTATGCATTCAAGAGTCACTCCAGGAGCATGGCACAGCGATTATCCAGAATGTTGTATCCTTTCTCATCGGGCTGGTACCCATTCTTTTTGTGCCTTCGAACTTGACCTCCACACTGTTCAAATGCTTGCTGCTGACCGGCGGATGCACGTTACTGCACTGTTTTGTCATTTTACCGGTTTTCTTGACCTTTTTTCCACCTTCAAAGAAACGCCACAAGAAGAAAAGACGAGCAAAGCGGAAGGAAAGAGAGGAGATTGAATGCATCGAAATTCAGGAAAACGCAGATCACGTGACTGCGGTCTGAAAGACCAAAATGTTTTTTTGCAAAAAAAAAAAAAAAAATCTGCAGGAAAAAAAAACAAAAAAAGGCTATAGGGCAGCTTGTGCTGGCCGTAGATACAAGTTGTATTCAGAAGGGGTAGTTTTTCGAAACATCCAAGGTGCAAGATTTTTCTACCTTTTTTTATATGAAAAAAAAAAAAATTGAGCCAGTTTTTTTTACAAAATCATTTTCATAATGAAAATGAAACGGCCGGGAATTTCCCTTATGCAGAATTTAGCGAGTGGTGTTAGTAAATAAACGTGTGGTTTTGTTAAGCTGCAGTAAGGGCTACATCGAATATTTTTTTACATGACATCACATTAGGTTTTTATTTAGAGAGAGAGCCAGCAGATTCTGTAGTGCTGCTACAATAGGGGAGAGTGAAAATGACATGACATAGGCACTGTGAATATGGCTACTGATAACATACCCAATAAACACGCAAAGACATTAATCTTTGGAATGTGAAAAGGCCACAGCACTTTATTCGTTTAGACAGACTGTGACACACAAACAACAAAGATAAAACCGGGACTGGCACACGATTATACTCTGGCAGAGTGCCATACAAATGTCTAAAATGTAACCCCTGCCAGTCCCGGACATAAACAATATACGAAAAGAACAGTACCCCTTAAACATAAACAACTTAATACACAGGCCGACAATTCCCCCCAAGCCGTAAAGTCTCCAATAGCAAGGGGATCGGCTAACTACAATTCCCCAGGGACCCAGCCCATTAGGGAACGTTTAAACAAAACACACATCCAAAACTGCCGCCTTTTGTCGTGCGGCACCTCCAATTTTCTGTTACTTTCTTTGTTCTTCATGCTGACTGCCTCCGCCTGGCTGGAAACCCGTACAGGAAGAACTGAACACCACCTGATGAAATACAAACAACGAAAAACACCGAAACACAGAACAGACACAAACATGGGGAGGGAGGGAGGGAGGGAAACTTTCCTTCTAAATTCAATAAATTGTGATGCTGTGATGCTGTGTGCATTGTTTATATAATGTTCCCTAAACACCTCAGATGCCCATACACCAATCAGTGAGGGTGGGCTGCCCAGCAACAACCAGTGTCCCCTAGCTGACCCCACTGCCCTCTCATTCGCCTATCACAGGCCATGTCATGCCGCCCTTTCTGCCTAGCTGTCTCCAGGGCTCCCTATACATTTCCTACTGGTCGTACTGGTAGAAAAAGGAGAAGGCACTGCCCTTGTGAGCTTACAATCTATTACACCGGTAAGAAGTACCCAAGCCGCCATCTTCATTGCATATCGTCATTTCCCGGTGTTCCGTGTCTTAAAGGTGTCCATGGAGGCTGTGCTGAGTGTAAAAGGATCGGTTGGAGAGATCAGAGATCTCCCCTGTAACCGACCCAATGAGCATCATCACACCAGGGGGCCTGATCACCCAAGAGAGCGATCTGCCCCCCAGTTTAGCAGCAGGGTGTTTGCTGCCCCCTGGACTTTCAGCTTTGGCCAGGATACCAACCATCTATTTTGTTGAAAGTATTTAAAAAAAAATATATATATATATTTTATTTTATTTTGATTGTGACAGGTCATGGATTATGTGATGCATCATGTGACTCAAGAAAAAAATGTATCGAGGTCTATATCTCTAGTGTGTAAACTGTGACCTTTGGGCTGTGCAAGAATATCCAAAAAACGTAAAAAAAATGCAATGAAATTAAGATGTAATTCTTTACATGCTTTTAGTAGGAGAACAGGTTGAGCCGTATTGTTTAGGTCCATTGTTTAGTATGATTTTTTAAGGAAATATAAAACTATGGTGTAAGTCTATTGCCTGACATCCTTAACTAGGTACCTTGTGGGGATAAATATTACAGGAGAGTCCCATTTATTCATAAATATAATGATAAATTAATAAAAACCCATGGCTTGTGCCTGTAGACAAAGAGAATTCCAAAGCTATGTGCATCTCAACCACAAGGGCAGGAGAGAAATATATTTGGTGGGACATCCTTGGGAAGTTCCTACATATGACTGTGTGACTGTGTGACTGTGTGACTGTGCGACTGTGTGACTGTGTGCCTTCTCTCGCCCTCCACTGCAGACCACTGAAATATGAATTTTAAATTCTGAACTTAAAATTATAGTCACCAAACCTGCAAAAGTGCTGAAGTAGCAGACTCTATTTTGTATTTGTCTATGAAGCATAGGCATATGTAGCCCAAATAATTAAATTGACAATGGAGTATGCACTAAAAAAAAATAAATATATATATATATATATACATATATTTTACATGTATTTAAAAAATCAGTCTGTAAAACAAAAAGGAAGGTGAACACAGATAATATGGAGCTGTGAAGACCAGTGGCGACTCTAGAAACAGTATATAGGGGGGGCACACAAGATACCACAGTCAAACTGGGGGGGCATTAATAATTCCCACCATTAAATCATACCACTGAAAAAACATATATATATATATATATATATATATATATATAGTCAAAAGTAATGTGCTATGGAATGATACTTTTGTTATTGGACAATACAATACTTAATCATTCAACATGGGAAGCCTGAAGCCACAATTTAGTACGACTAATCCTTGAAATCCTTTAAACAACACAATACCTTAACTTTTGCACTAAATGATTTCAGGGCCTAATATTAGCCCCAGTTGCCGATATATATTAATATTAGTCCCTGCTGCCGATATATATATATATAAATATATATATATAAATATAAGACCCTGCTGCCGGTAGCAGGTACAGATCAACACATTAACACACAAACTCAGCTTTGCATGTATAGATCAATTGAAATTCACTTGTGATCTCAGCACTGAAGGTATATATCAAATAAACAGAATCAGACATAAAAATCCTGTATTTGCAGGTATACAATAATAATATATGAAACGTAGCATCGCAGGTATAGATCAAATAAATACATGGAAACATCATTGCAGGTATTAATCAACTGAACAAGACATACAAACCCTGTATTTGCAGGTACACATAAATAATGTATGGAAATATAGCATAGCAGATATGGATCTACAGAATAACACAGAAACCCAGCTTTGCAGGTACAGATCAATTGGAATTCACATAAAAACACAGCATTAAAGGTATATTTAAAACCCCCCTAAATTACAGGCATAGATCACAGGTTGCACACCCCAAAGCAAACCCTGGCGTTCACACTGTCCACATAGAACCTGGCCAGCACCCAGATTACACACATAAGATTTGCCATCTTTGTCCCATATACACCCTGCCTGTGCCATCTCGGTCCCCAAGGCTCAAACATCCTGCTAGTGCCATCTTTGCCCTTCCACAATTATACATCTATGATACACACAAACACATTAACTCATGCTCTCCCTCATTCAGACAAATCATCCACACATTAACTCATGCTCTCCCTCATTCAGACAATTCATCCATTTTAAGAAACTACACTCCTTGGCGCTTCAAATGAGGGGCTACATGTATTTCGAGGACAAAAGTTGAGTGCACAAATAGTGATGGAATATGTCGCTTTGTATGTAAGTATGTTACTGTGTGTATAAGTATGTTAGTGTGTGTGTAGGTATGATAGTGTGTGTGTGTGTAAGTATGTTACAGTGTGTTAGTGTGTATAAATGTGTCGTATGTGTGTAGGAGGAGCTTAGGGCCCCCACCGTAAGACTTGTAGGGGCCACTGGCATAAACATTCTTTCTACAGCTTGTTTTTTGTACGTTACCTACATTAAGTAATTCATTATTTAGTTTTTCACCGTAACCCAACACTAAAGCGCAGTCACTTGGATTCCACTGACGAACTGTACATGGCATCATTCCTGTAAAGGATCAGCAGAAACACCGTCTGCACTGGATTTCTGATCTTATAAAAAAATGTGTTCAAAATGCATTAATAATTTATGGTTTATAAAGTCAAGGATAAGTTGTGTTCTTACGTCTCGATTCTTATAAATTTTTTTAACAACAAATGTGAGAATTTTGCTCACTGCGAAAGCAAAAATAAATTGATTTTAAAAAGGAGAAAATTGGAGCATTTACAGTATGATGAATTACAAAATCCTAAAATATTCTCAGAAGTTTCTGCATTTCTATCCATTGCTATCCATTTTTTTTAAATTTATTTTAAAAAAAAAATACACAAACTGAATACTAATAATATTCAAAATGCAAAATACTATGTAAAACATAAAAAAAAATCCGATTGTTAAAAAACATTACAAAATATCACTTAAAAAGTAAAACCACGTAACAAGAAATATAAAATAGAACAAAAAATGCACATTGTTTGATGGGAATCTATCTGGTTAATTTTTTAACCATCGAATGGCCGTTTAATGTTTACTAGCCATATATACACCAGGTTTTACAGTAATTTGTGCGTGTGCATGAATGCATTTTATCATAATATTTTTTTTATCAAACCATTGCCAAAAATTACAGGAGTGGAATTCCCGCTGAATCAACCATGTGACATCACAAGTCAAGACTATTTGACTTTGAAATTCAGAAGGCAAACATAGAACATTTAAATAACAGGGTAGTTGTCATATCCACATCTGATCAGTAAATTCCGAATTCTATGCAAATGCCAACGTTGTCGGGAATTGGATGGTATTGTCCCATATGTTATCAGGAATAGACCTTTACATCATAAAGAAATGGGTCCCAGAAAACTGCTAAATTTGATAAAAGAAAATATGGGATATCACTAGTAATATTTATGATGGTACAGAATATTATACAGTGTGTATGTATAAGTACACATAATAGGCACTGCTTAATGCAGATGTATTTTATTTTTCTTTATAATTGTATCAAGTATATATAAGTGGGAGATAGGCAACTTTAAGTATTTTTTGGTAATATTCCAGCCCCAAATATGGATTTGTTTCCAAACAATCACCCCCCCCCCCCCCAAATTAAGAGATTATATAGAAGAAGCCCAGAAAAGCTATGGTCAAAATGTAAAGCAAACTTTCTGCTTCTAAGGCACCCAACAAAGCCATGTGAAGAACTGCTGGTGGCCTTGAGGACAGCCGCCGCTATCTCCATTGACTGTCCACCTCAGGCTGTGAAAGAAATATTTACAGGTTTTACGGTATTTTATAGGCAAATGATATTAAATTGAAAAAATGTAAAAAATACGTTTAAGGGTCCAAGGTCTATGTAGTAGAAAAATTGGGCGCTTTTGTCTGTAGAGTTAAAGTTGTCCGACTTGTCACACTGGTAAACTCTACATCTTTTTCATGAACACTTCCCCGATTAGTGCACCTGCGCATGCACACCTGAGTGCTTGCTGTTTTAGGCCCATGGCAGACAAAATTATTGGATCCTCAGTAGAAGGGCAGGAGAAATGCCCTTAGTTTGCATGGAAGAAGAATTTAAAATAATCCCAGGATATCAGACCTTCTTCTGAAGTTACCATGTAAAGGTGCTGTTCCACTTGAACAAAATATTAATTACACTCACTGGTATACATGTGACCATGTAGTATGCAAATAGACAACCGATCTATCAATCATTGTATTCATTTTTAAAAAACAAAACTGAAAAAAGGTTTTTGTCCCCTGTTATCAGTGCCAGATTGTCACATGAAAATAAATTCTTCTGGCAAAATTAAAAATGTGGATAAATATAATTTCTGGAAAGGTATTGGGCATTCCATAGTAGAACGAAGTTTTAGTGGAACAGCATCTTTAATTCAGAGGAGTTGGTTCATTGTTACAATTGGTTTGATACCAATATTCATCTAGATTGAGATTATGAAGCATAAACTGGTAACCAATGGGGATCAGTAAAGCTTCTTAACATTTTCTAATTTTTGATAATACAATATTACCCTAAAAGTTAACCCCTTAATATAATTATGCATGCATCCCATAATGCACTCACTATAGTGACAGTGTTCTCAGGGGGTTAAATCACATGATATGTGCTTTTATTTTTATTTATGTACGTATATATATTTATTTGTTTATTTTGTACCTGATAATTTTTTGACGAAGCATGAAAAAACTTATTTTAAATAAGTAATAAAAATATATATGCATTTATGCAAAGAAAATGACGATACAATGTTTTTTTCTGGCGCACGCTGTATACAATATACAGTAAAAAAAAAAGTAATAAAATAATTGAATTGTGGGGAGGATGTCCCTGATGCCCTAATTAATTCAAACTTTCATAAGACAATGATGACTAATAAGACTTTTGCGGACGCATGCAGAGGACTGTTGGGAGAAAGTTAAGGATACATTATTCGTGTTTTTAAACCAAAGACAACCCCTTTGTTGCATACAGAATGGTGAATGATCATAGGATGGTTCCAAATATATATATATATATATATATACATTGAAAGAGGGCAGAGGAAGAAGGGTACGATGAGAAGAAGCTGGAGGAGGGTTTAAGCGTAAAGATAGGGGACCATAAAACCAGTAGATATAAGATTAACCCCTTAAGGACAATTGAAAACAATGCATTCTCAGGCCCTACATGTACAGGCTTTGTCATTAAGGGGTTAAAAAAACTGCATTTCCAGCAAAGTAGAAGAGCCCATGAAAGAATAGCTGAGATCCCTCCAGGGTTGCTTGTTGGCTCCTGGTAAGAAAAATTATTGCTGGCCGTCTGGGGCATGCTTTTTATCTACCTGGGTCTGACCATGCGGCTTCTCCACCGTCACACCCCGACTCAACCAGTTTCCATATATATTGAGGATGGGGGAGACCTCTCGCCCGGTTATAATTGAATGTTAGTATCCAAGTACCATAGGAGTACCAATGGTTATGCCCAACCTGAATTCCTAGTTTTTAATACTCATTATGGTGAAAAGACTCATCCGGAAAGCTCTGGATTGTCCAGCTTTCAAATGAAAATTGTTAGCCGAAGAAGCGCTGCAGTTGAATGCGGACGTTATTGCTGCCCTACGATGATTCACCAACGTGTATCTGAAATGCTCTCCAAAACGCAGGCCTGTTATATGTTCAAACAAAAACCCTTTAAAGATGAGTAAATTTAGAATATTTGCCAAGAAGACTCTTTTTAATGCCTCCGTGTGCCTTGTCAAGGCGTTATGATGCTAATACTAGCCTTTCGACGGATAGTTGGGTGAACATCGAAGGCTTTGGAGACCCAACTAGCGCTCAATGGGCTCATACCTGGCGTAGTGGGATGAATTGATTATATATACAAACTTTCCTGTTTAAAGTAGATCTTAGAGTACAGTGTTTACCGAAGATACTCATTTGGTTACATTGTACAAGGAGACATTGAGAGGCCACTGTACAATAAAGCAAAATCCTATTAAATGCACCCAATAAAAAGAAACCTTTTTGTACCAAATTCCGTTTGTTCTGTTTTTATTGAGTGCACTTTATAAGTTATATTACACTTCTACATTACAAGATCTCAAATCCAATTAACCCTGCTAGGTTATAATGAATTATATATATGAAGGCATCCTGACACAGAATGTGCAATCCTGAAATAACTGTGTTTAGGATTTGTCAGAAAGACACAAAAATGGTGTCTAAGAATCACACCAGTTTAGCAATCATATAGCTGCGCAAAGCTCTTTTATTTGTATACGTTTTGTATAAAATCATCATTTTTAATTGTATATTAAAAATAATAATTACTCTACATGTAATGCAAGTAACAGATTGGGAATGAGCACAGTAGAGTTGGGTTCCAGCTGCCTCACTTCACTATTCATTAAGAGGAGCCAACACTGGTGGGTTTCTCCAGCAAGAGGGGTTGAGCTGGCCCTGTATAATGTATCGTTCAATGGATGAGGAGACTGAAGAAATCTCACCAATTTTAATATACATTATACAGGGCTGGCCAGGCTCTTCGTGCCATAGAAGATCACTGGGGTTGGATCTTCATAATGTACAGTGAAGTCAAGGAGTTAAAACACAACTCTTGCAACCTGCCCTCTCATCTCTTGCTTTAGTGAATAGACCCCAAGGATTATGGCTGGTTCTAGTCCATCATAATGAAAAAAAGAAAATAACTGAAAGGGCTCATAGGTCTTAAACTCCTAATCAATGATAAAAAAAATCCTCAACCAGGGCCTTTAAACACCAGTCACTCCTAAATAAATTCTATAATGTTAAAGAACCCTAAGTGGCCTCTGTTTGTTTGTTTTTACTCTAGAAATAATGCAAAAAAATATATATAACGAATGAAATTGCTTACATCCATCACCCAAATCGTATTAATCTGTAATCATTCCAAATTTGCAGCGTAGAAAGGTATAATCACTGCAAAAGTGCAAAGAGAGTTCGCCTAAGGATTAGGAGTCCTGGGAACAGAGTATTCCAAATGATAGAAATGATTTGCCTGCGGAGCTGTTGAAGAACATGAGTCAGATCGGCTTCGAGGGTTGATTATTATTATTATTATTATCCTCTTTTACTCTAAGCACAGCGTAGGTTGTAGTAAAGCGTTTAGATCAATTTGATTTCGCATGGTGCAGAAGGTTAACCTCTTTACTGTTACTGGGTTTTTTTGTGGTATTTTAACACAATTAGCCATCAACTGCTAGAACGGCTTCTATGAAGGATGGAAAAACAGCTTCGGGTAAAGTTTGAGGGCTTCTATTGTTCTGCATTGCGATTTCAGCCCATTTCTTTCTCTTCCAACCTGCTAACAAGTCACTCGTGGCTTATGCCTACTGGTAATGTCTTCAAGCTTTATAAATCAAATGATCACAAAGCATCTAAACCCTGTGACAGCTCATTACTTAAAATATACTGCAGCGACACCCTATTGCCGACAACGAAATGGTTCCGATAACCATGAAAACCATATAGAGACATTCGGAATTAGTCACCTGTACTTAAGCAGGAGCCAACAAAGAACAAGCCACGCTGCACTTTCTCCCCCCGAGTGTTTGCGGAGTCTGTAACGTTGTTCTTCAACCCTAAAGGTCACGGTGTGTTCCACAGCAGTAAGTGGAATAAAAGAAGCAAATTTACTCAAAACCAACTGAAATTTTAGATGTGCCCACTTCTGATTTCCTAGTTAGATATACTAGGCATGTCCCCAGAGTCTCTGTTTCTAAGGATCCTGCAGAAGGAAAAAAGGGCATCTCATTTCTCTAACTACCTTAAGTATTTTGGCCATGTCTGTATGCCTCATCACGCTTACCCCATTTTCTACCAGTAACCCACCACATTATTAAAACAATCCCTGTTGTCACTGGACGGTCCTGATTTTTAGGCACTGTCCCGCTTAGCTGTTCCACTGTCCTGTTTTAGCGATATAATAATAATAATAATAATAATAATAATAATAAACCCGTATAAATTAGTTCTATACATTATATAAAAGATGCCATACATACATACATACCCCCCCCCCAAATCGGGACACTTGTTGGGCTGTGGCTAGAAGCGTTGGGGGGGTTGATTGGACCCAGCTGGGGAGAGGCTTGTCCTGAGAGAGGGGTGATCGGGACACCATGCGCGAAGAGCCAGCTTGCAGCGTTCAGCTTCAGACTGTCAAGAGGTAGAGCGCAGATATCATATGATTTTATAGCTCCTTGGGACAGTCATGGAGATAAGAGGATTTCCCAAACCAGCCCATGATCCCCACTGCCTAAAAAAATTAACTGTCCTACGAGAAACGAGACTGTTGGAAGGTATGATAATATGTATATGTAACGCCTTAAATGTATACCATGGGAGCAGCGCTTGGCCCCCAGCACCCAGAAATTCCCTGACAGGACCACCCACAGACAGGGGCAAGCACTTAAGAAGGATCTGGAACATCTCAGGTTATCCAACCCGCCCCGCTCCCTTTTTAGGGGGAGTGGCTTCATGAGGGGCGGAGCCAGGATCTTTTCTTCTGCCGCGACTGGCTGCTTGAAGCAACCAATCACTGGAAAGAATACATTCCATTGAAATCAGTAAGATGTCATTGGAAGTCTTGCTCGAGCCAGCGCTTGACCTGTCCGGAGGGAACAGCGCTACGCGTGCATGTTTGCCTGGTGCGCCAGATGGCCAGTCCGGGCTCACTTCAGTGTTGTTGTGTATGTGCTTATTTGTGTCTTTTATTCTGCTTTTGTTTTTTAATTTATTCCATCCGTAAGAGATGACATAATTTTACAGTCCCTAATGTGTTGTAACCCACTGAATCAGTCTAACAATGTATTTTCTGTTTTTTTATGCCTTGGGATTGGGACCCCGCAGTTTTTTGTTTTTTTTTTGTTCTAATTCTTTTTTATTTGTCTGTTTGGGATATAGCAGGAAGAAAATGAATCTCTGTAGAGATGGTTTGTGTGTTGATCCCAGATGGTTCCTGCTCTCTGTAAGTTTGGCAACATAGAGAAATTTGTTTACATCTTGTAAAAAATGGCTTTGGTCTGTAGACAAGCCTATTTTTGTCTTCAGGTGGTAAAAAGTTGGGGGAAATGATGGTGGGAGGGAGCGTATGATTATTTGAATATATGAATAGTTACTGCCTGGGAGCCACAACTACCCTCCGAGTATCATGGAAGCCAGGGGTGTAACTAGAAAACACAGGGCCCTGGTGCAAAAATTGCCCCGTGGTCCCCCCAACTTCAACAGCTAGTCTAGCCTCCCCCCTTCCAACATACAACATCTGTAAACACACTTACACAACACTTACTCATACTCACTAACACACACTCCGCCTCACCCCACTTACACATCCATGCACACACATAATCACACATCCATGCTCACACACACATGCATGCTCAATGTACACATGCAAGCTCAAACACACACAAGTACACATGCATGCTCACATACATACATAAATACATATACATACATGCCCCGCTCACCTCTCACTGCTCCGGCAGCTTTTTCTCCGGCTGCTCACAAACTGTGCGGGCAGCCTCGGTTTCACTGCGGGGTCACGTGACCCCCCCGATACGCTCCTGTCTCCCTGTGCTGGTTCAAAATACTTTAGGAAGGGCCCTGACATTGTTGATACTTTGTGTTATTAACTGGACTTTGCCACGACGGCGGCTGCCAGGCTGTTCTCTATACCTGCAATGCAGGGTTTGGGTGCATTTTTCAGTTTATCTGCTGCTCTCTTTCCTTTTTTTTCCCTGCATTGCTAACTTTGGATAGTCGAGTCTTACTTGGCTGACGTTTATAAACACATATCTATATAATGCTCTTCATTTGTTCATGATTTACTTAAAAATGGTCTGACGCCGAGTTCATACACTCTTTCGATACCAGGCTTAAACCTCGCTAATGTTTTTATTTTTTAATAAATAACTGAAATTATTCTTGTTTTAGTGAATATCGATCTTTTGAAACTCAAACAAACCAAAAAAAGAGTAGACACACATTTGAAATATATATATATGTATATATATACACATATATATATATTGTAGATTACCCTTTAAGGTTCCTCCTCAATCAATAAATTCAGGAATCATAAATTCAGGAATTATTTGCTAAAATGTTAGCTATACATTTTATTTTACTCCATGTACATGTAATAATATATACAAAGCACATTTCCTTGCATCCTCTCAATAATTTATATCATACCAAAGCTTTATTCGCTAATGTTTAGTGCTATGGATTAAATAACATATGGACATTCTTTCTTTCTCACCATAAAAAACGATAAATTAGTGCAAGATTTTTATGTTGATAAAACACAACATTAATACTTTTCTTTGTATCGTATAATCCAATGACAAATCACAGTGAAGCTACGTTTCCAGAATCTGTTTTTTGGATTCTGTTTTTCTTCTTCTTCTTCAGAAAAAGTGTTTCAAATGTAAAAAAACATAGTAAAATAAACATTTGTTTAAAGTACACAGGATTCCTCTTATTGACGCTCCTTGAGCAAATAATCAATCATTGGGTTGAACAATGTGTCTCTCTCTTCATCTCCGCCGGAGTTTCATTCACCTGGAGGGATTGTGTAGACCCTGTAAGAAAAGAGAAATCAGATTTTCAATATAATCTTAAAGCATGAACTAAGCAGATGGTATGTGAGTTCTTCTCATTCATTGGAGATGTTGAGAATGCGATAGTGTTGTGGCCCAGAGGTGGTGAATAAGTGGAATAGCCTCCTAGCGTAAGTGGTAGAGCTTAATACGGTGATGGAATTTAAACATACATGCGATAGGTATACGGCTGTCTGGAATCTAAGACAAGACCAAGGATGGATAAGGTTTGATGTTTTTTATAGAAGAAAATTCTTTGTTTCTATAAGAAATAATGTTACTATACCGCTTCTAGGTTGTATCTTTAAGATACTGCTATACTTAACATCGATGTGACTTTCTTGTATCTCACAGATAGCTCCGGTATCTCTGGATATTTCGCATTGGCATATCACATCATATCCCGGTACTCCAAGAAAGCATGGCGTGAAGAAACTATGGAGGACAGTGTTGACTCGGTGCCCCCCCCTCTGATATTTTTGAATACCGACGCACTGAAACATCTCCCTAATCTCTCCTTTCTTACAGTGTGTACACTATGAATAAATTGTGTATTGTACAGCGATGCGGAATATGATGGCGCTATAATAGTACAGAAGATACTATACCTCGAATGTGCTTTCTGCAGGGATTTTTTAGGTCTGCAGCATGTGCTTTTGTAGTCTATGACTTGGTAAATAATTGGATTGTACATAGCTGCTGATTTCGCAAGCAATGTCGGTATCACTGAAACTTTAATTGGAACTGAATCTGGCCGTCCAAACGCTGACCATACAGACACCACTGCGTAGGGAATCCACGCAAAGAGGAAGCCCGCGCAGATCAACATTGCCACCTAGTGGAGGATACAGAGAATGACAACACACAAATGAGGTTACACACAAAAGTGTTAACGTCAACGGAAAATTTAGATTTGTGCTCCAAAGAAGGGTTAACATATACATATATCGATCAGCCATAACATTATGACTACTGGCAAGTGAAGTGAATAGCACTAATAATCTTGTTTTCATGGCACCTGTGGTAGGGTGGCCCATGCTGACCCCTGTCCACTGCCGAAAGCTTCTACAATGGGCACGTGAACTGGACCACTGGACCACAGATCACTGTGTAAAATGACAATGATTTAGTGTGCTTGTGAAGTTTTGACTAATAAAGAAGAAAGGATTTTGGACCTAAAAGTGGGCATCTGAGACATATTTCTTTGGATTTATTGTTATTTTATATGGAAATATACATACCTTGGTCAGTTTTATCTCCAGTTTATGGTTTTTTTGATTTCTGGTATCAAAGTGAGCAATTTCTTTGGCGGAAGATTTTACTTTGGCAATAATCTTTGCATATGAAAATACTATTATTGATGCGGGTAAAATAAGGCAGGCAAACAGTATTGTGATCACAAAAACTTTTCCACTCAAGGAAGACTGGGCCAGCCACCAATCCAACGTGCAAGATGTCCCAAAGGGTTCTGGAGCATAGTTCCCAACTCCCACCAACGGTAAGGTGGCCCATAAGGAAGCGTAGGACCAGATGAACATTAAACTAATAAAAGCATGATGTCTTTTCAACCAGGTACCTAGGAATGAAGAACAACAAAGATATAAAACTGGAAATAATTACAATAAATAACATTTCATTATCATTATTTTATTGTTTTCCTCATTATTTTATTGTTTTCATTTTGATAGATGTGATTCTGCATCATGGATATGATAGCTCTGTGGCTAAGGAAGCCTGGGAAACGTGTTATAACTCATTATGTTACCCTGCTTGGGATGCAACGTTCAATTTTCATCAATTTGTTATTGTAAGTTCCATAGATGCCTGAAAGTTCTGCTTCACTAAGAGATGGATTGGATGCACCGAAGATAACCTGAAACGCAAACCTTGGCTCTTCCCAGGGCCGGCCCTACCATGGGGCACCCCCGGTGGCACTTTTGAATAGGCGGCACTTTGTCGCCCCAAGCGGCTTTTTTTTTTGAAGCGGAGGCGAGAGAGGGGCGCCGAGTGGTTTCCGCTTACCAAGTTGTCAGTACCCGTTCGGCGCCTCTCTCTCCTCTGCGAGCCCTCTAGCTTGGTCTCGGTGCCGGCTTGTAATGCTGAGCGCCGGAATATGATGTAATTTCCCGGCGCTCAGCAGTAAAGCAGCACGCACCGCGGCAGAGCAGGGAGACTGGCCGCCGGACTGCTGAAAGGTAAGTGAAGTACAAAGGGGGGGGTAGATAAAGACCCCTGGCCTCAGCAGGGGGAGGGATGGTCGTCATTTTAAACATTTTAAACCTGGCTCTTCCAACACAAGACTGGTGCTAGAGCCGGTTGGGAAGTGGGGCTAGCTCTGTGCAGGAGCACTACAGAAATGGATGGAGACAATATGGCAATTCAATATAGGTCTTTCTTTAAGCTGGAAGCTCAAGGGTCTCCAGTCAATAAACGGGAAATTTCCTGACCTTTATAAGACAATAAAGTGTAATAGACCCATGTAATCATCAAAAACACTGATTGATTATAATGAAACACCGGTCTAGCCGAATTCAAGACATTCAGAGATATTGGAGACCTCTGAGCTATCTGTTAAAGAAAACTCCTTTAGACATCATCAATAAATGCCCAATGAGAAATCAACAGTGGTTATAAAAGCATTGCTAACATAGTGCACCATATTGAAGTACCCAGCCATGGACTGTCCACCATTATATTGGCATGATGCAGAAAGAACATATGATGGAAGTCCAGTCATTGGCCATGCATCATTCTGTGCATCTATTTGTTCTGTCTGTAGGAGGTCACTTTAGGGACAACATGGCAGAAAGATACGGATGGCAGAGTCACACCAGGTGAACAACCCAGAGTATCTTAGGGATAACCTATCAAGATTGGAGTTGAAGGTCATTAGTGTCTACTGCTGGATCCCAGCTCTAGCTTCACATGTGTTCCTTAGCATGTGTTAGATCTTAGAACAATTGTGACATCAGCGTACAAGCAGGCCGAAGACTATGCAGATTAACCCTTTTTGTTTAAGGAAATCAGCCCCTTTTGGTTAAAATAGTTATCTTTTTTTTTTCAACCTTATACTGTATGTAGCCATATACAGTTTATGTATTTTATATTAAGCAGTAATGTGCTTACCGTATCTCATATGGCAGATTTTCAGGTACCTGTCCAAACTTACGACAGTCAATGTAATAAGACTGCCCGTGCCAAAAAAAAATCCAATCCACCCATAGCACCGGCAAAGCGTCCAACCAAAAACCCAGCGGTGACTGAAGAAGGACACAATGCAGAAGGGCTTCCCGGAGACTAAAATGAAATAAAGCATAAAGAGCATGAGAATCTTGTTATATTTATCTTTTATGTAAGTAATAATACAAAAATATACCATTATATTCTCTCTCTCATATATATATATATATATATATATATATATATATATATATACACACACACCATTATATATATATATATGGTGTTGGGGCTTCCATCGAAGAGGCGTGAGTTAGAGCAGGGTACGCTAATACCCGACCATAGAGCATATGGGGTCAGCTACAAGATTTGTGTGTCAAGGTTTTGTTTTTTTCATTGTTTTTAGATTTACTACATTTCTTTTTACTTATTTATTTATTTCACTTTTTTGCTTTTGACTATTTTAAGAGATCTCAAGGGATCACCACCCAAAGATATAATGTGAGAATAAAGTATTAATTGTATTTTTATTTTAGTTTTTTTACTTATTCTTTTTTTTTAATACTTTTTTTTAATAAGAGGAAAAAGCTTTGTTTCCCCCACCTCTTCTCATCCTGATCTACAATCAGCTACAGATTCTGTAGGGGAAGACTGCCTAATTATTATTAAAATAATAGACTTGGGCATTTACATTTTTTAAAAAGTAACCACACTGATTACATTATGTCAACACTTCATAGTGCTTTTAAAATTATAGAGGTTAAAAATGAGCAATAACATTAAAATAAAAGGATAATATTAAAAATATACAAACCTGACAATAAGATTAACAAACATTAAGACACACAGCGACAACAGGGCTCATCTCTGAGTTTACAATCCATTAGACGCTTCAAGGGGAATGAGATAGACTTGTGCATTCGTCTTCGGGCGAACATGAAAACGAACAGGAAGAGTGTTCGTTCCGAAGACACGCCGAAGAGAAGACGGCGGCGGTAAAACGTAGGCGAAGACGAAGACACACAGCACGAAGATCTTCGGGATCGTCTTCGTCTTCGTCTACCATTCCCCCCTCTTCTAACTTACCTTGTCTTCGCGGCTTCGCGGCAGTTCTCGGAAGTGGAAATCCGCAGGTTCGCCGTCACGGGTTACAGGGCAGTGCGAATGAGCTTATTGGTCGCCTACAGGGACCTCCTCTGGCATCAACCAATTGGTTGATGCCAGAGAAAGACCCTGCGGGTGACCAATAGGCTCACTCGCACGGTCTTTGTAACCCCTGACAGCGATCTATGGATTTCCAGTGGCATCTGCAGGGTAAGTTGCAGCATTGGGGTTTTAAAACCCCAATGATGCAACTTACCCGGCCCATCCCACTGGTCTCCTTCCCTGTTCAATTAGTCAACCAATGGCAGACGAGCCCCCTGCTGACGACCAATAGAGTTGCTCATACGTACATTTAAACTCCTGGCGCCAGAGCTGCGTTAACCCCGTATTAACCCCTTAACCGGGAAAACGAAGAAAAACCGAACACGAAGAATGTCCACGAATATTCGCCCGAAGAGAAGACAGGAACGAACACGAAGAGCCCCCTGGTGCCCAAGTCTAGAATGAGACAGAAGGAGCCCAACTATGCTCCAGGAGAAAAAAAGAAAGTGACGACGAGTGCCTTAGATGTCTTTCTTATGTTCTTTTTCGACTCCTAATGATACATAATTCATATCATTATTGTACTCTACACCTGGTTTTTTTTCTATTTACTTTACTGAGAGGGTGGTACAAAAGTGGAACAGCCTCCCGGCTAAAATTGTAGAGGGAATTTAAACAGGCATGGGATGGGCATACGGCTCCTGAATCTAAGAAGAGACCGACGACTGATTAAGGTTTGAGTCCTTATATCAAAGGTTATGGGCAAACTAGATGAGCTGAATGGTTCTTATCTGCCGTCAAATTCTATGTTTCTATGCCCCTGTCATGAGGCCATTAAGCCAACTGCGTGGATATATTCCTCGTAATATACTCGTGTTTCCTTACCTGCGAAAATATTAAACGTATTTATTGATGTCGGAGGAAATGTACTTAATGAGTAACTCTGTAAATCCTAATTTTAGTTTTTGTTAGATTTAAGTGTACTCCAATTACAGTGAACTGCTGCGGACAACAGGGAAATGAGTCTTTGTCACTCGAACACCAAGGGAATGTCTGAATAACATTCCTCTAACCGAACAAAACAGTACCAAGTGTTTAAACTTTGTCCACTAGGTGGCAGCACTGCTATGAGTTAACCATTGATGCTTTACACTCACTATTCTATACCATTAAGTGGGTCCAACATTTATGAATTGGCTGATTATTTTATTAAGGAACTACCAGTAAAGCCAATTAGTTCACAGTCTCTTTCACACACTATTCCCGAGTCGGTACTGTCAGTGATAATGTCTATCCTGTTTGGGATAGTCACAGCAAACAGACATACTCAATTGTATTAATTTGTAAATAACTAAAATACGCGCTCTACCAATTATATGCACACTAACACATATGAAAGATAAATGGTCCCTTTAAATGTCCACGTGGTCCCTCTTGGAAATGCATTAAGGGAACCCCGTCATTTACATTTGCCTCTTTCCCTGCCCCCACCTACTTGGCTTGCTGTCTGCACCCCTGTGGCGTACCTAAAGTTAGCTCCAGCACTGACCCCCATGCAGAATGCGATCCCACTATAAACATACAAACATTATAAAAAAATGAATGCTAATGAATATATTTTATATATCTTTACCTGAAATTCCCAGGTCGCAAACCGCCAGATTTATTGTCATTATCTCTGCTGGCCGTAACTTTTTCTTCTTTTTGAAAGCCATATATAAGACGTAACCATTTCCCAGGGTTGAAAGCACACCTGTAAAAAAAAAAATAAAAACAAATAAAATTGGTCAAATGTACTTATCAATTTATAAAATGGAAAAAAAAATCTACTTAAATGTTCATTGTACAGTCCTAACCATAGAACCTTCTGAAAATACTGACTTCTGTTGCAGATCAATGCTTTCTGGCTGCTATGGGAATAATTAAACCCTAGACAGTTAAACCTTTTATTTATTATTTATAAAATATAAAAAGTATAAATAACAAAATATATATATAATATAAGAAAACAGCCATACCGTGCCGCAATAACGCACACCCTCTCCCTCGATTAGATGAATGGGAGAGAGCGGCTACGACCTGCTGGAGAAGTACTACTACTATTGATTATAATTTAATTACATTACATTTATTTATATAGCGCCAGCAGATTCCGTAGCGATCTACATTACATTATCGTCTATTGATTATAACGAGGCTGTTGTGTTTTCGGATATGTTTGCCTACTCTATTTTTCATAATGATTATTTTTATCATCAAAATAATGGCAATAACCATCTCTAAATCCATCTCTATCCATTATTAAAAGGCCAGCGGTACCAAGGATATGATGCGTTCTATTTTTTTCCACCGGAATCATCGCAGATGTCTCATTTCTCAATGCAATCTGTTCTAGCAAGAAGTATGACGAGCGGATGCTATTTCAGAAAGAAACATTTATTTAAATGGAACCAGAAACAAAAATCAATTTTTTTTTTCTAAATACAAAGTGCAGGATATCTGTGCAACTTTTAAAGGTTGTGCTCCACGTCATTTGAAATTTTGCCCCATTCAAAAATTTTGAACACTCAAGTATCACATGACACTAAAGCAGGCATTGATAGGTTGTTGCCATAGAAATTTTATGATTTAATAAAAACCTTCAGAGGAAAGAATATGAGGGCAGACCTGCGAAGGTTCGTTCGCTTGGACATTCTAGAGGACGCTATTAATGTTTTGTAAGTGGAACAGCAGCTTTAGCTCCCCAAGGTGGAGCTCTAAATACAATGCCTCATGTATTATGTATTATTATTATAATGTATAGGTTTTGAAGGACTTATATTCTATAATATTATAGTACGAATGATTAGTGCTTTTAGGACCATTTAAATTAAAATTGCCATATTCTAGAGCATCCAAAATACACATTTCTTTGCCTATATATATCATATTGATCAAGTCTTTTTCCTCCTCCCCAAAGTATGAATATAAAAATATCTCCGTTGCTTTCTGTTCTGCTGTATGTAGAGCCAACATCTATTTGCCCCCAATTAGAGACTCATGTGCAATCTGCCAAAACAATGCAGGGGTTAAAACTAATATCTGAGCTCATAAAACATAGAAACATAGAAAGTGACGGCAGATAAGAACCAGTAGGCCCATCCAGTCTGCACAACCTCTGAGTACTTTCCTTTAGTACTTGCCCTTATCCTATATCTAGCTTGGCCTTATGCCTATCCCATGCTTGCTTAAATGACCTTACTGTATTAACATCTACCACTTCTGTTGGAAGGCTATTCCATGCGTCCACTACCCTTTCCGTAAAGTAATATTTTCTGATGTTACCATTAAATCTTTGCCCCTCTAGTTTATGGTTATGTCCTCTTGTTGTGGTAGTACCCCCCCCCGTCACGTCTTTTTTCCAGGCTATATAGGTTAAGATCCCTTTAACCTGTCCTGGTAAGGTTTATCCTGTTATCCATAAACCATTTTAGTAGCCCTTCTCTGCACTTTCTCCAACATTTCTATATCCTTCTGGAGATACGGTCTCCAGTACTGTACACAATACTCCAAGTGAGGTCTCAGCGGTCCTCTGTACAACAGCATGAGCTCTTCCCTCTCTCTACCGCTAATACCTCTCGCTATACAACCAAGCATTCTGCTGGCATTACCTGCTGCTCTACTGCATTGTCTGCCTACCTTTAAATCCTCAGAAATAATTACCCCTAAATCCCTTTCCTCGCACGTTGAGGTTAGGACAGTATCAAATATTCTATACTCTGCCCTTGGGTTTTTATGCCCCAGGTGCATTACTTTGCATTTATCCACATTAAATGCCAGTTGCCACAGCTCTGACCATTTTGCCAGTTTTCCTAGATCGTTTGCCATTTGGCTTCTTCCTCCAGGAACATCAACCCTGTTGCAAATTTTTGTGTCATCAGCAAATAGACATACCTTTCCATCAAGACCATCTGCAATATCACTAATAAAAATATTAAAGAGAATGGGTCCAAGTACAGATCCCTGAGGTATCCCACTGGTAACAAGACCTTGTTCTGAATATACGCCATTCACTCAATCACTCAGCCGCTCCTTAATCCATTCAACAACATTGGGATCTAAACCCAGAGATTGCAGTTTATTTATAAGTCTTCTACGTGGGACAGAGTCAAAGGCCTTACTGAAATCCAGATACGCAATGATTACCGCAACACCGTGATCAATTACTTTAGTCACCCAATCAAAAAAATCAATAAGATTTGTTTGGCATGAAAAGGATTCTAATGCAATGTTTACTGAGAGATAGGAGAGGCAGGCCTAGACTGGCCATTTGCCACACCGAGCCAGGTGGGCGGCTGCCGGAAATCTTCCGATACAGCGGCCAATCATGTCATATCCAGCTGTCGGCCTCTCTGATGTCATGAGGTGGTCGCCGGCCTTAAAGTCGCAGAGCGTGGCAAAAAGGCCATGTGGAAGGTACGTGCATTAACAGCGCCGGCCTCCATTTATTTCCCCGGCACGCCAGAACCGAGGATGTCCCAAACTGGCTCATGATCCCTTACTGGCCGCCAAAAGCAGGACATAGAGGCAGTTCAGCTGCTGGAGGCCACGTGGGAGCTGTGATGGAGGTTTATGCTCAGGCAACACGTATCTACATCTATGTAAAAGGTCTCCTGGGCTGGTCAAGAGGGACCCGAGAATCCCCAACTCAGCCTCCCTTTCTACAGATGCCGTATAGTGGGGCAGCTCGGAGAGACAGTGGCCATAAATTGGGACTGTCCCGCAGAAAGCGAGATACATCGCAGGTATGCACGAGTGATTGATGTATTACTTGAGATGTGTTAGTTCTCCTTGAAGGTGGAAAAAACAAATCCCAAATTAGAATGGTAGTACACAGCCAATCAATCCGCCATGTTTATCGCTGCCCTATGATTGATTTCTGTGTTATCCCGTCCTTCTCAAATGGAAATGAAGCCGGCAGACACTTTAACAACAACAACAACAAGCGGACTTTTTAAGATCCTATTTAAATTCTGTTTACCAAAGGAAAATGTTTAAAGATGTCCTTTCACCGGGATAAAAACATCGCGTGAGCTAGATTAATGACATTAAGCATGTCTGTCATTTAATGATATCCTCCATGCACCTCATTTCATGCAGCTTCCAGCTGATTGGCCGATAGCATACCATAATGCGGTCAGCTAATAAAAACAGAGGCAGCCGTCATCTCTTACAGAGTTAAACACTATTTAATATAAAGTCTGTAGCGGGGAACAAGTTAAGATCCCCTCTCAATCAACATTTCATTGCTCACTGGAGAAGCTGTGGGTCGTTGAAGGTGTCCACATTACTGAGACGGTCACCACGTCCCAGATAAAGCAGCGTTACTTCTAAAGTATGAAGTTCTTTTACAAAATTCCGTGGACAATTGGAAAAATAACTTCCACTTCTTCAAGAGAATCCAAAATCATCTTAAATCTCCAGTGCCACATTAAAGTAATCGTTCTCCCTAAAGGCTTCACATGGTCTAGTAGACTTGGGTCTTCAGCTCCAACGTAATATTATTTCCGGTTGAGTCTTGGTGGTTCTTTAGCGGGCCATTGCTAATCACTTCGGGGGATATCCCTTAACTGACCTATAAGTATCTCCTTGAATAGGAAATGTATTTCCCGGAAAAAGTTCTGAAAATACTTCTTAAAGGCATGACTGATAAGGCTTATTTCTACCCTCAGGTCTCAAAACCCCTTCCATTAAGTCTTCTAATGACAAATATCATGCTTCTCCTTACTTTAAATTCAATATACAAAACGCCTTAGACCTGAATGAGCAGGAGATCAAATTTCCAGGGATTTAATTATATAGCAAATAATATCAATCTGTTTGGCATCTGAGAAACCTGACAGCTTACATCTGCTACTCAAACGGCATTAGAAGGTCCTGAGAACGCACGTTGGATTGTTGTTACCCTTTCAAGATGATCTACTCGGAATCATTGCAAACTATTCCGGTGATACACCTGATTATAAAGGTGTATGTACATGCCCTCTAAACTCACAGATGGACCAAATGTATTTATTTAAAACTAATATTTCAAATTTTGAAATGTTTTCCAAGTTTTCTATTAACAGCCGGTACAAAAATCAGCAAATTCTCCCGAAATAAGAAAGCAGCACTTTCCATACTGGAAAAATTCTTGGGACAGCCCTTCATGAAACCTTTGGGTGCTAATTTTCAGTTAAGATGCTAATTTTCAGACAATTCCCTAACCTTGCGTCTTCCAAAATAGCGGAATAGGCTGTAGGAACTAAGAATGCTTTAAAGTGTTTCCAGTTGAATCCAGTTATTGCAGACCACCGTGAAGATCTAAAATCCACATAGGTGTACCCACAAACAAAGTAGATAGCCCGAGAGCAGGTCACCTTGTGAATTAAGATGGTTTTATTTCTGTAACAAGAAATGTGAGAATCCCTAGTGTTTGATGAACACGTAAGTGGCGTTGATGACATCACAACCCATGGGCGCCGATGGACTCTTGGCATGGTCCTTGAGAACCGGCAGGGTTCTAGCAAAGTTTCATACAGAGTTAAAATAATGCTGTTACGAGGTTGGAGGGCAAGTCAATATATTTAAGCAGCATGTTTCTGTCTCACAGCATGGTTCTGGATCACTTTTATTTATAACTATAAAAGGAAGCTGACAATGTCTGCATGACGCTAAAACATTGTTATAGCCAACTGTTTGGAGAACCTATTACTAAACAGTTCTCTGAGGTCTGAAGATACTGAGAGGCATCTTGAAGTACATCCAACTATTTACAGAAGAAGGTATAAATGGAACCAGATGATTGAATATGTGTAAGAGCTGGCATATCCGAAATAAACCCGAGGTCTGGCTGTAAAGCTGGCAAACAGAAACAAACAGAACACATGAAAAACCCTTCCTACGATATCGTCAATGGATTTTTTCATGGATATCCAATGGAATAAGTCCCTGAGAAATGTTTCGTGGTCCTTTTGAAGGTTCCATTATCAGACCAACGACTGATTAATGCAGTGATGAATACTGGGCGACAGGTCTGGGGAGGCTGTGGTCTCCCTTCTGCCAAACCTGGGGGGCAAATCGCCTCTTAATGCAGTGCAGACGCTGGCTGTGGGAAGCGGCTCTCATAGGTCGAGCCCTGGGCAGCACGGAAGTTAAATATGTCGCTGGATTAAGCTCTACATGAAGAAAAAACAGGCCCATCTTCCGTCATATTCTAGATTTCTATAAACCTGATTAAACTTCAAGATCAACTTGTTCCTAGGTCCTGCAGCGTTCTGCTTTCCGGGTATCTGTCATAAACCACATTTTCCTACAATCTGAGATAAAGAAAGTTTAAAAGTACATGAGATTGTAAGAACATAGATTGATGAATTGAAAATACTTGAAGATCACAAGACCGTCATGGCTTTCCTCCCCGGGCATGCATTTCAGCTGGATGTTTTTCGGATACACTAGCCTTTGTTAGTGTATCGGAACAACAGAATAATTGTAAATAAGAACCACAATGTTGTCACATTCTTGTTAATACTTTCTCCCCTCCATGAGTTGAATAAATGGGTCACTAAAAGGAGGCGCACAAGGACACCATGAAAAACCATTAAAAAGCCAAATCAGCGAGCAACAGCTGACTCATCTAATAATTATTTTATTTCTCATGGGCTTTTGTCCTCAGCTATGGGGAATTAGTTGTTGATAGAAGACATTGTAAAATATTAAATAGCATTCATAATAATCTATTAAAAAAAAAAAATGTAACCGGTAATGTGGGTCGACATTAATAAAAAACATTTATTTTATCTCATTTTGTTCCAATTAACTCCTAATTTAAAAAAAGGGAACAGTATGCCGTATGCATTAAAGTGCATATGATGACCCTGGAATCCCCTCTAACCGAACTAGTTTAGGAGTATTTTTAACTGAATGAGTGGCCAGTTCTCTTTCATTATTTCCTGGCATTTGATGTAAGCCCCGAGCCACATTCCAAAGAATATTTTTTGTCCCTGTTTTTGTAGAAATGTCAAAACCATTTTCATGGCTACTTGATCGTGGAACTTCAGAAGCAGCAGCGGAATCTTGGAAACCCAAACTGTAAAAGCTGGTTGATGTCACAAACCACAGCTACCCTCATAGGTGACCCTGACTCTATTTACCCGGGAATGAGGGTAGATTGAGGTGATATTGAACGTCTTGTTAGGTTTTATCTTAATTCTATAATGTATAATTTATACATATATGTGAAACTGGGTTTGAATGCTGTGCTCTTGTAGTTATGTCCATGGCAACCAATAACATGCTTCTCAAAATATGTGTAGCCAAATAATATATTCTAGTATTAATTATTAATTCATTATTAGGGCTAATTC
Source organism: Sceloporus occidentalis (assembly GCA_023333645.1). NCBI lineage: Eukaryota > Metazoa > Chordata > Lepidosauria > Squamata > Phrynosomatidae > Sceloporus > Sceloporus occidentalis. The sequence goes on from JALMGF010000131.1 coordinate 316,638, forward strand.
AGTAGGGTTCTAATGAAGGCACAGATGAGGACTGTAAGAGGCACAATGCAAAGAAGTTGCAAGAAATTGTCACATAAAACAGCTAAAAGGACTCTTTACAGTAAGAGCAATAAAGATGTGGAATTCACTCTCTACAGAAACGATCACGTTTGATGCCTTTCAATATGGGCTGGGTGATTTTAATTTTTTTTGCAAAGAAAATATACAAATATACTAGTTATAGTCTGTTGATTGAAAGTCAGGAAGGATTTAGTGCCCTTTCGAGGGCCATTGTACGGGACCCGACTGTCTCTAAACTGTAAAGCCGCGTTGGGACACAGTCAACTCCTTTATGGTCTCTATGGTGAAAAGCATGAAGAAGGCGCGCAGGAGTAAGTGAATGCGGTGCGGAATTTAAGGGTGGGATTTCTCTTTAATATAAAATTAGGTCTGTTTCATCTTTTTTTATTATTATTAAAAAAATAACGTTTAAATAATAAAATGTCAGGTCGATAAAAAAGCACATCACTAGGAAATTCTTGATAGCCCTACAGCTGTACCTTGTCAATGAGGTCCAGATCAGAGTAATCTTATGATGTTTTTACAAAATACTTACCCTTGTCAGTAGTGTCCTTTCCCTAAATTATTTGCTGCCAACTTCCATTGTTCCTACATGCGCAGGCGGTAAAAATACATGTCAGTTACATGTTTTGTGCATTAAAAGTGCATTTTTAGAAGGCTCTACGGTGGATTTAAAGTACAGTCTTTAAAGCAGGCTTACCAATCACTGTAAGGTAAATGCCGGCTACAACATCAGCTTCCCAGGAGAGTTTTGATGAGAAGGGGTCTTCATCTTTTGCGTAGTGTGGAACATAACCTCTGTTTTCTATAAAACTGTTGTTAGGTGCCATTCTACTACAATTCTCACGAGCACCTAGGAAGAAGCACCAGAAAATATACAGTTTTTTCATTGCTTTACACATATACTGTAAGATCTTGTCTATATTATGCACATTTTGCCCCATTATAATCCGAGTACATAAAATTGGGAAGAAAAATACTTTTTTTAATTGCAATGTCTCTATCTAGTGATAAGTGTCTTGCTGAAGGACTGACCAATGTTGGTGAGCAAAGTCCCTTCCATCGGCTTTCCTTCAGTCCCAGTGCGCTGGCTGTGAGGGCCGCGAGTGTGAATGAATGAGCAGGAGAACAGATCCGTCACCAGCTGCTGGACCACAAGCTAATAGCCTCCTCCTTAGCCTACAATGGTAAGTAAGCTGAGAGTGTGTCCTAAATGTAGATGTGTGTTTGATGCATGGAGTGAGATTGTATGTTTGAGTGTGTGAATGTGGAAGTGTTAGTATATGTGAGTGTGAGTATATGTAAATGTGTGCGTGTTTGAGATTGTAGGAATAACCTGTGAAGCTGGAGTCAGGGTCTGTGTTATACAAAAAAATTATTTTTCCTACAAAATTGAGTGTAAAGTTATACCTGCGTATTATACATGAGTGCGTGTATGAAACAGAAACATGATCTATTGCAGCCATTAAGAGCAGATAATGCATTAATATTCATATTTTTTAACCATGTTTCAACACTCCTACAAGATGATCTATTAGTTAGAAAAGTGTATGTATTCACTCTGGTTTCCATAGTGCTCTGCAACACAGCATTTAATTATTGTTGCCATATCAGCCATTTTTTTCCCAAGTGCCGCCCCCTGCAGTGTTACCTCATTCATTACATCATTATCATTACGTTTTATATAGAGAGTGCCAGCAGATTCTGTAGCTCTATTACAATAGTGGGATAATGAAAATATGTACTGCAGCAGAATGCTTATGGTTAACAAGTTGGTCTCCATGGAAACAAGCAATCCTCCTAAGCGCAATAGTGTCCTATGAATAACCAATCAGAAGAGCGCCGGACATTTATTGTGGACTGCAGGCAGGTAACGCTATATCTCAATAGATGCAGATAAGGAAAATGACAGCGATTATGATCATTAGTACTCTCTGTTCCACAGAGAAAATGTATATCCACTTATTAACGGGACACGCCGGCCATCATATGCACTATTTGCGACTTTCCATCTAGAATTCTTAATGGGACAGTATAATATACCAGGGGTCTATTCCAAAAAAAATAATGCATAACAAAGAACTAACAAAGTATTAAAATGCATTATTAAATAAAATAATAAAATACTTACCTTAGGTAGAAGCTGCAGCTCCCACATCCTCCATAGTCACTGATTGGTTCTCTTTAGATACCCCATGACAGTTGCCGAGCAGTGCTAGCGCTCACTGGTGGTACGTATATCAAAATAACTGGGGGGGGGGCAAAGGGGCATATGGGGGGATTCTGCAGAATCTGAAGCACTTTGTTGGTAACATGTAAAGCACAGATGTGGAAAATATGGCCAATATGACAACCCTACCTCCAAGCCCTCTAGGACAGGTATACTACTTACAGGAAGTGTAATGAAGTGAAAAGATTAAGTTATTCCTTGGAGATAAAGAATAAACCGGAATTATCCAGAAAAGTAACTGCATGCCCAAAACACGCAATCTGAAGACATGTATGCAGATATGGACAGGCGTTTTGTGTCTTATTCTATTATTTAACATGACATCTGTCACCAAGGGAGCATACGATTCATTTAATGGAAATACTTTACAGATACGCCAGTAGCATGGCCAATCCTAAAGTGCAAATGCACATGGGGGGGGGGGAATGATTAAAATACAAGAATTTTGTAAGGAGACTTTTACATCCCGTTAAGTTAAACTGTAACAATCTTACAAATTGATGCTTGTGAATTCTTCTTACAGAATCTTACGGAGTGACCTGGTGTGCTTTTCACAACTAAGAAGTGTTCTCTAAAAGGCTGCCTCGTGGACAAATCCCATAAAAACATAGAATTTGACCCATTCTCCCCGTCTAGCCTGCCTGTCATGCCTGCGGTAAAGACTTAGTCCTTAATCAGTCGTTGGTCTTGTCGTAGATTCAGGAGCCATACGCCTATCCCCAGGGCCTAGCTTCCTCTTCTTTGTGGGGTACAGGACCCATGTAGTTCAATTGTGAGGAAGGGACAGGGCTCATTCAATGCAGTTTATGAATAACCTTTTTCGGATTGCACACCCCTAATGGATTGCCCAATATGTCCCTATACACCCTTCCAGGTGATTCCATCGTCATCTAGCATAACATTTCTTTTAGTTATTCTGAGATCCAGTCCCATATCCCCATTTGGTTCCTATACCCCCATTGGGTAAAGATACCCCGAGTTAAAGACCCCTGCTCTACTGCATGTAACAGGACAGTCTTTGGTAAATGTTGCTTGGTGGGATTAATCTAACTTGTCATGATTCTGCTTGCCGAAAAACTGTATAAAAATGTATTTAAAAGGCAAACCTGACAACACTTAATACTATTTAAAAAAAATAAAATAAAAATAATAACAAAATTAATATATATATATATATATATACACACATATATATGTTTTTTAAAAAAAAATTAAAAACCCAATTGTTTCACTTTGGAGATAGTCTAACAATTTGATATCAAATTTGCCAAGACTTAATCAGAAGCAGACACCAGTTGTCTGGATAAAGATTTTTTTTCTAAATATTTGAAACATTTTAAACGATATTTTAGCAATTTGCAAACTGTCTTGACAGAAACGATTTGGAATGCAGGGCAGCAGACCATACAAGGATCTAGATCTCACCCTTCGTTAGCTCAAAAAAGCCCTCCAATTCTCTAAGCACTGACACTTCTCCCTTTACTAATCCTTTTCACTATACAGACATTGTGACTCTTATACCGTGGACAACGTGTTAGGGAACTCCTTATAAACACATTATATTTTACTTTAATTCTCTCTACAACTAGTTTTGTTAATTAAAGGGAAAGCTGGAGGGAGGGTACTGATTTGACTATGAAGGTCCAAACACCACTGTTATCCTTCTGCAGTTCTATAATGATTTTTAAAGGTGTCTGTACTCAGTATTAGCTAAAATTTAGATTTTGTGTTATGGTATGGTCCAAAGGTCCATCCAGTAGTGTATTATGGCCTAAGCCCATTGTGGCATTTTCAGGGGGCAGCAGCACCCCATGCTGCATGACCTGGGGCAGATTACTGTATTGGGCAATTAGGTTACCCAGCGCTCAATAGGATGTTTGGGGAGATCCCCCTTGTCCCCTGCCCAGATACACCATGGAGGACTGTGCCAGCGTGCAGCCATATGACATCATACGGATGGGGCAGCTGAGTCAATACCCTAGGGCAACGTCTGCCCAAAATATGTCACTAGGGCCATCAATACTAAGGCAATGTGCCGATGAAGCCCTGGCAGGAGAGTCTTGCAAAAAATGATGAACTCAAATAAATGTCCAATTACCAGTATGGCGTATAATGCTTAACCACTGTAAGTGTTGCCTGTCTGTTTGGGTTAATGACCCAATTTACTTGCTCGGTCTCTCAAAGAAGAAATCAAATGAGGCATTGCATGAATTGTAACACGGGAAACGTGACCCATCTTCTAACGTGCATATCTTGTCTGAAACAATATGTGGGCAACATACAGAGAATATTTATCTGCCATTTCACGTGAAATGGTTTTTGTTCCCTTCCTTCTCCTTCTTCTCTTCTTTCGACATGATTGTTTATATCTGAGTCTGATTTATATAGCAGTAGCAGCTTTACTCTCATGTCGCTACATAGTGGTAATATTGTGAATACATTGTATATTTTTTTCAGCCACTTTGTTTTTATTACCTTTTTTTCTTATGGATTATTTTTTCCATAATGTGCCTATTATATCTAGCTACATTTTTATTTGGGTGTTCTTCACTCCCTCACTGCCTAATTTAGGATGTCAGGTGTTAATTGTATGTTCGCTTGCTGGTACATCATTTAAATGTCAGCCATTTGTATGCAAGACAGCCTATGATTAAGTACCACCGTGTTGGATATGAAACGCGTTAGGCAGACAGGCTACCTAGCGTTCACTTTTCTGTTATTTTAATACCGCCAACAAATGGTTTTTTATATTTTCTGGGGTTTTTTTATCTCATATCCCACCTTGCTGATGTTTATGGATCCATTGAAGTTGAATTCTTCACCCTTCAGGTCATATATAATGCTTAACCAGAAAACATCAATTTTCCATTACTACCAAAAAGTCTTTTATTGACTGGGTTTTATTCTAAGGATACCTTGAGCTCACAAAACTGCAAGCTTTTACAACAAAAAAAAATGCCCTTTTTGTGCCATTGCCAATAATTGTAGTTTTTTTTCTCACATGCTCTCAGATTATCATTTTTTTTTTATTTTTTTTTTATTATCAAAGTGAAATGATCCCTCAGGACTAACATAGAAATGTCACAAATGTTAAATTCATTGTTTTTTTGTATAATGCCAGAAAATAAAGAAAATAAAATATTGTATAATGAAGGAAAAAATATACTAAGTCATTTAACCACTGGTGTGCGCTGATTCCCTTCCAAATGGAAATCCATCCCAAATGGTGAATTTTAGGTTTGTCAGCTGACCATGAATTTAAAATGTTTAAAATGTGATCACCTTAACGTGACATGAAAAAAAGTTCAAGAGTTACATTCAAAGTGGTCCAATATTTAATCTATAATGTTTCCATGGTGAGCTCGTCCTTAATTACGTAATAAAGAGTAGAGAGATAGATCTGTGCGCTATGGCTCGGAATGCTGATGGAATATATATATATATATATTTATTTATGTTCTGTTTGATGGTCGCAGTGAATAGTGAGAAATGTAGCTCTGAAATTATCATTTCTAGTGTGTTTTTAATCCCTGGGATGGAACGTGAGGATTGCAGTACGGTGTTAACCCTCCATTGTGCACCACCACCTGCTGATTAACAATCTCCCTTGATACTAGTCAGCTGGTAAAAGTTAATGGAATGGGGCATAACCACGCATGGGATGGGCATACGGCTCCTGAATCTAAGACGAGACCAACGACTGATTAAGGTTTGAGTTTTTACAGCAGGAATAACAGGTGGAGTAGATGTGCTGAATAGTTCTTATCTGCCAGCAAATTCTATGTTTCTATGCTTCCACAATAGATGTTTATGCAAACCCCCATAGGATCACCTTTGCGTGAACAAATGCTGAGCACCTGGATATGATGTCATACAGTATATATATAGAAATTATTCAAAGGTCCAAACTTCTTTGACGCTAAAGTTCACCTGCAGGGCCAGTTCTATGATTAAGCTGACCATGGCGAAACACGTAAGACGCTGATTGTGCTGTGATGACTTATTCTGATTCTGATGGACTCCTGTGGGTGTTACCTTAGGTTTCAATGACTTTGAGAGTGTGCTGCGTATCTGCTCACATTTTTTCTTAGTATGATGTCATCAAATGACAAAGAGTTGAAGAGGAAGTCCTCCTTGGCTTGGTGGTTCTAGGAGTGAGGCTGGGTGAAACATTGTATTGGTTTTTAGGGCACAAGTAAAGAGTAATAAAATAAAATCTGTTCACCAATACATTTTTCTGCAGATTTTTTGGCTTAAAATCTGCAGTCATGTTATGCTAGTAATGTATATATTGTTGTAAAGGTTATATTGTATTATGCTGAATCCAGAAATCCATGAGTGTCCAAAAAAGAAACAATCTGTTACATATCATCCTTATACCAGAATGCAGGACAACTTACTTGCAAATTAACTAAATAAAAATGTTTATAGAAAAAAATTGCTTCCTGAATAATGTTTTTTTTTTTTAATTATTATTTTAATACTGAATATTCCACAGGACTATTAAATTAAAGGGGATCTCCCATCATTTTTATGTATCAGATTAAAAACAAGTTTTAAAAAATTATTGATTAGATATTCAATTATTATTAGAAAACTATTTTTTTAAAAATAAAAAAAAATAATATTTTTCATAATATAATGTTTTCAGGCAGCTGCATATTAGCCATTAGAGTTCTCGCTCAGTTATCTGCGCCCCAATCTACTAGAACAACACCGCGACTCCTTATCATACTGCCCCTGGGGAACAAGAGAATGGCTCTGTCCCAATAACCTAGACACTCTGACTAATGAAAGTCCTCTTCTCTTTCAAGAAGGAGCTGACCTGGCCATTCCTAGTAAAATTGGTGAGGCAATTCGCAAAATCTTTATCATGAAGCCCCTCTTCAAGACCCCACTTCAAGACCACCTGGGATAGCAAGCCTACCGTCTAATTACACAACTGGAAGTGGCAAAAAGAGAGGAGTCCACAATGATTGAAAATCATTAATTTCTCAAGGGAGAGAGAAGCTGTCACATACAGATTTTTAATTACATGGTAATATCTCCTACATTTCCTCAATTTTCTGTGTTCCACTCATCTAAAAAAATGGACTTTCCTAATAAAAAATGCAGAATCCCTGATCCGGAACTCATAGTTTCCCCCATAGTTTCTTAATTCTTAATGCCCACAGCTTAGTTATAGACACCGATGTAGAGTTCTTCAAATTATGAAAGATAAGGATACATCCCTTTTTTCGGAGGAAAGATTCACTTTTTTTTTTTTTAGAAATTATGAATATTTCTTATTTAGAATTATTTATTCTTCATTATTTGTTAAATTAAAAAAACACAAACATATAACATATAAAAATGTAAATTTTCTGTATTCTGGATAAATTATAGAGTGTTGTCCAGATAAAACATTGTATATGACAGTACACAAATAATGTACATATATTATGTATAATATTATGTGATATATTGTGTGTGTACAGCACAAACTACACCTGGAAATTCTAACGGCACACATAGCACTATGTTATAGAGTTTCTGGATCATAAACCACAATGTGTGATGCCTTATGTCATCTGTCTACACAACACATACACAACACTAGCTTACGCAATGCTTACAACACACTGGTGTTTATATAACAATGATACACAGGATGCTCATCACCTTGCAATAAGCCACTAATAGCTCCTTAAGGCTGAGATCACTTGGTGGGTAAAAGGCATCACTACCTGCCATGAAGAATGAAAGTAGCACATTTAAAAAGGATTGAGAGAATTGACCTTACTGTACCTGTGCTGTGATCCTGGCATATTCCTAGGACAAGGTATCTCCTTGCGGCTCCTTATACACTCAGCAGGAGCAATGACAGCCCCCAAAAATCAGCTCCACTCTCACCCCCTAATAATAGGAAAAAAAAAAAGGATTTCTCCCCCCAAAAAATCAGCTTGTCCTGTTCTTCAGCCACTGCTTGGCAGCAGCTTCTGCCAGATCAGAGCCAATGAAAGAGAAAAATATTCAATGCAATGTTTCAGCAGTTTTTGCACTTTTTTCACCCCTGCAGCTGTCTCTCTTCTCCTTTATATGGTGAGATCTGCTGCAGACTCCTGTACTTGACTCCAGTGCAGACAGATGACTCCTTTGGGGAAGATGTGTAGTAATTGCCCTCTGAGGCTGTGGTAGGATGTGGCCAGAGGTCCTGCTAAGGAGGGGCTGGGAGGTTATAAAACACCACTAGATTGCAGGGAGGGAGGATGGAGGAAAATGCCTTATTATGTAAATAATAATAATAATAATAATAAAAATAATAACAATAACAACCACTCAAAGCAACCGGGGATGATGGGGATCATAGTATATTAGGATGTGAGATAACTTTTTCTCTGTTTTATACTGTCGGATAAATCAAGGTTAATAAAATTAATTTTGTTATTGATTCCAGCTGAATGTCCCGGCTTCACTGGTAGCTGTGATAGGGGGATGTGATAGACGTGTTTAACTGCATAAAGTGAGGAAGGGAAATTAATTTCAAAAGAGGAGAAAAGTTAGAACAAGAGACCATAGCCTTCAACTGTCAGAGGCTTAGGTGTAATGGAAAATAAGTTTTACTGTACTGAGAGGGTAGTAGATTACTGGAACAGCCTCCCAGCAGAAGTGGTAGAGGTTGAAACAGTGAGGGGATTTAAACACGCATGGGATAGGCATACGACTCCTGAATCCAAGACGAGACCAACGACTGATTCTTGTGAAAAACTGGGCTGGATGGGTGTGATCTGCCGTCACGTTCTACGCTTCCATGTTTATCCTGGTATTAATGTAAGGAAGGTAATTACTCCACTGGTTGATTCTGAACGTGACACCTTGGTTTTTAAAATAATAAGTAGTTTAACCACCTGAGCACCAAAAGGATGGGCGAATTAATTAGCCACAGGGGCATCCATGCACGTTTCATCATCAGTGATCATTGAAGCAAACACATTTGGACCCCAATGCCCTAGTCCTGTCGAAATGTAGAAGCTATTACTTTAGTTTAAAAAAAACCAAATACTGCTCTTTTTTGTTGTTAAAGAAATTCAGAATTAACCCTCTGAGTGCCCGAGAGGGGAACATGATATTTCTCAAGCGTTCTGGGAATGCCTGGGACTGCGTTAATAATCTGGAAGTCTGTACCATGACATAAAATCACAGAAACCCAAATGAAGACAATGTAGTGTTCCCAGAAGGCACAATAGCGAGAATACAGAAATAGAACAGACCTTTACATCATATTCACAGATGGTAATTTTTTCTACATGCCCCCCAGGAACTAAGTAACAATCTCTTAATATATATAAATACCGTTCGGCCATAACATTATGACCACCTGCCCACTGGCGTAACTTCTTCCTGTCTCCCTCAGCCTTTTCAAAATTGTTTAGATGGGCCCTTTCTAAACTATTTTGAACCGGCACAGGGAGACAGGAGCGTATCGGGGGTCATGTGACATCACGTGACCCCGCAGTGAAACCGAGGCTGCCTGCACAGTGTGCACGAGCAGCCGGAGAGAAAGCTGCAGGAGCGGTGAGATGTACGCGGGGCGGGAGGGAGGTGGGATGTATGTATATGTGTTCGTATGGATGGATGTGAGCATGCATGTCTACTTATGTGTGTGAGCAGGGATGTGTAAGTGGGGTGAGATGGAGTGTGTACTAGTGAGTATGAGTAAGTGTGTGTAATATACAGGGCCGGCCCGACAATGGAGCCGAGTGGGGCAACCGCTCCAGGCGGCACTTTTGAAGCCCTTTTTTTTTTTTAAATTGAAAGAGAGAGAGGGGCGCCGAGTGGTTTTCGCTTACCAAGCTGTCAGTACCCGCTCGGCGCCCCTCTCTCTCCCCTGCGGCGAGTCTCCCTGTTCGGTCTGGGTGCCGGCTTGTAATGCTGAGTGCCGGCGCTCAGCATTACAAGCCGGCACCGAGACCGAACAGGGAGACTCGCTGCAGGACTGCTGAAAGGTAAGTACAAGGGGGGAGGGGGGCGAGGAAGGGTAGATAATGGGGGGGGGGGCGGAGAGGAAGGGTAGATAAGGGGGGGGGCGGCATTTTAAAATTCGCCCCAGGCGGCATTTTGCCGTAGGCCGGCCCTGGTAATATATGTGTGTTTACATTTGTTGTAAAGGGAAGAGGGAGCAAAGGTCAAAGAAGGCACAGACAATCTGTTGTTTGGAGGCAATGATGGCACAGTCTAGCTGTTGAAGTTGAGGGGCCTAGAGTAATTTTGGCACCAGGGCCTCATGGTTTCTAGTTACGCCCCTGCACCTGTCTAATATTGGGTAGGTCTCCCCTTTGCCCTGACCCGCCGAGGCATGGACCCGTTGCGAGGTGGGACCCCCATGGATGCATCCCGGTGCCATGCGTTCTCCAGGTAAGCGGCGCACCCGACTATCCACGTGATGTAAAAGAAAACGTGATTCATCAGACCGGCCGCCTTCTTCCATTGCTCCGTGATCCAGTTCTTATGCTCACGCGCCCATTGTAAGAGCTGCAGTTTTCCCATTTTCCTGCTTCTAACACATCAACTTTGAGGGCAAAATGTTCACTTTCTGCCTAATATATCCCCCCCACTGACAGGGGCCATGATAACAAGATTATCAGTCTTATTCACTTCACCTGTCTGCGGTCATAATGTTGTGGCTGATCTGTGATCTTTCTCAGTGCTTCTTCTTTCTCCAGTTTGTTATCAAGGGAGGTTTATGGATCAATAATATAATTACGTGTTTTGGATGCTAAGCTGTCAATATTCTATTATGATTCCGAGGGTCTTTGTTAACCTCTTTTGTTTAGCCCCAGAGTTAAAACTGCATAAAAAGAAGAGGAGATTGGGGATGATCAAACATATGCCCAATTTGGGGAAAAAGCCATTAAATTAGTCCATGGTATCTGATTCTGATTAGTCTTGTGTTCGCCAAAGTTGATTTATTGTACTGTGAAGCCATTGGTTCTAAGAAACAGGTAGCCATAAAAATGTGTCAATTTATACCATTTGTTCTGGCAACATGCGCAACTTATCAACCTATTAAAATCACAGACTGGTCACAGCGAGGCCACAGAGTTTCCTGCTTAAGGAAAGCATTCTTAGAACCCAACTGCCTGTTTAGCTTGGTCTGCTGTTTGCTCAATCATGGTCTAAATTGTGTATTAGGTTCACTTTGTTAGGAGTCACTATTTATATTCACCTCTAATCCTGGCCTCCGAGTAAGTCTTCTCCGTAGCCAGACATAATCATGATCCATACCAATTTTTCCCTTGTTACAGTGAAGACTTATTCCTTTTGGGTTGCCCCGTTCTCAGTCAGGCTCCCCTGTAATTCAAACTTGAGATACTTTATCACTGGTTTTATGACATTTTCATTGGTAGCTAAAAAAGTACACAGTTGTCCAAAAAGAACACAAAGGCTCGTCTCACATTTGCCAAAAAAACCATCTTGAAGAGCCCCATGATTTTTGGGATAATATTTTGTGGAATTTTTGGAGGAAATGGGTCTCGGTCTGGCATAAAGCTAACACAGCATTCCACAATAAGAACACCACGCCAACAGTCGCACACAGAAGTGGTAGTGTGATGGTCTGGGTGGTGGTAGTGTGATGGTCTGGGTGGTGGTAGTGTGAATGTCTGGGTGGTGGTAGTGTGAATGTCTGGGTGGTGGTAGCGTCATGGTCTGGGTGGTGGTAACGTGATGGTCTGGGTGGTGGTAGTGTGATGGTCTGGGTGGTGGTAGTGTGATGGTCTGGGTGGTGGTAGCGTGATGGTCTGGGTGGTGGTAACGTGATGGTCTGGGTGGTGGTAGTGTGATGGTCTGGGTGGTGGTAGTGTGATGGTCTGGGTGGTGGTAGTGTGATGGTCTGGGTGGTAGTGTGATTTTCTGGGAAGTGGTAGTGTGATGGTCTGGGTGGTGGTAGTGTGATGGTCTGGGTGGTGGTAGTGTGATGGTCTGGGTGGTGGTAGTGTGATGGTCTGGGTGGTGGTAGCGTGATGGTCTGGGTGGTGGTAGCGTGGTGGTCTGGGTGGTGGTAGTGTGATGGTCTGGGTGGTGGTAGCGTGATGGTCTGGGTGGTGGTAGTGTGATGGTTTGGGGCTGCCTTGCTACATTAAGACCTGGGTGACTTGCCATCATTTATGGAGCCATGAATTCCGCTCCCTACCAGAAAATCCTGAAGGAGACCTACAGCCCCAGCGCAGTTGGGTTATGCAGCAGGACAATAATTTGAAGCAAAAAAGCTGAACGGCTCAAAAGAAACAAAATGAAGATTCCTGACTTTAATCCGATTGAGGTGCTGTGACATGACCTTAAAAAGGCAGTTCATGATAAAAAACCCTCCAATGGGACTCCAATGAGCGGCCAAAATGTATCAACAGCAATGGAAAGAACTCATTGCCAGTTATTGCAAACGGTTGATAGCAGTTGTAACCACCAAGGGTGGTACAACCAGTTATTAGGCTTAGGGGGCCAATTACTTCTTCACATATGTGATATAGGTTTTGATTAACTCTTTACCTTTAATGAATGATCATTTAAAAGTTGCATTTTGTGTTTACTCACGTTGTATTTGTCTTACATTAAAGTATAGTTAAACTAGTGAGATTTAACTACACAGCATATGGGGGCAGCTTAGCCCTTCGTGCAGAAGAAGCTTGCTTTGGTTGGCCCTTTATAATGCAGCGTAAAGTTGGTATGATAAATCCTTAACAATTAAATATCTCCTGTTTGTACGCTAATATAAAATATATTGCATTTCACACAGGTAAGACCATCTGTTGGCCCAGCTGGAAAGTTCGTCATTGTGGCATAAGCCATGATTTCACGCGCTCTTACGCTCTCCGCCAATTCAACGTCTCTTACTTCTTTAATCAGAGTAAAGTTACAAAACTCACCCTATTGGGATACATATTTTCCAGTGATGGATAATAACAAAATTACTCCGCAATTTTCTTAGAGAACAGAATGTAAATTAGTGTAAAGTTAATTATTTGGAGGATTTTTAGATTCATTATACACTATACTGGAGATGTCCACTAGAGAGCAGAAGCAATAACGTTTTTTCATAGAAAACAGGCAAAGCATTAACTGTAATGTCTAGTGTATTATTATTAGCAAATATTACTGTGTTCTGAAAGTTGTATACATTGTTGTTTGACACCAAACTAGGCACTGATACATTGTTGCTAGAGAAACAGATATATATTTTTTTTACAAATCATAAAAAACATTTGAATAAATATTATTTATAATTTTAAAAAATGTTAACATACGCATCTTCTTATTCCTAATTAATTATTAACTATAAATCTTAAATAATCTATGTTCTTGTTATTTAGCCTTGACAGAATAATTTTTGGAAAGTCACCAAAAATCTACATAAAATTATTCATTTAACACAGCTAGCCTGATTTAGGAATTTCATCAAACACATATTTTGCTTAATATATTATTATTATCTTTTATTTTATACAATGCCAACACTTTTCCACAGCGCTTCTTACAGTCCATACATTCATGGGATCTAACAAAACTGGAATTTACAGACTAAGATGAACCGAGGGCCCGACTCGCAAGAGCTTACAATCTACAGCAAAGCCAAGCAAGATGATGAATGAGCCAGAGTTCCATAGGGTCATACCCAGGACCTTTTCAAATGACATGTCCCTGAGAGTCTTCAGATTGTGAACGTTCAAAGTATCTTAAAATGCATTCTACATTGGTGGGGCGAGTGATGTATTATTGGGTTTAGGGGGCAGAAGTCAGATGGTGCAAAACTGGCAGGCAGGTGATCAGGCCCCCTTGGGTGCTGTTGCTCAATAGGCGGGTTACAGAGGAGATTTATATTATGGAGGCTGTGCCGGCTCATCATAGCCTCCATAGACTGCATTAGACTGCATTAGACTGCATTAGACCCTCTAGATTGTAAGCTCCGTTAAGCAGGGCCCTCCTCACCTGTCGTCTCTGTAAATCAAACTGTTATGTTATATACTACTTGTTGTGTCCTGTCCACCCGTTGTACAGCGCTACGGAATTTGATGGTGCTATATAAAACAATAAATAATGATAAATAATAAATAGACTGTATTAGACAGCACAGCACCTTTTTAATGCAGTAAAGATACGGTCGTGTAGGGGGTGGCTGAGGGCACTGTCCTGGGTCAGGTCTAGGGCAGCACCCAATGTTAATATACCACTGGGTGGGGGTTCATGGCGCACAGGACTGTCCCTTTAAACACTGTGTTTGATTGTTGAGTTTCTTAAAAAATTATAATATCAAAGACATATATATTCATGAATACAATAATAAAACAATTTCATGATACAATGATAAAAAGAAAATTACAATTACTCTCCAGACCAATGAAAAGTATGTTTCTCAATAAGAATTCAAAATACTTTATTTCAATTAATTTTTTTTTTGTCATGAAAATTCCTGATATCCTGCTTTATATTTATATATGTACTGGTAATCTTATGAGGTTTAAAAAGCACTCATCTAATATTAAATTCAGATAAGTTCCTTTTCTAAATTCAGGCTTAAAAAGGCTACGTTTGTGTATTAATACACATAATCCAGTGGGGAACCACATTTTGCATTTTTTAGATTGCTCTAATTTTATCGCATTTAATCAGCCTAAGAATTTGGTAAAAGTCAACGTTTTTTTTTTTTACTCATAATCATAATAAACCAGCATAGCTACAAGAAGATTTATTCGATATGACAGTATTTGGATAGATCGATAGACATACAAATAAAACGTGTTTATGTGAATATAAACGTCCTACTCTCAATTAAAAAAAAATGCGCATTTTCAATTCAAGTTTTATCTTAAGAACCATCATTAGAACCATTATGTTTGTTTTAGTAAGAGTCATCTTATTTAGAAAGTTCTAAAGTATAATTCTTATGTACAATAACCTGAAGGAATAACAATATTCAGCTTCTGGAGCACATCATACCGGCTGATTCTTTTGGAGTGGACATCTTTTTAGTCTAAATAAAATGTCCCTGGAGGACAATAAAATACCCGGTACGTCATGGGTGAAAAACAGTCGCCGCACATTAATTGCAGTCACCGATGTAGCTCGCGGATCCAAGGGCCGAGTGGTCAGCCTACAACAGATCCCGACACTGCCGTACATGTGATCGCTGCTACAGCCAATCACCATACCTGGGAACGCTATGGTTTTGCCCAGAGACTCCAGGAGAAGAGCCGTTTCTCTGGTTCTCCGGGTCGACACCCGAATCCTCCAGGTCACGAGATCGGGGTCCTGACATGCCCTCCTCCCCACCCATTTCCCCTTTAAATGGTGTTTCTCGTGATGTCCGTGGGAACGCCCACTGACTTCAGCAACCAGTCCTGATCGCGTCCCGCAATGGTAGGCTCCAATCACATGCAATGGATACAGTCAGATGACAAAGGCTCTATCCCTCCTTCTCACTGTGATTGTGAGGTGTAGAGAGATGGCAAACAGCAAGAATGATGCCCACGGGGGGGCCAGCATGGGCTATAGTGGGCCTTGACTGTTGTGCGGAGGAGGGGTAGGCTTTTTGGCGGGAATTTCGGGTGTGGAGTTGGGGGTAGATTATATAAGTGGCTGCTTTCCCGGGCTCAGGAACCATTTTTTGTGGTTAGCTTACCTGGTTGCGTGTCCCACCCTCCCTCCCTTTTTGTTTTGTTTGAAGGTTTGTGTCGTTTGTCACAGTCTGTGGGGCGGCAGCTTGCCAGGTATCCAGGGGGTTAATGTGGTGGTAAGTGAATGGTTGGTAACATCTGGTGGGAGGTTCTTGGCTGTCAGTGCTGGAACCTCAGGTCAGGGTGGGGGCATCTCGGTATGTCCCTTCCTTAAGTGGCATTTGGTTATGGTACCTGGATTGCTTGGCAAGCTTGGGTGTTTTATTGTATATATTTACATGTTGGTGTTTTGAGTCATTGTCCTTGTTAACGCACCTATGTTTATTGTTTCAGGTTTTGGCGTGACAATGACTCTAATAAATAAAATTGGCTGTGGCCTTTTCTCATCCATATTTATGGTGTGCGGTGTCATTATCGGGGGGTTTTTAATGGGGAGTTAAGCCTAGCCCGGAGAATCGAAGCTACAACAGTCAAAAGTGATTCCTTGGGTGCCAAAACCAATCTTTTAACATTTTTATCTGACCTTAAGGGGTTAATTTAATCTATCATTTGAATGCATATTGGGTAGTTACTGGGGAATTAGTTATTTAGGGTTAGGTTTAGGGAGCGGTTAAAAATCTAAAACCAATATAATTTAAATATTTATCGGAATATAGGATGTTTTTCTATCGGGACAAGTTAGCAACTATATTTTTAGTATTTTTTTTTACATTTCTACTAGCTGTGGATCATTTATCTATGTGTAAAGCTGTGAAAAAATTGGTTTTTTTTAAATCTTTCATAAAAAAAATTGTGTCTTTTTGGGGATTTTAAAAGACTTGTCATAAAAAAATAATTATATAATTTGTGTGGGTTTGCAAAATGAGAAAGTGGGAAAAATAGTTGAAGAAAATAGCAAAAACACAAAGCTAAGACTAGCATTATGTACGTGATAACTGGCTGAAAACTCACTGGATTTCCCGAGGAGATTACAGAAATTAGAGCTGATAACTCAAATTATTATTAGAGGCCTCAGTGTCAGCTAAATTTATTCACTAAGAAGTGGAGTGGTGAGTCTAGTTAAGGGTTAACACAATTGACCACCATACCTGGGAACTTCTTCCCTTGCGGGTCGCGGCGAGGAAGCCTTTTTTCCTTTTTTTAATTTTTTTCAGTTTACCCCTTTGCCAGTTTTTCTTTTCATCTCTTCTATAGGGTTCCGTTCTGTACGCGGGAACATTTATGATAACAAAAAGCATAGAAATAAATAGTGATGCGTTTCTATAGTGTGATTTTCTGGCCTTGGGATAATCACTCCTAATGATTTATTGAAGTCCTGTCTTTTGTGCGTGACTGTGAGTGGTCCTCTTAGCAATCGACTTGAAAAGAAACTCTGATATTTTAAAGCTGTATACATTATGGCGCGTGGAAAAAGCTATTACGCTCCTCTGATTTTATAACATACAACAGATGCACATTGTGGCATCATGCGTGCCGGAGAGAGGTTAGCAATATGCGTGCCGGAGAGAGGTTAGCAATATGTTGCTTTGTTGAAGACCTCTTTGGATTTCAAATTGTTCTGAAAGTGCATGTGAAGAAATTACATGAATAGCATGAGTATTGAAAGTGAGTCCGTTTAAAGAGTCTCATATACCGTATATATTTAAATACCCCGCAATCTCAGCCAGATCTGTAAAGTGTTTGTATCATGCGTTGGCATTACAAATAGTAACTTTTTTATATTTTTTATTATTAGTAGTTTTTATTTCAGGAAATTTACCGAGGCATCTATAAATGACTATTTTCTCTATTTTCATGCTAGTTTTAATCATAAGTATGCCACGTATTAATCTGCCATAGATATGTATTTATTTTGTGCAAACAGTAAGGATATTATATTCTAAGTGCAATAATATTTATCCATATTGGAATTGCAGATCTGCTGCCACCCATTTACAGCTCGCTGGACATATTTACTTATGATGAGGACTACGTTTTGGTGCTTATATTCTACTGTACATGTGTAGTAGGAAATGTTCAACCTTCCTGTACAGGGTTTTATAATAGGTAGAAGGGGACCTGTGACGGAAGCCTCCATCACTGGGACCACTGGAGAAGCCTGACTGCCAGCCTCCTCCCTATTGACTATGGGCCCTGGGTTTGTAAAGGCTTCTGTGGCTACCCCCAGCAGTATCATCTCATCACTGGCTGAGGGGATTATCTCCGGCAGACAGCCAGGATCTGCCACCAGGGAGTGACCACCATTCTTTGATGTTTAATGTTGTATAAATCAGTCTCCCCCCACCTATTGTATTGTTAATCCCGTTACTGCCCCTGTTGTCTCTGAGAGGCAGATTAAGGGGGCGGTTTGTATCCCAAATATCTTGATTATGTAAATGTGTGTTTTGCTGGATATATCCAGCTCTGTGTGTCTAAAATAAATCAGTCTTCGTTTGGTTTTACCCTACACTGAGTCTCGGCTAGTGACTGGGGAACCGGGGAAAGTGTGTTGTCCCAGGCTAAGGGAGCACAAGACAGCGGAGGCAGTCGGTCGGACTAGCCAGCTCCGTGACAGGACCCATATTCAAATGGGGGCAACAATTTAAAAATACAAACGGGGGTTATAAGGGTTATAAGCAGACAACAGTGTGGTTGGGGCATCACATATAAATCAATACAAAAAGGGGTGCGTGGGTGGCTGTTTACAATACACATGGGTATGGGGGGTATTACATTAACCAGTACAAAAGGGGCGTGGTTGAGGGCACAAATGCACATGGGGCAATACACAAGGGTGTGGGGGGTATATTAATACTAAAGGGGGCCTGGCTGGGGCATCAATACACAAGGGGCAAACACACAAACAACAAAGCAGTGTGGAAAGCATTTTTAATGCTCTGTGTAGATTAACCCATCCTGATGCAGGTGTCAGTGTGGCAGAGCCTGCCCTGGTGTGTGTGTTTGGGTGTCGGTGTGGCAGAGCCGATCCTGGTGTGTGTCTGGATGTCAGTGTGGCAGAGCCTGTCCTGGTGTGTGTGTGTTTGGGTGTCAGTGTGGCAGAGCCTGTCCTGGTGAGTGCGTGTGTTTGGGTGTCGGTGTGGCAGAGCCTGTCCTGGTGTGTGTTCATCTGTTTCCTGGCACTTTATGTTCTGTAGGAATAAATTGAACTAGTTAATTTTTACTTATCTAGAGATAAAACGCCCTCCTGAATTTATAGTCACTTCAGGGGATAAAACTTTCTAGTCCAGAAATCAGTGAGAGGAAAAGTAAATGTTTTGTGTTATTGACTCTATTCCTATCTGCATATTTTATTAAAAAGGATCAGTGGTACCAAATTGTGGCTAAAGGTGTCCCGTGTATGAAGACTTTTTTAGTGTACTGATTACTCCCATTCCCATCACATAAGATTCTATACTATCTGCCGAGCGCCGATGTCATCTTTATTCAGTACACATGGATGCAGGAGTTAAGATTCTGTCTATTTTATTTATTTCCATAAAAAGGCCCAAAATCCTCAGCACCAGGCTCATGATCCTCTAAACCCGGCCCTGATCAACTCTGTGAGCACAGGCTGGATTTAAACTGGCTGACATTCACTGTGTGCTCCAGCCTTGTGCAGTTTAATTTGGCTAAACTTGTTTTAAATGCTTTGTGGACTGACTTTGTTTTACTGTTTAAGTAATTTAGTATTGATAGAATGACATATAAAAGTTGATCAAAAAACTGTTTGTCCACTGCTTTTTTCATTATTGCCACATTAACCCTGTATTAATATGCATTTTTTCTCAGTGAAAAATAAGTGCGGCCCACGCACACATACATTTCTGATGAAGTGGCCCACTGCACAAAAAACTTGGACACCCCTGATCTATACCCAGACATTCTTTTTCCTTCTCTCCCCTCGTGCTCTCTCCCTCTCTTCACTTTCTCCTATCTCACCTACAGTACACCTCTCCCTCCTTCTCTTCCTTCCCCTCTTACCTTGTGCACAGAGATTTTATCTTTTGTGCCCACACTCTTTGTGCGAGCTGGCGCTCCTGCTGCTGGGTCATGTAGCACAGGTTGGTCCCACACACTTACCTCGGCCCACTTATGGGCCCAAACACATACCTGGGAAATCTGTGGGTGAGCTCCTGCTTCCCTGGGTCTCAGGTCAGGTTCGTCAATCTCTGTGTAGGGAAGAAGCCTTAGGCTGTGCTCCACTGCCCAACCGAGTTCTTCCCACTCTCCACTCAGTTTCCTGCCCTCAAGGCTCCCTGGGGTCAGCCCCACTCCTTTACAAAGCCTCTCGCCCAAAAGAGGGAGAACTCCAAGCAGCGTACCTTGGGAAGTTCCCATGTATGTCCATGGTGCATACACAAGCTATTTGAAGGTGGCACTCATGGCATCTGCTGGTAATTATTTATTACCAACAATGTGAAAGGTGTCTGTTATCATATCACTGCCTTATTTTTGTGCCTCAATAACTGAAACAAAGGGTGCAGAAGAATGGAGTCTGTGAATAAAACATCCACAATACAAACTTTATTAGCATTTTTTCACCTATGATCTCATTCAATGACACTTAAAGAGAAGGTGGCCAAAAAGAAATCGTTGAGCAAGCACCATCATGTAGTCCTGTGCCAGTATGGGGCATAGGAGTACCAATATTCATGTAGAATTCAAGGTTTATTCCCATAATTATCTGCCACTACCAACAGCCCTGCATTTTATACTGTAGTCCTGGCACCTGGACTGTTGGCTATCACAGGCAATGCCCTTTTACTGGCTTACGGCCAGGGCCGGCCGAAGACTTAACGCCGCCTGGGGCGAAGTTTAAAATGCATTATCTACCCCCCCACACACCGGTACTTACCCTTAAACAGTCCTGCGGCGAGTCTCCCTGTGATGCCACGGTGCCGGCTTGTAATGCTGAGCGCCGGAAATTCACGTCACTTCCGGCGCTCTGCATTACAAGCCGGCACCGAGACCGAACAGGGAAACTCGCCGCAGAGGAGAGAGAGAGGGGCGCCGAGCGGGTACTGACAGCTTGGTAAGCGAAAACCACTCGGCGCCCCTCTCTCTCTCCTCCGCTTCAAAAAAAACAAAAAAAAACCGCTTGGGGCGGCAAAGTGCCCCCCCTTCTGAAGTGCCGCCTGGGGCAATTGCCCCAGTCGGCTCCATTGTAGGGCCGGCCCTGCTTACGGCATTTACATTAATAGCGCACTGATTATAGAAATACACAGTAACAACATCTCTTTCAGCTTCCCACGTTATAATTTTATCTTTCCTGTTTTTACACTAACAGCACAATTCATTCTTGTTCATAATGAATTGCGATTCATACGATAATTACCCAATTTCAGTGTTTGCTATTACAGCAATTTCTGAATTTCTTTACCTAAGTTATGATTTCACTATAATGATTCCCCTCTGATTTTCTTTATCCTCACCAATTAAGTTCTGCTCTTTTTCTGGAAGATAATTACTCTCCTTACACACGAGGTCAGAGAGCGCAGATCCTAGGGATTTTCTTGGAAATCAGCAAAAAGCTATAGTTATTTTCATTACAAGTTGCAGATCAATGTGGGATAGAGGTGAAAAGTGATGGACTTGATGCAATACATTATAGTATTATTGATGGATGGTTAAATGTGTTTAATCTACAGCCCAGATATTGTTATAGTGGCAGATTGTAATGATGCACACTGATGCCCCAAAATGAATATTCGTGGATAAGAGATGGGTTTAGATTTAGAGGGTTAGGGTTACTCAGAGTACTTTAATATACATTCTTCTTTAGAAGGGTTATCAGAGATAGTAAACTGACCTTTTAAAGTGCATATGTCACGTTTCCCAAATAAGACATTTTACAGCTAAGAACACTAAGTAACACTGAAGAACGATATAATATTTACATATAATAGGTACATATTAGTGTACCTAAAAAAATACCATGGGAGGGGCTATCTTAACTTCATGTCCTTAGAACCTGATTATTCCATATTATTTCTCCCTTTTGGTCAAATTAGATTTCATTTTTCTACATTGAAAGAAATAGAAGCAAAGGAGAGGTTATAACTGACCATGTGTTAGGACCCTTGCTGTTTGCACCTCCAACCAGCAGGTGTCACCCTCTTTTTACTCTTGCCTCATCCAAGATGGCTGCTGGAGCTGATGTTTTGCCTTTATCATAGAACCCAAGCAGGAGGGGAGTTTCCTTTTGGGATTCCCTCCACTTGCTTGCTTGGCCTAGCATTTGCCTGTGCGATGGATCTAGTCTTGGGTGATAGTTGTGACACTACGTCTCTTGATTTAATGTGTTTTACTCTGCTTTGTTTGGTGGACCCTTCTTGACTGTCGTCTACCTTGACCTCTTGCCTGTGACTCGGATTATCCAGTCTGCTGCCGGGCCATGAATTTGGATTTGTCTTGACTATGCTTCTACTAGACTTTCACTGGGAACTGATTATTGCTCTGTCTCTGTCCTGAGACTTGTTGTAAAACCAGTAATGTTACACCTATAAGTAAATTGATAATATTCTTTCTATCAATATAGGGACGGAATGGGAAAGTAACATGTATTAAATAAATCTGTGAGCGACATAAAGTCCATCCCATGCTTTCACTTTTTTAATAATAGTAACTTTCTCTATTCAACAGGAAATGAGAGCATGGAGAAGTTCTGTGCCTCCCATAAATTTATTTAATATATTTATAGCACAATCCAAGAAGCAAGAGATGGTGGGTATAGGTGGGCTCTTTACTATTCTGGACTGTAAAAAGACAAGCATTGTTGCCCTATCTCTCCTTTCCTTGGTTTGCTAGAGGTGATTCATTTTTTATTTTTTAAGCAGTTCTAATGTTTTTTTTTGTTAAGTTCAAAATTGTTGCAAAATGCAATTGAGGACATGCAAGATGCCATTAAATTTGCATGCCCTCACCACCAACACACAAAACTTACCGAAAGGTAACACGCACTGACAACTGTCAACTTATATATCAGAAAATATGTACAGTAAGTTACTTTGCAAATGTTAGGATGCAAACACTTAAGTCAATTTAAGGTCTTTTTAGTGAATAGACCCAAAGGCCCCATGCAGTCTACCACAGATACCCCTTTTAAATCCAGAAGCTCAGCACTCTTACAGGTGCAGAAGTGTTTTTAAGCTTGTTGGGTCTTCACAAGATCAAAATGTTCCTCCGTCAAAATCTCTGTGATGGAATAGAAAGCTACCAAAGCACTGTTCAGCAGCCACATGTGTGCTTCACACAAGATTATTCCAATGTTTTTGAACAAAAATATTTTACATAATTCCCATATAGACATTTTACATGAGTCATAATCACAGTGTGTTCACTTTGTCATCAATGGCATATACATCAATGTTTTTACCCCTTCCAATGGGTCATGGTAAAAACCAGAGCAATTTTACATTATTACATTTTTATAGAGCACCAGTGACAATATGTAAAAACAACAATAATGTGAACACACATTATCACAAGGAGTGGCACAAAAGGAAGGGGCTCGGCTACCATGAGATTGACGTCTACTAGAATGTAAAGAAATTGTAAACTTATTTGCAAGCTCTAAACAAGTCAAAGACTAACCTTCTGACAGTTGTGCATGTACACTGTTCTATGCAACAGATTGGGTGCTTTCCAGTAATGGTACGTAGGTAGACAAAGCAATTTGCCTTTACTAACCCCTTTGTGACTAATGACATACCAGCTATGTCTTCAAAAGATGTATGTCATGGGTGAAAAAAGCCCCCTAAAACAAATTAGAAAAATTAAAATAAATGAAAATGATATATAAATATATGTTTTTTTGTTTTTTTTTAATCAGGGCAAGCAACCTAACCTATTTTTGGTATGTTTTCACATTTATGTATAAATGTGGTTTTTTTAAAAAAAAAACCCCCTCCAATTTCTTGAATTTTATTTAAAAAAATAATGGTTTATTTTAAAAAAAATCCCTACTTGTACTGAAAAAAAATATATAACGTGTATGGTTTCAGTGAATGCAAAAAAAAGGAAATATAGGGGGAAAAAAGCTCTGGTCTTGTAGCATAAAATAGCCCTGGTCCTAAAGGAGGTAAACAATGGTTTTCATTTACATTTCAGTGAGTAATTTACACATCCAAATTTATCCTGGAAAATACTTAAATATCTGCCTCTATTTTGTACTACAGATATGAAGACATCAAATAGAACTGTAAAAATTAAGTAAATATTAAATATAACAAAAGCATATTAGGACATTTACACCGGCATAACTACCCCTGTGACCCCTTTTTCCTGTCTCCTCGTATCGGTTCAAAATTGTTTTTAAAAAAGGGCCCTTCCGACGTGGACCGGCACGGGGAGATAAAAGCTTTTCGGGTAAAACTGAGGTTTGCCGTACCATGTGTGAGCAGCCCAATAGCAAGCTGCAGGAGCGGTGACAGGTGAGTAGGGACGGGAGGGAGGTGGGATGTATGTATATGTGTTCGTGTGTGTGTATATATATATATATATATATATATATATATGTATGTATGTAAGGAAGCATGGAAGTGTACTTGTGTGTGTGTAAACATGCATATGTACTTGTGTGTATGAGCATGGATGTGTACTTTTGTGTGTGAGCATTGATGTGTACTTGTGTGTTAACATGGATCTGTACTTTATTATTTATTGTTTTATATAGCGCCATCCAATTCTGTGGGGCTGTACAATGGGTGGACAGGACACAACAAGTAGTATGTAACATAACAATTTAACTAATTTAGACAACAGGTGAGGAGGGCCCTGCTCAGACAATTTTATAATCTAGAAGGATTTAGGGTGTATTACACAATAGGTAAATGTGCCGTTGTACAGGAAGGGACCAGCCACACTAGTAAAAGTATTGCAGGAGAGGGAGTAGGATACTTGTGTGTGTGTGTGTAAGCATGGATGTGTAATTCTGTTATGTGTGAGCATGGGTGTTTACTTTTGTGTGTGAACATGGATGTGTACTTGTCTGTGTCAGAGCATGGATGTGTAATTATGTTATGTGTGATCATGGATGTGTACTTTTGTGTCTGTGAGCATGGATTTTTGTGTGTGTTAACATGGATGTGAAATTATGTGTGTGTGAGCATGGAAGTGGGGTGAGATGGAGTGTGGGTTAGTGAGTATGAGTAAGTGTGTGTGAAATTTCTGAAGGAGGAGGGGCATTGATGGAACAGGGTAGCTGTTGAAGTTGGGGGGCTGGGGGGGAATTTTCACATCAGGGCCCCGTGGTTTCTAGTTAAATATGTTTCGACATTTAAATATGTAGAAGCTCATTTTTTTCTGCTTTAGGTCCGCTCTAAACAAGACACGATACGGTGGAGCTTGATGGTATACAAAACCTGCGTATGCCGATAAGTACATAATAATAAATTAACCTAAAGGAACCTCACACCCAAAGCTTTCTTTTCCCTGGATAACAGCACACACTAAAAGGTCATTTGACCACCTGATAATGTAGGCTTACAGGACACCATTACTCCAATGATTGGCTGTAAAGATGAATAACAATGTATGGAGAATGAGTATTCTGAGAGCATTAGCTAGACCCATTATTAGAAAGGATAAGCCACGCCAGTGACGTGGAGGAGAAATTATTCCTTCATGTAATCCTGTGTAATAGGTAATGTAAAAAGGTTGGAAGGCTTTAGAAATATGAACGCCTAAGTAGCTAATGTGCCTCGCAAATATCTAATTTGTCTGGAGCTACTTAACGGGACAGTCTACTGCCCCAAGCAGCCTCATATGAATGCATATTAGATTATCTGTAAATAGTGCCAGCAGATATGGTAGTGCTGTATAATGGTAAATAGCGTCACAGGGTGCTGGATTGTATGGCGAGAAGCATTGGTAGGAAGAAGAGGGAGAAGGTTATCTAGAGCATCGGGGTTTTGGAGACTCCATCTGACATATCGTGGAGAGTTCAATGGAGGGCGATTAAAACAGTTAATGAATTGCAGGATAAATATTATCTGAACTTAATATGTACAGCTTGGAGGAAAGGAGAGAGAGGATGGGAGAGATACATTTCAATACTTATAGGGATTTAGCAAAGTATAGGAGGAAAGTTTATTTCAAAAGACGAGAACCGTTCAAACACAAGGTCATAGTCTAAGAATAGAGGGTTAGATGCTTAGATGTAATGTAAGGATGTTTTACCTTACTGAGAGAGTTGTAGATACATGGAACAGCCTCTCATGCATAGGATAGGCATGGGATCGGAATAAATCTATCCTGAATCTAAGATGGGATCTTAAAACACGAAAAATGGGCAGACTAGATGGCCAAAGGGGTCTTGACTGCCATCAAGTTCTATGTTTCTAGGTTTCGTCTTTGAGAACTGGCACTGGGTGTGTGCGTATGTATAAATCTATATATTGGAAGGGGCCACTTGTGATTGGAGTCCCATCTGATCCTGATCTGACCACAGTCTTTAAGAAGGTACACAATGTTGTGAAACATGGCTTATTGGTGGACTTTTGTTGGTTCGAAGTTGTGGTTTTGATTTTCTTTCATAACTTGTTCACTTCTACCTACGTCATCTCAGCTGGAAAAAGCTAAAGGGAAAATGAATCTGCATTATCCATGTATTTTCCTGTTCTAACAGAGGGTTTCAATGCATATTTCTGCCTGAGACCCATTAACTTTAATGGTTGTTATAACCAACAAGACTCGCGCTGTGTAGATACAAATGGTATTTCTGCTTACTGCCTACAGGACTAGAAGCGTAACCTAATTGTTTGGCACTTTCAGCATTAGAAATGATTTGTCTACTAAGGTATCAATAAGTGGTGCTTGCTGTAATTAAAAAGATAAATATAGGTTTCTACATATTATGTTTGCTTGTATAATTTTATGATACTTTTAAGAGTCCGCTGTCATAGGAATATTTGCCCCGTAATTGTTACAATACTTGCACTTTTGGCTATAACAGACAAAGTGGAAAATATTATGCATGTCTTTGCAGCACAGACGTGTAACACAGTCTGAAAACCATTCTTACATAATCATTGTGGGGAAAGAGGGGTATTTAAAATGGTTTTAAGAGATAGGAAGAAGTCGAAAGCCTCTTAGTGGAGAAGGTCTCTTCATGAGAAAGTCTGTATTCAGGTTGGGAGCCTGATCACACAACAGGCTGCCAACTTCCTGAAACCTGTAGCCCTGGTCCTATTTGGCCTAGGTTGGTATATGCCATTGCTGCAGCCCATGTATAGACGGGTCCTTTGCTACACCGGAATCAGTAGCAGGCCAAGTGTTTCTAGCCCCCAAGGCAAACTATGTTGGTGGTACCCCCTCACGCATGTACCTGTTTCCTGACATAGGAACCAACTTCATGGCAGTGCCCCTACCAACTCAGAACCCAAAGGCAGCCACCAAGGTTACCTACATATTTTATTTAGCAAACTGATACATCCAGAAAAGTATTATTAAGTGTCTTCAGGGGTATAGAAGGGGTGGCACTGCCGGCGCTTTATAAATAAATGTAATGTAATGATGGGGCCCTAAGCATCCCCACTGTCTGGGTATGGAGATGGATTCAGGTGTTCTGGATCCTGTCACTTCTATTCAAATCTTATTTCAGCTTCATACCATTCTGGATATTCTTCACCAGGATGAGCTGATGGACTTTGACTTTGAGTATGGTGCTTTTTTGTTTCCTGTAGCGCTCATTCAGACATGTAATGCACCACCACTGTGTCTGCCTTTGATGTCCCTCCCTAATCTAATTCCACCCCAGTGCCCATTTCTAATTAGCCATATGTTGCATTCCTTGCTTTTTTGTACTTAATTGTGCTTCTATGCTTTCCGCCTATGATGCCGGTCTCAAGCTTCCTGAAATCCTGAGCTCTTCTCCTCCATGTTTGACAATGCGGTCAGGTGTACATCTTGCTCAATGTATGCAATCCTTGAGCAGCGCTTCGAGGGTGCATATTGCTGTGCGAGATGTGTGCGGGTTGCTCATTTGGAAGCACAAATCCTGAGTCTAGAGGAGCAACTGGCAACACTGAGATCTATTGACAACTTGGAGAGGAGTCTGCTGCTCACTGAGCAAGCTCTCTCGCAGGTAGAGGTGGGGGAGGATAGTGGGATGGAGGTACAGGACAGTCAGGCAGCTAGCTGGGTTACAGTTAGAAGGCGGGGTAGGGGGAAAAGCGCCAGGGAGGCTAGTCCTGATCTAGCACACCCCAACAAGTTTGCCCGGTTGGCAGATGAGGGGGATGTTAGTTCAGAGTTAGCAGTACTGCAGCAAGTCACTGCCTCTGACCACCAGAGGGGTGTCTGCTCCAGTAAGGAGGGAAGGAGGAGCGCAGGGCAGGCCAGACAGGTGCTGGTAGTGGGGGACTCAATTATTAGGGGGACAGACAGGGCGATCTGTCACAAAGACCGGGATCGCCGAACAGTGTGTTGTCTGCCTGGCGCTCGAGTTCGGCACATCGCGGATCGGGTTGACAGATTACTGGGAGGGGCTGGAGAAGACCCAGCAGTCATGGTGCACATTGGCACCAATGACAAAGTGAGAGGGAGGCGGAGTGTCCTTAAAAATGATTTCAGGGACTTAGGTAGCAAGCTTAAGGCAAGGACCTCCAAGGTAGTATTTTCTGAAATATTACCTGTACCACGTGCCACACCAGAGAGGCAGCGGGAGATTAGGGAGCTAAACAAGTGGCTCAGAAGCTGGTGTAGGAAGGAGGGGTTTGGGTTCATGGAGAACTGGGCCGACTTCTCTGTCGGATACAGGCTCTACGGTAGGGACGGGCTGCACCTCAATGGGGAGGGTGCAGCTGTGCTTGGGGAGAAGATGGTCAGAAGGGTGGAGGAGTGTTTAAACTAGGGAAAGGGGGGGAGGGAAACTACAATATAGAAGGGGAAGATAGTGTAGATAGAGAGCTGGGGCTTATAAATGTACCTGGGGGTGGAGCAGAGGGAGGGGTTAGAATAGTTAATAGGGATAGGCTTCATAGGGAAAAAAACCATACACCTCTAAATTGTATGCTTACTAATGCCAGAAGTCTGACCAATAAAACTGACGAACTGGAGTTAATAATGTCTGAAGAAAATTATGACATAGTGGGTATAACAGAGACATGGTTGGATGATAGCTATGACTGGGCGGTTAACATACAGGGTTATAGTCTATTCAGGAAGGATCGGAAAAAACGAAAAGGGGGAGGAGTTTGCCTTTATGTAAAGTCCAGCCTAAAGGCCACACTGCGGGAGAATATATGTGAGGGAAATGATAATGTGGAGTCATTATGGGTAGAAATATATGGAAAGAAAAATAATAAAATACTGATCGGGGTTTGCTATAAGCCACCAAATATAATGGAAGCAGCAGAAGATCAATTATTAAAGCAAATAAACAAGGCAGCTAATCACAATGAGGTGGTTATTATGGGGGACTTTAACTATCCCGACATAAACTGGGAAACCGAGACCTGTGAATCTCATAAAGGAAACCGGTTTCTGACTATAAGTAAGGATAATTATCTGTCCCAAATGGTACAGGACCCGACCAGAGGGGGCGCCCTACTGGACTTAATATTAACCAACAGACCTGACAGAGTAACTAATGTGCAGGTCAGGGGACATCTAGGAAATAGTGATCACAATATGATGCATTATAACTTGTCCTTCAATAAGGGAACTCTTAGAGGAGCCACAAGAACTATGCACTTTAGGAGGGCAAAGTTTGATCAACTAAGAGAAGCCCTTAACACTGTAAATTGGGAAAATGTCCTCAAAAACAAGAGTACAGACGCTCAATGGGAGATTTTTAAGAATATCTTAAATTCTCACTGTGAAAGGTACATACCGTATGGGAATAAAAGAGTCAGGAACAAGAGAAAACCAATGTGGATAAATAAAAATGTAAAGGGGGCAATAAATGGCAAAAAAAAGGCATTTAAGCTACTAAAACAGGAAGGCAGTGAGGAAGCACTAAAAAGCTATCGGGAAAAAAATAAAATATGTAAAAATCAGATAAAAGCAGCAAAATTGGAGACAGAAAGACTCATTGCCAAAGAGAGTAAAACAAACCCCAAAATGTTCTTTAACTATATAAATAGTAAAAAGGTTAACAATGAAAGCGTTGGCCCCTTAAAAAGTAATGAGGGAGAAGTTATAGACGGGGATCAGGAAAAAGCTAATCTATTAAATATATTCTTCTCTGCTGTATTCACAGAGGAAAATGAAATGCCAGGTAATATACAGCAGGATGAGATAAATGCCCCAGTACATGTCGCCTGTCTAACGCAGGAAGAAGTGCAGTGCCGCCTAAAAAAAATCAAAATAGACAAATCACCAGGTCCAGATGGCATTCACCCCCGCGTTCTAAGGGAGTTAAGTAATGTAATAGACAGACCCCTATTTCTAATATTCAAGGACTCTATAGTGACAGGGTCTGTTCCCCAGGACTGGCGCATAGCAAATGTTGTGCCAATATTCAAAAAGGGGACAAAAAGTGACCCGGGGAATTATAGGCCTGTTAGTTTAACTTCTGTTGTGTGTAAACTGTTTGAGGGTTTCCTAAGAGATGCTATTTTGGAGTATCTCAATGAAAATAAGTGTATGACTCCATATCAGCATTGGGTTTACAAGGGATCGGTCCTGTCAAACTAACCTGATCAGCTTTTATGAGGAGGTGAGCTCAAGACTGGATCGGGGTGAATCGCTGGATGTCGTATATCTTGATTTTTCCAAAGCATTTGATACGGTGCCACATAAAAGGCTGGTACATAAAATGAGAATGCTTGGGCTGGGGGAGAATGTGTGTATGTGGGTAAGTAACTGGCTCAGTGATAGGAAACAGAGGGTGGTTATTAATGGTACATACTCTGAGTGGGTGACTGTTGCTAGTGGGGTACCACAGGGGTCAGTTTTGGGTCCTATTCTTTTTAATATATTTATTAATGACCTTGTAGAGGGATTGTATAGTAAAGTATCAATCTTTGCAGACGATACTAAGCTCTGTAACGTGGTTAACACAATAGAGGACAGCGCACGATTACAAATGGATCTGCATAGGTTGGAGGCTTGGGCTGGGATGTGGCAGATGAGGTTCAACACAGATAAATGTAAGGTTATGCACATGGGGAAGAAAAATCCAGGCTGGGAATATGTATTAAATGGGAAAACACTGGGGACGACTGACATGGAAAAGGACTTAGGAGTTTTAGTTAACAGTAAATTTACCTGTAGCGACCAGTGTCAGGCAGCTGCTGCTAAGGCAAATAAAATCATGGGGTGCATCAAAAGGGGCATAGATGCCCACGACAAGGAAATAATTCTACCCCTGTACAAGTCACTAGTCAGACCACACATGGAATACTGTGTACAGTACTGGGCACCAGTGTACAAGAAAGATATAGTGGAGCTGGAGAGGGTTCAAAGACGGGCAACCAGAGTAATAAGGGGAATGGGAGGACTACAGTACCCAGAAAGATTATCAGAATTGGGGTTATTTAGTTTGGAAAAAAGACGGCTTAGGGGGGACTTAATAACTATGTATAAATATATAAGGGGACAGTACAGAGATCACTCCCAGGACCTATTTATACCCAGGACTGTATCTATAACAAGGGGACATCCTCTACGGCTGGAGGAAAGAAGGTTTCTACACCAGCACAGACGGGGGTTCTT
This sequence comes from Sceloporus occidentalis, assembly GCA_023333645.1. Lineage (NCBI taxonomy): Eukaryota > Metazoa > Chordata > Lepidosauria > Squamata > Phrynosomatidae > Sceloporus > Sceloporus occidentalis. The sequence goes on from JALMGF010000131.1 coordinate 348,213, forward strand.
TACAGTAAGAGCGGTGAGATTATGGAACTCTCTGCCAGAGGAAGTGGTGATGGTAAACTCAATAAAAGAGTTCAAAAGGCGCCTGGACGTGTTTCTTGAAAGCAATAATATTACAAGTTATCGATATTAGATTAATAGGGACAGAACGTTGATCCAGGGATTTATTCTGATTGCCATATTTGGAGTCGGGAAGGAATTTTCCCCCTGGTATGGGGCAATTGGCATCTGCTTCATAAGGGTTTTTTGCCTTCCTCTGGATCAACACAGTAGGGACACAATATGTATATAGGTTGAACTTGATGGACTTTGGTCTTTTTTCAACCTTATGAACTATGTTACTATGTTACTATGTTCTCCACCAGCACACTTACCAAATGTCTCTTTGCCCAGTTAAAGGGAAAAGGCAGTGTTTAATCAAACATTAAAAATCACATTTCAACCTAGTATATCTGATGACATCAGGGCAGGACTGGCGATAACAGTCAATATTTACACTGCCCTTACACACACCAGCCCATAAACACACATCTAATTCTCACTACTATATCAGAGCTGCAATTCCTGCTTGAAAACAGGTGATCTAATTCAGAATATCCTTTCCCCGTGACAAGCCATCGTTAGTAGAATGATTTGGTTGCAAGTATTAGGGAGTCTTTGCAATGGGATAATAAAATGGTTAATTTTGAGTTCATTTTGGGTCCCCGGGTAAGTTCCAAGCTATAGAAATGTGTATTATTATATTGTGTGCATTCTTTTACTGCATAGAAAATGAAAAATATATCAAACCATGAAATTGGACAATGTTTAAATGTAATTATTTAAAATAGTACTAGTCAGTAGCCACTTACTCGGACATTTCTCCGTGTTCCAAGAGGCAAACTCTTTTTCTAGGGAATTTGCCTTCACGATACATTAAAGAATTTGGGGGAAATGTAGAATGATTGTCCACATGAATTAACAAAAACTGCAAATGCTCTTAGCACTCACTCGAGTCTTGTTAAGAATACATGGAGATCTTTCACCATATCATCAAATCTGACCTCTAGCTTTGGAATGTGTTAGCATTCATCGGAATGCCCTGGCAAATGTTCAAAGATTATTCTAATTATTACTGATTATCTCTAAAAGGCACTTTATTAAAAATGTATGGGTTTTTTTTAAGGACGAGGCTATAATTCATGAATTTCATATTTAAGAATATTTCTATAGAATGGGAATGTATCTACAAAAGGAATTATAAGAAAATCTTACATTATTTAGTATAAATGCCTGGAAAATAATACTCAAGATAAATACTTACGGATGTATAAAAAATAATAAAGTAAAGAACAAAAATAAATTAATAAAATATATTGGATGGAAATCTAAGGTTCATTTTAAGTTTTATCAGTTTATTCTACTATCCTTCACCGTTTATTTCATTTGTTTGATTAAATGCATGGCACATTCGTGGGTAACAGAAATCATATTATTATTTACTGACATTATTTTAGGCAACGTGTATTTTATTTTACATTTATTTAGGTTTAATATGGTTACATTTGTTAAAGAGCTCCGTGGAGCCAGAACTCATACAGCTGCTTCGGTCTAGAAATATAAATAATATGCGACATTTGGTGATAAGTTCCCTTATTCATATTGCTTTCTATAATTGGAAAAGATACCACAAAAATGGATATTGCTGTATTGGTCGTAGAGAAGATAATCCAAAGAAGTTGTGTAAAATAGCAAAGAGCAGAGTCTTCTTCTTCTTGCCTTATGGCGTATTAATGTTACAATTTTGTATATTGTTCATTTTAATGTTGGTGTTAATTTTTACTGTCCACTATCACACCCCAATCTTTCAGGTGTCCAAAGAACACACTGAGGGCCGGACTGAGGACGACGAGGCAGTCTGGATCTGCTGGCGTTGGGTGGTGAGACGCGAAGCAGCGAGAGATGGTCACAGAAGGGGTCAAGGCAGGGATGGCCGCTTTACCTGAATCTCAGAAGAAATTCTGGAAATCATGGAAAATCTGTCACGCAATACACAAGATGTAGATTTACATAGAATTTCAAGACCAAAGAGATTTCATGACATCTGAAGAAAGGAATCCCGCAGTCTTCACAGCTTATGTGACTCTTCAAACGTTAGTCCGCTAAAAGGTGATAAAAATGTCCTTGGAGGACAACAATAATTTCATCCCATAATGTGCTAAACTGACTTATCATTTTATTATTTCCTCTGATGGTTCAATCACATAAAAACATGTTTGAAGAAGATTTTTCGGTTTCCATGGGAACAACCTCCTCTGTGTCACATGACATGTGTTCCCAGCTAAAAAAATGAAGGAGGCACAACTTTTAATGGTTAAACAATTATGTTCGGGCATGGTGTGTGTGTTTAGAGATTAAAATATTATCTATCTCCCTCTATATATAAAAAATGTATTAGAACCAACCTTATGTATGTTGACCTTCTATTTGCAATGTAACCCTTCTATTTGCATTACCTCCTCTGCTGCTCATGGGTTGCCTAGCAACCACCAGGACATCTAATGGTTCCTCTCATCCCCTTTTTGCTCCTTGGGCATGTGAGCTGAGTTTTTGGGGAGCAGGCGTTGGGCAGTGAGAAGAGAACGCTTGAATAGAACGTGGAATAAGGTTCCCCGCAGGAGCGGGCTGTGTGATTAGGCCACAGGAACACAGAAACGCACTTTACAATGTTTGTGAGCACGCTGAGAGTGTCTTTGATCCAGAAATTCTGCCATTAGCTGTGAGGTGTATCCAAGACCCCACTGCTCGCAGCTCAATGTCTGCTGATCACGGCTAAAGAGAAAGAAGGGATCCTGTCGCCCAGTCAGAGGGAAGCCTGGGAAGTCTGATGGTAAATGGACCTCTGAGACACAGTGGAAGAGTCAGCACTATTTGGCCATAAATGGTCCAGAAACTTTCTTGCTTACGCAAGTGGACCATTCTGCAACTCTGTGCGTTAGTCGATTGGCGGAACCGGGGAGAGGCTTTCCCCCTAGAACACTGAGGCTCCGCCCTTTTGCAGAAGTACTATAAGAGGCCAGGATATTGCAAACAGATTTAAAGAGATAAAGAGAGGTGCGGAAACTTCTTCTTTCTCTACGAATTTCCAGCCTCTTCCCATTCCTCCAATCGGGGGAGAGGGTGTGTGTGTGGAGGCCAGGGGAGGGCTGGCAGCCGAAGGCCTGGGGGGCAAGTCAAGTGAAGTGGCTCCGCCCCCTCGCACTCACCTTTCACCCCTCACGCTGCTCCCATCACTATGCGGCCATCAGACTGCTGGAAAACTTATCTAAACGGCCGCTGGGTGCTGATGCCACCGGCCGGAGCTACTTTTTTTAATTTATTTAATATGCCGGATCGGCTTGCCATATTAAAAATAAATAAATAAAGTATTAAAGTAGCGCCGGCCGGCAGCATCAGCACCCAGCGGCCGTTTAGATTCGATTTCCAACAATCTGATGGCCGCATAGTGATGGGAGCAGCGTAAGGGGTGAAAGGTGAGTGCGAGGGGGCGGAGCTTTCACCCCTCACGCTGCTCCCATCACTTGGCGGCCATCGCCTACGGCCGCTGGGTGCTGATGCCGCCGGCCCGCGCTGCTTTAATACTATTTTTTTTTCATTTAATAGCCGATCCGGCTTGCCATATAAAATTTTTTTGAAAAGTATTAAAGTAGCGCTGGCCGACGGCATCAGCACCCAGCGGCCGTTTAGATTAGATTTCGGGCGGCCTGGGGGGCAATTGCCCCCCGGCCCAGCCCGCCCCTGGTGGAGGCTCTGCCTTTTTGTAGAAGTACCTGGAAAACAGAGCTGATACCGGGGAAAAGCAGAGGAAGACAGAAGAACAAGAAGAGGAAAGAGAAGTATCGGAGCTGCAGAAAAGGAGATGGGGACACGAAAGTGGTCGAGGAGACGTTAAGGAGACATTGTAAGAGAGAGAGATAAGGGGTTTATCTCTATATTCTCCTGTAGTGCAGACAGGAGCATCCTACCCAAGCATCCTTAAGTACGTGTAATTTGTAATTAAAGGGGTAGCGCTACCATAAGGGCCCCAACATGTGCACCACCAATTTCTACAAGTTATTAGAGGAGGGTGAAGGCTGCTGGAATCACATGAAGATGTATATTTTGATATTGTTTAGAGGTAAAATGTTATGGATTATACCACAATGGCAAAAAACACCTCCAGCACTTCTACCTGATGGACACTCCATATCCAGCAGCCAAGACTAGCTTAGCCTGATGTCCAAGGACCAAGGTCTTGACGTGGCTCCAAATGTTATTTTCTACAGTTTTTCTGTTGGGGGAGAGCAGTTTGAATAGTTAGCTATAAATTAACCAAAGTAAGTAAAACAAAAGAAAGCACTAATTGGAGAAAAATCCACCTGATAAGTTACCTACATCGTGAAATTCTTGCTCGTTTCCCACAAATCACACAGATGTTATACAACAAATTCTACCGATCTATATTTACAATTCCTCTGCGAGGGGCCTGCGCATACTGTACATCCTATCAACCCATGCTGGGGAGTAAGAACAACGGGAGGAATGCTTCATTAAACCTTATATGCTTGTCTGACCTATTGATTATTCAGTTCCACGATCGTACATTTATTGATTAGGTCACCCCCTTTTCAAAGATGTTTTTCTCTAGTTAGATACGTCATGCAAGACTAGTATTTTATTTATTTAATCAAATTAAATTTGTTTCAAGGAAGTCCAAAATAGGCTGGTTCTTTTGTATTAAATTGTACACGATGATTTAACAGAATTTAGATGTTTATACAAAGTATACAGTTATTACAATTGAAATATTGGTCCCTGGTTGCCTTTACTAGTCATATTAAAAGTAAAATGTTCTGTGGTTAGAGGTCTGACCCAGTTCTGGTTCCCAAGCCGCCCACTCTGTAGCCGCCATCTTTACTGCTGAACACCTTATGATGTCATATGCTTGCGCTCCACCTATTAAGAATGGCCAGTGTCTGGAAACAATGCAGAAAGCTGAGAACAAGCAATCAAAAGTAGTTAAATACCAATTATCCCGTTGACTGCTTGAAAAAATGACATAAGAGAAAGGGTGATAGATTTGTATCTCAGATGACCTATTCTCTGGTGTCTTGCTGTCCTTAATCAGCCATCTTCGGCTTTCTGTTATTCTTTTATTTATTTATTTCTATGTTTATGAATAATCTCTGAATTTACAATTGTTATTGATGGTTGTTTGTACTGGATGATCTTACTAATAATTTTTCTTTGGTATCTACGGCAAATGCCCCAGTGGCTGGATATGAAATCCACTGGGTGTATATGACAGTGTGGCACTGATCGACAGAGGCGCAAAGCAAGACTGCACAACAGACTTTGTGGCAGACTGCCAGACTAAGGGGCTGAGAATGGGGAGGTGAGAAATATGTTTGCATGAATATGAAGGGGCTGTGCTATGGGAAATGTATGAAGATGATGGGGAAATAATGATGGGGTGGTATAGAGATGGGGAGAAGTTATGTTAGGGGATATGGAGGGGGATGATTGTGGTGAAATATGCAGTGATAATGGTAGGGGGTGGAAATAATGGTGGAGGGGAACATATTGATGATGGTGGGGCATATGAATATGGTAGGGAATAACGATTGGAGGGTTGTAATGAATTCTGATGTGTGAGGTATGATGATGATCAGGAACAGCTCAACACCTTACACATACATACACACTCAGCCACTCTAACACCATACACTTACACATACATACACAATCAGCCACTCGAACACTATACACTTACACATACATACATACACACTCAGCCACTCGAACAGCATACACTTACACATACATACACACTCAGCCACTCTAACACCATACACTTACACATACATACACACTCAGCCACTCTAACACCATACACTTACACATACATACACAATCAGCCACTCGAACACCATACACTTACACATACATACACACTCAGTCACTCTAACACTATACACTTACACATACATACATACACACTCAGCCACTCGAACAGCATACACTTACACATACATACACACTCAGCCACTCTAACACCATACACTTACACATACATACACACTCAGCCACTCTAACACCATACACTTACACAAACATACATACACATCCATTCAAACACCATACACTTACAATAACAATCAATATTGTTGGTATATTTTGTTAGATTTGTAAGATTACATTAAGAAGGTGTGGCGATATCCACATATATTTTTGAGGGGTCTCAGGGTGAGCCATTTCTGAAAGTTCCCAGCTTTTATCATGGGTAGGTGAGTACTTGTGCTAAACCAAAAGGTAAGTAAAATTAACAATTTAAAGATAATTTAAGATTAAGTATTGTGTAAGTATTACTTACATACTTAATGTTTCCTTACAAAAAATATTGTGAAGGTTAGTAGATATTCCCCTTTAAGTATGGGTATCAGTGAACAATGAAAGATGTATCATCCTTGAACTATGTTCCCTGAAGGCCTATAATGACTAGACATCAGTGCTCTAAAATAGTAACTTTTTTTTTCCTGAACCAGGATGGAGAATTATGTCTGCTTCCCAATAAATGTCTTTATGTTCAGTGCAGAGAACCCCTACAGGGATAGGGGTCAATGATACAACAGAATGCTATAGCCAAGAGCCTTTCACGTATGCACTTAACATACTTTGTGAACTTTTTAAATATCCACACAAATAAGGCAGATAAAGCAGTTATGTTGCAGTTTGTTGCATGCTTGACCCTAATATTTCTCAATGTTTATAATGGGTTTTTTTTCCTTTCAGAACCAAAAATTTCTATACAAACCATTTGCCAAGACAAAAAAATAAATATATCTAAACGTGTCCTTGAAATGATGTAAAATCATTAAACACTGACCTATTCTCCAACCAAATGTGTTCTGTCAAGGTTGAAAAATCTCCCATATTGAATACAATAATAGATTCCATGAAAGAATACGGGGAATTGGTAATGGAATCTTTTTGTAATTTTCCAAACAAACTAATCTATGGAAATCAATAGCCGCTAATACACGTAACAAAAGAAGGTTAAAAAAAATGAAACTACTAATGCATGTCACTCGACCAGATGGGCCCCTATAGAGTATTTTCATCAAACACATTACCTACATAGTCAAAAAACTGGAGAGTCGTCCATCTGGCGAAACGTCAGTATGACCGCTTCAACTGATACAATCTGTCTTTGCTTTCTTACCTTGTATAACTATAGGGTTGTATATCACACCTCATGTTACGGGACATTCAATATGTTTTTGTTGATATTCTTCTCTTTCAGCAAAGTATGATTTGTGCTTTAATGTTTTATGATTATTTGCTTAATAAAATTTTTAAAAAAATTCTATCAGATTTGCCATTTGGATATTTTTTTTTTGTTTCCTTTTTGTCCCATTCGTTTTTCAGGCAAGGATTTTCCCTGTCCATTCGGTTCGCTCCAAAAATTGGGGACATTCAGGAATGAAATTCGTTGCCCGGTCCCAACATTCACTCTCACACTCTCATTCTCTCTAAATGTTTCCCTACCTTCAATGCCTCCGCTTCTGCCGATCACTTCCGCATTTTCTTCTACATTGCCAGGTTATGTTCGCGGAGATGCGGGCGAAGGTTAAGGATTGAAGATTGAAGAGAGAATAGAAGGGTGAAGGGAGAAGATAAATATGTGGAAGATGCAAAGTGGTCGGCAGAAGTGGAAGTGGTCAGCAGAGAAGATAGGGAAACATTTAGAGTGTGTGTGTGAGAGAGTGAACTAGAATGAGAGTGTGAGTGAATGTGGACCCACGAATGTCAGATGAAAATTTGTCAGCAATGCATTTTTAAGAACATTATTTCAAAATGTTGCCATGTATAATGTTTTAGCTATTATTTTGCTGTTCATTTTCAGTTAAAGTTCCAATAACTGCAGATCATAATAGCCTTTAGTAGTGGAAACCCATGTTTGCAGATAAACAAAGTATTGTAACTTGTATCATAAGACCTATCATTGAGCTGCTCATCTAAATCATTCCCCTCGTAAACAGAAAGTTCATTATTCTAATCACATTATCTGGTGGGGGGCCGTAACGAGCCATTTGTCTAAAGTAACATGACACAGTTGATTTCATTTTTTATAAGTTAAGACTTATGTAAAATTGTTAAACTGTTGAAAAATAGCTGAAAGTATCCCCCCCCCCATTAAATCAATATTTCAGTACTTTATAGAACATGAAATAAACTGTTAATTAAATTGGATTTAAGTGCAAAATTTCAAATCAAAGCTAGTATTATGAATACAGTTTTATAATGTGAAAATAAAACCCAAATGATCTTCATAATATGAATTCTAAAACATGTTAATTTGCAGTACATTTTTAAATATACTAAATCACCGGTTTATCAGACAAATTATATAATAATGGAAGGGAATATTGTGTGATGACATATTTTCTGATTTAAAGGGACAGTTTAGTCTCCTATGCAGCAATAAAGGGATCTAAATTGAACATAACACGCCATTACTCTTTTTACGACGGTGTCCAAGTGTACATTAAGGACATTAAAGAGTGGGATCTAACGAATGCCTTGCCCCGGAACACAGACTTTTCTGATCTAAGAGGAACTAATGTAAGAGGGTTCTAGATCACATACAAACTTAGACTTTGGAACCACTAATACATCTAAAATATTTAGAGACTGTAATGAAGTCTGCAGTGAGTGTCTCATGATTGTGTTTAACTGTCTCTGCCTTGTTTTTTGTTCCCACGGTTTGGCCCTGCTCACATGAGCTTACAATCCATATCCATAAACACAGAGGGCCCTTGGAGCTCAGAAGGAATGTGTGGGGAGACTCAAGCCACTTGGCACTCAGACAAGGAACCCTCGCGAAGGAATGAATTTTATATGCAATTGGTAGAGATTATCCCAGCACAGTTTATATAAACATGACTGGGAATTCCCCAGGGTTGGCTGCTTGTGGCACACAGGGCAGGCCTTTGGGGTGTGTGAGCTGTGCAGCCGCCCGGGGCACCATGGCAGTGGGGGCGACTGGCGGCCATCCCATCACCAAGGCCAGGGCCTCGCCGAGGCCGCAGGGAGCGGAGGAGAGGCACCGAGCAGTCATTCATGAAAACGTCTACCACAGGACTTCAGCAGGGTAAGTGAACTACAAAGGGGAGGGGCGGTACATTGTGAGAAGGGGAGAAAGGGGGTAGATAGTGAGAAGGGGGGGTAGCTCTGGGAAATGATTTCACTTCCTGGCACTCAGACTCAGCAAGGCTGCAAAATCTTAAGATACTATGCATTTTATAAAAAATTTCTACAAAGAGTAAGGAGAAAAACTCAACTGAGAACGAGAGCGTCTCAAGTTTTGGCGCGCTTGTACCGCCATTACAGAGGAAAAATCTCCATCAACAAATCAGTCTGATCCTGTCCACAGGAGCATCCCAGAACGAAAATGTGAGCCAAATGTTCTCTGCACAAGGGAACCAACAACCCCAGACGTGTGTTCTGGCCTTCATAGGGGCTCCTCAGTAGGATGCACCAGGCGCCATGATTCTCTGCATACATGGGAGTGAACGGCAGTTCTTCAGGTTAGCAGATCAATATCCCACTCTCCTTAATACATCTCGTTAACAACTTACATAGACCCTAAATGTCATCTGGCGGGGTTATAAGTCATGATCAGTATTTGACACCCCTTGTGAAATATTTTGCCTGATTTGTAATTGATTTGTAATTGATTTGTTTTTGAACGTTCCGTTTTACCCATTTTGTTAATCATTATGCTCAATTTCATCCTGAAGTCATACGTAGGCACCCAGCTCTTAAACCATCTAATGTTATAAGGCCAGCCCCAGGTCACTGAGTACAGAAGCCGTCCTGTGCTTGCTGACGGGCACATGAGACGGTTTCCCATTTAAAACACTGGGGGGATTGTATCAGTAATGAAATGATTTGCCTGCGGACTGACATTTCTATGTGGTTAATTACATATATCCTTAACATATACATTGCTGTCTCTATACTAAATGTTTTTCTATTTCCTTAGCGATTATAACAATTGACCTACATTACCCAAATCAGGAGAGATGTTTCCGTAAAGGATGTTTTTTTATTGTTTACGTACAGTCCTTACATTTCTCTGCAGTGTATAGATTACTTTAAAAAACCCAACATATTCACTTAATAATTTATATAGAATTGTAGCACATAGAGCAATAATAACTTTCAATAAAGATTAAGATATGCTATCTTCAAGACAGGCCGGGCTTTTAGATGTAGTTAAACTACTGCGCTTATCCACTTATAATATGTCTAATTGTTATGTTATATACTACTTGTACAGCGCTATGGAATTTGATGGCGCTATATAAAACAATAAATAATAATAATAATGTTCTGTTTACCCATTGTTTGTGATTGATGTGTTCACAGGTTGTTGGACTCATCAATCACAGCCATAACTATCAATGAGACCATCCTCCATTTTTTTGGCTACATCTATCTATCTATCTATCTATCTATCTATCTATCTATCAGTTATTGGTATGAACCCTCCTACAACTATATATACTTATGCTAAAAGTTGAAAATGGGTTTAAGGATGAGAAATCAGAAGAAAAGGGAAAGTGAGTGAGAGAGAGGATACAGAAGTGGCATGCGTGTGAAGGTTTAAAGGAATAAAGGAAAGGAGTAATGGGTTAAAGAAAGGAGATGTTACCTTAAGGGAGAATGAGATGAAAATGGTTGAGGAAAGTGGGCTACCTGAGCAGAAGATGGGGTTAAGAGGGGAAAGAGTTAATATGGTAGGGGGAAATGCCTAAAACGGTAAAGGAAATATGGCCACAATGGTCCCTTTTTATCTAAATCCTCCAGGCCAGTTTATGACCCGCATAAGGCATTCTAAACTATTTTGGCTGTCTGCCCAGAACCCTAGCCGGGACCCTGGGTTAGAGTTGAGACACAAAGTGCCGGGTGCCTTTAATTACAAACTACCATTATGCCGTGTTTATTTCATCACAAGTGATTTATCATCACGTTATTAAATTACTCTTACCCAAATATGCCATGAAACAGGTTTTAAGGTGGACTTTGGCAAGAGAAACTACCCTCTGGATTTAGCCGGTAGACTTCATTCAATAAAGTATTCTATGAAACATACCCGGGTAACAGAAAATACATTCTGGGGTTTAGCCTGTAGACTACCGGGCCAAAGACGACCCAACAAAACCTGTCAAGAGGTCAACTGACACCTTATCCCACTTCACGTCGGCCATCAATGTCATTACCAGCATCTTGATCCAGAAGACAATAACCTCCATTTCTGAGTCTGTTTCCATGTGATAAGAATTTATTATATATATATATTAATATTTGATTGCATTATATAGATGATGAGATGTTTCTCCCCCCACAAGTATTTTCGACTTGTTACCGACTGTGGCATATTAAATACCTTTTGCATGGAACCCGAAGGCGGAAAGAGCTTCTTCCCGTTAAGTCACGCTATGACCGCTTCTACCGATTACCGTAAGGATATTAGATCATTTTTTGTTAATTAATGTCAAGGTATGGATGTCAGCAAAATTAATTCAGCCGAAGCAGCTTACATCTCTACTTGCAGCCACCCATGGGAAAATATTGTACATATTTCACAAATTTAGATTTACAGTAAAAAATAATCAGGTAGATTTAATGTTTCCAGAACTCTGATGGATACAATTTTACATTTTGAATAATTTTATGAGTTATTTTATTCCAAATATGTTATAATAAATAACCACATTTACAGTATTTCTGCTAGAAACACCCTGAAACATCGGTATCGGTACTTCTTTTGTGACCCCCCCAACCTAGAATTATGGTTTAACATGACCGAATAATTAATTCCGGGCAGGATTTCAGCCTTCAGGAATCACAGTGATTGCTGCCTTATGTCATATCTCACCGATGTGATTCTATAAATTAAAATGTGTAAATTTGCTCATATTAAATCAATTGGCATTCCTATTTTGAATTCCTTTTGGGGGAAAAAATAGAAAAATAAATATATAGGATTTTTAAAACATGTATTAATTAAAGAACCCAGCTGCTTGCGGACACTCAAGGATTGACACATATACTCGGCCATACGTGCAACACACTTAGTCAATTATCCTTGGCCCATATTAAGAAGATCCAGCTGGCTTCAACAGGTCCCTTCGGGTAATGTGGCACCAGAAGAAAAAGATTGGGAACCCTGTTCTCCTCTGTGGCATTAAAGGGGGCTACTTTGGCCTTGGCTCCTGCCCCCCTAGGCCAGAATACCCCACAGCCCTTAAGACGTGTGTTTGTAAAGGAATACACATGAAGAGAGAGATGGCTGCTGGTCTGCAACTTTATGTCCTCGCTATAGACCTTTAGACATTTTGCTTTATTTATTTATTTATTAACTTATTTAATAAAATCTCATTTCTGTTCTTCCTGGGACATTAACAGTTAATATAGAATGACGCATTTATTTTTCTCACCCTTAAAGAAAATGTTGCTCTTCCCGGCACTTAGCGGTGTCACTGAAATCACCGGTCCATTTACACTTGAATTTTCTGATTCAGTGGGCAAAAAGCTTCAGACAACTAATACTGATTGCGGACGCATTAAATTGACCCCAAAGCTTTCCCCCCCCCCCCTCCTTAATTAATATCTCACCGCTGACAGGCTGTCTCGTGTTGTTAATCGGAAATGTGAATGCAGAATCCTTAGTGACCTTTAGAAAATTCCAATATAGGAAGTTATCCGGCGTACGCTGGTAGAATATTTCAGGACCGAGAATGATGGAGGTGAAACGCGGCGTGTCTCAAGGACAGAGTCACCAAAAGATATTAAAGGTTAATTAAATAATAGCCTTAAACTGGAGAGGATGAGTAACGGATGAGGCAAAACCATCATAAATGATCCAATATATTATTTTTTATGCATATTTTTTTTTTTTTTTTTTTTTATTTTGTTATATATTTATTTTTATTTTTTAGGCATATTATATTATATTATTTTTTAATAATCGGTCAAGTAGAAGTCTTGACAATCATTTTATTTCAGATTTTTTTTTTAAATTTAAATTCAAATTTAAATTCAAGAAGATTAAAAATATTCTCGTATTTACTTTAAGCTCCGTCTAATACTTTATAGAACGTAGAGTTATTTAATGTCACTTAATCCGCAGTATTTATTGATAGCGCTCAGCCAGCGTTAAGGTGGGCTGTCCGTACCTTCATGCATCTGTCTATTTTCTTCCCAAACCCTTTTCTTTGGTTACCCCACGCACCCGACCATGTTCCCAGCTTCATGTGATGGCTTAATAATGGAGGGGTGGAAGCGGAACTAAAGATCACTCGGTTTCTATTGTCCAGTATAAGTATGTACATCACCAAGGCCACCGTGTAAATTGTGTAATTTCAAATGTATATTCGTAGGTGTAAATGGTAAAAAGCTGCTATCTTATTTCTTATAATTAAAATGTTCATTCTGTGCCTCCTAAACAAATGCGTTTCTGCTATTTCGTAAATTGAAAGACGAGAATGTGTCCTTGGTTGATGATTTCTCTGCGGCTAAAACAAAATAAGACTGAATATAAAAATATATTGTTAAAAATTACATTTAAAATTAAAGAAATATATATACATATTTATATATGTGTACACATTATATATTCTTATATATTATGTCATGATATATAAACATACACTCACTGGACACTGTATTAGGTAACCTGTTCAATTGCTTATTAACACAAATAGCTAATCAGCCAATCACATGGCAGCAGCTCAATGCATTTAGACATGTAGACGCGCTCAAGAGAACTTGCTGAAGTTCAAACTGAGCATCAGAATGGGGAAGAAAGGGTAGTTAAGTGACTTTGAACTTGGCATGGTTGTTGGGTTAAGTATTTCAGACAGAAACTGCTGATCTACTGGGATTTCCACCCAAACTGTCTTCTAGGGTTTACAGAGAATGGTCTGAAAAAGAGAAAATATCCAGTGAGCGACAGTTTTGTGGATGGAAATGCCTTGTTGAGGTCAGAGAAGAATGGGCAGACAACCCATTGTCTCAAATAACCCCTTGTTACACCCAAGGTATGCAGAATCCCATCTCTGAACACACAACATGTCGAACCTTGAAGCAGATGGGCTACAGCAGCAGAAGACCCCATCGGGTGCCACTCCTGTCACTCCTATCAGCTAAGAACAGGAAACTGGACAATGGAAGACGGGAAGAACGCTGCCTGGTCTGAGGAGTCTCGATTCCAGCTGTGACATTCAGATGGCAGGAACAGACTTTGGTGTAAACAACATGAAAGCATGGATCCATCAACGGTTCAGGCTAGTGGCACACTTTGGGCCCTTTAGTACCAATTGAATGTTTCCAGCACCTTGTAGAAGGTACGCCACAAAGAAAAGGGCAGTTCTGAAGGCAAAAAAGGGTCCAACCTGGTACTAGCAAGGTGTACCAGTGAGCGTATGCACCAAAGAAACAACGTCAGTTTAAGAATACAAGTAAAAAATCAGGGTTTTCTTTCTTCAAACTCTTTTTTAGCCAAATAATGGTGAATTTCATTTCATGCAAGCCCTAAAAAAATCTGATTGCTTTTAGAGTGGGACTTTTTCTTCTCTTCTAAGGCAAAATTGGTTATTGTCATTATTACTAATATTATTATTATCACTCTTATTATTAAACCCTATGGAATGACAAGAATGCATCCTTACTTTCCAAATGGATATTTGGTCTTTGTGCTAATTTAACAATTGAAGAATCCCTGCCGCTTCAAAGTTGGTCACCTGAGCCGATTGTTGACCTCTTGGGTGTGATATATAATTACATGTCAAGCACATATCAATGTCCTTGTTACATTTGTATGAACTTGCATATTACATAGTTACATAGTTACATAGTTACATAGTTAGATATCCGTTTATTTCTTGCTGTTGATCCAAAAGAAGGCAAAAAAAAAACCATTATTGGTTCTTTCCAATTTTGCACAAACTAGGGAAAAGGGTTTCTGGTAAACTGTACTTGACACATGCCAAGTATGTACTTTTTTTTCCCATGGTAATAAGCGGAGAAGAACAATACTTATTTTCAGTATGTGATTTCAATTAACATCACATTGCGAGCGTATATTGAATTCATTCAGGAACGGTACAAATTACGAACAAACGGTTTCGGCACAATTTAGTTGAGAAGATAAAAATGAAAAAAAAAATATCCACACTGTCCTAATTACACTCAGACTCTTGGCAGAATATGTAGAAACAAGAAATAAGATTCTGCATGGAACAGGGAAATCCCAACTAGTATAGAGACCGTCATGCGCGGGCAAGGGAACATTTCAAGGCAAAGCCCAAGGATTATAATCGAAGACCTTTTGGGTAGAAACGTTGTCACAGTCTAATAAAGAGTCACATTGAGTCTGCAGTGTTGAAAAGTCTTGTTTATACATATTGTCGTTGTGTCGAGCCTTTTTTTCATACTTCCGTCACCCTGTGAAGAACCCTGCCGCTTTGACCTTTACAGGCCAACCCAGGATGAGGTCCTTGTGTCCCTGGAAGGTTGAAGAGGGCTTCATCAGAATTTGGACCAACAGGTCCTTTGGCCTGGTTCCTTAGTAATCCCCAGGAGAGACGTGTTTAACTTGGAAGACGCCCCAGACCTGCCCCAGGAAAGTGCCAGTTCAACACATATCCTAATGGAAGAGGCTTATTCTGTGAACCCGTGACATCAGGAGGCAGCCATAAAGTAACCAAGCATGGTTTCTCGGCGTGTGGTTTATAGTCATACACGGGCAGTGGAGCAAAGCTGGTTTTATTCACTAAAACATCTAGGAGTCACTGGTCCAGTTGGGTTTATTACTTGTCAGGAGAGTTTGTAGGAGAGTTGTGGTTTCAACTCTTTGACCTCATTTTACTTTATGAAGGTCTAACCTCAGGGAGCTTCTCCTGAAGGAAACATTTGACTGGCCCTGTGGAATGAATAGTTAAACCAGTGACATTTCTTCGATCTCCTACTCATTGAGTTATACATTATACTAGGCCAGCTCAGCCCTTCATAATGAATAGTGAAGTGAAGGAGCCTAAACCACAGCTCTGCTTCAAACTCTCCTGACGACTGTCCCTTTAAAGAATGAACCCTTTAGAGCTAATAAGTTAATAAATAAGCTAAAAGTGCGATGAGTTGATAACCAGGCAGTTATACGACCAAATAGGTGATGTCATACTTATCATGCTAGGATGTCACAAGCTGTCATGTAGCAATCTTTAGCTCCTATGGTGCAAACTGGAAAGCAGAGTTACAGAACGGAATGTTGCCTATAATACAAAATATATCAATAATCAAAGTTATTTTAATCTACAAGCATTCTTTTTTTTTTTTACAGCTGACACAAGAGAAGAAAATCAGATAGAAAAAAAAAGTGTGAAAAGGGTTTTTGTGGAAGCGGTAGCACAAATTGCATCCATTTTCACCTTTCAGGGCATTTTACAACTTCCTACAAATTCACAGATGTGAAATCAGCTTTTAACACGCTACACGGCAATCTGCGATGGGCCAAAAGTGCGCTTTCGCCGCGTGTGGGCTGCAGTTTTTTTTTTATTTTGGTATAAATATCTTCACTGAACGCTCTTCACTAATATTTAGGTTTTCTTCCAGCTGAGGACCGGGCAACAATCAGCCCAGCAGGGATAAGCCCATCTAAGTGGCACAAAGATTAAAAAAAAACAAAAAATTACTAAAAAAGTAGTTTTGTTCAAAAAATATTATTATATTATCAATATTATTATAAAATTAATATATATATATATATATATTATATATATTATATGTTATGTCAAAATAGATAAAAATATATATGGAAACATAAAAGGGAAGCAAAAATATATACCAGCAGCAGCAAAAGGCATTTATTCACTAAAAGGAGAGTTTGCTGGAGTTCACCTCCTTGACTTCACTATTAGATCATGACGGTCCAACCCCAGTAAGCTTTGGCTGCTGGAAGAGCTTGGCCCGCCCTGTATAATGTATAGTTAAATCAGAGAGATTTCCTTACGCATTAAATTATACATTATACAGGGCCATGTCAGCCCTTTACGCTGGAGAAACCTGCCAGTGTTTTTCACTCTCCCAAAACGCCAAGTTATTTGGTTGGCTTAGGAGAAATCTAAAAGAAGAACCTTAAAGTTCTACATGTTTTATAACGGAACGCTCTATACTAACAAATGGAATATCAAATAAGGAGAACCTCATCCAACAGATAGAACACGGGGGAAAAATGAGAAAATGGGTGATTTATGTAGAAATCAGTCGATAGACGCATTCGTATGGCTCGATTCTATGTAATAGCAATTAGCGGTGTTATGTTTGAAAGCGCGGAGTTAATAATAAGGAAGGCTTTACTGAGCCATTGAGGAAGATTCATCATCACGGCTCCAGAGAAGAGAGCGGCTCGCGGTTGTTTCCATCATATATCTTTTTAGTGCGATTACATTCATTTATTAAAACTATAAAAAAACTAAAACATATAGCTTTTGCTTTAACAGTAACATTATTGGCAAGATACAAAATTGGCATCGTGGGTCAGGGGAGAAGAAGGACCTGGTCCCGCAACCTTACAGTCTATTGAGAGGTTGAGGGGGAAGGAGATGGAAGGAGAGGGACTGGCTGGGTTACGGTGAAGGTGGTTTGAAGAAGTCATTACGGTGGTGGTCCTAAAGGTGGGCAGGACAGAGGGTTTCTTTTCAGGATTATATTTTTTTTTTTTCTGGGGGGTATGAGGAGCCCGCAGAGGGTCTGGCAGCAGATGGAGAGAAACAGGGTAAGCAAATTAGTCCGGCAGAGATGTTCTGAATGGATTGAAAGGCAGGATAATGGGTAAGGAGTTGCAATAATCCAGATGGGATATTTCAGTGGAATGGATTAGTATTTAGTCTCCTATGAGAGGAAAGGACACAGCTAAAGAGGGCTCTCAAATTCTGAGACAGTGCCCTGTAATCTGTATGGGGTGATCAGGCTCACTAGTGCACCACTGCTCAATAGGCTGATATCAAGAGACGTTTGGGATCTCCCCATCCGGCCCCTAAGTCAGCACAGCCTCCATAGCTCGCTGTACGCGGCGATGCGTGTTCTTACGTGGCGGAGGGCTGGGGCATGACATAGAATTTGGCCGTAGATGGGAACCGTTTGGCCCAAAGGAGGATTAAGGTTAATTACAGAGTACTTTAATATGCATTCTATAGTGGGGCTGTCAGGGACCTTAAACTGTCCTTTTAAGGCCAATGGTGACATTTACTAAGTTTACAAATGCACCAGTTGCTAAAAAATAGTAACAATTTAGTTAGAAATGATCTTCTATTGAAATCTGTTTGGCTCCCAAAGCTCAAAGATGCAACGGCAACAAATAACCATTAAAAGAAGACACTCGGTCTCCGACCGCAAGGCTGCTGCTTTACAGACAACTGAAAAGGGGGTCCAAGATATGTCCTGCTTGCCCACTGGACATAAGAATTAACATCCTTGACCTAAGGCAATGAAATGTCAGGTCTATGGCAAATAATCCAGATACACCTGTGAATTCAGGAATCTGTCACTCCTCCCTCAAAAAGTTACATAGACGTCCGTGGCCCCTATACATCTGTGAAGAGGCCCCACAGGCTGGCATAAACTCTATAGGACTCTTACGGAGGGAACATGTGTAATCTGGTCACATTGGAAACCCTTACTGTCGGACATGAAATTAATCGACCACACGCTGCCCCCTCTGGCCGTGCGTGGTATTGCAAATAAAACGACGTGCTGCCGCCATCTTGCCTTCCCTACTTGGGCCTTATCTTTAAATGATTGACTCTCTAGCACTCTAGGTCTATAACATTAAAGCCGCACAAAATAACTGTGGGGCATATTAGAGCCTGGAGGGGATTTCTCCGTCAAGCGGTGTATTTTAATTAAGATCTAGTTATTTTGATGATGTAACATCCGCCATCTTTGAAATGTTCTCCTTTGGGTTGGGGATTAGGATAATGCGTTTGCTCCAGAATATATGTGATCTTTTTTTGTGATCAGACGGATATAATTGATTAGGAAATCTGAGCTTTCCGTCCGTGGGGTTATTGGATTAAAGCCTAAAAGCGACGGCTATTGATCCCGGTGAATAGAAATGCCCGTCACGCGCGACAAGGTCTCCGAGAAATCTCTCCCTTAAAATACGTTCATGAAATATTCAAAGAAAATGTTAAAAATAAATTACTAAAAATTCAATTTATGGTCCTCCTAAAGTCAAGACAGAACATTTTTTTAACCCTAATTCCTAGATAATAATAAAAATTATTTGGGGTACTATATGCTGTTTAAAGGAATTTTTATGAATCAATATAAGGACTTTCAATTATAAAAAACATTCAATTTGACGGCATTCGGTTCATCTAGTCACACGTTTTTCCTGCTGTAAAGACGTTAATCAGTCGTTGTCTATCCCATGCATGTTTAAATCCCCCTTACTGTATTAACCTCTACCACCTCTGCTGGGAGGCTGTTTTGCTTACCTACCATCTTTTACAAATTACGTATATTATATTACTTATATTATGCTGGGTGTATTATTCTAGGTAGCCCACTAGAATGATTACCGCCAGTTTGCTCATAGGTGGGGTAAATAATAATCTTTATTTTTTTCTATATATTATTTAAATGCTTTGTAATTATTCCCAATCTTAATTTTTTCACCAGAAAACAAAAAATCTTGTTTTTTTATATTAATATACAAATTAACTGTCATTTTCTGTTGCTCTGCGCAGTTCTAGAAGCTCCCTGGGTTTATAGCCCTCTGCCGGGGCTCTAACAGTGTGTAAATATAATATTTGAACCAATCTGAACAATATCCCAAAACCTGAGAGTGGGCGTGGCGAGACATTCCACGTGACTTCATCTATGTTATGTGGGAAAGAATTATGATGTCATCAGGGAACCCCTTTCATGGAACGTCCCAGTTCTTCCCATTTTTCTGCATTCATAATGCTAAATAATCTGTAGAAAGCACCAATAAACGGGACATTTTTAGTAAAGACATTGGTGAAGAAAGCTGCCAGGACATAAGTCCATTGGTTGGGACTGATCTGGAAAATGCGGGGCTGTTGGCAGCTAGGAAAGCAGTAATTTGTGGTAATGTTGCAGAGGACCTGTACAGCTTCAAATGTCGGGTACTAAAAGCTTAGATGCCGTCTGCTATAAATGGGCCGTTAGAGTACAGGAAGCTGGTTAGAACTTCCTGTTTAGGTTGAGAGGAGTCGAAGCGCTCTGCACTGAGGGATCATGGGAAATGTGTATGAACTGCCCCGATCATGCATTCCTAAATAACTGAACGATAATAATAATGACACGGGTGCTTTTAGTGCTGGATTCAATCATGGTCATCTCAATGTGACGGCCCTGCAGGGCGGCAGCCCTTCTTCCTCACATTGTACGCAGGAAGTTGATTCCCTCCATTGTAACGGGGCAGAAATGTGTGTATTGCACGCTATAAATGGGTGATAGCGCTATCCAGGGGTGCGTGCGTAACCCTAAAAATAATTTGCTGTCCGAGCAGCCTGCTTCCAAACAAACTACAAACAATAAAGTAATAATAATAATAATAAACACTAGGGAGACCATCTTTAATAATAATGGGGCCCTTGGAACTTTTCCTCTGGTGGGGTCCCCAGTCCAGGCCAGTTGAGCGGGCCCCCAGCGTGCATTCTGATGTATGATCGGCCATGACCCACTGTGATCCCTGTCGCCCTCCATCTTTTATATAACTTTATGAAAGGAAGATGGGGGGGGTCATAACCGGCTCTCATGCACAATGACACTTGCAGACACCGCTAAAGTAAACCTGAAGGGCGGCCCTTTTGGCCCTTTAGGGATCACGTTAAACCAGTTAAAGGGACAGACACTCCAGCCATCATAGGTACAGATGGTGCCCCTTTTAATGGGAGCACATAACCTGCCACTGATTGGCTGCTCAAGCGACAATTTGTTGGATGAATGAAGGGTTAGTCCTCTAATATTACATTTATTACTATAGCACCAGCACAGTCTGTAGCGCTGTTACAATCAGCTGAATAATTTAAAGTCACACACAAGAAGAAACGGGTACAAAAGGAGACAGGGGCGCTGCTCTTGGGAGCTTACAATCTAGTCGGTGGTGGAGGGGGAGGTGAAGCAGTAGGAGACGACGGCTTGGATAGGGATGAGTTGAATGGGGTCCGGATGATCTGTAGAGGTTGATGGCTGAGAGTGTTGGGAGGAAAGCTTATACGCTTCTTGAAAAGTGGGTTTTCAGTAGACTTGGGCACCAGGGGGCTCTTCGTGTTCGTCTTCGTGCTCGTCTTCGGGGGGGAAAAACCTTCGTTCCTGTCTTCTCTTCGGGCGAATATTCGCGGACATTCTTCGTGCTCGTTTAATCTTCGTTTCCTTCCCGGTTGCCTTGCAGGGGTTAATACGGGGTTAACAACACATCGGAGCAGCAGCAGCTGCCGTGAAGGAACGTGTGTGCAACTCTATTGGTCGTTTCGGCAGGGGGCTGGTCTGGCATCAACTAGTGAATTGCAGAACGCACTTCATTCGTTGATGGCAGGCCAGCCCCCTGCCGAAACGACCAATAGAGTTGCACACACGTACTGAGGTGTACTGTACACAAAATGACCTAGAGACAAATGCTCCAAGGAACTTGGCCTCCGTTTATCATACACAATCACACATCCATAGATGTTTAATAAAAGAATAGGGATTATTTTACATTTTTAAATTGATTTTGGACCACTTGTAATACATGCCTAACATTTGCTACCTATTTACAATGGCATACTTTGCAACAACCCAACTTTTACTGGACAGGACTGGAAAAAAGCAGGACTGTCCACCAAAATCTTGGGTGTGTTGGCAGGTATGCGGATGGAAAAATGTTGGACAAGAACTAAAAAATAGCTTAGGGTTAATGTACGGTTATGTTTAAGATTAGTAGCAGTGCACTGCTTTGGTTAAAGATGTATTATGTCTAAATAATAATTTAATTTTAATGGGTTTTAAAAAAAAATTAGGGGTTTATTTAAATGTATTTTAAAGTTAGATTTATTATTTAGTACTTTATTATATTTATTTAATGTTTATACTAGTGCTACCTACCGAGCTATAACTACCAACGTGTATTTGCATACCTAGTTTAGCTAAATTAGATGGGACAGGACTGGAAAAAAGTAGGACTGTCCCTGAAAAAGTTGGGTCTGTTGGCAGGTATGTGGATGGAAAAATGTTATAGTATGAAGTGTGAGTTATAGCGTTAATGCTAGTGAGTGTAGAAATGAAGGCCAGGACAAATAACAAGAGGAAAGGTCCTTGTGATTTTTGCATTGTACGTGTATGTGTTATGTGTGTTATGTGTGTTGTCACTTGTCACTGTGTTATGTGTGTTATGTGTTATGTCACTGTGTTATTTGTGTTATTGTGTGTGTTATGTTTGGTTGGTTGTGTATCAGAAGGAAAATAATGAAATGGAAATGGAAAAGGAAATGGGAAAGGCGAATGAGTGGGCAATTGGCGACCCACTCACCTGTTTCACCCCAGAGCAAAGCATCCAAACACTGTCAGTCCTAGACGTTTGGCAGCGGACTTCCAGAGCTCAGACACTAGGCCCTAGCGTAAGCTGGCCACTCCGGCGGAGGTAGCAGGCTTTGCCACACCGCAAACAGACGCAGCCAGGGGGGAGAAACTGCCCTTACCATTAGGGACATTTGAGGCATGACACTAGCCAGGAAGCGAACTGGCATCGAAGAGACGCTGGCATCACCACCAGCAGCAGCAGCAGAATTGGGAAAGGCGAATGAGTGGGCAATTGGCGACCCACTCACCTGTTTCACCCCAGGGCAAAGCACCCAAACACTGTCAGTCCTAGACGTTTGGCAGCAGACTTCCAGAGCTCAGACACAAGGCCCTAGCGTAAGCTGGCCACTCCGGCGGAGGTAGCAGGCGTTGCCACACCGCAAACAGACGCAGCCAGGGGGGAGAAACTGCCCTTACCATTAGGGACATTTAAGGCATGACACTAGCCAGGAAGCGAACTGGCAGAGAAGAGACGCTGGCACCACCACCAGCAGCAGCAGCAGCAGCAGAATTGGGTAAGGCGAATGAGTGGGCAATTGGCGACCCGCTCACCTGTTCCACCCCAGAGCAAAGCATCCAAACACTGTCAGTCCTAGACGTTTGGCAGCAGACTTCCAGAGCTCAGACACTAGGCCCTAGCGTAAGCTGGCTACATTGGCGGAGGTAGCAGGCGTTGCCACACCGCAGCAAGTGCAACCAGGGGGAGAAACTACCCTCTCCATTAGGGACATTTAAGGCATGACACTAGCCAGGAAGCTAACTGGCAGAGAAGAGACGCTGGCACCACCAGCAGCAGCAGCAGCAGCAGCATTGGAAAAGGCGAATGAGTGGGCAATTGACGACCCGCTCACCTGTTTCACCCCAGGGCAAAGCATCCAAAGACTGTCAGTCCTTGGCGTTTGGGAGCAGACTTCCAGAACTCAGACACTAGGCCCTAGCGTAAATTGGCTACACCGGCGGAGGTAGCAGGCATTGCCACACCGCAGCAAGTGCAACCAGGGGGAGAAACTACCCTCTCCATTAGGGACATTTGAGGCATGATTTCAGCCAGGAAGCGAACTGGCAAAAGATGCTGGCACCACCACCAGCAGCACCGTTGGAAAAGGAAAAAGGTGAATGAGTGGGCAATTGACGACCCGCTCACCTGTTTCACCCCAGGGCAAAGCATGAAAGTCTGTCAGTCCATGGCGTTTGGGAGCGGACTTCCAGAACTCAGACACTAGGCCCTAGCGTAAATTGGCTACACCGGCGGAGGTAGCAGACGTTGCCACACCGCAAACACGTGCAACCAGGGGGAGAAACTACCTTAAACATTACAGATAAAAAAAATTAACTTTCCAAGCTAAGAGCTGGGTAACCCAACTTGGGCAGATTGAATTTAAGGAAGGCAATCTGCTCCATCAGATGAGGTGCCATGCGTGAGCGCTGTGGACTCAGTATGTTTCCAGTCATAGAAAACACGCGCTCACTTTGAACAGTGGTTGGCGGACATGATAGAAGCTGCTGCGCAACCCATGAGAGTGCAGGCCACACACTCTTCTTTTCATCCCAGTAGCTAAGAGGATCAACATTAGGAGCAGAAGGAACTTCACAGAGGTAAAGTTTGACCATTTCAGCAGCACTACTCTCCTTTCTGCTGCTAGCTCTGTCAGATGGTCCAACTATACTCCCAAGTGCCTCTTCCCAAAACGCAGCTGCTCCACTCAGCTGTGTTGTGCTGCTTGTGGCACTGCTGCTGATGCTGCTGCTAGGAGTAGCAGACCACATCATCTCTTCCTCCTCCTGCACCTCTCCCTCCTCGGACAGCATTCCCATTTTACGCTGCCAGTCACGCACCTTGTTGACCAATTGCTCCCGGTAGCTACTGAGAACATTAAATTTCAAAGCTAGCTTTCCCTTAATTCTTGGATCGCAAAGGCACGCTAGCATCATTTCGGGACTCTCTTCCATTCGTTTGCGAAGGTGTACTTTTAGCAGATCCTTCAGCTTCCTGACTATGGCTGCTATGTCAGGATGTAGAGTGCCACCTTGAACAGCCTCACGGTTTCCAAGGAACACATCCATCTTGCTGCCTAGATGGGAGAACACTGGGATTACCTGGGCCAGACTGGCAGTGTTTGAGCTTAAATTTTCGGTGGCGTCCCTGAAATGTTTAAGGACTGCCACTAGCTGGGCGATCACTGTCCAATCCTCCCTATTCAATGGAGAGGTAATCCCAATATTGTGCTCTGAGGCAAGATTATGGATTGCCCTCTGCTGCTCCAAAATCCTCTCGAGCATGTCTAACGTGGAGTTCCACCGAGTACTGACATCCTGACGTAGGCAGTGTACGGGAAGACCTGACCTCTCTTGCTCTTCCCTCAAAAGTTGGCTAGCCTTAACACTATGGTGAAAGTGCCCAGCGATCTTTCTGCAGCGGGACAGAACTACTGCTGCCACATTAGTTCCTTCTGACATTGCTGCCTTCACTACAAGATGGATGATGTGGGCTGCACAGCGCACACCAACAATATGACCATCTCGCAGCGCTTTCACCATATTGGCACCTCCGTCAGTTACCACAAAACCAACTTCAACATTGGTGCCTGCCTCTGCTCCCACCCAAAGGCTAAACATTTTCCTCATCGCATGCAGAATATTTTGGGAAGTGTGCTTTTCATCCATCACTTCTGCATGGAGAAGGAAAGATCGGTAGCCTGCTGCAGCAGCTTCCTTAGACACACCGGGCTGCCACCAGTGTGCTGTCAAAGAAAGAAAGGCATGCTGGCCGCTAGGTGCACTCCACAAATCTGTAGTGAAATGAACACACTGACCAGCAGCCTTGGAAAGCTCCTCTTTCACTGCTGCAACACAGGACCGATACAATGAGGGGACAATGTTCCTGCTGAAAGTGGAACGTGACGGAACTGTATATTGTGGAGCCACAGCCGCCATCAATTGTTTGAAAGGCTCCCCTTCGATCATAGAGAAGGATGCCCCTCCAACAGCAATGAACTGACCAATCAGTCGCGTTACTTTATTGGCCTGCTGTTTGGGCATTGACCTTTTGGATTGGAATGCCACAAATTGTTCCAGGGTGGGCTGGACATGCAGTGCTCCAACCTGCCTTGGTCTCTGGCTGCCAGCACTAGTTGCTGCTGCTGCTGCTGCTGCTGCTATTGGCTCAGAAGAAGAAGCTGTTGGGGTTTTTCCACGGCCACCAGCTATGCTGCCTGCACTAAGTTTTCCCTCTGCATCTTTCCCCAATAGCACAGCGTTGTGTTGAGTGCTGAGGTGATGCTTCATGCTAGCACTGGTAAAATGGCCAGACACTTTCCCTCTGCTTATTAGCTTCCCACAATGTTTGCACTTTCCATAGCGCCCTTCTTCAACATTTTCAAAGTGCTCCCAAATTGGGGCGCGCATAGCCTTGGAGTGTGCCTTGGGTGCTGCTCCTACTGCTCGGGGTGGATGAACAGAGGCAGAACTAGTGGTGGTGGGACTGGTGGTAACAGTACTGGCCATAGTGGGACTGCTAATTGCTTTAGATTTGCTAGGTTTTGCTGCTGCTGCTGGTGGTGGTGGTGGTGGTGATGATCGTAGCGGAGAAGGTGGAGGCTCAGGGGAAAATTGTGCACTAGTCATTTGGACACTGCTCCCTGAGGAATCTGATTCCTGACCACTCATCTCCTCTACTTCCTCTGGCTCATAGTCTAGCTCTTCATTAGCCAGATCGAATGGAATTCCTGCTAGGCTGGAGCTAAGACTGATATCGTCGTGAGACTCGTGACTAGTAGTAGTGCGAGCAGGAAGAATAGACTCTGCACTTGGCCTCTCAGTCTCAGGCTCCTCTGCTACATCGCTAGGTGGAGTTCCACTATGTGTAGCCCTCTCTCTAACTGTCTTTACAAAAATTTTGTAAGGACTTGGTGGCTTGCTAGAGGTACTAGGAGGACATGGCGTGGCGGTACCAGTGGGAACAGTAGGCGCAGCACTAGTGGTGGTAGAGGCGGTAGAGGTGGGGGTGGTGGTGGTGGTGGTGGTTTTCCCTACAAAGGAATGAGATCGCTTTGGTTTGGGACCCCTCTGAGTCTTGCTGCTAATTTGGCTCTGCTTGGTACCTTGCATGCTGCTGGTGGATGGGGAAGATGCTGCTTGGGGCAAAAGGCACTTCTTTTTAGTCACTGGGCTGGTACTACTTGTGCTACCCTTTAACTTTGAACGTGCTTCTGGTGCTTTAGGCTTTCCGTAAAAAACCATAGAGCTTGTGGGCCTAGCCGCACTACTACTGCCTGCTTTTGGTGCCTTTCCTTTACTTGATGATCCTTCAAGCAATGCTTCCCCAAATGATAAGCGAGAGCTTGGCCTACTTGGCCGACTAGACTGACGCAAAGGCTGCATCTTAGAACTGGTGGTGGTGCTGGTGGTGGTGCTGGTGGTGGCGGTGGTAGATGGAGCTTGTCCCTCCTTAGTCCCAAAAGGAGGATCCATTTCAAATTTTGTGTTGTGTGTGTAGTGTAGTGTAGTGTTTAAAAAACTATAAAAAAAATAAAAAAAAATAAAAATAAAAAAAAAGGAAAAACGAATTAAAGACAAAAAATTAGAGGAAGTTCTCTTCAGTGCTACTGCTTAAAAAGTAAAACTATGCACTACTGCACTGTGCTGTGTGCAATCTGCCAAAGTGCTAAAGTTATTTAAATTATTAACTCAAGATTAACTATTTAATAACTAGCAGTATTTTATTTTTAATTTGAATTTACACGGGCCTAAGAGCTTAGCCTACTACTATGCTAGCCTAAAGCTATATTTCCTTACTATAAGTCTACCTCTAGGCAGACGCTCTCAAACCCACTAAGCTAAAGTGAGGTTAAATCAGATATGATTTATTAATTAATATTAAGTTATATAATATTAATAGATTAGAACTAATTTACTTATATATTATGTATTATAGATAGAAGAATATAGATTATGAATTAGAATTTAGAATTAGAATTACTTATATTATAGATTATGAATTAGAATTTATATTGTTATATATTATTTATAATATATTATAGATTAAGATTAAAGAAGATTAGAATTATTTTAGTACTACAGCTAGTAGCTTGAAGCTTTGCTTAGTACAGCTCGTCACAGTCAATTTTTCTTGAAAAGAATTAGAAATAAAATAAAATGTCACAGCAAAACAGTTATCTTCACTGCTTGCTGCACTCACTAGCCCAACAAGTTCACTTCACTGATGGACTGAGGTGAGCAAAACACTAAGGGTACTTTTAATAAAATTGAAATAAAATGTAAAATAAATGAGAAAATCTTTGCAAAACAGTTAACGTCACTGCTTGCTGATCAAAAAAAAACACAGCACTTATGCGGCTGCACTCACTAGCCCAACAAGTTCACTTCACTGATGGACTGAGGTGAGCAAAACAAATGAAATAAAATGAAAGATTAATTAAGAAAAATTGACTTGGTCTCTTGCTGTTGCTAAAACAAAGCACAAACTATAGAGCTGCAGCACCAGTACTAATAAGATTAGCTGAACTATACGCTAGTAGTAATTATTTAATATTATTACTTTTATTTATAGCTAATTTAATTAACTATTAAGACAAGAAAGAATTATAGAATTATTGATATTACTGATTTTAGATTAGACACTAGTAGATGTCTTGCATGTCTACAGTACACTCTACACTAGTATACTATTACTAACTATAACTGACAAATATATATATAATTTTATAATGAATTCAATTATTAATTATATTAATTAATATTACTGATTTTAAATTAGACACTAGTAGATGAATGTCTACAGTACACTCTACACTAGTATACTATAGAATATATATATATATATGACTGACAAATATATATATATATAATAATGAACTATTAAATTATAGATTCTATTAAATTATTATTTATAAATTCTATTTAATTTATTTAAGCAGGACAGGCAATAGGCACTAGTGCCAGCCCAGGGCAAGGGCACCCCAGTGCCACTGAGGCACTGGGTGCACTGTCAACTCAACAGCACTTACACTACAGTTGATGACAAATTAAATAAAAAAAATTAAATTAATCAAATTATTATTATTAATTATATTAAGTAGCACTGAAGTGAGGATGAAGTACACTGTGAGAAATGGCAGGCTAAGGCTTACCAGTCTCACACAGAACAGAACAATCTCTCTGTAACGCTCGGATGCAGCACAGCAGTGTTGCCAAAGCAGTCACAGCGAAAAATGAATGAATCTCTCAGGCAAGCTCTGGTCTTATAAAGGCGCCTTCAGAATTCAAAAAACAGCAGCACAGGCATTGGACGAGACCCTTAGCGTGACATCACAAGAGTGAGCTGATTGGACAGACGAGATCAGCTCACTCCTGTTTGAAATCTTCGATTCTTCGTGGTTGTGAGTCTTCGTCTTCTCCTACGTTTTGCCGGCACTGTATTCTCTTCGGCGTGTCTTCGGAACGAACAAAAAAACGGCCTCTTCGTGCTCGTTTCCATGTTCGCCCGAAGACGAATGCGCAAGTCTAGTTTTCAGAGAGAAAGTCTGACGGAACGGAGGGACTGTGGAGTACAGAAGGGGTGCAGCACGGAATATACATTCTTCCTTCGTGGGGTAAACAACATTCTCTAACTTTTTGGAAGTATCCTCGGAAAAACATGAAAATGATGAAGCATTTTTAAGACCTCGCTAAGCATTCAGGTCACTGGTGGTCATGAGCCGGTCCCATGAGAAACATCAATCTTTTTAGTTTTGTTCCATTGACAGCCTCTGCCCCTCTCATTAAATAACATGCATTTATTATATATATATATATAAAGATATTTTTAAGGTCTAGAGCAGAGATATAATTTATGATGTTAGTTTTGAAGTGGAAAGTGTTGGCGCTATATGAATAAAAGATAATTTTACAACGCATTCCAAAAAGTTTTCTTAAATTAAAAACATACATTCATCCAATTAATAACTGACTCTGGAATATATAACATTAAACATATTGAATGGTGTCTATGCAGATCTGAACGGTTATCTTTCACAAAGGGACTCGTGGCAAGGGTGGCATCCCGCTTTAACCACAGATGGACCCCGTGCCGGCACAGGAAAGAATAACTGACCCCTACGATATTACTAAACACATTCATTTATTAAACCCCCACGCCGCCGGGACGTTATTGGGGGACTCCACATGGAAGAACCTGGTTTTAGATAACGTTCTGAAAAATACCAGTACAAATTCCAATCACCACCCTGCTTGGATTAATTGAATTCTGGTTTACATGAAAATCAGCGCCGTTTTATCACACGCATTGACCGGCGGAGGTAAATCAAGCCAAACCTGTCATTTGACTCAACTGGTAAATTTTATTTCCCGACCGCTAACAATTGAACGCATTTAATATCAAAACATCACGCTGTGTCACATGCCAAAGATAAACTGCTTGAATTGCTAACGAAATCACATACGAATTACGTTCCGCATTCAAATGCAATAATCGATTGGGGTATAGAACACAAGGGCGCTTTTCATAGAATAGCCGTATAATACGGAGCTCTAGTGTTTATCTGAACTGGATCCTTCATGAAAATAGGTGGTCGGAAGGAATGACTTCCCGAGATTTAAGCCTGAATGGATTTATGATGAATGGGTTCCTGAATGAGAGGGATGAATGGGTTCCTGAATGAGAGGGATGAATGGGTTCCTGAATGAGAGGGATGAATGGGTTCCTGAATGAGAGGGATGAATGGGCTCCATCTCTTCCCCTGGCTCTTGGGAGTGGTGTTCATGGAGCTGTTGGGTATATCCTCGAAGAACGTGGACCTTTCAGGATATTAACGCGTTTCGCGGCTCATGGCTTCATCAGAAGAAGATCGCTGTGAATAGACGTATCCAATTCTATCTGCTGCTTTCTGCCAGATTCTATTATTTAGGATATCACCATCAATGCAATAAACTAAGGGTGCGATAAGATCTTGCGAGCGACTCGAACACTCTGGACTTTCCGTGTATAACGGATCTGGCACTATGTGCACTTTTATTTATTTTTTTAAATTTTATTAGGACTTTTTCCCCCAAACGCTTTAAGCCCAAGTGCTGTTTGAAAGGCTCCCTTATCACACTATATCCGATATTTATTTTGTATCTGATTAATACACTAAACTATGATGGTTTTAGTTTTTTTTAAATATTTCAGTGATTCTGCACCACTCTGACTGTATATTTGTTAAAAACAACAAGCTGTGTCGGACCAAATTAAGTCCTAGATGTAGCATGTTTTTTTTTTATGTTTTATTAATTCCATAAAAGGTGGTAAAATTTGATACTGACGCACATACAGCCTAATAAAGCCCCCCTTTTACTTCCTAAAAAGGCATAAGAACAGAATTTAATGGCAAATAAGACCCATTAAGCCATCTAATCGACCCATTTTTTCCTGATGCAGAGACTCAGGATCGATTTATGCATATCCTTTGCTGGTTTAAATTCCCTCCCTGTATTAGCCTCTACCACCTCTGCTGGGAGGCTGTTCCATTTATCTACCACATTCTCAGTAGAGTAAAACTTCCTTACATTGCATCTAAACCTCTGACCCTCCATTGTCAATGAGTAGGTCTGGAAGTTTTTGGGGTTCCATCTCTAAGCCATAAAAACAAAAATACAAACATTTAAAAAAAAAAAAAAAAAAAGGCACCAGAGTGAAAATTCAATCATTTTATTAACTGTTCAGAAAGCATGCGATATTTTACAGCACCTGTAAACAGTAAATTGAATGCACTGGTTTAAGGGGCTCCTGTAGGATTTGGAATGTTTTGTATAAATCATTTAAGACAACATGAAAGATACATTAGTGTAATATTCTTTATGGCTACAAATACCCATAGCAGCTTATAAAGGATTCATTTTGCTAAATCATCTCATTGCACTTTATCAATTTTATTGCTACAAGATACAAGGCCATTACATTTTGGTGTATTTTTTTTTCCTTTTCGGATGAAAGAGATTGTCTTGCCTCCCTCCGCGCGAGCGTGCATGCAGATACCTGTTCAAAAGGACAGGGATTAGCTAATGAAATCTGTTTTCCCGTTCTCTTTCATTTACGAGATGCACCTCTGTCATGCTGTCACTTAGAGGTAAAACTAAATAAAAAAGGGTCGCGCTTTTATCCCATAGGTAATCTTGGAATTAAGAGGCTCAGTTCCTGAAAAGGATTTAATTCAAGCAGTCGAGAGCTTCTGTCGAGATAATGGTAAAAAAAATATATATATTTCAGATTACAGTATTTCCTTATAAATCGCGGACGTTGCGTATCTGCCCCAACACTGAAGGCGATCTCAGAAACTGTCACTTAAATGCACAGGTAACAATATACATATTTAACAGCAAGGGAATCCATCGTTTGGCCAATACGGAGCGGGTAATCAACGTAATATTGTATAATAAAATTAATTATATATATATATATATATATATATATATATATATATAATTATATTATTAATATATATATATATTTGAACTGTATTGTTGCAGATCATTTTGAAATATAAAAATAGGAGAAATGCTATATATTAGGAGAAAAATTACAGGAGCAGACAGGAATGATACTTCTATATACTTATAAAGAGTATACAGAATTATCCAGTGTTTAAGTGCAATCGAGGCCCAAAGCCCAAAGCGCATCTAACGCGGATCCCTTGTAAATTTTTTTTAGTGCAAGTGACCTGATTTCTCATAAACATATATAAAAAAATACTAAACATTGTTACTATTGTGCATAGGTGATTCGCTTCCTACATACAGTATGAACACATAGGTACTATCCGATAGAAATCTAAATATACACAGATCGGTTATTAATACTCTGACTGCAGACAGGCACAACAGTGTGTGGTCCTGGGGAGGGAAATAAAGGGTAAAAATATACAAAAAAAAAATAATAATATATATATATATCATTGTCGTAATCGCTTTCCAAGAGCAGGAAAAGTCGAAGCTACTGTTACAAGAAGGCTATTTTGTCCCCCCTCCCCACCCCCACCTATATTACAGATTTGTAAAGATATATCACCGTATTCTGAGCATTAAACATATTTAAAAATGACGTAAGTACTTGATAAAAGTCTAATACAGAATTCCCTCTCTTTACACATAAGTTCAGTAGTATTTTTAAGCAAACCGACAAAAAGGTCTGCTATTCCAGCACAGTGAGAAGTAAGGCCGCTTTATCTTATTGGCAAAAAAAAAAAAAAAAAAAAAGGAAATAAAATTATATATAAAAGTTTGTTTGTTTTTTATATAAGAAAAATGCCAGTAAGTGTTGAACCAGCTTCCATCGCGGTGTGAGGTTCCGATGTCCAGATCGGATTATTACAGGAAGGCGATGTTTCATGTCAGATGGATGGCCTTCTTCAGCCGGTCAATCTCACCCTGAGTGAATAAACACATTATTTTTCACGTACAGACAGAAGAAGTAAAAAGCAGCATCAGCCAAGATCTCCCAAATCCTAAAGTGAAGTTCCACCTTGGTAAAAGTGCTTAACTAAAGAAACATTGTTTTATGTATTTTATGTACCACGTGACTAATCACTAGATAAGAATCAAGAAATCAAGTAAAAAAAAAAAAAAAAAGAAAAGAAAAAGAAATACTAACTTTGGTTATTTAAAAAGTATATATGTTAATAATAATTAAAAAAATAAATAATTATATATATATATATATATATATATATATATATATATTTTAAAATTTTACACACAGTGTATGGTGTCACATGACATTATATAGCATTCACGTTATCCAATGGTGCTACTTTGTACGACTATAGCGTCGTTGAAAGATCACAGCCGGCTCCATTATTTTTCAGCGTTGCTTTATTTTTTATGATTTTAATTATTTACTAAATTATCACATATTCATTAATCAATTAATACATTTAGTGACTTATTAAGCGAGTAAATGTCACATGTGTTTTTACTACCCAGATGCATAACCTTACATTTATCACCATTGTATCTAAATGGAAATAGAGGATAACTATGCTGGCGTCATATAAAGGAAAGAAACTAGTTGCCTAATCGTATACAGACATTACTAACACCCTCGTAACTCAAAATGCCATTCCCTAAAAAGCCTGCGGTAATCAACATCTAGATATTATTCCTTCTAGTCGCCTGGCCATATGATCTCTCCTGACATGCGCGTTTTACCCTGTGTGTGGTGGTGTGTGGCCCCGGAGAGTGCGTTAAGTTGGGTATGACATTAAAGCTAAGTTCAATATGTACAGGGTCTTCATGCTTTCTCCCATCATGTTGCATCCACCTCTCCAGTAGAGGGCGCCGGTGTGTAGAAAAAAGAAATACTCACCTCCAGGCTGGTACGCAACAATTTCTCCTCCTCTAGGTCTTTCTTTATCTTATCCAGCTCTTTCCTTCAATGAGAAGAATTGGACACAATTAAACATATTACACATAAACAGTGCATTATACAAAAGAGATCACTAAAGCTGCCGCTTTCCTCCAATCCCCACACGTTGCTCATTAAACGTTAAAAAGACGGCCAAAGCCCGGCGACCAATCTCAACAGAAGTCACGTTACCGGTGTTCCTTCCTGAGCGCGTCCACAATAGTGAGAAGTTCGCAGATCTGGGCTTTCAGTTCCTCCACTTCGTTCTTCTTACTGTCGGT
Organism: Sceloporus occidentalis; assembly: GCA_023333645.1. NCBI lineage: Eukaryota > Metazoa > Chordata > Lepidosauria > Squamata > Phrynosomatidae > Sceloporus > Sceloporus occidentalis. Next base: position 382,563 of record JALMGF010000131.1, read on the forward strand.
TACATCCACTTTCCCTCTAACGTCCGCAGGAGCCGGGCTCAGGGGACTGGAGAACTTGGCAAGGGAAGACGTCGGGGTGGTGACGGAAGGCGAGAAAACAGAAGGCGCTGTGACGGAAGGCGAGATAACGGAAGTCGTGGTGACGGAAGGCGTGGGAGTGAATACAGGTGGAGTCGAGATGGAAACAGGTGGCTGGAAGTTTAAGAACAAAAACAGCGCTTTCAGGCAAACAAACACGAAATGTTTTTTCATACATTGACACAAAAACATAAAAGCTTCTATTATAGTTCCAACATGAGCTATTCAAGCAAACAAAAGGCTTGCAGACACTTTATTGACTCCTCGCTCTCTCCAAGATGCTCACGATGGGGCTTGAGACATAAGCTCAGAAAATACATGCGCATCTAGAAGCGAGCTTTAATAGATCAAGACGCACCTTCTTAACTTCAGGGGTCTTCACTTTGGCACTTTCATCCTCCTCCTCTCTAGCAACCTTTATGATTTCGGCTGAATCTTTAGCGTCCTGCAAAACATCATTATTGGACATCAATAGTCTTTGATGAACGGTGATGCATCCGATCGGCTGAAAGCATCGCTTCTCGAAGCCACGTACAGAGCGTTAAACTATATCAGCAACAACGGGGGCAAATAGCTGGGGAGTTGGAACGCTCCGCTGCCCGAAGGTTCTCCTAGGGGCAGGAGGACAGGATTTCTTAGGTTACAGCGGGCAGACGTGTCGCAAGTCAAGCTGCCAGAGGACTCGCGTCCCCTCGGACCCTTGGTGCTAGACACCGCTTCTGTCACATTTGTAACACTTTAGCCAAGAAAGCAATAAAACGAGGCACATTTGCAATTACTGGAGGAAGGCGAGTGACTGTATGCAAAGCAGATAAAATGTCAAACACGACATCGTGACAGATGGGGAGCCAAGGACCAAAACCATTTAACAATCGCCGTCATCGGCTTAGACCCCGTAATACACGGCATTACTGAAATTACTAAATATCTCGTTTTTCACTGGAAGGAGTAATCAATACGAACGTCAGAATTCTGAATGGAGAATTCTGAATACTCCGGTATTTTGGGTGATGGGTCCACATTTTTCTCCACTTCTCCGAGTGACGGAGGAATAATCTCCTGGAATCGTAATCCACGTTTCCCAATCTTAGTCTACGTTTTACCTTCGGAGAGAGGAGTCTGTGCAACGATCGCTCCAGGAGAACGGATTCCAATAAGCAATACGTCTGCTGGAAACCCACCTTAGTGAATACGACGGTGAGAGGTAACTCACGTAATTATTCCTGCCTATTAAGTTATCTCTCACCTATTGTTAAGTCGTTGATTGATATTGATTGGTTCAGGCAGCCTTTTGTGGATGGGGGGGGTGGGAGAGGACTTTGGGAATGGAAATCGATTAGGTGACGCCAGCTCTGCCATCGGGAAACAAATCTCGGCTCCCATACGGTTAACATTTAATCTAAATATCGCCTAAACAATTACACAAATCAGCGATAAAAAGCCCAAGCCGTGGGTCGTTTTAATGAACGGATTTGAAATATAAAACACTACGGGCGAGTCCTTAAGACATTTACAATATAACATGTGCGGCTCTTAGACACAATGTATCCTAGAATTATTTTCACAGGAAGACGGCCAAGATCTCTCAGCAAAAAATTCCAAGATTGCCGTACGATAAATTAAAACATATAGGTGTACAGCGCTACGGAATTTGGTGGCGATATATATAAAACAAACAATGAATAAATCAAAGGTGATGCTTTTATCTCCGTCGGCAGGGTAATTAGCCAGTAAATGTTGTTCTATTGCCGCCTCCGTGAAGGTGATTATAAGGTCACACTGAAAAGCTCATTACTTACAGGGGGAGGGCAGCCGTTAAACCGGCCGGGCAATCGCTTTCCGGGCATCTTTGGTCTGCTTGCGGTCGGGTGAGACAAGTTCTCTGAGGTAGGCAGCACATCATCAAAACTCAGTGGATCTAAAGGAAAAAAGAAACCATCGCCATTTATTCCGAGCACTCGTGGTATGGATTACGGCTTAAATACAGCAGGTGGTTATGTATGGGGGGGGGGGGACCACAATTCCGGCACCTTTTCCATGGTTGCCATGATGAAGACCACGTCATACGCTTTGCGCGGCCAATCAGTATAATGAGTAGAATAAGTATGGTGAGTATATGTGATTTATCTTCAGCGAGTAGCGCGCGATGCATATACACCGACAGATCATTCCAATACACCCGCTCCCCTTCCGTCCATTACCATGTCGAGCCCCCCAGACCATTATTAGACCAATTATCCCTTGGCCAGCCAGCCAGCCCTTTTACTGCATCGGCTTTCTCTCTCTCCCCGATCAATCTACTTGATTGGCGTCTTTTACCTAATTATATTCGGCCCCCGGCCGCAGCCTTCTCATTACACCATCGCCAATCATTGTCCATGCTGCTTTACGGACTTCAACGTAGAACTGCCTTCATCTCAACCCTATGTTAATAATAAAATCCCGCAGAATACCCCCTTTCGTCTCTTTCCCAGCTCCTCTGCTTACACGGGGTACGTTTAGCTCCTGCCACCACTGCGGCCCCCGTATACTCACTGGCGGTCAGCTCCACCGCCGGATTACGCAAGAAGCTCTAGTGAGAAACCCCGCTACCATCTTTAGAAGGTTCCTCAGTAGGTGTGATGGCACCGACGGGTGGACTCCAGCACCCAACAGCGGAACAAATATGGGACTGGGGGGGGGAGCGGTGTGCTGCAGCTTCTCCTTAAAGTACTTTAATATACATTATTTGTTGGTGAGGTTGCATGAGACACTAGACACTTGCTCCAAGTCCCAAATAATGCCATTAACCACTCCAATTACAATTTGCGTTCGCAGCTCTCTTATTCTTTTTTGTATAAATTGGGGTAATTATTCAACATTGTTCTGTGTGAGAGTGAGAGAGAAAGGAGTGCAGTTTTGAGTGGAAATGACAGATCAATCAATCTTCGGCGGCAGCCCCTGTACTCGGCAGTGAATTCCACCAGGTCTGGGGTCGCAGCCACGAGTTGAAGCCGTCTCCTTGCACTTCTCGGGGTGATTTATACTGTAAATGCGTCTGCTATTTGTGCTCTAAGCTGTACTGATTTGCCTTGTTGATTGAAGAGCAATAGCTGAATTCAGTACATTAAATGCAGCAAACATGGCTGCAAACAGGTGCATCGCTGCCTTACACGTACCACCCAAAAGATACTTACTATTATTATCATGCTTTATTTATATGGCACCGACCCTTTACACAGCGCTGAATACATATAAATCACGGGATCTCACAAAACTAGAGAGGGATTGGCCCACAAGCTTACAATCTAGAGTGTATTAAAAGTGAGGTTTGCAGAATAAGTTTTGTAAATAATAAAAAAAATATAATATTTTATTATCTGATCTGCTTCTGGGCTGAAAACCAGGGGGCAAGACGGCGGGGGGGGGGCATCAGTAGTTAGTTTCCCCGCCCCCTTCTACACCTATAAGGAAATGATTCTCAAAACGTTACTTTTAATATAAATAAAAGCTTCCTTAATTTTTCATGACTCCAAAACGTGATCCATCAGCTTCAAAAGAAACCCAGGGAGTTAGGCTTAAGTTAGAAGACCCCCCCTCTATACTGCTGATTAAATAACGCCAATATTAGCTGCCAAATTTAAATGTAAGCCATTTGTGAGCGCTGTGACCTGTAAACAGAATTGGGCTTTAAAAGAATAAACAGTCTCACCAACAAAGAATGTACGGTAAAGTTATTGGAATTTATTCAATGAAATCAAGCTCCAGGGATAAACTTCCATTTTATATACAATAATAATAGGGAGGGACAAAATTACAACTCAGTTCTTAACATATGTAAAGAACATCCTTTCTTTTATACTCGGAATAAACACACACACAGCGATAAAACAAATGTAAACCAATCGTGCGTTAAACTCACACAACGGATGAACAGTAATGTTATGCGGATGTCACCGCGTGGTGACACATAGTATCCGGTCTGCATAAAGGACAGGCGGCGCCTGCTGTATTTGACACCATGGTCCTCAAACCTTTCTTATTACTTTTGAATGCCTGTTGAAGTCCTTAAATGACTTGTATGCACAGGAGAGTAGGGGTTAAATACCAGACCTTGAAGCTATGACCTTTCATTGAATTCCCCCCAGTGTACACACGTATGCTTCCTGGTTCCAGCAGAGCCGGCCAGGGGGAGGAGCTAAACTTTGTAAGTCCAGTAACTACACAACACCTGCACCGATCTGCATGCAGTAAAATGCGTCGGAATCCATGCAAGATGAACTGCGACAATATGAAAACAGAACTGCAGTGGGCCTTTCATTTGCGAGGTTAAAAAGCAACAACGCATGGCATGATTTCTTTTAAAACAGGGTTTACGACCTCCAGGCGACCCCTTGATGCACCTCACAGATATATATGTATTCTATGTATACGAGTTTGAGGACCATTGTGCAAAGGAGGGCCAAAAGTTTTAAAACAGTGTACATGCATACGTTACACAGATTGGCTACAATAACGTACAGTACTGCCCCTTGCCCGACTATATGCCCCACTCTTAACATGTTTATACCTGCTATTAGCATCACAACAACTACACATGCTATACATGCAATACATAATTAGTCCAGAAGGTGGAGCCTCTCTACTTAACTGTGTAACTAATGGGCAGAATACATCCGATTTGCCCCCAGTTTAACCTAAAAGGAAGCCGAGCTTTTATTAATGGGAAGCTGGGTGGGAAGAAGCCCCTCACATTTCACGTAGGCACGATAGAGGAGTGATCGAAGAATACCTAGGTTACGTGCTCCCGGCCTCTCTAACGGACCCGTCTAGGGTTTTTCGGTGACAAAAAAATGCGATCTTACCAAAATGAAGAAGGGTAGGGGAAGGTCCTGACACGAAAGAAGGAAAACATGGCAAACAGGAGAGGAAACAAAATCTGGAAAGAAAAGCGAAGGAGAGGAAATTTCGGAAACAAAAAAAATATCTTGCAAAGTAGGAGAATGAAACATTTGCAGAAGGAACAGAATGAGCCGATGTGTAAAGGAATATCTCAGAGGTGCCATATCCTAAGGTTACTGTCCCCAACGTGACCCACTACACAGTGACGGAGATGTATAGAACATGCCTGCGCATATACATATTAAGAGCCAGAGTGATCACAGCTTTAACTCATCAGTTTCCATAGCAACTATTCTACGTCTTCAAACCTGCTCCACGATTACCATGTGTAAATATGGCCGCAGTTTCAAAACTTCAATATGATAACCGTTAACTTTGCCTGTATATGGGAAGTGGATCTTATGAAGATTTTTTTTATGGGTCGTGGTGCGATCGTGAACACAAAAATTATGCACGCAGGGAAGGAAACCTGTAGCTATAAATCATATGTAAATTAAACGGCACTTGTGGACACCGCGTCAGAAAAGAAAGTACATTATAAGTAATTTAAGGACAGCCAGCAGAATTAAAACTAGGAATTAAATGGATCATGGAATGATGTGAAAGGGGTAAGACTGCAGACCGTATTCTAACCACTAGGTGGCGATGTATACCTGTATAAGGAACTAAGCGGCGTCCGAATAGTTAGCGAGGAGCAGCGAGGAGCAGCGAGGAGCAGCGAGGAGCAGCGATTGCGGAGATTTCCTCACCACGTAATCTTTATGGATAATGCAGGGCCAAAACCGGCCCTTGGTAGTATACAGTTAAGGTGTTTTATCTTACTCTAGTTTACAGTAATCAGCAACTTAACAGGGTGTGAATGGAAATTAAGATAACACTCCGCTTGCTATACAAGAGACGCGTGTTTATTACAGATAACATGATGTAACGCAAGGAAGTAGTACTTAACTAAGAGGGTGGTAAATAAGCGGAACCGCTTCTCATCAGAAGTGGTAGAGGGTAATACAGCGAGCGGATTTAAACTGCATGGGATAGACGCACGGCTCCTGAATCTAAGACGAGACCAGCGACTGGTGAAGGTCGGTCTGCAATGTAATGAAATGTTTGCCACCTGAACAAAGCCGGTTTCGGCGAGCGCGAGAATTTACTCTCCGCCGTCTGTAAAGGACGCACCGGCAAACGCGTTTTACGTACCGTGTTCTCTGGGGCTTTTAGCGGCACACGGCTCGACTTCTACGGATTTTGGCCGGCTCAGAATCTGCTCCAGGTCCATCTTCATTTTACTAAGCGGCTCAGGTTCTGATTTGGGTCGAGTTAGAGGCGAATCCCCGTTGGGTCTGAAAGAGAACGGCGTTATCGTACAGGAAAAATACAAAGCAAAACAACGAAACCAAAGGCTACAAAATATAATAAAACCTTCTGTTATCTTAACAGCAAAACCTAAAGCGGTAAAGAAAAAAACTAAGTAAAACAAGGTAGCTAAAAAAAACAAAAAAAAAAAAAAACTACAAATAACAAAAATGCTTGAACAAAATAAATGTTTTCAAGTAAACAGGAGGGGAAATCAGGCGCCTGGTACCCAATAGACCAATACGGGTCTGAGGGGAGACCGTGAGCCGTCCAAACGAGGCCGAACTATAGAACAGGACCACAATTTAATATATTTAACCCCTTAAGGACAATGGGTTGTCCTTAAACCCATTAAAAACAACGCATTGTGAGTAGCTTTGTCATGAAGGGGTTAATATCTCATAAACCACCACACCATGCATCGTTTACCACCACAGACGCCTTCGTTGGGTCTTCTGTAAAGCGCTCAGCGTTGAAATAATTATTTATTAATTTATATAGCGCTGTCATATTCTAAAGCGTTGTACCATGGGAAAAGGGCACGTTAAAAGCAGAGCATCGCGTAACAACCTGGACTCGACGCGCTACATACATCTGGAGGCACTCACTTGGATGTAGGTACCGGTAAGGCTGGCTTTTCGGGTCGTTTGGGTGGGATGGAGACGGACTTCAACAGGCTATTCGACTTGTTTGAGAGGGAGGGTTTCTTGGGTGGTACCTGAGGGGCGGCTGGTTTGGAAGGCTTAGAATCCAGAGATGACTTTTCATCTGCAACGAACAGATTATACACAGGAAAGGGTTAATGTGTGACTTTTAACTCCTTGCAGCCTGGCCGTATGGAGAAGTCCATCGAATGGTCACCACGCGATACATTAACCCCGCATTGACTGATCACCTTTGTCTTCCGGTTTGGTCGGGGTAAACTTCTTCTCGCTGATGCGAAGTTCCGGCTTTGGTGCTGAAGGAAAAAAATCGGTTTTGTGAGAGTTTAGTACGTTTCTTGGACTTTTTTTCCCCCCACCGGTCCTTAAAAATGTAGTCGGGTTATGCTTACAATCCAAAAGTACAAATATATTAATATTTAGGATGGGTTGTCCTTAAACCCATAAAAAAAAACAAAAAACAATGCATTGTGAGCCCGTACATGTACGGGCTTTGTCATGAAGGGGTTAAAAAAAAACCACAAAGTTACAGTAATATCCGAAGTTCCCCACAACTTTAGTGCCATTAATTACACCGGCTCGACCCTTAACAGAGGAACAATAGTTTGTAATCTAATATACGGCCCTGAATAACCCGTCTGAACCGGCCACGCTGCGTTTGCCTGTGTTGATTCAGCAATGCCCCCCGCCGGGTTTTATTCCCAACACGTCATTCACATACCTGGGCTTTTACTAGGAGGTGGGGGCTTCTTTGGTTTCTAAAAGAAAAAGAAACACGTCACGTGTCTAAAGCACTATATGAAGTATTAGCACAATACAAACATCAATAATATTACTAATAATAATAATAATAATAATAATAACAGCACAAATATTACCGATAACCAACAGCAGCATATTAGGGGCACCAAGTTATTGCATAAAATATAAAGGAAAAACCCCCACAGGCTGAAAACATGAGGATGATCGGTCGCAGCAGATTGTTAGATTATTATTGTGTTACAAAAAAAAAAAAAAAAAAAAAAAAAGCATATTTTGCTGGAAAGTTTTAATAACTTCTTGTCGGCTTGTCTCTATCCATTGTCAGTAAGACATATAACATATAAATGACATATAAAACGAGCACGTGCCGGACCGGCGCAGGCGCTGAGGACATATGCCGACCGATATCATCGGATAGCAGGCGGGGTAACGGATGCGCCGCAAACAAAAGAAACGGACAAGTTCAAAACGTACTTCTCTTTCGGAATCCGGGATTAAGGCTGCAAAGTTATCGGGGAAGACTCCTTCTTTACCGTTCAGCTCTCCTTTCCACCAGCCCGGGTCCCCGGTGTCCTGCAAGAGAGACGCGCGATGGAAGCGAGGAACGGGGAGTTTCAGCTGCGCTCCACATGGAGGAACTTTTTACATATTTAAAAGGATTTATTATTTCTTAACACAGTGGGGGGGGGGGGGTAGGAGCCATCATCTAAAACGAAAGGGTCAGAGGCTTAGGTGTAAGGAAGTTATGGAACAGCCTCCCAGCAGAAGTGGTAGCGGGTAATACAGTGAGGGTATTAAACATGCGCTGGATAGACATACGGCTCCTGAATCTAAGACGAGACCAGCGACTGATTAAGGTCTGATCTTTACAGCAGGAGAGACTAGACGGACGGACAGAATGGGTCAGGATTCTAGGATTATATACCTGGTTATCAGTATATAAAGAAACACTCGCAGAAACGCACTTTACTTATGATCTGGATTATGTCCCCTTCTTTAAAGGTAAGCTCGTCATCGTTGACTCCCACGTAGGCAAACAGCGCTCGGCAGGTCTCTTTGGCTACAAACAAGAGATGAATGGTTAGACGTGCGCGACCCGCTCCCTCCGTCAGTAACGTTCAGGTACGATAGGGCACAGGCCGATCACGATCCATATAAAAACGGGGGAAAAAGGTGTAAATATTTGCTGAAAGGTTGAAGGCAGATCATACTCGTACCTTTAGGCTTGCTGTCCGTCTCCGTCCGGGAGAGTTCGGCGCTCGAGGTGCGGAATAATCTAGAACCTGAAGGTGGGGTGGGCAACGGCTGCAGAAATAAGACAGAACCAGATGTACAGCGCTGCGGAATACGATGGCGCTATATATATATAAAACAAATAACAGATACTGAAACGGGGGACAAAATGAAAACGTAACGAGGACAACTTAGAGGGCATACGATGGGTAGGCGTCTCGTACTATTATTCTGCACTAGGACGCGTTGTTACAGCACATGAAGGTCTCGTGGCTTTAAAGCACTATAAATAAGTTGAGGCGTGTGAACACCTGCCGTGACTGGGACACGGAAGACCAAGTTTAGGGCAGTATTCACTCAACCACGTGTTGTGGATTTCGGTCGCTAAGCTCACGCTGTGTTTACGAGAGGCCAGCCCCAGGGAGCTCCCCCAGGCATTAAAGTTTGAGCGGCCCTGTATAATGCATAGTGAAATTAGTGAGACTGCTTGGAAGGGGCTCTCAGCCTTGTGAGTAAACCCCCCTGTGATGAGCAGCCTATTTAATACAAGGTGGGGGGAATATGTAAGAGGAGAGGGCGGCAAAATGTGTTTTTTTTCCCCCAAAACAGGCAGGAAGCAGCGTTTTACAGACCCAGACGGTGAAACTTTCCGCAACGGAGCTTCCAAGGACTTCAAAAAGGGTCAGAAGCCCCGAGACGCCACAACGTGCCATAAAGCATCTTCCGCAGGAATCGCAGTTATTATTATTATTATTAATATTATTATTACAGCAGGACGGCCAGCTTTCTGCATTCATTCTCATTTAAAGGAACACATAATTTTCTGATATCCGCTCAGAGGAGGGATATATATTATATAAATATATTTAATATGGCGGGTTACAGAATTACAGGGCGGCTTCCCTGCCGGCATAAAGGGGTGAATTTGTGCCGTTTACGGCATAAATACAAGAAATCTTAAACAGGACGTTAATCTCAAAAAAATAAAATCTAAAAACATTGCCTGATTTTGGTTTTACCCTTTAATCCATTCGGAAGCTTTTCAGAGTAGCACCCGGCACCGGGGGAAGAGCAGCGGGGAACGCGCCGGCTGGCGATCGGAGGGCTCGCTCATATATAGGACGCCTGCCATGTCCGCACGCCACTCACCTTCTCGATCCTTTTGAAGTCCGAGTCAGAATTTGCCATCCTTGGTCTAAGCTTCAGCGAGCCATCTTTGAAAATATCTCCAAACCCGACGCCGATGATCTTCTTTGGCGGAGCCACAGGCGAGGGGGACGCCTCCGGCCCATTCCCCGGGGAGAGTACCGGGGAGGCAGGGGAGGCCGTAACGGCCCCCGGCTCAGCTATGGGGGAAGGAAAGGAAAACTATATAAATATATATATTCTATTTGTACATCTTTTAACCACTTGAGCACCAAGCGACCCTCCCTGGGTGGCTGGATGAATTTCTTAAAACTTAGTCCTTTCTATAGCATGATCCCCACCCACACGGGTCCGCAGAATCCCCCCATACGGATTTGCCCCTTTGCATGCCTGTCAGCTATTCTCACGCCCCCCCGAGTAAATCGCCCCCATTGATTTCAATGAGCTTGCTTTATGGACCATCAATGGTAAGAACCATTGGACCACGGAGGAAGGCAGCTGCAGCTTCCACCTCAGTTTGGTGTACTTTAAATGCTTACAATATACCCCACGGCAGGTAATGTGTCATCGGGTACATGATAAGGAACAATGGAGGACGCCAGAAGCCTGGACGGATTTATGGTTCCAAAGGTCGTATCGCCCAACTGCGGACCTCAGACAAAGGAGGTGGGAATGGCGTTCGGGACACGGCTACAACCCCGAGTCTGAAGACCCCGTTCCTTATCAGATCTTTGCTCAACCAGATCTCGGGAGTAGACGTTCTACAGGAGGACGACATTTTGGGTCCAACTTTTTCCTAAACGAATATTTTGAAACTACCCACAAGCAGTGTAAGCGATCGGTTTGAAGGATCGCGGGGCTGAGAAAGGTCTTGGAATGGCAGCCAGCGTTAATTAATCCGTTTTCTTGTTTTAAAGCTCTCTCCCTTATTCTCCAAACTCTTATCTCCATGAGACAATCGGCAACGTGATGAGAGAGATGATTTAACGGGGAGAAGGAGTCATGGAAATCCAGAGAAAAAGGATTCAAGATGGCGGCACCCGTTGTATGGACACAACCAAGGAACGTATAATACGCAGATTTCTATTCTAATGCATAATACGGCCCGGGGCTCATTTGTGAGATATAACCAAATAACCCGTCCTGTGGGTGAGCCGGTCACGGCCAGATCCCTGGGCCCTGTTGCCCAAGACAGAAGAAGAGGCGTCCATGCGCATGTCAAGAAGCGGCAGTTTAAGCCCTCCGGTACGAGGTGGGCCACAAAACGCACACGTTAAATTATATATAAATTACTATATGGCTATAATACACACACACTACACATGTATACCCGGATAGCGATGGAATCCAGAATGTTTCCACTTTAGATCGCCTTTATACCGTTAGTATTTGTGTGTAAGCGAGCGTAAGCGTGGATAAGCGAGCGTAAGCGTGGATAAGCGAGCGTAAGCGTGGATAAGCGAGCGTAAGCGTGGATAAGCGAGCGTAAGCGTGGATAAGCGAGCGTAAGCGTGGATAAGCGAGCGTAAGCGTGGATAAGCGAGCATTTGCTGGCGCGAGCTGATCGCTTGGCGTTTTATGTACATGCTGGCCGTGTTTTACGTCCGTTCTGTAGATTTGTCGATTACCTGACTCTTCGAGGAGGTCCTGGCTCTCCCCGTCATCTGACGGCTCCAGCTCTTTCACAAAGTTGGATGGGAACAGGCCGGATTTTCCGTTGTTGCTCCCGCTCCACCACCCTTCCTCAACCTTAAAAATAAATAAATACATTTATTAAACACATAAACGGGATTGTGTTACACGCGGTACAGGAACACAAATACAATTAGTACGTATTATACAACTGGAAGGTATTTAAGGAGAGGTTAATATGTTTTATCAAATAAATGATTATATTATGAACGCACACTCACAGCATTTCGAAAGCTGGATTTCAATCCACTTCATGTTATTTTAAAGGACAAAATTAGCTTTTCTTTCAAAAACAAGAACTTCTGTAAGTGAGCTAAGTCTGCAACAATTCTTAGCCTGAAAAGTATGACCTTTAATGCATGTGTGGGAGAGATATATATATATATATATATATATATATATATATATATATATATATTATATATACACACACTTTAAATTTTTCTTTTTCTTTACATTTTCGGAGGCTAATTTATGAGACCCTCATTAAAGTGTCAGTAAAGCTTATTTATAACTCGCACCAATTACCTTCATTAAAATATTCGCACAATCGTTACCTTAAAAAATGAAAGAGAAAGGAAGAAGCCGCGCCACTGCTGATCCCGTCGCTGTATTAAGTTTCATTATATATTTATATGCCATAAGGGAATCGTAAACAGCCGCCAAGAGCCCACATCAGGTACGTGACCAAAAACCACGGACGTCCCGCAACATGCGTTTCCGATATCTTGGCACATAACAAAAGATGCTAGAGATCATAAAGAGGAGACGGACGAATAATAAAACGTTTTTTTTATATATTTTGTTATTTTTCTATATTATTTATGAAGGGAATGCGAGCGATTTCTTGCGGGCACGTTTCATACCCTTTAGATTTTTTTTACATTTTTTTGGGGGGGGGGGTCATTAAATGTCCTGGAAATCTCACAGGAGCTGAACACATGTTAAGACATACTGATAGAGAGGGAGAAGAGGACCCTGACCTGGTGAGCTTACAATCTATCGGCATTCTGCTTTCTTAACGTTCCTATGAAGTGTGGGGGGGGCTTTAATTGAAAGAACTAAGAAAATATTACTTTTGTGTGGTAAGGAAGGTGAGGTAAAGGCAGTCCCAAAATACTAGAAATAGAGAGATCTAGAATAATCTAGAACCCAGCGTGATACCGCGTAGCGATGTAGGAGGATAAGGGCAGATAACGCGAGGAGTTTCCGCAGGTTTCCTGCTAGACAAAGTTTAGCTTTATGGATAAAAAACAAAACAAGAAACAGGGAGTGAAAAGAAGTCATCACCGCCCAAAAGGTAGCAGAAAGCCCTGGTGACATCACACACGTCACGTGACATGTGACATAAATGACATCACACACATATCACATGAGATAAATGACATCGCACGGCCGGGTAAACAGCACGGCCACATCCCTTTGGACTTTAAACAAATTAGTCAGAGCTGACAGGCAGCAGTATGCACACTATAAATAGGTGAGAACGTGACCGAGCGCATTACATATACGTCAAGGTGAAGAAGCAGGAAAGAGGCTCGCCCACATTTTTTTAAAATTTATATATACATTTCAGTTTTACACACAGAGAAACATAGAATGCAGATCAGACATATTCTCCCCAGTCAGGAGCAGCATGCCTGTCCCATGCGTGTTTAAATTCCTTCACTGTATTACCCTCTACCACTTCTGCTGGGAGGCTGTTCCACTTAACGATCACCCTCTCAGCAAAGTAAGAGTTCCTTACGATTTATCCAAGGCGAGTATAATATGAGCCAATTCAAAACATGCATTCACAAAATGCTTGCATTAAACCAGGCACACCTTATAGCTGCAACCGGGCTAATACTGCCGAAGCGGCGGCTGTACAAATACATTTATCATTCTGGATAAGGAAACACAATGCCCGAGGCAATCATGTAGTCAACAAACCCTGGCAGGCGGGAAAGAAGATTGTTTTAACAGCTTTCCAAATATTTGATGTGCCAGCATGCGCATCCGCCGCGTCGGGGTGCCTTCGGAGCAGCTGAAGTTCTCGACCCGCAGGCAAAGGGTCCGGAGAATCCGCTCTGCCCATACTAATCCTTCCCAACAGCGGCATCACATATCCAATCGTATGTAATCCATCGGAAATCTTACACGCCGGCGGATCAGCGGCCCGATCCCGGGATCCTTCTACCGGATCGTACTTAATACACAGAGGGGGGGTAGTCCGAAAAGGTTCCTTTTAAGCCACTGGTCCGGATTCCTCAACAACAGGAAACCTGCCGACGCACCTTGGCTTCGCACGCCGTATGGTGGAAGAACATCCTAGATCTCATTTATCTAATCAGACTCTACAGAAAATGTTACTCGGCGGAACCTTCACAATCTCCCCAGAACGGCCCGATTAATCACACTATAAATCACACACTAATTTGGAATTAAAGAGATATGCATTCTTACACGCCATATGTATACATTAAGACGTCTTGCACAAGGCCGTGGACCTCTTCCATAAGGGTGCGATGTATACGTTTAGGTTATAAGAAAAGCAAAACCAGGGAGCGGCCCTGGTGGGGTAAGACATTTACCATATTGTCCTGAATATAGGCCCGACTTTTCTGCGCTTATTTAAATATTAAAATCAGGCGTGTGGCCTATGACAGGGGTTGGCCGACGGTGCCGGGAATGGAGCTCTTCCAGTAGCGCGGTCCTTCGGTAATGCGGTCCCCTTGCAACGTGAGCTGACAAAAAGTGTTCCTCCTTAAAAAGGTTATAAAGTATCGCAGCCCCATATTTAGAGTCATTTTAAGATTCTCTCCTTAATAGACGAGGCACCGTTAGTTAGAGGGTGCCTTTCTTCAAAAAATTTAATTCCCTTAAAAATGTCACCAGGGGGCCTATATTCAGGACAATACGGTAGTTAAAGCCATAAGTAGCCTTCTCCGGAAAGCTACTAGGGTTACCGCGGTAATGTCGGTTTGGAAGGTTTTGGTTAATTTCCCCCACGTACCTCTTCGATGACGTCCAGCACTTCTCCCACCTTGAGCTCCAGCTCGTCTTCGTTCTGGGGAATGTACTCGAAGAGCGCTTTACATCGTCTCTTTTTCGACTCTGTGAACGAAATAAATGCGATTATGTGACGCTCGGCATGTAGATTGCAGGCGTAGAGGCGTGGAATACACGGCTTCACCTACACAAGACACCTGAACACTGTATCACATGCTACCACCTCCCAGCAGAGGTGGTAGCATGTAATATGGTGAGGGGATGGTCTGGACTCAACAGCTTTATGTTATAGGTGTCCGTCCCGGGGGCCGGTTTCCTCTGCTCCCAGAGGCACCGGCTTTATATTATAAGAGTCTGTCCCAGGGGCCAGTTTCTCTGCTCCCAGAGGCACCGGCAGTGATGGGTAAGGGCCTGCGGGGTTATTTGCTTATCCGGAACGGTTCTTAAATCATCACGCACTTAGCGGATAGATTAGGCTTAGCTTGGATTTCCCGGCCGCTCACTGCTGGTTTTTGACATTTGTTGTTCCTGCTGTAAAGACCTTAATCAGTCGCCGGTCTCGTCTCAGAGTCGTATGTCTATAACATGCACGTTTACTCACTTCTACCGGGAGGCTGTTCCGCTTACCTACAACTAAAGTAGCCAAACCTTACAAATGCAGCATAGTAGTGCGAACATCTCATTCACTAGACTATGATACTTAGGTAATCGTGGCTCACGGGCCGTTTCCCAGCAGCCCTGTTTAGTGTCGATATTATTTTATTATACATTATATTAGCACTAACTGATATTGACCGCTGCACTATACTGGCGGCAGCCGCCGGCAGCATTTTACGGCATGATGGCGTTCACGTACTTTTCTTGAGAGACTTGGTCGGGGGTGGGGGTCCCAGTCCCGGAATGCCGTACACGCTGATGCGCTGGACCAGACTGGCTACATTCCCAGATTTCTCCCGTTTGGCGGGTATTTGGTCTTCCGTTACTTCGGGATCCTTCTTCACTTCCTAGGATAAAAAGATACAATACAATTACACTGACGGGATACTCTGCGCATGCACACAGTAATTATTCCGCGCATGTGTGCTGCTGAACGCTAGATGTGTTCTCGTGGAATAGATAAATATACGGAACCCGAGGGATCAGCACGGGGCTTGTCGGACTAAACGGGTTCTAGCGGCCGCAAGGAGAGGAGGAGTGAAGATTGGGAAAGGACTGAAACAAGAAAGTACGTATCGGAGGAGGTTCCATCCACGGAATTCGGCCTCAAAACAGGCCTTCAACACCGAAAAACGTTCATATCGTTACAGAGAAAACAAAACGGGGGGGGGGGGGCTGGGAAAAGCACGGGAATTCTCGGGTTTAAGGGGAAAAAGATAATGATGTCATCCAGGCCACAGATACATTCAGTGTTTCAGCCAATCATAAAAACGACAAGCTCTCTTTCTTCCGTCATGACCCTAAAGTAACCGTGTAGAGACCGGAGGACCACTAATATTTACCGCTCGGCCCTCTCCGGAGGTCACCGGAATCCAGAGCGCCTTCACCTGCCATGCCTGCAAACTTATGTCTCCGACACCAGACGAGCCAGAGGGCTTGTTTTTCCCTCAGAAATCTCATGGTGCCGCCACAACCACAAGGGATTCTGGGTAGGCGCATGCAAATAAGGCTAACAACAATCACCTTTTGCCTCTATGTCCACTTTATACACGGATCCAAGACGGCAGTAAAAGGTGATCCTCCGCGTGTATCCGAAACAACCAACATTTCCAGCGCGTTCCAGAAAATCTATCCCGAGAACCCCGTCAGCCGGCTCTCCGGTCACATGACGATCCCGCACAAACTTACGATGGAGGAGACGATTATTCAGCGGTCGGCTGATTTTTTTTCCAGCTCAGAAGAAGAAGCCGTTGAGACTCCTGATGGGGGCTGAAGCGGCAGCAAGGAGGTCGCGAGAGGAAACAGAGCCACAGAGCGCGACTTTACAGCAACGCCACCGCTCCGGCAGCACCTGCGTTACTTAATATAACCACAAAAATCGAGACGTAAAAAATAAAGCCTGAGAATATTCACTCTGATCTCTACAATAAACCAAAAAAGCTTCCTTTAAACGGTTACAGAATAGCACATTGTACAGCTCTTCGGCATGCGTCGGTGCTATATAAAGCAATACAAAAAAAAAAAAAAGCTGCTAAAGTGATTCCCCACCCCCGCCCGCGAGGAACGCAGAGGAAAAGCAGGTGAGCAGATCCCTGAAATCCGGAACATCTCCCTTCCTAATAGATTACACCAAGAAACGCGTGTCGGCGGCGGCAGGTATTTCTGCTCTCTGGAATCTTCCCTTGACTTCATTTGGTCCCTATGACATCATCATTCCATCTTCCATACAACATCGTCTTCCTCGGAAGGGGGAACCGGCACGTTTCAGAAAAACCATTAGCCATTTCATTCGTCACACGGAAAGGCTGGCGGGCGGCAGAGAGCGGGATCCCCGGCAGTATTGTTTGGGATCAGTCGGGTATCGCGGGATTTTACTGCCTGTGATTATATGCTGTGTATATTATTAAGTGATGAAGTCATAAGAACGTTCGTTACGGTATCATTAGGCAGCTTAATTAAAGCATTCAGCCGCTCCGGCCGCACGCCCTTCACGTTCCTTAATCACGGGTTTCCAAAACGCCCGGCCCAACAACACGCAATCCAGGAGGCGAGCAGAGCGTATCGGCACATCAGACCCCCATATCAGACCCACCATTCCCTAAAGAACAGACGCTATTCTCTGCATTCCTTATACAGTGCTCTATACATTTAATACAATATATATATATATATATATATATATATATATATATATATATATATATATATATATATATATATATATATATATATATACACACACACATATATATATATATATATATATATATATATATATATATATATATATACACACATATATATATATATATATGACTGCGAGTGCAGTCAAAGGGGCAAATGCATATGGGGAGATTCTGCAGCCCCCCCATACATTTACAAGGGGAGCAGCATGTGAATTTAAAAGGAGCTCGCACGCATTAAGAAGCATGTAACGGCTGGAGTGCCAGGGTTGGCATATGTCCGCTCCAGACAATTAACTAGAACCACGTTAAGACTTAAGTGCCAAATGACCAACCTTTTTCCTCCCCATAACTATGCTGCCCAAACAGCAGCCGTTCCCCTGCGTAGCACTTTCTCCGTCTCTCCAGCGCAGGATTGGAGAGGCAGCGAACGCGGACAATCGCTGCGAAGGACTAACCGGGATCGGCTTAATTACTCTGATCATGTGACGTGTATGCATGCCAATCAGCAGCAGGGGTTAATTCATTCGCACTTTAAACAAGAGACTTAATAGAATACAATAAAGAGCCAACGGTACGAAACGGGAAAAGAAACACAATACTCACCGAAGCGCCGGCCACGCACAATACACAGTATCCGGGGTCTGAGGACAGTTTAATGTCTCCGGCAGCCCTAATACCGAAGGATGTATATTAAATAATAACGTATTCTCTCTCGTTTTTCTCTGTAAATGTAACTTACAGCTTCCTTGGACGCCGACGCATTTTACTGAACGTAGCTCGGCGCAGGCGTTCTTTCGATGCCGGAATGAGACGTCCGTCTCCTGACTCCGCTCCAGGCCACCTCTACTGAGAGCAGGATCATGAGAGCAGGAGGACTCAAGTCTCACCCACAAATTCCAATAAGTAAAGCGTTCAGCCTCAGGGACTAGATAAGAAGAGTTTGAATTCTGGCCCGCCGGGACCCACCGCGACAAACTCGATAATATCACAAGAGGGGCGCCTTCGCATGTTTAATGATGCCAGGTTTTAACCGACATGCTGCTGGCGCTGCCCCTATATCCTCCACCCGATTCCCAACCCCCACTACATACAGCACGCGAAGGGTTATTGAGCTGGTTTTTAAATGGCCAGATAGCAATCAACACAACAGAAACACGACCAATTAAAAGTACATACTTTCAAGCAGCCAATCACTGGCAAGAATCCTCAGATCCTGGAGGAGGGAGGGCAGCTGCAGCAGCAGGGCTGCAACCTCTGTGTCAGGTAAGAGCTCTGAGTCTCTACTTTACCTTAAAACTAAAGACCCCCCCAGTGGTCCTTAAAATAAAGACCCCCCCCACGTATAAAAGGATCCTCAGCATCATCCCACGAACCATATCGTAAAGTGAGACTCCCCTTTAAAACATCTGCTGGCGGCCCCCTCCGTACAGCGCTACGGAATACGCCGCCGCCATATAATTCAATAAATAACCCAGACACACCATGCAAATGCCTGATTTTGATAAGAAGTCAAACAGCGCATGGACGCATTAACCCTCCACGTGCCCCTTTAACTGTAGGAATGCGCAACTCAACATATGTTGTTATTGAGTATAAAAGAAAAGAGAGACGGGCGCAGGCACAGAACCCACGGGCCGGATAATGAAACGTCAGCGAGTGAACGAGCCTCCTCGGCGCGGGCGCACCTCCCCGTGACAGGAGCGGGGGAACCGGTTCTGCGACCGGCTCTGGTGACCACTTCAGAAAAATCACATAAAAACTTATTTTTACCCTCAAACCGGAGATCAGCAAGTAAAAGGCGCACTCACCCACTCCAGAGACATCTCTGCCTGCACACACCCTGCTAAGATTTCCTACTGTGGGAGTGGATAAGAGGAGGGGAGGAAAAAGAGAGACAGCAATCATGTAGGAACATGACTCTCGGTAACTGGCAGGCAGCTGTTTACCGGCACTGCCAGAACGCGCATGCACGGCCCGGCTCCTGGGTCCCAATGCTTTTTTTTTTTGTTTGTTTGTCTTGTCCTGCAAAGTTCCAAACCCTTTCACTGCCAGATCCCACCGAAACCCGCAGACAAATAATACATCCAGGGCGCTGCTTAGGCGTTACGCAAACTTTAAGAGATTGCGCAATGGCAAAAGTAGATGTTTGTTATCTCCATGACTGCCAGGGGCTTCTGCTTCACGTTTGCCATATTTGCACCATATGCGATCACCCCTTTCCATACACACACACATATATATCTATATATATATATATATATATACACACACACACACAAAAAACAACTTCAGAATAGCCGCCAATGTATACAGCAATATATTATATATACACACACAAGAAAAAAAAACGTCAAAATACAGCAACATGTTCTTAAGTGCTTATATAAATCATTTTTTTTTGTTTTTTGGGGGAGGGGGACATTTTATAAATGTGTATATATATATATATATATATATATATATATATACACGGTATTTTAATTTCTAGTACAGGTATAATGTGTATGTGCATTTTTAAATATTAATTTATTTTTATAAATTATTTTTTATATATTTTAATTTATATTTATTTCTAGTACAGGTATAATGTGTAGGTGCATTTATATTTATTGCTTTGCTCCGTACAAACAACCTCAGCTGAACTTTCTTAAAGGGATAGCGTACACCTCCAAACAGCATGACCAAACATCTATTACATGCCAACCCTGGGGCGTACCTTTAAAATCATTTTATGCTGTCATAGATGCACGACGAACCCCTGAAAATCCTGAGTGAATGATGGATGTGATTGGGTTAATTTCAAAGCAGGGGACTATGTGTAGCAAAACAAATTATATATATATAATATGTCACTATCTCATGTTATCTCTAATCCCTTCCCCCATTACAGAGACTGCCTCAAAGGGAAGCAATAAGGTAACAAAGAAGTCAGATATAATTTAATGGGGGGGGGGGGGGTCGGGGCCAGTATTATTTAATTAGTTTCCTGCCTCGGAGTTTTCTTTATTATCCTCCCCCAAACCTTGTAAAGGCCGCCTGAACTAATCAATAACAACCAATATCAACCGGCGTTTATACGCCTCGTAAAACGATCAGGGACTGAAAACAAGCTGCGGCCAAAATAAAAACTTCCACTGAAAAAAAAAAAAAATCACTATTTCAGAAAGCAAAACAAAAAGTGTGATTTTATAAAAATATAGAAAAGTTGTTTAAAAAAAAAAAATAAACCCAAACTCCAAAATATCAGCATATTTCAGTTTTTTTTTTGTTTTGTTTTTTTTAAAATAGCTCAAGTGAAGTTTTCTTTGGTCCTGAACTTACTTAGTGCTTTCCCCCCTGTTCTAAATCGATTTGTAATCACAGCAGGATATAAAACTTGTGTTCTTGGAGAAATGTTTTGACTTTCCTTAGGGGGTGGTAGATAGGTGCAGCAGCCTCCCAGCAGAAGTGGTAGAGGGTAATACAGTGAGGGGATTTAAACATGCATGGGATAGACTTATGGCTCCTGAATCTAAGATGAGACCAACAACTGATTAAGGTTTGGGTCTCTAGACCAGGAGAAACCGGCAAGTAGATGGGAGAACGGGGCCGATCGCTCTGTATTCCGGCTCGGGGCAGCCAGATATTTAAGGGGTGCTCCTTACCTTAACAAAGTTATCAGGAAAGGCGCCCCGTCTCCCGTGAAGCTCGCCCTCCAGCCAGCCCTCCTCCTCCAGCTTCTTCACATTGCGGATGATGTCACCGACGTGTATGGTTAATTCGTCATCGTGTACCGCATCATAGTCATACTCCACGACGTATTCCACTGCAAGAACACAGAGACCAATCAGTGATCGCACGCAAGCCGGGTCATAATCGCCAATTAACCTTTTGAGTGCCAGGGGAAGGCCGGGCCAGTTTTTATATTTTTTGCTATTGTTACATTAGAAGCAGCTTATGCTTGAATAACGTTTATTTCAGGACTAAACAGGCTATACGTGGATACCTGGTTTTAGGGTATGTGGGGCGGCACATAATATAGAGCGATAAAAACCCCCCACCCACCCCCGTTAATGTATCCAACTGATGTGTTTACATATATGTAGGCTACACATGCAGACCGTGTGGCAGCCCACACACGCAAGCCCTAACTTGCCACAACCCTTCTCATCCTTGAGGATGAAGGTGATGGGAGTTGTGGGGGGGGTCAGAGTTTTTCCCTCTGATCTCTTAGCGAATCAGAGGTCGCTGTTCCCTTTTTAGGTTTTGCGATGCATCGTTTGTTGCCAGGACTTTATGCGGCCACTGAAAACAGCGCTTCGGAGTATGTAGGCGATATGTAGCCCGCTTTGCTAGCTAAATACACCAATGTTTGGGGTCACTCAGCTGTTTTCTTGGAAAATAAGACAATTTCTGGCTGTAATGTAATCAATTAACCTTTTTAAAACTTAAACTTGGATCAGCGACCACAACGTGCCATTGGAGGCGATGGGGGCGATATAGGGGATGTTTATATGCATTTATTATTATTTTATTTCTATAGCACCAAAATTCCCGCAGCTCTCCTTACAGTCCCTACATTTAAAGGGTCAGACAGAACTAGGACTGGCTAAAACGTAGCGATAAATTAGGGAAAGAGGGCACCGCACACGCACGCGCACACCCCCACTGTCACCGGTTAAACAGGCGCACAGAGAGGCGGTTTGGTTATTTGGGTGGAAACGCAGATGGTCTGAAGCCTAAACCCCATGAATTACGTGCTTTCGGTGGATCTATGGATCGAGCTCACATTATAGACGCGCTGCCGACACTTATCGACCCGCTCACGGATATTTCAGTCCTTCTATACTTTTTGGTCAATCCGACCTACTGACGGGACAAAACAGATCCGTTTGCTTCTGCTGGGAGGCTGTTCCACTTATCTACCACCTCCTCAGTAAACTAAAACTTTCTTAAATGACATCCAAGCCTCTGACCCTCTAGTCAGATGATGACCTCTCGTCTTAACATTTCTCATTAGTTAAGCACGAGCACCGCGTTGCTTTCTGGAATGAATTGTTGGGATTACAATTAACAATAACAGCGCTTTCAACAAATAACTTCCGTGTGTTAAACGCTTTGTTTTTATTAACTTTCTTAAGTCTGCATGTATTGAGAGCAAGCTGGAGCCGGAAGCTTCCGCTGGCAAAATACATTTAAAAAAGTTGGTTCTCAGATGATTTGATGATGTTGTGGTCTGGCCTCTTTCTCCTGCTCTCCGAACCGGTTCTCCAACCCCGCTCCAGTATCACTTATCCATTAAACGGGCCGGCAACCGGTTTCTGGGTGCGGACACAGCTCAGCCGCTTAAAAGGAAATCCATTAAAAATAATAATTACTTATAAGCATGTAGCCAGGCAGCAGCTGCCTTACCAAACCTCCTTACAGTCCAAGGACACCCAGCAGAAGAGAGCACGGAAAGGAAAAATCTGACTAAATGCCGTCACGAGGCGATACAAGGGACACGAGGACCAATTAGAGCACACCTCATGCTTGTGTCTGATTGGTCCGGCACCTCGCCCCGTACATGTACCAGGAATTACCTATAGAGGATTGGCATGATTCAAAATAATAGCCATTAAGGGGACGCCTCCTGCCAGCGCATGGGCTTTAATACATACAACAGCTGGGAGGTCCCTTTTAATTTACCCCTTCACACACTGTATTTGCCCCCCTTTCCTCACCCAGCAGCTTGTCGTCCAACACATGACCGGGCAAGCGATATAATTACCGCGGGGGTCCCGACAGACCACCAGGTGAACGAGCAGCCAGGACCCCCACTGATTTCAATGGGAGCTCTTAACTGCTACTCATTGGCTGCTTCAGAACGGCTAGAAGGGATCCGATTTATCAAGTGTTTATTTTATTAGTAAAATATATTTTTTTTTCAACTTTTATGAAAAAAAGTGCAACAAATAAATAAAAATTTTAAAAAGTGCAAAAAAATAAATGAAGAAATGAGGAAATGGATTAATAGAGTCCCAAAATATCCTTGTGATTAAGGAGGGGATGAGGGTCACCCCCCCCCCACCACCACTTGAGGAAGGGGAAACAATGCTACATACTTTACATTATTCACATTCCAGAGCTCAGGGCCACAACATGTTTTTTTTCTTTTTTGCGTTTAGCAGATTTTCATTCTTTCACATGCTTTCCGTGTAAATACGCACACGCTCCACGAGAAACGCTCCTTATAATACGGTAAACGTTTGCCCGCAAACAACTTAAATTGATCTTTTGTACTCCGAGCTATAAAACTTCCCCGGCTTATCTATCACACCCTTGGCCCTGATCAAACAAGTGTGTGGTCTGTAGCCTTAAAAGAGGAGGAACCTGTATAAATAACACTCACCTCGCCCCTGTCAAAGTCTGAGATTCATATCAGAGGAGAAGGTTCTAAGAAGCAAGCTTATTCACTAAGGGGAGCGTTGTAGTTTATGTTCCTTGACCTCACTGTATAATGTATAGTTAAATCAGCAAGATTTCTCCAAAGCCTTAAATTATACATTATACGGGGGGGGGGGGGGGGGGGAGAGTTGGATCTTCACGATAATCAAAGTGAAGGAGTTAAACCATAACTCAACTGACAATTCACGGATTAACCCCCGAAGAGCCAGGGACGTGCAGTTCATATTTTGGGCAGTAAGCGTTGTTGAGGGGCTTTTATTTATTAAAAAACAAAAAGTTCTATTATCTTTATTTCTCCACGAGACGCCCAATGAACGGCCAAAGGCATCTGGATGCAGTATGAGGTAATGCCTTCTAATGACATCACAGAGGCGTCCTAATCGATTGAGGAAAAGTAGAGTCATCTCTGATGTCGCCAAGAGGCATCCCTACACTTGGAGATCAGTAAGCGAATAGCAACCACGGATCAAATGGGTGCTTTTTGTTAAAAAGGTGTTTTTGCTGTTTTTTTGGGGGGGGGGGTTGGGCGGTTGTTTTGGGACGGAATGTTTCTATCTGGAAGCTGTAAGGCGGTTCTGTGGAAATGATCTGCGGAGTTTCTCTTCAGCTTCCAATGTGATCTTTGTTTCAGGTGATTGTATTAAAGTTGTGAAAAACTGAATTTAAAAAAAAAAAAAATTTAAAAAAAAAAAGTTTTTTATATTCTATATATTTTTTGTTAACTTTGTGTCTAAGGGAAAAGGTAATGTGGGAAAGCAAGATGCAGAGAATTACTGATTGCGTGTTTTTTTGTTTCTCTTTTAATATTTATTTTGGTTGATTTGATTGATGTTTGGCACATAAGAGTTTGGAGTGATTATATATATTATATGTATATTGTTTCGGGACTTTGTTTTGTGATCGGTGCCAAGGCTCAGAGATTACGCCGTGATGAATAATAATCGATATAAATGAAATAAGCTCCGACACTAGCCTGCCCCCTGCTGACCGTTACCTGCCTCCCGATCAGTGCCGATGCGCACACATCGCCTGCAAACGGGGTTTCAACGGACTTTTCTCCCTCTCCATGTGGCCAACGACAAACATTTTAACCAGGAATCTCCAGCAAGCCGTGAGCGGAGCAGGCGGCGACCAAAATCACAGGAAAACGCGCTAAAAATATATATCAAAATTCGAGTCAGAAATGGAGACCTAAAGGGAAGCTGCAGGGGTAGGCGAGATCGGAGCCTTTGCCGGGTTGGGGCTTATTCATTAAACGGAGTGCGCAGGGGAACTGCAGTTTTAATTCTGCTCTCATAACCCAGGCAGGGGCTGAGCTGGCCCAGCACAATGTGTACTGTAGATCAAACCCGCAAGGAGACTAGAAGGGCCGAACGGGTCGTATCTGCCATCAAATTCTCATTCTAGTATCTGCCGACTACATGTTTAGTCAAAGTCCATACTATTGTAAAGCAGCGTAAGATCTCAGAGGTCTCTTCTTCAGGTGGGCTAATACAGCTATATTAATTTTTCACGCACCCTATGCAATCCTTCTCAATTGGCTCAATATAAATCTATATAGCGCTATATCTATATACAGTCCGTTGCTTAACATGTTATACATAAACCTAGGCCCTGCCGGCAGATCCGACCTTAATCAGCCTTTGGTCCAGTCTTACGTCCACGAGCCATGTCCCTGTCCCGTGCATGTTTACATTCCCACACTGTATTAGAGTTTCTACCACTTCCGCTGGGAGGCTGATACACTTATCTACAACCCTCTCTCACATTACCCGTAGAATTTAATTAGAGCCTATAGACATTAGCGAAACCTTTGTTACCATGGTAACAGAATACTGGTTTCTCTGGGTAAATGTGTAAAACTACTTTTGTCACTGAGCTCTGCCAAAACGGCAAACGTTTCCCCCGGATATGCCCTGACCGCATGGCACCCAAAGGGTTAAGCCAGGAGTGCATGCGCTGCGGTAAGCGACTTAACATCTGGCAGATGTAAAGATACACGAATGACCCACTTACACATCCATGTCTCTAGTGTTTAGAACACGATGTTCACCAGCGCACACATGACTGCTCTCTGATTGGACGCCCAGCCTGTATACGTTAGGAGATTTGGCGACTTAATTGGGGTACGGGGGCCGATGCGGGCCGCAGGGTGTAGCTGCATTAATAGTACCAGGACTATTGAGGGGGGGAAAAGCCCTTAAAGATACAGGGTAATGTCCGACAGCAACACTAAAGCAGCAGCTGATTAAAAGTAATGGGGGGCTAAAAGGCTTACATAAGCGAGAAGCTGCAGCTCTACAGCTGCAGCTTTCCTCCCCTTTCATGGTCGGACAGTTTGAAGCCCGCATTCTCAGGCTAATAAGAAATCACTGAAAGCCCAAACCCTCCACATTCTGCCGGCATCCTAAACGGCTCCACGCGGCTCCTGCGATGCCCCGAGACAGACATTCAGGTCCTTAACGGATTCGTATAGCGCCAGCATATTCCGCAGCGCTGTACGACGAGTCAAAAGGGCATAACGTCACAATAATGCGTGCATACAATAGGCAAGGAGCTTACAATCTAGAAGGGACGCCGAGTGTATTCCAGGGGGCCGGCGTCTCCATGGAAACGTTTCAGTGTCCATCAGCTGTTTCTACGTAACAGAAACTTTATTACAGACACAGAGTCAGCAGAAACGCCGTTAATTACAAGCAGCTAGTCTACATTACATACCCGAACAGCATAATAACTGGTCTTCCTCATCTGGTAGGCTATTCCAAGCACCCACCACTCTATCAACAAAACAAAGAAATGCCCTAACCCATTGTTTATAGTAAGCCAAGTGCATAGATTTTTAATCAGACTCCACACTGAGCTGATTGCTTTATGGTGATGGTAATGAAGTCCGCTCCTTCTTAGACTCATTAGTCAGAGAGAGTCTGGCTGGGCGGTTAATACCGAGCCATTCTATTGTTTCCCACAGGCAGTAAGGAAACGGGGTGTTTAGTAGATTGGGGATCAGATAACAGAGCGAGAACTAAATACAAATGGCTAATATGCAGATGCCTCAAACCAAGGTGACGAGGGGACCCTGTATAATGCATAGTTAAATCCAAGATAACTGGCAAGAGTTCTACCCACATTTACTTTGCTACGCGATCCAAAGACGACGGATGCAGCGCAGCCTTCACAGCGTAACCTTACAAACACAGACAGCTCTTCCGGCAGCGCAATTATTTTGTCAACACCAATAACAAACAACACGCGCACACACACTCATATATACACACACACGCACACGCCCGATCACAATGAAGACACGGCATCGCAGTCCTGTTTTACTGCTAAATAAAAATCTTTTTAAGGCAGCCTCCTTGGGAAATACACCCAGCTCCAGCGCCAAAACACCAAACCATGGGATCTCTGCTAACAGAAAGGGTGGTAGATAAGCGGAACAGCCTCCTGGCGGAAGTGGTAGAGGGTAATACAGCGAGGGAATGTAAACACGCACGGGATAGGCATACGGCTCCTGAATCTAAGACAAGACCGACGACTGATTAAGGGGTGAGTATTTACAGCGGAAGAAATGGGCGACTAGACGGGGAGAACGGGGTCCGATCTGCCAGCTTTGAAGCAACTCCAATGCTCGACGGGCCGCTTCCTGTCTGTCGGTGGGCGATTACCATATTAACCCGCAGACAGCATTTCCAGGCACTCGGTTTTCAGTCTGACTCATCATTATCATTATTATAATCATTTTTATAATTGTATTATTATCAGAATTATTAAGCTGTAAGAGTTTCCAAACTGCTTCGAGCCGCTCATCGATGTGTCCAGGATTTAACCGACAAATAAACAGCACATCATTTAAAAAATGGTCGTTTCTAGTTGTCTATCTTGTTCAAGGTCAAAGATCAGACGGACTCTCAGCCCATCTAGTCGCCCGGCCATATCCCTATACCATGTATGTTTACATTCCTCCGCTGTATTAGCCTCTACCACTTCTGATGGGAGGCTGCTCCACTTATCTACCTCCTCCCCAGTAAAGTAAAACTTCTTCCTAGGCCAGCTATATAACATGCAACAAGCAGCCGACGAAATAAAATGGTTACCAGATGTAAGGAACAGAAGCTTTACGTTAACAAGACGGTAGCAGGAAAAATGGGGCGACCAGACATTAAATAATGCCGTTAGAATTCTACAAACACCGAGCCTCTTATTAGACGCTTGATTACCGAGATGCAACGCCCCAATTTATTATTAATGTGAAACAGGACATTATACCCACCCGGCAATCAGTAAAACCTTTACTGAGCCTCAAATGCCACCACCTGAGACAGACCTTAAGAGGGGTCACAACCTGTAGAAGCTGAAGACCCTCTTAAATATACAACAGGGCGAAAGAATATTGGGGTCCCACAAGCTAACACCCCCCCCCCACACACACACACACACACACAAATACTTGGACGGGGTCCTACAGAACAGCCTACAGCCAGGTACCCCCATGGCACAAACACGAGCCCCCCCCCCCAAAAAAAAAACCTGACAAAGAGGCGCGCGCACACATTTTGGGGGTTACTCAGCTGATAAGAGGGCCCAGTCACCCAGCTCCCCAACCACAGAGGGGATCCTGGCCTCAAAGTTTTTTGGGAGGGTGGGGCAGGAGTTACTCAAAGGGGTGGCAGGAGTTACTGCCCCGGGACAGGATGTGCCCCCATTACATTCAATCCCTGCCTCAGGGTCAGAGCTGCACCCGCACCCGAGGCCGAGGCCCAACACCCGGTAGTCCTTTACTCCCCCACACCGCCGGCCCCTGTAACGGGAAACTTACCCATGCTGCCCGGCTGTCTCCGGCCCCCGGATTTGGGGATTCTTTCTCTGGCCTCTCACTCCGTTACTCCCCAGCAAACTCAGCCCATCCAATCCGGTAGGCTCCCCTCCAGTACCCGTGTCCCGTCACTCTCCTCGCACACCGGTCTCCTCTACTGCCGCCAACCAGCATCCACGACGGCTAGAACGCCACCTCGGAGACTGGACAGGTCACATGACAGCCGCCGGCCAATCACAACACGATGCCGCTCTCCGACTCTATCCCTTTTTCCAGTCAGGGAGACTCCGTCCTGTGGCTGTTGCCAGGTGAAATTACGTCACTGCGATGGGCGGAGCCTCTTGGACTCTACTTCCTGGTGCTGTTTCTGCCTGTTTGCCCCACGCTTTATTTTTTATTTCGTTTATTCTTTGGGCCTTTAATCGTGTAAACTGTTAGCTCTGTGGGTCAGAGATCTCATTTCCTTATATATTCATTATTATTGTACGACTGCACTTCTGTAAAGCACTGTACATAGCTGTAAGTGCTCAATAAAGATTTACATACAAAATGCTGGCTTTAAAATAATCCCATTAGGCCATGTCATTAAAATAAATCATATATTTACAGGAAGCCGATTGCAATATGTAACGTGGAGTCTTTAGTTGGGCCGACGCAAAAAGATTTTCAAATGCTTAAGCTTTGGTGACCTCAAGGGTCTCTTCTTCAGATGAAATGGCAGACTAAGGAGAGGGGAGTCTCGAAGTGAATGTGTATTTTTTTTATATGTAGACTCATACCTCCCAACAGTCCTGGTTTTCACGGGGCAGATGAGCCCAGGGGGCAATTCCTGTCTTAGCCCACCTTGCCAGCCCTGCCCTGTATGACACTAAACAAGCCAAGTGTATTTGACCACACCCAGTTCCCGCCCAGGTTCTGCCCACTTACTGCCCCCTTTAAATCTACTAGGGGCTAGCCCCGCCTCTAAATGTGACTAGCCCCGCCTCCAAATGTGACTAGCCCCACCCCCAATCTCACACTGTCCCTTCCTGCCTCCTGTAATTTATCATGGCTGGAAAGTTCCTAGACGGGTATATTAATGGCCTGCCCTCCAGACCAAAGGGTACAAGCCCTCCCTGGCCCCTATATACAATAACCCCCTTTATACGTGTATACGTCAGTGGTGGGGCACATTACTATGTACGGTGCATTAAGGGGTTACAGGACTGCCACTGCCTTAGAGCAAATGGCAATTTTACTTTAAGCAAGAACCAATCCTTCTGAATTATCGATAAATTCACGGTGATAAAAATCAAGACTTTCTCGTCACGCCAGAAAAAGAAACCGGTTTCTCGGGGGGGGGGGGATAACACCTTTTGAGTTATTTGAACAATTTCAGAATTTAATTATTAACTCAGCGGTAAGGGCCGTGTAAATATGAAGCTAGATCTTCAGGGGCCGAGGGAACCTATTCTCAGTATCGCTTCTGTTGATTATGATGAGCGTAGGCCCTTCCACCATCTGCTCGGCCCCCATACTTCAACCTGACCGAATACTTCAAGGGAAAGCAGAAAATCCACCTCTACCCTCCCACAAGAGACAATTTTTAGCATTGAAAGTAAAGTCCCATTAAAAATAAAAAAAAATCCCCTTGAGCATAAACCCCAGCGCTGTATACAGTAATATAACCCCCAGCGCTGTATACAGTAATATAACCCCCAGCGCTGTATACAGTAATATAACCCCACAGTGCTGTATACAGTAATATAACCCCAGCACTGTATACAGTAATATAACCCCCAGCGCTGGATACAGTAATATAACCCCCAGCGCTGCATACAGTAATATAACCCCCAGCGCTGTATACAGTAATATAACCCCCAGCGCTGTATACAGTAATATAACCCCCAGCGCTGTATACAGTAATATAATCCCCCAGCGCTGTATACAGTAATATAACCCCCCAGCACTGTATACAGTAATATAACCCCCCAGCGCTGTATACAGTAATATAACCCCAGCGCTGTATACAGTAATAACCCCCAGCGCTGTATACAGTAATATAACCCCCCCAGCGCTGTATACAGTAATATAACCCCAGCACTGTATACAGTAATATAACCCCCCAGTGCTGTATACAGTAATATAACCCCCCGTGCTGTATACAGTAATATAATCCCCCAGCGCTGTATACAGTAATAACCCCCAGCGCTGTATACAGTAATATAACCCCCAGCGCTGTATACAGTAATATAACCCCCAGCGCTGTATACAGTAATATAACCCCCAGCACTGTATACAGTAATATAACCCCCAGCGCTGTATACAGTAATATAACCCCCCAGCGCTGTATACGGTAATATAACCCCCCCAGCGCTGTATTCAGTAATATAACCCCCAGCGCTGTATACAGTAATATAACCCCCAGCGCTGTATACAGTAATATAACCCCCAGCGCTGTATTCAGTTATAATCCCCCATAATCTCTCATTTTGCCCCAATAAACCCCTTTATCTGCAGACCTGGAGCCGTCGTTGCTGTCAGTCATGTGATATTTTTGGTGACTTTCCCGGCACAAACACCACACTGAGCTGATGCTTTATGGCGATGCTAATGAAGTCTGTTTCTTCATTCATTAGTGAAAGTCTCTGACTGGGTGATTAAGACTGAGCCATTCTGTTGATTATGATAAGGAGTGGGGTGTTTGTCTAGTAGATCAGATAACAGAGTGAGAACTAAATACAAATGTTTTTGAAAACCTATTTTTCATTTTCTTGGCGAGCGTCGCCCTTTGTCCTTGTCTGGTGGGGGCGTCAGCAGCTTTTCAGTCTTTATGAGCCGCCCGTGTAACAGAGACAATGCGAGAAACACATAGGATACAGTGTATAGAGGAGTCATGTTACAGGGCCTCACCCCGTGAACAGATCCCAAGGAAGATAAGACAGGAGAGTAAGAGACAGAACGCCAATGCCAACAGATGGAGGAAATCATTGTTTATAAGATTATAAACCTAAAGTTTAGCCGGGACGTTATCGTCATCATTCCGGATCTAGAGAGTGGGAAGGCAGACCGTTGGCTTTAAAAACCCCAAAACACTCATTTTAGCCTCTTTGATAGAAGAGGTCCTGCAGGGATCTGACATTTCTTCTCACAATCGATCAAGCGGCGACATGGAAGCAAGAATCCTTATCAGATTCCTGACCCAGGAGCATCACTTGGGTCTACCTAAAACACCTAATATTCTGGTCATTTGGTGTCCACCTCCTGGACGGTCCAAGGCGCACGGACCATAGGAGAAAGAGCCAACACGTGTCTCCGAACCCTCCTAAACGTCCTCCAACTGTCCTTCAAAATGTCTCAGAGGTTCTTGCGGTTGTGACTATTTGGCCAAGTGCTTTACCGCTATCCATAGGGAGCGACCATGACACTTCTCCCCCTTTCTATAGCCGTTAATTAGGCGTGGGAACCTCTTAATTAATTATTAATGAGCAAGCACCATTTATCCTTAAAGTAATATGCCTATTAGTGATTGGCCATCTCTTGAATTTGTGAGTTGGACCATTTAGTCCTCTCCGTGCAAACGCGACACAACTGCCAACTCACAACCTATTGTTGTGAATAGACCCTTCTGTTATAGGACCAATGTATTATTATTATTTATTGTTTTATATAGCGCCATCAAATTCCGTAGCGTTGTACAATGTATACAGCAGACCATGAGCTATGCAAAGACGAACTGGCTGGCTGGGATTGCAAGAGTTATGGTCCAACCGCAGCAGGGAAGAAGCGGTTAACTTAAAAAAAAAAAAAAAAAAAAAAAGCTGCAGTGCTTTCTTAATGAACCGCAAACTTACACTTCTTTCATAAATTTTTGCATTCTGGTGTTCTGAGATTAGTAAAGCTTGTCTGGGTTTTTTACTTCCCTTTTTATAAATGTATAGCAGGCAAAAGTTTATAAAAAAAAAATAAAAAAAAATGTTTCAATAGATGGAAAAATATTTCTTAAAATAATATTTAAAAATAAATATATTAAAAGGCAAAGACAGAGGTCACAATGACAAGACTCCGAATTAATCTACAGAAAGATACAATATATATATATATATATTGCAAAAGAAGTTAAAATAATAAAAATAAAATACAGCTAAAATAATCCTTAGGAGCGGTTCAGCTACTTACTATTGTCCATTGTCAACCTCGTTGAGAAGAAGCACTACTGACTCGTCTGCAACACAATACATATTATTCACATCTACTTCCTAGACTCTTTTGTTCTCATTTTAAAGGGGAAAACATTTTTTCCCTTTAGCTTTAACCCAGAGGGTGTGCAGTTCTATCTCATTTTGTTCCAATAAGTCCCCATTGCCGTCAGTAATTTGATGTCAGTCGTTTTTTACTTTCCCGGCTCAGACACCACACTGAGACAATGCTTTAAGGCGATGCTAATGAAGTCTGTTCCTCCATAGACTTTCATTAGTCAGAGTGTGTGACTGGGTGATTGAGACTGAGCAATTCTATTGTTCCCCAAAGGCAGTATGATAAGGAGACAATGTGTTTGTCTAGTAGATTCGGGCTCTGAGTGAGAACAGAGCAGTCCTCACATTGGCATATATATATATATATATATATATATATATATATATATATATATATATATATATATGGCGGGTCGTGACCTATCATTCACATATATACCATGGGTCATGACCTCACATATACCTCCAGTATAGAGCCTGTCTCCAAACCCTATCATTTCCTCATTGTGAAGCCAAACGCATAACCCGTGGACGGATGTAGACAGGCAACATGCAGTGCCTACCAAGCAGAATGCCTGCAAGAGCGGAAACAATGGGCAGACAGGAGATTCGGCTCTGCCTTCTTCGTGGAAATCAGAGACCAGAAATAGCTGTTTATGTAAAGTGTGTATATGTGTATGTGTATTGTGACAGAATACCCCTTCACTTTGGTACTCTGTCCGGGAATCTTTACTTACACACAGTCTTCCAGGCTGCAGAGACGGCTCAGACACGAGGAGGGTAAAATAAAAGGCTGGGCCTGTTTTTATTTTTCGTCACAGGCATAACAGAAAATAAATAAATCAAAACAAAAAGCCTCGCTCTTGTGAGCACTAACTAATACAAGTTACTCCAACCTAACTGCAGTTGGACGGCTTATCCGTTCCAACAAAACAAAATAACACAATATATGCAATAATTGCAGCAGTCAGTGTTTTTTGGCAGCTCTCTCTCAGGGAGCCAAATGATCTCTCCTCTGCACTGAGACCAGGAGGCTACTTAACTGCCTCTCCCATTAATTAGTGGAACCAGGTGAGTACTAGGAGAGTATCCGATAATCTCCGGACTGGATTCCCACCTGCTGGTCTTCGGCTGCTCATAAACTGTGGAGTGGAGCACTGGCCCGCCCTACTCTCCAAATGCTCCACCCCAGGGACCCAAAACACACAAATAACAGCAACAGACGTTAATAATTCCAATATTAACAGTGCATCTCCCTGGGGCTAGTAAAACTATTGTGGGTAACCACCCTTCAAAATATAAGGGGATATATACACTCCCTCCATTATCATCCCCTGCTTTCTGTCACAGTATATATATATATATATATTTATATATATATACCGTATATATATATATGACTTCCAACTGTGGGTGCATCTTCAGTATGCCGTTTATTCCACCATAGGGATCCAACCCCTATTAGACTAAGACAAGCATTAGGTGGAGAGAGCCCTGCTAGCACACAGTGTCTGTTAGAGTAAAGACCTCGATTCCATTGCACGGACACTTGTGAGTTCCTCCTATTCACTAAAGGGAGAGCTGGGAGGAGAGTTTGGTCTTAATTCTCCCCTCACTCTTTGTTATGAAGGGGCCAACGCTGGCAGGTTACCCCCACTGCGGAGGGATAAGGTGGGCCTGTATAATGTATAATTCAATGGGTGAGGAGACTTTGAAGGAATGTCATTGATTTAACTATACATTATCCAGGGCTGGCCAGGCTCTTCCCGAAGCTCACTGGAGTTGGCCTTGCATGATGTCTAGTTTAGTCAAGGAATTGAAACCATAACTGAATAGACCCTAGAACATGTACACACGAATACATGTCCTATTTTAGCTGTATCTGAACGTGATACTGTCTGGAGACATAAGTATTAACCCCTTAATGACAAAGCCCCTACACGTACGGGCTCAAAATGCATTGTTTTCAATGGGTTTAGGAACCGCCCCATTGTCCTTAAGGGGTTAATTCAGAAACATGGGGCGAAAGCGGTTTGAGAGACCATTAGAAGCTGGATGGAACCCAGAATGCATAATAAGGGCACTGAGACACCCCGAGCTTCACTATAACAGGTCACCGACGTATTAGTTGGGAGGTAAAACCACAAGGATACAAAGCATATTGTGCTGTCTACACCCTACGATCTACAACCAAAACAGGACAGCCAACAAAGTAGGGACTGTTTGTCTCCTTCCACAGATCTACGAGACTCACGGAAGTCTAGTCTTGGCGCAGACACATTCAGTGGCCTTAATAAGAAACCGCGCTCACCACGTTACGTTACCTGTAATTATGGCTACGTGGGTTCTCAAAATAGAAAGGAAGAAAACCAACCAGAATAGAATTCCACCTCTTTCCACCTCCTACAGACACATCTTATCCTTACAGGGGAAGTCCCAACAACACCCCCAGCGCTGTATACAATAATAACCCCCAGCGCTGTATACAGTAATAACCCCAGCACCCTATGCAGTAATAACCCCCAGCACTGTATACATCAATAACCCCTGGCACTGTATACAATAATAACCCCAGCACCCTATACAGTGATAACCCCCAGCACTGTATATATATCAATATCCCCCGGGGCTGTATACAATAATAACTCCAGTGCCCTATACAGTAATCACCCCAGCACCCTATACAGTAAAAACCCCCAGCGCTGTATATAGTAATAACCCCCAGTGCTGTATACAGTAATAACCCCCAGCGCTGTATACATCAATAACCCCCCAGTGCTGTATACAGTAATAACCCCCCAGTGCTGTATACAGTAATATAACCCCCAGTGCTGTATACAGTAATATAACCCCCCAGCGCTGTATAGAGTAATATAACCCCCCAGTGCTGTATACAGTAATATAACCCCCAGCGCCTTATACAGTAATAACCCCCCAGTGCTGTATACAGTAATATAAACCCCAGCTCTGTATACAGTAATATAACCCCCAGCACTGTATACAGTAATATAACCCCCAGCGCTGTATACAGTAATAACCCCCAGTGCTGTATACAGTAATAACCTCCCAGTACTGTATACAGTAATATAACCCCCCAGTGCTGTATACAGTAATATAACCCCCAGTGCTGTATACAGTAATATAACCCCCAGTGCTGTATACAGTAATATAACCCCCCAGCGCTGTATAGAGTAATATAACCCCCCAGTGCTGTATACAGTAATATAAACCCCAGCTCTGTATACAGTAATAACCCCCAGCACTGTATACAGTAATATAACCCCCAGCGCTGTATACAGTAATAACCCCCAGTGCTGTATACAGTAATAACCTCCCAGTGCTGTATACAGTAATATAACCCCCCAGTGCTGTATGATAAGGAGTCGGGGTGTTTAGTAGATCGGGGTCAGATAACAGACCAAGAATCATACAAACGGCTGATATGCAGCTGCCTGAAAACTTTATATTATTAAAGCTAGAAATGTTATAAAATAGAAAACAGCAGAATATTTTTGAAAATTTATCTTTAATGAAATACTAGAAATAAAAAAAATATGGTGAGAATTTTCTTGAAATGGTACCAGCAACTGTCACAACTTTTGACAGAACTAAATTTATTAATTAAAACAACCCACAGCTGGAGCTTTCTGTTGGCAATCAATGTGATGGTCTTTGGTGCTTTGGGTCAGTGACTGTGGACACCCCTCCTGCAGACAGACGTACGCGAGTACAGACTACAGACACGAAACATACAGAAGCCAGCGACGGTCATTCATTAAACTGCGTGATTGACGTCCCCAGGGAACTGCCCATGGTAGGCCACCAGGAGCGTCCCCTCTTCTGGGGGAGTGGCTTCCCAAAGGGGTGGAGCTAGCCTCATTAGCATGAGGGGCGTGAGTTGGCGGTGGTGGGAGTGCCCAGAGAAAGAGGAAACTTACCCGGAGACCCAGAAAGCGGCGATTCACCCGGAGACTCTGCATCAAACCAAGAAAACTCCCAGGTATCCCGAGAAAAAAGTCCCACCCAGTCACACCTGTGGAGAAGTCACACCCAGTCACACCTGCGGAGAAGTCACACCCAGTCACACCTGCGGAGAAGTCCAACCCAGTCACACCTGCGGAGAAGTCCCACCCAGTCACACCTGCGGAGAAGTCCCACCCAGTCACACCTGCGGAGAAGTCCCACCCAGTCACACCTGCGGAGAAGTCCAACCCAGTCACACCTGCGGAGAAGTCCCACCCAGTCACACCTGCGGAGAAGTCCAACCCAGTCACACCTGCAGAGAAGTCACACATACCTCAATCCCACAATAAAACCTTTATTAATACATATTAACGTGTTACCAGCAAAAAACGATATGTACATAGGAAGGAATAGTGGGATTCCATATAACCGGCTAGAGTTTGTGTTCTGTCAGTAAATACAATGTTCTGCATTGGGTATAATTCACGAAGGTTCAGGCGATTTAGGTACCTTTTTTCAAGTAGGCAATACACATGTATAGTGCTTTTATTTGTAGAACAGGCAAACATATGTATTACTGAACCAGGATAATGTCAGTTTTTTACAGAGGCAATTCTTTAATTTGATTCTGACATTAAAAAAAAAAGCTCAGGTTGTCTCAAGCACTTGATACTTATTCATGTCTGTTTTCGCATGGCCACTAGGGGGCACTGCATACTAATGAATGGCAATTGTTAATGAATTACAACACAATGCTGGCGCATGAACTAGTAAAGCTCTGTGTTTACCCTACCCTTACAGTAACTAATTCATCAACAACAAACAACTCATCTAAAGTGGAGCAATGATTGTGTCGATCCTGAGAACAAACATTTCAAGTCCCCGATATGACTATACAATACAAAAATCAAACTCCAGTGAGCTTCTCATGCAGAATGGCCTGCGCTGGCCCTGTATAATGCATAAGTAAATCGGTTAAGAAGATTTTAGGAAATCACCCACATTACCTTTACATAATGTAAAGGCAACTCAGACCTTCGCGCAGGATAAGCGCACTGGGGATCGTCCATTCTTAGTGATATTAGGAAGCTGAATTATTTAACTTTACTGCAGATTCTTTGTTTAGTGAATAGAACCCAAATATATAACGCCCAGACATGCATACATACATACCCTTTACATAGATATGAGACAAGCGCGTGTATTTAGACAGAGACAGCCACACATGCACATGGAACCGAGCTTCTACCAGCACAGAGTATCTCTGTCCCTGTGACTGCAGGCTGCTGGATGCAGTAACTCTGAGCCTGGTCTTTTCCCTACCAGCAGCAGGGGAGGGCTGGCAGCCTAAGGCCTGGGGGGCAAGTCAAGTGAAGTGGCTCAGCCCCCTCGCACTCACCTTTCACCCCTCACGCTGCTCCCATCACTATGCGGCCATCAGACGGCTGGAAAACTGATCTAAACGGCCGCTGGGTGCTGATGCCACCGGCCGGAGCTACTTTAATCATTTTTTTTTTATTTATTTAATATGCCAGATCGGCTTGCCATATTAAATTTTTTTTAAAAAGTATTAAAGTAGCGCCGGCCGGCAGCATCAGCACCCAGCGGCCCAGCCCGCCCCTGACCAGCAGAGTCATGCAGCTTCCGGTCCTACTGACCATAGCATTCTACTACAAAAAAAACCCACTTCTTTCAGGTTGATCCTGTCCTGGATAGAAAGTGAGAAGCTTCCTCTATCACTGATTCGGTCTCTGTCCCTGCAAATACCCCTGCAGCAGGAGAGGGACCCCGTGCAGGTGGTCCTCACATCACTCAGCACTGCGTTCCTGCTGTGATCTGATTTTGGTGTAAGCAGATATGATGTCAGAGCCGTAACTTGTAAATCTGAATGGAACATTAAATATAAAAAATAACATCAGTGACAGTCGGTTTCCCATGGTGGATTCTGTTCCAGAATTCCAGATGTGAGCGGCTGCCCTTAGGCGGTGTTGTGCAGGTACACGCAGTGGTCTGCTATGTGGCTGCTGTCCGTGGTGCTGGCGAGGACGATGGGCCATGGAGGCTAGCGTGGAATTCAGGGCTCTCTGATCAGGTCCTACATGTCAACATTTTAGTGAAATCACATTTACACACACAGATAAATATATATATATATATATATATATATGTGTGTCAATAAATTAATGCATTTATTTATTTTACCTGTTTGGGGTTAGTCAGTAAATAATTCTAATAAAGAGTCTGAAACTTTTTTATCGATCAAAATTTGGATTACAAATGGTGAGGAGAGACAGAAAAGTCCAAAAGGCCCCAAGGAAATGACCGTGTGGGTTGATCCATAAATTCCAAATTCACAATGTGCCCTTGCTATAAGGATAGACGGCAAGCTCACGGGCACAGTCCTCAACTCCTGTTGTATCTGTATAATTGTTATGTAATTGTTACCCACCCAATATTTAGATTGTACAGCGCAGTAGAATATGTTGGTGCTTAATAAAGAATTATATACGGTATACTGTATATATATATATATATATATATATATATATATATATACAGATATCTAGATTGTAAGCACTTTTGAGCAGGGCCCTCCTCACCTGTTGTCTCTGTAAATCAAACTGTTATGTTATATACTACTTGTTATGTCCTGTCTACCCATTGTACAGCGCTACGGAATTTGATGGTGCTATATAAAACAATAAATAATAATAATATATATATTTCCTCAAACTATCCACTAGGTGGCAGCAGCACACCTTTCATAGAACAGAATAAGGCTCCTTAGTAGGTAATCCTAAAAGGAGATAAATAATCCAAACAGTTCTGGAGACCTCAAGAGCCAATAAAGCAGCTTTTTAACCCAAAAACCCCTTAATGGGTTGGGCAGTCAGGTTTTTGTGGCCCTATTCCTTGAAATACCACCTCCTGCCAGAGGCTGATGTATCCCGTCATCTGGCAATCAAGCTCTTGAGCTAAATGCAGGTCCACACGATGTATAAGGTCAGTGCAGGCAGTGCTAATAAATCCAGGTCAGTACACAGGTAGATATACGCTCCGTGTCTGTGTGCCACGCAATGGGGATTTCCCCTGAACTAACGGCAGCAGTCCTGCCACCACGCTCCATAACGTTACATGCCACATACATGGAAACCTTGTCATTATTTAAAGATACACTTGAGTCACCTGCATTCAAGCAGGGAAATCAACTATAACATACTGAGAATAGGAAGGAATCAGCCACAGACTGTGTGACCCCGAGAATCTGCCCCCTCACCCTGAGATTTCCCAGATATGGTCATGGTCAGGGCCCAATTACTATTAGACAGCCCTGCTCCTGACGTTGAAAACATTTCAATATGTAAGGTGATTTAACAAAGTACAGGAGGGAAGATTATATCAAAGGAGGAAAAACATTAGAAGCTCACATGTAATGGAAGGAAGTTTTACTTTATTGAGAGGGTGGTAGATAAGCGGAACAACCTTCCAGCAGAAGTGGTAGAGGTTAATACAGTGAGGGTATTAAACATGCATGGGGTAGGCACACGGCTCCTGAATCGAAGACGAGACCAACGACTGATTAAGGTCTGAGTCTTTACAGCGGGAGAAACGAGCGACTAGATGGGGAGAGAATGGGGGGGATCTGCCGTCACATCTGCCGTCACATTCTATCAGCATTATATTTCCTATAAAACCAGGACACTGGAAGGCTTATGACATCACATATACCCCCCCCCACCCACACACACACACACACAATACATGGTATTCTGTATACATGATGGTATCTTGGTTGGGACAGCTGATGGTAGGGAGTCCCAGCAAATTTGGGTCCATCGGCAGCTAGGCTGATGTATTATTTGGATGGGGTTCACATAGATGTAACAGGGGTTCCTAATATAAAGGTAACTGAATCCGAGGAGGAAGTACATATACCCAGCTCTCTGTGACAAAATTCAATATAATGAGACGTCTGACCAGCATGACATCACAGAATTAATCATAGAAATCCATTCACATATATATATATATATAGCCAATGTTTGACATCATAACGCAGCTCTGCCCTTATTGTGCACACCTCTGACATCATATAACACGCTGCCTGTGCAGTGCTGCTGCCCTTTCACAGATATAGAAAGAGGCCGCATGCTTACTTAGCGGCACACGGGGTCTTGTTGAGGATGACTTCGGGCTGGATATGCGCGGCCCCACACTGCGTGATTTCACGGCTGATGGCCTTAAAGCGCCAGCACAGCTTAGTCATCCCCCAACCCGGCCCTGGAGATCGGGACAGGGGCCGGTTCAGACAGCTGGAACATAAGTCTCTCTGTCAGGGCTGTCCTGAGGAAATCTGTACGTTTGTTAACTATTACACAAAAAGGGCCAGTTTCTTTACTAGACACTGTCTACTTACACACAGGTGCTATTTAATTATTATTATAACTATTATTGCTACTATTATTATTACTATTATTATTAGTAGTAGTATTATAATCATTATTACTACTATTATTATAAGTATTATTATTACTATTATTACTACTATTATTAATATTATTATCACTACTATTATTATTAGTATTATTTTTATCATTATTACTACTATTATTACTATTAGTATTATTATTACTACGATTATTAGTAGTATTATCATTATTACTACTATTATTAATATTATTACTATTATTATTACTACTATTATTTGTACTACAACTATTAATATTAGTAGTAGTATTATTAACAATATTATAATTATTACTGCTATTATTATTATTATTATTATTACTACAATTATTATTATTATTACTATTAATATTTTTGACACATGTATTTAGGAGGAATAACTACCTGTTTCCCAGACAAAATGTTGGCAAGAAATAGAAGCCGGAGTGGTGGGGTATTTGTAAGGCTGGCTGAGCATGATACGAGTCGCAGGGTTCTAGAGGCTTCCAGGGCTCGGACGCTGATTCCCTGACGAGGTGATGAGAGTTGCAGTGTGACTAATGCTGAGCTGACCTGCGTTGCTCTGCCGGGGATGATGTCATAGCCTGATAGGCGTGTCCGCATCGGACAATCTCATGCAGTCAGCTGCAGGGGGCGGGTCCCCTCTGCTTTGTCTCGCTGTGTAGCGTCATGGTGGGCGGGGCTCGCAGGGCTGCTCCCCTGGCCGCTGTCAGTGCCGTGGCATTCTGGTGCTGGAGAGGGGAGCGGTGAACCTGCTCTTACCCCAGCTATGGCCACCGACCCGTGCGCCGCCCGGTCTCACCCTGCCCAGCTAACCGTCTGCCTTCTACTGCCCCAGAGGGGCTGCTGAGATCTGCCCCAATAAGCAAAGAGCATGAGCTAGCCTCCTGTGTGCTGATGAGGGGTCCTGGACTCTCTGACATCTCCTGTCCTCTAGCCATGTGGGCTACTTGGAAGAGGGGTGCCGGCTGCCGCAGAATTCCAGTGGTCAGCAAGATGTCTGCTGCGTGTTTATTGGCTGTGAGTACCTCTATGTTAAAATACTGATAGATCCCCCCCCCTCCCCCCGTGTACCCAGATTCCCCATTCACCCAGATTCACCCCAATGCGCTGATACCTATCAGTCGCAGCCACCATACAAAAAAACAAGGGCGCCAATGGGGACCCAGTAGCCCCATACAGCTCATCCGAATTGGTTCGCTACCGGCTTACCTGCCCCAGCTGCTGCCTTTACTCTCTGGTGGCTCTAGTTAATATAGTAGAGGGCTGTTGGGGCAATTATCTGCCCTCCTCCTCTGTGATGTAAATGGATTAACTCAAACTCCCAGGCTTCATGTACCACTAGTGTCATTAACACCTTGGGTGCCAGCAGACTGCAGATCAAATACACTCCTATACCCAGCCCTTTGGCACTCAAAGAGTCAACTCAGGCTTTTTATTAACAATAATGATAATAATAATATTTTATGATATAGAAGCTCACTGGGGTTGGCCCTTCGTAATGTATAGGAGCTGAATGATGATAAACCCCCCTGTGAGTGAACCAGTCCTGTTTAATTACCCTTACACAAAGAGACAGTATAGAAAATGCATAGATGGAGCCCAGAGAGGATCTAGTCCTGATGCACATGCTGTCTAAAGCCCATGTTAATCTAGGTGCCCTGGTGGCTACATGTTGAATTGCAAGTAAGAGACAAGCAGCATGTAGTGGCTCAAAATCTTTAAATCAGGGCAGCCCCCCCCCCCCCAACGAAAATAACTTGCAGGTTATCTCCTGTTCCATATTAAAGATGCTGTTGAGAGTAAGTATGATACTTACTGAGATGGTGGTAGATATGTGGAACAGCCTCCCAATAGATGTGGTAGAGGTTTAATACAGTGAAGGAACTTAAACACGTATGGGATAGGCATATGAGGAGAAGGCAGGGAAAATGGGATATACATACATACATACATACATATATATATATATGTATGTATGTATGTTATTGGCGGATGTTATATAGACTATTGGTAGATGGCATATATGATACATATGTTATTGGAAGAAGCTAAATATGCTATACATGTTATTTGTTGATTGTATATTTGATGTATATTTTATTGGTATATATATATATATATGTGTGTGTATGTGCTATACTGTAGATGGTGAATATGGTATTGGCGGATGATGTATATGATATTGGCAGATGGTGTATAGGATGTGATGTATATGATGTATATGGGATTGGCGGATGGTGTATAGGATGTATATGGGATTGGCGGATGGTGTATAGGATGTATATGGGATTGGCG
Source organism: Sceloporus occidentalis (assembly GCA_023333645.1). NCBI lineage: Eukaryota > Metazoa > Chordata > Lepidosauria > Squamata > Phrynosomatidae > Sceloporus > Sceloporus occidentalis. Next base: position 426,406 of record JALMGF010000131.1, read on the forward strand.
GATGGTGTATAGGATGTATATGGGATTGGCGGATGGTGTATAGGATGTATATGGGATCGGCGGATGGTGTATATGATGTGAATGGGATCGGCGGATGGTGTATATGATGTGAATGGGATCGGCGGATGGTGTATATGATGTGAATGGGATCGGCGGATGGTGTATAGGATGTATATGGTACTGGCGGATTGTGTATGTGATGTATATGGTACTGGCGGATGGTGTATAGGATGTATACGGGATTGGCGGGTGGTGTATATGATGTGAATGGGATTGGCGGGTGGTGTATATGGTGTATAGGATGTATATGGGATTGGCGGATGGTGTATATGATGTGAATGGGATTGGCGGGTGGTGTATATGATGTGAATGGGATTGGCGGGTGGTGTATATGGTGTATAGGATGTATATGGGATCGGCGGATGGTGTTTAGGATGTATATGGTACTGGTGGATGGTGTATAGGATGTATATGGGATTGGCGGATGGTGTATAGGATGTATACGGGATTGGCGGGTGGTGTATATGATGTGAATGGGATTGGCGGGTGGTGTATATGGTGTATAGGATGTATATGGGATTGGCGGATGGTGTATATGATGTGAATGGGATTGGCGGATGATGTATATGGTGTATAGGATGTATATGGGATTGGCGGATGGTGTATATGATGTGAATGGGATTGGCGGGTGGTGTATATGATGTGAATGGGATTGGCGGGTGGTGTATATGGTGTATAGGATGTATATGGGATTGGCGGATGGTGTATATGATGTGAATGGGATTGGCGTGTGGTGTATATGGTGTATAGGATGTATATGGGATTGGCGGATGGTGTATATGATGTGAATGGGATTGGCGGGTGGTGTATAGGATGTATATGGGATTGGCGGATGGTGTGTATGATGTGAATGGGATTGGCGGGTAGTGTATATGGTGTATAGGATGTATATGGGATTGGCGGGTGGTGTATAGGATGTATATGGGATTGGCGGATGGTGTATAGGATGTATATGGGATTGGCGGATGGTGTATATGATGTATATGGGATTGGCGGATGGTGTATAGGATGTATATGGGATTGGCGGATGGTGTGTATGATGTGAATGGGATTGGCGGGTGGTGTATAGGATGTATATGGGATTGGCGGATGGTGTATAGGATGTATATGGGATTGGCGGATGGTGTGTATGATGTGAATGGGATTGGCGGGTGGTGTATATGGTGTATAGGATGTATATGGGATTGGCGGATGGTGTATAGGATGTATATGGGATTGGCGGATGGTGTGTATGATGTGAATGGGATTGGCGGGTGGTGTATATGATGTATATGGGATTGGTGGATGGTGTATAGGATGTATATGGGATTGGCGGGTGGTGTATAGGATGTATATGGGATTGGCGGATGGTGTATAGGATGTATATGGGATTGGCGGATGGTGTGTATGATGTGAATGGGATTGGCGGGTGGTGTATAGGATGTATATGGGATTGGCGGATGGTGTATATATTGTTTCTATGGTACATTTTGTGAAAGTGTTTTCCGTGCAGTTTCTGATATTGGGAAATCCGTGTCCTCCCTGTATATATTTGCTGATTAGTTAATATGGAGATCCTGTTACAGGGAAACGAGCGCACATACCGGGCTCACTAGTTTCGGCATGATGGGAGTTGTATTTACATATCCAGCGGTGACCGTCGGTGTTCTCGCATATCGGATGATATTCTGGCGGGTGTAATGCAGAACTCCAGTGCCCAAATATTGTAAAGTCTCGAGCCCTAAAGGCATCTCCTAGCTGAAATCCCTGCTTGAACACAGGTGACTTCATTCAGAATATATTTAACCTCCTAACAACAATTCCTGGTTTTCCATTAAGAATTTTATAGACTACAAGAAAATCCTTTCTGCTCGTTTACAAACCTTCCGCTCGTTATCGTTACTGGATTTCCTTCGTTCTTAGAGACAGGTGGATAAACTATCCCGGGGCGGAAACTTGAGTGGAGCTTCGCGCTCGTCAATGCCGTAGCCCTTGTGGGTGGGTGGACCGGAGGCGATTCTGAACGGGGTCTTTCTGTCGATAACGAGTAAGAAAAGTAACTAAAATAAACGTATTCATTTTTTCAAATAACAGACAATTTTGCTGTATTTTCTCTGATCTTCGTTGCTAAGCCCGCCCATTCCTGACATCACAGCGTTGACTTCTAATCACTCTCATCACATCTATCACACGGAACACCTCGCTCACTCACATCTGTTTCACACGCAGGAGCAGGACATGGCAGGTGGGCGTGGCTGCTGGTGGTCAGACTGCTGTGATGTAATACATAGGGGGGAGGGCTTTGGGGGAAATGGCAGGACTCTGTTGCTAGGCAACTGTAGTATTTGAATAAACTATTAACCACATTTTTTAAGAGACGGGAAGCAATAAAGAAAAAACCCCACAATGACATATAGCCTTCTGTATAGGGCCCCTGTCCTGCCACATGCTCTTTTCGCTGCCCCAACCCATGCTTGCAGTTGAGGCCAAAGTCCAGAAACAGCCCCTGGGCCCCAATCCCTGCAAAGTGGCCATTGGGACCCCACAGCCGGTGAGAGCCTAGTCCCAAGTAGCAGTCTGTGGTGGCCCCCATTCTTGGTAGCAGGCCTCAACGGCCAATAAGGGGGGCCCATGACAGATTGGGGAAGCCGGACCCCCAGCTTGTTTGGATCCCTGATGGTGGTCCCGCTGTTAATACAACGTCGGGGTGCTTAATGGATCGATATAGGAGACCCGTTCTGACCTCCCCCTTCGTAACACCGGGTTTTCCTCTGTCTGTGAGCCGTGAATATTCTACAGTGTGCGTTATATCTGTAATCTCATTACACCCAGATATACTCTGCACTCGCTAATCTGCAACGTCTCCGGACTCCTCCACCCCGGCTAAAAAATCCGGCTAGACTTAAAAAAAACAAACGAATCACCTGGAACGTTCCTTCCTTACTTAATTAGAAGTATTTTACTCTTTACAGAGAGAGTTGTGGATACGTGGAACAGCCTCCCAGCGGGGAATGTAAGCATGCACAGGATAGGCATAAAGGGAATCTACGACGAGACCAACAACTGATTAAGGTTTGAGTCTGGATGGGCCGAATGGGCACATTCTAGGTTTCTATGTAAGAATGCTGTCTCCATGCATATATCTATGAAATGTATTTGCAGGCTGCGCTAAACATGTTAGCGAATGCATAGATCGAACGTTTTAACGTCTGATGCAGTGATGTCTTTTATTATCTGGACGCGTTGTGGGTACAGTGAGAGGACTAGCAGAATGTATAGATCAAAATGATCAGAAATCTGTGTGTCCGGGGTAATAGATCCTTAATATAAATGCAGAAAGTGGTGAAACGGTGTTAAACCGAAGCACTAAAAATGTAAGAACCTTCTCCGCTCTCAGCGTTCGCCGATGGAAGCAGCTGCAGTATGCAAGTAGGCGTTTTGAGCTGTCGGATGACGGCTGGGTCTAGCTTGGCGGTTTCGTTAAAATCCAGATGTCACCCTGGCATTTCAGGCGCCCATCTGCCGGCTCTCCTGATCTCATATCAGCGACGGATGAGTCATTTTCCTCCATGCGCAGCTCCGTCCGTAATCTGTTATCTCCTAATCAGGGATAGAAGCTCCTGGAAACCCAGCGTTTACATATCCCACCAACATCCGCTGTAAAAATACATTTATTTCTAATGTATAGGAACATTGGACGAGTTTGTTACGATACCGGCGGCCATGGTGAGCATCATGGGAGTTGTAGTTCCTCTGGATCGGGATGGTTTGGAAAGGTCAACGAGATTAAATCGCCTCGCCGTGTTAAATAATGGAAATGAATGAATGAATTTGAAGCTAAAACTTTATTTGTTCCCCCCTCCCCATCATTTCAGTTGCCTAAAACAGGACACCTTTACTGGGCTTAATTTGTTGTTTTGGGAATCAAAACCAGCAAGGATCAATACAATGGTTCAACTTGATGGACTTGGGTCTGCTTTTTTCAACCCAAAATATTATGTTACCCATCCACTCGCCTCGTGATGTATTGAAGCTGAATGGCAGGATATGATGTCATAATGTGGTGCTCTTCTTCAGTACGTGACCAAACGGCCACTTAGGGCTGTGATTAAGGTCTGAACTGTAATAGCACGGACCTCGATCAATTTCACAACTAAGTGGTCAGGTCAGGGGAGATCCTTTGGAAAGTGCTTGCATGTGTATAGCAAAAATAATTACCCCGTTGTGTGTGTGTGTGTGTGATGTTTGCTGCCCAAGGCCTGATCTACCTGAAGAAGCCCTCCATCCACAATCACCCCTTCTTCTGCAGACATCTTGGCATCGAATGGGGTCTGATGTCTGATGGAGATCTGCCCCTCCGCCGTCCCAAACCTCTACAGCATTACTTCTTCACGCTGCCTGCTGTTGCTAAGCTTTGTCACATTGCTCCATATCCCACCTCAAAGTACCCCTGACCTGGAACTGCCCCGCTAGACATAGCTGGCCAAGGCCGAAATGCCTTATTTATAAGAGAAGCAACCCAAATATTCTTTCGATGGCTGCAGAACATGATGGCTTCTCTCAAACCTTTGGCCCTTTTGCTGGCTACATTGTAACCACGTCTTCTATTGCGGCTTCTGTTAACAGCAGAATAGACTTTTTTTGCCAAGTTTAATATGTACATAGAGATAATATGAACTAGCAAACAAAGAAAGGACTATGATGGCTCCAAACTGTGACTGCTACAAAAAACCAGTTGTTCCTGCATTGCCTGGCGTTGGCAGGAGCCGAGCGATGAGGGGTCACTGCAGGGCATGACTTGCTGGAGCCAGCGTTCCGATGCCTTGGTTCAGACACATCCCTTCCCCCCCCCCCCTAGCCGGTGAATAATTTAATATATAAAGGCAGTCTGGGACCCACGGGCTTTCCAGTCTTGGACCCTTAAAATAGTATTTGTAATTCCCATCCAAAATCAACGCTTGCCAAGGAAAATGGGAGTTACCGCGCAACCAGACCTGTAACGACAGGTATAGAGCCCTGCAGCGGCTGTTGATTTGCTGGATCATATTGTTGATTCAGTGGGAGACTTTTTTCCTGAAACGCATTAAAATCCCAGTATGGGTTTATTGTGGGTTCTTTCATAAGGTGAGCAGACGGTGTAACAAAGCAAAAAGACGTCGTGGGGTGCTGGGGTGTATGGCCGGTGGCATAAATAGCAGGAAGAGGGAGGAGGTTCTGCCGCTTTACAGATCTCTGGTCAGACCTCGCCTAGAGTATCGGGAAAAACCCGCGCCCGAGGAGCTCTATTCCTGTATACCTTAATCCGGTTTACCAGTATGATCCATAATCCAGCACATGGTTCATCACATGTTGCCAATCTGTGCTGTAGCTCTGTAACATTCATGGTTGTGTTCGGCGGCTCCTGAGGATCGAGCAGCCGGTCCTGTCCTCTGGTATTAGACGTCTTGTGGCTTCGCACATCTGTTTGCTTCCCGCTGACGGTAGCGATAAAAGCCCTGCCGTCAGGGTCTCTTGATGCAATATTCATGTCATCCGTTTGAAGAGTCTACTTTCTGTTCCTGTTATCTCGGACGACCGGTTGCGAATTCATTAAAGTCACCGCGTCGAGGGATGTGTTGGGAGGCCCATGTTTTGTCCCCAATCTTGTCAATAAAATACGTGGTTAGCAAAGTGCAGTTGTGGTGCCCAAGTGGTTTTATTGCCATGACAACCAACGTACTACTCATCCTAATTATATCTAAGGGCCAGCACATCAGCTTCTAGCACCCTAGGCCTTGGGGAACTAGGTCTCTAGCGCCCCCTTCTGCATCCATGTGTCTACTAGTATAGCGGAGAACATGGTGATGCCCTCTATCTATCCCATGAATGTGTAAATCCCCTCTCTCTATTTGCCTCTACCACTTCTGCTGGGAGGCTGTTCCAAGTTTTCATAAATCGGCCCCATGCAGTTTAACATGGCTCCTTTAATCATATGGACTAGGCTTAAAGGCCACATGTTTAAAAGGTTCAAGGAAAGTAGGGAGGCCTGTGCTTGTGGGACTTTTACAACCCAGCGCTGTTTTGACATGTCATCTGGTCCTGCGTCCGTTTCTGATCCAAGTCAGGGTGTGGAGGACGAAATGAAATGTGCTTTCTCACGGCCTATTTTTTATGTCTTTTTAATTGTTTTATAACCAAGAGCAAAGGGAAGGAATGACACCAAAGTAAAGAAGTAAATCCACGTTCGTTTCTCATTAACCAAGATTTGGTTAAAATTGTCGATATTTAACGATAATCTAAACACAGAAGCTCCAATTTTGTAATCTGAGATGTCGTTGGCAGTCGTTGGTCTCGTCTTAGATTCAGGCGCCATATGCCTATCCCAATCATGTATTACCCTCTACCACTTCTACTCTACCCGCCTCTCGGTAAATGGAATCTTCCTTACGTTCCATTTTAGCCCCTGACATCTAGTGTTAGATTATGAGCTCATAATCTAACATTTCTCCTCCTGTGAAATAACCCCCCCCTTTACTTTTATGTATTTAAATGTTTCTACCACTCCCCCCCCCCCCCCGATCTCCTTCTTTCCACCAAGCCAGACACATAGAGATCTTCTTTCCACCGAACCAGGCACGTTGAGGTCTCCTTCTTTCCTTCTTTCATCGTTTTTATCCTGCAAACCATTAAGTGTTAGTGGCCCACCTGAACTGCAAAAAAATACGCTAAATAAACCTCTATAATGGCGTTTTAAAGTTGTAACAGGCTTTGTAAGGCTAAGGGAGCCACTGGGAAGGTCACTTTTTGATGGCAAAGTCATTATCATGAGGAAGGGTTTGCCATGTTTTGCCACAGATTTCAGTTCGACCAAATATCTCCTAAATAATTATAAAGAACAAAACTACAGTCCGTGGGTAGTCCAAAAAATTAGGTGAAGGGGGTCTTTTTCTTTCTTGAAGCAGTTTCTGTGCATAGCGAACGTCTACCATACACAGTGCGAAGGACACGTTTCGTGCGTCTGTTAGAATGAGATAAGATACACAGCCGTGAGAAAAAGAAAGGACACCCTCTTTTAATTCTATGGTTTTGCATAACGGGACATAATAACCGTCATCTGTTCTTTAGCGGGTCTACAAATTAGGGAAAAACAACCTCAGATGAACAACAACTCATGACTTATTACACCGCGTCATCATTTATTCAACAAAAATAAAGCCAAAATGGAGAAGCTGTGTGTGGAAAAACCCTTCCCGCTTCCATAGGAATTCAGATGCTAAGTAGGACAGGTGCTGCTAATCAAGTGCTAACTTCCTGCTCTGGGGACCTGGATGATTATTCCTCCCCATTAAGTTATCTCTTTCTCTTTGTTAAATTTTGTACATGCAGTGTTAAGTATTGAGGAGGATAACCAGGGCAGGATGCGTTCATGGATCAGATAGTGGTCTAGTTGTCCGCTTTTTTCTAGACCACCACTTTTTGTTTATTTATCCCAGTTCTTCGTATTCTCTATCTGGATATTTCCCAAGCAGTGACTTCAGTGGTTCCAGGAAAGGCCGCTTGGTCAGCTCAGACGTGACGTTGCCTGACATTAGATTAGTCGTTGGCAACTTTCCCAGTGGATCAGCCAATGCCAGGAGGACACCTTTGGTTTAGCTAAAATACAGGGACACTTTTTACGTAGTAGTTCTGTTCTAACATGAAGCAAATCTGTCCCTTTCCGCAAATCCTATATTTTATATACTAAACAAAAACCCATTTATATATACCGCGTAACATATATTTATAAACCCAGCCATGTGTATACAATAGAAGCAGCTGCCTTTAATTATATTACTGTACTGAGAATGCGATAGGTATGTAGAACAGCCTCCCAGCAGAAGTGGTAGGGGGTAATACAGTGAGGGAATATAAATATGCATGGGATAGGCATACGGCTCCTGAATCTAAGACGAGATCAACGACTGATTAAGGTCTGAGCCTTTACTGCAGGAAAAACAGACGGGTGCCGAATGGGTCTATGTAACTTTCTGTTCTTAAGATCAGTGTGTTTATTCCTCCCCATGAAATTATTTCTTCCTTGTCTTTACGTTGCTGATTGGTTCAGGCAGCCTTTGTAAGGATGGGGAGAAGGAAAATATTCCAGTTTAGATATTCTAAATTAGGTGATGTAGGTTCTGGCACAGACGGCTTCACCTATACATTGTTCTAATTGGCCATGAAATGTATAGGAGAAAAGATATAGTGAATTAGTAACTTTTACATCCCCCTCCCGTTATCTCAACAACAACATTTAGCCGCCATGGACCTAAAACAAAGAAATATGGCCGCCGGGTGAGCTGTATACGCCATCACAGTCCACTCTTGAGATGTCGGTGCTTAACATACTCGCGTTTAAAGAATAACTGCTTAATTGGGCTAATAATTTCCCAGTTAATGAGCGCATTCACCAGAGACCTCTTGTGGTTTTCTGTGTTACCTCGAGGGCGATAGCCGTGGGCTACTCGAGGGCACTGCTCTATACATAGTTTTGGCAACCTCTTTACTGTATTAGGGGTTGGACAGTTGTGGCCCTCTATTTGCTGGCAGACCGCAACCTTCTTCATCTATAGCCAGACAAGCTGGCTGGGGTAATGAGAGTTGCCCTCTGTCCTTATTTCAGCTGTTGCCCCATTCAAAAGTGTCCAATGGGAGGTCTTTGCAGCCATACTTTGGCTGCTTCCAGTACGGGTGACCAGTGATAAAGCACAAGTCATGGCATCTTAACCTCGGGATTATTCCTCCCCATTAAGTTTTCTCTCCCATTTTGTTGAGTTGCTGATTGTTGTCGACTGGTTCAGACACCCTTTGCAAAGATGGAAGAGAAGGGAGAGAACCTCAAACTGAGTAGACTCCGTTCTTCTGCTTCCTTCCAAGCTTGTCCATGATTAGAGTGCGTTCCGGTGGGATTTTTTTCAAATCCAGTGGGATTTTTTCAAGTGAAAAACCTGATTTTCGTTTTTTTTTTTTGTTTGTTTTTTTTTTAGATTGTTCTTTTTCATCTGAACACCACGGGCGCCGAATCGGTGCAGCTGAACGAGAAGACCACCGTCATCCTTCCGTCTGTGAAGTATCACCACGTAGACCCCGAGTCCAACAAGGATTTAATTTGCGACAAGTGCCCCGGGGGGACCTACGTGTCCAAACACTGCACGGCGTCGGCGCTCAGAGAGTGCAGCCCTTGCGCCGACGGCTCCTTCACCAGACACGAGAACGGGATCGAGAGGTGCCACGTCTGCAGACCGCCATGCCAACAGCCCATGGTCGAGAAAATGCCTTGTACTGCCTTGTCTGACCGCGAGTGCTCTTGCCCCCCCGGCGCGTTTCTTTCCAATGACACTTGTGTTCCTCACACCTTGTGCCCCATCGGATGGGGCGTCAGGAAGAAGGGAAGTGAGACGGAAGACGTCAAGTGTAAGACGTGCCCCGCCGGTACTTATTCTGATGTGCCTTCTAGCGTCATGAGATGCAAGACGCACACAAACTGCTCAGAGCTTGGTGCGGTGGTCCTCAGCCCCGGTACGAATAAGCGTGACAATATTTGCGGACCCCCATCTTCAGCTTCTCCAGGTGCAAACGCAACCCGTGCCGAGTATGGTGAGTTGGATTTTTTTGTAACCAGCATGCCTCCCAAGTGTCCCTCTTTCCTCCCCGATACCCCTGTTTTCTCGGAGCTCAGAATGTTTGCTGGGTATGAGGGTATCGCAGGATTCTACAGTCCTAAAAGCCCCGATTAATGTGTATAGAAACGGCAGAAAATGGGTTCATAAATTAAATTCAGTATAAAAAAATCTGACTATATTATTCATCGTAGCCTCTTACTCCGTCACATCTTTAAAAAAGGGACGGTCTAGTAGAGTGTCCGGATATCCCCGTTTTCAGGTGGACAATCTCTCAGTTGAGGCTTCTGTTCCTTGTAGGACCCTCTAAAGGCAGTTTTTCTTTTTATCTTGCGTGGCGTGAAATGTATCGCAGTCCATATCATGCTATGCTATAACATATTTTAACGCACACCTCTCCAGACAAATATATAAATTATGGCATTTTCATGTGGCCAGAGATGAGGAAACAATCTGCAGTATCCAGAACCAGGACACAATGTTCTATCTATCTATCATATTATACAGCTTATTATCTATCTATTATATTATACAGCTTATTATCTATCTATTATATTATACAGCTTATTATCTATCTATTATATTATACAGCTTATTATCTATCTGTTATATTATACAGTTTATTATCTATCTATTACATAATGCAGCTTATAATATATATATATTATACAACTTATTTATCTATTATATTATACAGTGTGTGTGTATATGTATGTGTATATATATATATATATATATATATATGTGTGTGTGTGTGTGTATATATAATTACACTGTGTAATTAAGCATATAGCTGCTCACATCTGACCCATGTCTTTGCTATAAAAATCTTTTATATTTGGTAGCCCCGGGAACACCGTCAGGGATTTATTTAAGTTACTGCAGACCCCAAACTCCATAGCGAGATACAGAACGATGGTTTCAGACGGCGGCGTGTTCAGCTGTCATATCCCGGAGCCCCGCTTTTAAAGGAAATGCGGAGCAGAGACACCGCTGCCGCAGATTTTATTTATTTTTTTCTGTTTCTTTTTCTCTATTTTTCAAAAAGAAAAAAAAAAATTGATCTGCAGCCAAATTCTGCCCCCCCCCCAGACTCCTTTTTTCCTTTTGTAAAAACACAGAATGTTGATTTCATTATTTCTACATTAAAATGAAGGGTTGTAAAAAATCACTAATGAAGCATTAATTATGCATGATCCGAGCAATTCATTCATTAAATCTAGATATTGTAACTTAAAGTGGATTTCTAGTTAATCCAGAACGCCCGGTTCCGGGTCTGGTTCCGGGTAACGCTGTGTCCTCTATGCACCCGGAGTGCCGATTTGCTTACAATGTTCTCATTAACCCCGTCTGAACCTAGCCGCAGAATCCCTGCGAGTAATTAGAGCTGCGCTTTCACCGATGCTTGATTAACTTGACCTCTCCTGGCACCTTGGTTTGGATTTAACCCTTTAAATGATTTCAGTTTGTGCGCTGAAGCCTTTTTTAAGCTGCTTGATTAAAGAATTATATTATAAAGAAGAGGGTTCAGCGTTACTGGAAGCTCCGTTTAAAAACAGTAGATGGGGCAGAGCCTTTAAAACCACTCTAATACTTTCAAATATTTTCTTAGTAATGTAAAGCTGTTTAATTCTTTGTAACTTTTATTTTTTTCAATGTATTAATGACTACATTTGGAACTTTTAATATTACTCATGCTGAAGCTTTTGTTGGTTGGGGACCCCAATACTCCATCATTGCTTAAATATACTTAGCTTGTGGAGGGGCCATTCTCGGACGTTACGGTAAAACCAGACGCTGCAATGTTTCGTTAAAGAAATGTAACCCGGGGTGGTGGCTGTCTGTTTGGTGGCCGGGACTTGCAGAACAAAGCTCTTCTCAGTTTACCTTCATACGGCTTTTTATTTCGCTGACAGTGCCTCTGCCGAAGTAGTGGCGCTGTACAGATCCCACCAATGTAAACAAGTGACCTCACAACACGACCCGACAGAGTACTTTGTGTGTGTTTTTAGAATAAAACTGGCCCACCAAAAATGTTTATATATATATATATATATATATATATATATATATATTTTTTTTTTTTATTTTTTTTTTCCTCCCCGATATTCCAGAGCCATCTGATGTTTACAATGAACCTGAAAAGAATGATACAAAATACTTGAATATCACAAGCGATTCAGAAGCAGGAAGCCAGCGGAATCTCGTTACGAAGAGCCCGAAGCAGACCGACGGCGTCCAACAACAGCAACCGGGAATCATGAAAAACGCCGTGGAAGGGCTGAAGAACTCTGGCCTTAAGACCACTAAAAGGGGACCCCCGCGACCGAGCTCCCAGGACTTTGACATCAACGAGCACCTTCCGTGGATGATCGTTCTATTCCTGCTGCTCGTGCTCGTGATTATTGTGGTCTGTAGTGTCAGGAAAAGCTCAAGGACCTTAAAAAAGGGACCAAAGCAGGACCCCAGCTCCATCGTCGAGAAATCGGGCTTTAAAAAGTCCACCGCGCTGGCGCAGAACCGGGACAAATGGATCTACTACTGCAATGGCCACGGTGAGCTGCCGTTTGTATTTATTGTGATGTTGACTGATATTTTTTATTCCTTTCTTAAGTTATATTATTATTTATTATTATTAATTAGTAATTAGACTGTTTCTGCCCGGCTGAGATGTTGGAGTAAATATCCTAAGCTCCTTGACGTTTTGGGTGTTGACGACCCTTTTTTTTTTTTTTTTTTTTCTCGTTCCGATTTGGTTCGTTCACTGGCGGACGGGACGTTTGTCTGAAATGGAGCTTTCTATGACTGTGTGAATCTTGCATGTAGAAAGGGTTAATGTATATAAAATGATATCTGATGTGTGTATTTGGGGTCCTGGCGTTCTGTGACGTTACCCTCGGTCTCAGGGTTTTTTGCCCCATGGATGGATTTTCGTTTGGTTGTCGGGATTAGCAAGGCCCAGGAGATGACGGATGAGAGTCATTCTCTTGTGGTTGAAGGCGCGGAGCCGTGTACCTGTAGAGGTGGTGATGGCCTTCTTGATGTTCCTTGGAGTGTATCTTGATGGTGTTGAGGAGGTAGGGTGACCGTAGGGTGAAGATCTCCTGTAAATAGGATTTACTGTTATATGCGGCCCAGTATGCCATCACATCCGTCGTGCCCATGTATAGGGTGTGAGGGTCCATGGTAGCAGCCTGCCAGGGGGGGTCAATGATATCCCTTCTAACCAGCCCTCTGAGCGTTGGTGCTATAGGGAGCCCGTTTAGTTCGCTGTTTAGTGACGGAGCCCCCGTATCCGAGGTGGTCTCCGTGCGGTGACGTTTGTGTAGCGGCTGTGCTTTTGTGCGGCTCATGTTTGGGTTTCAGGGGGTTTATGAAGCTGCTTTGATGTCAGGACTGATGAAGGGTTAAAATTTCCACAGTCTAGGGGGCCACATATAATCTATATTCTATAATCTATATTTTTTGTGTGTTTTTATAGTTTTTTTTATATATATATAATATATATTATCATATTTTGTAGCATATACTTTTTTTATTTTTCCTTTTTTTTTTCTTTTTTTTTTTTTTTTTTGTAACATTTTTCATCTCTGAGCTACATTTTGCCGCCCCCCCCCCTTCACACATCTCGTTAGCAGTCATGGGGCTAAAACTTGGACATAATTTAAAGCGTGGAACAGCATTGATGTGAGATTTCCCGGGGCCACGGCTTTATGAAGCCACGTCTCGGGGTTTTATGGAGGTTATTTGCTCCGGCTGAGTTGCCGGCCGGGTGCGGGCTCGGATCAGACGAGTTTAAACCGGTCGCCGGCTGCACGTTGTTTTTTTTGGATGTGTCGCAATTCTATCTAGAGGTTAAAAATACTCTCTAAAGACTCCGGGAACCCCCTGGGAACGGTTTCCGGATATATGCTTCGCTTTTCTCTAACCTGAGTTTTTAAGATGACTAGTGCATCAAGCATACCTCCCAAGTGTCCCTGGTTAGGAGGGACAGTCCCTCCTTTTGGTGCCTTTCTCAAGAAGTTGGCTGGGTATGCAGGGTTCTGCAGCCCTGAAAGCCCCAGAAATGTGCATAGAAACAGCAGAAAATGGGTTTTCTAAATGAAATTCAGTAAATAAAATCCATTGATCATCGTATAAGCATCTTACATGGCTCGAGATAAATAAAACCTATATTTAAACTGCAGGAAATGTGCTTATAAATGATTTATTATTTTTATTTAATACATCTATGTTGGATGAACACTTAGTTGGATGGACTACCACTCCCATGACCCCTAGCCTATTGTATTCGGACCAAAGCCAAATGATATTCTAGTTATGGAAGACCCTTTGAATGTATGGACAACAAAGCTCTGGGAAATTATAATTTTATTGTATTAATTTATATTATTATTTTTAAATTATATTATTGTATTTTATTAATTTATTATTATTATTATTATTAAAACATGTATAAAAGATGTCTAATAGCAGAGGTTCATTCAGCCCGATAGTCGGTGCGCAGCAGGGCTTCCCTGTGTTTGGAAAAGCCACGGCGATCCCGAACGAGTTTATTTGCCCCGAGACATCCTGCGATGATCTCAAAACACAACAAACTGTTTCAGAGAGATCTGGTTTAAAATTGACTATTTTTTACTGCTGTGGAGCTGAGATTTGGGGCAAACGGTAGCAAAACTAGCAGTTACATGCCATTAAAGGGACACTCCAGCTGTGTGGTCCCTTTAAATTATGGGGGTCTGCAGAATCCCCCCCACAATCGTGTGCATGTTGAGAGCCGGACCGTATAAACATAAGATGGGCTTCTAATGTAGATGTTTTTGATTAATGTGGGTTTAGTGAACCGGACCTGCTGTGTCAGAGCTACTTTAATGGAGACACCGGTTAAGATTATTTTTATTCAAGATTCAAAGGTTAAACCTAGAGGGTCAGAGGCTTAGATGGAATGTCAGGAAGTTTTTTATTATACTGAACAGTGGAACAGCCTCCCAGCAGAAGTGGTAGAGGGTAATACAGTGAGGGTATTAAACATGCATGGGATGGGCACACGGCTCCTGAATCTAAGACGAGACCAACGACTGAGTCTGAGTGTTTCCGGCAGACTGGCTGGGGCCGGCTGGGGCCGATCTGCCGCCCGTTCTGTTGCTTGGGTCTGTTGGTGTTGTGCGTCTGTACAGCTTGTTATACCCCAGTAACCACATCCTGAGAGCGTTCCCCGCCGGTACGTCCTCCGCGCCCTTTATCTATAAATCTCTTCCTGATCTTGTCCTCCGAGCCGCTCTTGTTGTCATTTTATGTGAATATAATATAGAAACCTTGAACCTGCCGGCCCTTCTCCCTATAAAGTTGCCCATTTCTCCTGCTGTAAAGACCTTAATCAGTAGTTGGTCTCATCTTAGATTCAGGAGCCGTATATCTATCCCATGCATGTTTAATACCCTCACTGTATTACCCGCTACCACTTCTGCTGGGAGGCTGTTCCACTTGTCACCGCCCTCTCAGTAAAGTAAAACTTCCTTACATTACTTTTAAGCCTCTGACCCTCTAGTTGTAGATGATGGCGTCTTCTTCCAACGTTTCTTCTCCTTTGGAATATAATTCCGTCCTGTGCTTTAGTGAAATCTGGGATTTAACAAAGTGCGTTGTGTACCTTCGTCGTCTATTTATTTATTTATTAACATTATTTCCCGAGAGGGGGTTTTATTTATTTTTTTGCCGCTCCGGCACATGAAACCAATTATCATTCAGCTTTCAAAGCAGTAGAGCCGATGGCCCGCGCAGGGACATACGGTTCGGGCGAGTTGTGAATTTGTCTCGCTCTGATAATCCGATGAGACGCTCGCTTACCTCGTTACTTTGAGGGATCGCGAGGATACAAGCTGCGTATTTGGTAATCCTTCGGCGAAGACTTCGGGGTTTTTTTTGTTTGTTTGTTTTACATTTTTATAAAATTGGATTTTTTATTTATTTATTTTTATTTATTAATACATTTTTGGTACCATCGGAAGAAGCTCCGACTCGTGTTCTGTCCGTCTGCCGGGGTGTCTGTCTGTCTGGGCGGCCGTCACATGATGGTCAGGTCTGTACTCTGGCCGCTCTCCGTGGTACTCGCGGGGAGTCGTTTTTAACTCCAATAAGGAGAACATTGGCAAAAATGCAAAAACTTTGATAAACTACAATGTAACAAAACCCCGTTAAATAACCAACAGCCCGCATGTTATGTAACGGCTCGTAACGTGCAGCGTCTTCCGTGTCCTCGTTTGACCGCTTTGTTTTTTGTCTCCGGGAGTTTTTGTTGCTGTGCCGGTCGGCCTCTGGAAAGCAGTCCAGATCTGATTACGTGAACGATTAGGAGGTCGTTGTTAACAAGAGGGCTTCATCGGGGGGGGGGGGCAGAGCTTTTGGTAGACCTCCACCTACCGGCGAATGGCTCTTGAGCAATCATCGCTTTCTGTGTTTGGAGGAAGTGGTAGAACAATGTATCGTAATATAACTAAAAAGAGCAGCCTCCCAGCAGAAGTGGTAGAGGCTAACACAGCGAGGGGATTTAAGCATGCCTGGGATCAGCATATGGCTCCTGAATCTAAAACGAGACAAAAGACTGATTAAGGTCTGAAATGCTGGGAGGCTGTTCCATTTATCTACCACCCTGTCGGTAAACGTCGAGTAGCCCATAAATTGCTGCTACTTTTCCTGCGTGAATCGGGGCGGCGGATGCGTTCTGAAAGGGAAGATCTTGTGCGGGCGTTAAAGGCGCATGATATAGGATCCGGCATTTCCCCGGTGCCCGTATAGTGCATCTCAGGCTGTACCGTGTTGCGATGTAACTGATTATTATGATTAAAAAGCTGCTTGCGATTTATGCCACCGGACAGCTACGCACTTCCAGTAAAAAAACAAAAAAAAAAACCATCAAACCCCCGGCTTTACTTACTTATCTCTCACATTTGGTGCAGTTTCTACAGTCTGTGTTTATAAATATGACATAATTTTAAGTCAACGTTAACTCATCATGGACTCGAAGCTTTCGCATTCACTGAATATAATGGGGGGGGGTGCATTTATTTGAGTTGGTGTCCAGTTTATAATGAGAGGCCCGGGTCTGCAAAGTAGGTCGCCTGTCGGCGGACGCTGGGGGTTTCGGCTCGGATGTAATAAATGCAGGTTTTTTGTTGAGTGGGTAGATGCAGCGTTTCATCGTTAATTCAGAGCACCGATCAGTAACAATCGCACCCTTCGTTTTGACATTAGCAACGCCGGCCAGGAGATCTCATCTGCTTGTTAGAGAGACTATTATTTAGCTGTTAGTGTGTGGGGGTATATGTGTAATGGGGGGGGGGGGGTTGTAATATTTATATAAATCCAGCAGTTCGCATTGTCTTGTGTATAGAGGGGTACAATATTCATCATTGTTTCTGTATACTTGTCATCCTCAAACATAGACTATGTGGACAAAAGTATTTGGACACCTGACCATTACATCAACAGGGGCTTTGATGACATCACATTCTACACACATAGACATTAATATGTGGATGCCCCCCCCCCCCCTTTTTGCAGCTATAACAGCTTCTGCACTTCTGGGAAGGATTTTGGGGAGTTTCTGCGGGAATTTTGTCCCGTTCATCCGGTAGAGCATCTGTGAGGTCAGACACTGATGTTGGGAAGATGTGCCATTGAGCAAAGGGACACCAGGGAGGGCCTTATTGCCCAAGGGGGTTGATCTCCCACCCTATCCCTAGACCGCCTAGGCGGGTATAAGTAACTGGTTATAATAACTATTTCTCTGTATATCCGGTTTGTTCTGTATTAGATTATTAATCATGCGCTGTATTGATTTGATGTCTATTTATTTGTATGACGGGCTTCCTTGTGTGAAGGTCTGAGTCTCTTTGCTTGTGCCAGTGGCTACCAGACCAAGGATGTGGGCCGCGTCAAAAGTCGCAGAAAGAAACAAAAAAAAAAAACATCTGACGAACCGCTGATTAAGCTTAAATCGGCAGCGGTCTACTGTACATACTTACAGAATTGGAGAGAGGGAGACGTAAAATAAAAAAGTAACATTTCATGTAAATATCTGGCAATTTCCCCTTAAAAAGTTTATTTCATGAATGTGCAGTGTTGTTGCAGATCAGGTATGGTTTAAGTGTGAATGCGTCAGTCGGTAGGAGTCCAGGAACAAATCTTCTGTCTGCTTTGTGTATCTAAAGCCCTATGCGTTTTCTAAAATGCTCTACAAGAGTAAAAAATGGCACAAAGGGGCCGAGCGATAAGAAAACGCCCGTATGTATACATCTTTTTAACGTTATCACGGCAGCCGTGGCAGAGACGGCCACAATCGGTTTGATGAAGACCATTTCATGTACGATGTGGTGTCTACAACGCGTTTGCGCTTAAAAGTGCTTATTTACGAGAATTTTATCCGTCTCTGTGAGGCCCCCTTTATCTTCTTAATCCCCTTTATCTTAATCAGTCGTTGGTCTCGCCTTAGATTCGGGGGCCGTATGCCTGAATGTTTAAATCCCCCCCCCCCTCGCTGATCCTTCAGAACAGTCATCAACCGAAGGTTCCGATGGGCTTTCTATGGGACATCCAAGGCCGAGGGCGTGTGTCTGGGGTCTTTGGGGGGGGATTTGTCCTTGGGTCTTTCTGTATAAGATGTCACACACACGTAGGTACCATCCATTAAAGTGTAGGCTCTCGGCAGAACATGTATTATAAGACCGTCTACGTGCTTCACAGCAGGTAATTCTCAGGTTTTCCAGTTAATTTGTCTGCCATCGTGCTACCTTCTGGCTTACACACCTACGCCCAGCAGAAAGGTCCAGGCAGGTTCCTCTGTGCCCGAGATTATCCAGCTGTGCGTTATATGAAGGTTCTCGTCTGCACAGCTTGTTAAAGAAATCCTTCCGGAGACTATAAAACATTTACAGCCCACTTTGATCTCGTTCTGTGTGGAAAGGCCTTTTTTTGTGTGTATTTTTATAATGAGAAGCTTCAATGAGGGAGCGAGCCCTGACAACTGCTTCCAGAGACGGTGACCTGGTAGAAACCATAAATAGAACAGTAAACGTAATGTCCTCGGTGTGCTCGGCTTCACCGCGTTCTATCGTGGAATGGTTAATCTTGCATAAAGAACCATCTCTCGGTGTGCTGTTTGTGTGTGTGTGTGTGTGTGTGTGTGTGTGTGTGTATTTTTCTTTTAATTTAAATGTTTTCCCAATTTCCTATGTAGAGCTGCGGTCTGTGTTGTATGGTCAATAGACAGACATACGGACCGTACCAGCCTTCTTCTGTATTGAGATGCTGGGTCCTCCTTGTACTTAAGTGGCCCTGAATTTCCAACTGAATAACCATGTGCTGGGAGAGCTCCACCAAGACCCAATTAACGAAATAAACTCAAATTTTGAGTTGGGAGAAGAAAGCAAAAGCTTAAGGAAGCCACTTGAAGGCCCCACTCAGTATCGCTTTCCAGCTTTGCCCCGGTGTCTTCAGGTCAAACCCTGCCTTTCCGGACCTCCTGGTCACTTTTCTTCTTTCACTGCTTTCTTCAGCAGTGTTTGGTCACGCCCACTCCCCACCCACTAAAGTGCTAGCCCCGCCCCCATGTGTCACTTGCCCTAACCCTTATGATTTATTACTCCTGAACCTATTTTCACTCCTAAAGAAACTGCTAGACTAATGTATTGGCACTCGATCTAGCAAAATTTATATCGTATATAATTTTTTAAGGAATAATCCTTCATAATTTATTTATTTTTGTTCCTCCCCAGGCATTGACATCCTGAAGCTCGTGGCGGCCCAGGTCGGGAGCCAGTGGCAAGATATTTACCAGTTCCTGTGCAACGCGAACGACCATGAAGTGGCGGCGTTCTCCAACGGCTACGCCGCGGACCACGAGCGGGCCTACGCGGCTCTGCAGCACTGGACCGTCCGCGGCCCGGAAGCCACGCTCGCGAAACTCATCAGCGCTCTGCGCCAGCACCGGCGCAATGACGTGGTGGAGAAGATCCGAGGCCTCATGGAGGACACGGTGCAGGTATTTAAACATTTTATTTATTATCCGGACTCTGCAGAACCTCAAAGCTATCTCTTATTTCTAGCACCAACAATTCCCGCAGCGATTCTTACAGTCCCTACATTCAAAGGGTCAGACAGAACTAGAACCAACAGACTAAGCGAACCGATCCGTTAGGGAGAGAGGGTCCTGATCACAAGAGCTTACGATCTAGAGGCATTTGTCTCACTCCGCCAGAGCTACCTTGATTTCTCAAATACTTGACCTCGGAACGTTTTACACTCGCAGGCTTTATATTCATTATATACAAAATATCTTCATCAATGCTGCCCCTTCTGTGCTGACGATGCTCTATTAGATTAACCCCTTCCTGCATTCATGACCTCCTTTGCCATCGGGAAAATAATGAGTCTACTGTGACACAAGGGAGCGTCGCCCATAAAGTAGCATTAGGCTCCAGTGATTTTTTGTATTTTATTATTATTAATTTTATTTTTAATTCACCTTTTGTTTAAAAAAAAACAAAAAAAAAATCAACAAAACACAGCTTTACCTGTGGTCACGCGTGTGGCTCCTGCGAATCCTAAAACCAGCCCCGGGGTACATATATGACCTTACTCGTAATAAAACAAAAAATATATATAATAATCTCAGAGGTTTTAGGACACGATGTTTTACGGCGGACGGACACTCTGTCCTGTTCTAGTACTGAGAGTGTCCTTCTGTACTTATTGTGGATTTTTTTCTTTAATGATCGAATAAATGCACCGAGATTATTTTTATCTTTAGATGTTTGAACGGCGTATCATGCAGTCTGTATGTTTAATAATACAATGAATACCATACTTAAAATAATTATTCTGATGTATAAAATGTAACAATCTATTTTATTTTTTTATATTTTTTATTTTCTTTTACAGCAAGGCCAGAAATGTTGTTTTTTTATGTTTGGTAACATTATGTTTTTTGTGCGTTCTTTTTGTGTCTGAACGGAAAAGTTCAGTTGGTCCCTTATGGATTCCACGTACCGTAGTCGGCATATAATTAGAATTCAAGGTGATAACAGATTGAAAATGTATTTTGTGTTCCTCAACGCAGACTGCAGGACCTCTTATATATCGCAAAAAAAGCAAACTAGAATTCTGTATTTATAGAGCACTTGTCAGGATGTGGAAAAAGCAAATGTATGGATCAAATCTGTTAATGAATTCTATTTACCCAGGGCAAACAAAGTGCGCCGGTGGATCAGCCCCATCTAGTTGCCCTTTTATTGCTGCTGTAAGGACTCGGACTTCGTTGATCTTGTGATTTTGGTGCCATATGTCTTTCCCATGCACATTTACCACCACTTCTGCTGGGAGGCTGTTCTACCTATCTACTACCCTTCCTTACATTCCACTCTGATCCTCCAGTTTTACATTGTGGCCTCTTGTTCTAACAAATGCTATGGAGGATGGAGAGTGACACGACGTAGCAGAGGCCCCGGTACCCCGAGGGGCTGATGGGATCCGTTTATTGGTCATGATGAATGTGCATGCGCTGGCTGCTGCGGCCGGTTTGACCCTGGATCTGTTTAGCTTTCCTAGAAACTTTACTCGTATCTTCCTAGAACGCGGCTCAATGCCGTTTATCCAACGCACGTCCTCCTCCGAACCCGGCCGCTCCGGACTGCTAACTTCTCGGTAGGAGATAACGGCTCATCGTGTTTCGTTACAGTGTAACTGATCCCAGCAGAGAAAGATCCTGCTTTGTCGCCATGGCAATAACTCCTCCTAGAATTGATCCATACATAATGCTTGTAGGAACCACCGCTGCTTTATTGTTTAGCTGAAGCGTAAGCCTTTGTGTTCACATGTCTGTAGTGTTTGCATTAAACAAATGGGTTGCCAGGGTTTTGAAGCGTTAACCCACGATTTAATATAATTCTGGATATATGTATGTGACTGGTATATCAAATCTCATCGTTACTAAGATGATGGTACATAAGAGGAACGGCCTCCCAGCAGAAGTGGTAGATGCTAATACAGTGAGGGAATTTAAGCATTCGTGGGATCGGTATAAGGCTTTTACGCCAGGTAAAACATACAGACTAAATGGGCAGAATAGGTCTTACCTGCTGTCAAATGTTTCTTTGTGAAGAAAAGATTTTTTCCTCCCCTGATGCCCCTCTTTTCTAGGGGATTGGAATGTTTGCTGGGAAGGAGGGTATTACAGGGTTCTACGGCCCTAAAAGCCCCGATAATGTGTGTTCAGACCTCAAATCCGTGGTATAGCTGACTAAGCCTAGGGGCCCATGCTCTATACTGTAGATAGTGTGTGTATATATATATATATTCTGTAGTGTATATGTATATATAAGTGTGTGTGTGTGTGTATATATGTATATAATATATATGTGTATGGATGTTCTGTAGATAGTTTATATATGTATATAAGTTCTGTGTGTGTGTATATTCTGTAGAGTATGTATGTATGTATGTGTCTGTAGATAGTGTGTGTGTGTGTGTGTGTGTGTGTGTGTGTGTATATATATATATACACACTATGTGTGTATATATACGGTATATGTTATGTAGATAGTGTATATGAATGTATGTATGTTCTGTGTGTGTGTGTGTGTATATATTCTGTAGATTGTATGTGTGTATGTATATATATATGTATATATGTATATAGTGTGTGTGTGTGTATATATACGGTATATGTTATGTAGATAGTGTATATGAATGTATGTATGTTCTCTGTGTGTGTGTACACACACACACACACACACACACACACCCCATACATACATACATACATTCATATACACAATCTACATAACATACATATATTAGTGTGTGTGTATATATATACATGTTCTGTAGAAATACCATTGAAGGTTGCGGTGCTTTTGATATCTGTAGCCACAATTGAATAAATTTGCCCGGGGTAACATGGGGCATTACTGCCTTTGCCACAGAGTCTCTTTCATGCTGTGTTTGATTTATACGCCGTGACAGCTCGTTGCCTCCATTAGTCTGAGGCTCCGGTATCTGCTACGTTCTACATGCGTGTCGTGATACGTGATGGCAGCACATTGTGGTTTTTAGACCCCGTACCTCTCAGCCTTTCGGGGTCCGGTGTTAGGATGTGGAATACAGCGCTAATACAGGAGGGGGTCCATGCAACGACGTTGGCAAAGCCACCAGTTTGTCTTCTTCTGGTCTCCTCTGCGGCATGTGCTGATGGAGGCTCCTCGCTCTCCTCTGAATAATTAATATGGCGTATTTGCCCTGCTCGTTCCGGTTACAATGTAATCCATCCTCCGGAGAATAAGAGCCCCGGACAGCCCTGCCCCGCGTTCCAGCTGCTTCCGCTAAAGCGGGTCGGAGCGGCGCGTTCTGGTAAAGGGACACGTCTATGTCCTCGGACATCCAGCCGAAGAACGCACATCTCGCGCAAGCCAAGGAGCTGGAGGATGGGGAGAGAGGGCAAATGATGAGTCCCTCCAGGAGGAGAAGACCTTCATTGTAAAGGAGTGTCCTGTAATAATTCCAGCAGCGCCCCTTTTCTCATACATGCTTTTCTCTTTTTTCCTCCGGTTTTGGGTATCTCTGGTTACAAATCTTTATTCTATCGGATTACAGTAATGTGTTCCACGTGATAGATTAGAACTAATAAATCATCCACTTCGAGGAGTTTATTTACTAAGCGGGAGCGTGCAGGTGAGCTGGAGTTTTAACTGCCCGACTTCACTATGCCTTTAGAAGGAGTCCTCCCCGGTGAGCATCTCCCGGAAGAAGGGTTCAGCTAGCCCTGTGTAATGCATAGGTACATTGGTGAGATGGAATCCATATGCTGGGGCTGACGTGTGTAAGAATGGGTATGGACACTGCTGACAGGCTGATGTCCAGGTCTAAGCCATGGTCGGGGAGCCAGTAGTGTAGGGTGCACCACGGAGTCGGGCTAGCCAGGATCAGGTAGCCAGGTGTTGAGAAACACACAGGTAGAGGACACCAATGGTGTCAGGAAGGCCATGGTCAGAAACTGGAGACTCAATAGAGGAATAGTAGCACCAAGAACACAGGGACAGGGATGCCAAATGCGCTATAACAATGACGGCTAGGATAGGGTAAACGGAGCTCCCCCTATTCTGGGGCATGTGGCAGCGTTCAGGGTCAGGACTAGCCCCAATAAGCCTTTAATGAGTGAGGAGTAAGCAGAACCTGGGCAGGGAGACTCCAGGCAAAGGTCCAAGAGGAGCCTCATGACCCGGCAAGGGAGTGAGGGAAAGGGGCAGGTGTTATAAGATAATGATCCAGAAACAATACAGCCGGCTATAAAATAATGATACGTCAAAGAAATAACCCTTGTTACCGGATATTCAGAGAGCCGGTGCTTTTATTCTACTAAATATGCATTGAATAAAAAGTAGAACCTTAGAACTCTTGGATTTGCACAGTAGAACTTCAGTAGAGTTTGATTAAATTTGTCATTTTGGAATCTATGTGAGCACCCCCCCCCCCCTCGCTTTCTACAGGAAAAAATAAACTTGTTTGTTTAGGGAAACCAGTTTCAGATATTTTTTTGAATGCGCCCTTACGTCTGGAGTCGGTTACGGTCGGGCTTGTAACCGTAACCCCAGCGTGGACGGACCCTTGGAGTCCCCCGGCTTCTCCTAGGTCCGTATCTGTTTTGGATGTGCCCGGCTGTCTGACTTCTTGAAGCGATGATTACGAGAGCGTCTGGAACAAAGTGTGGGCAGCTCGTTAGGAGAACTCGGCCTGGGAACACCTGCTTGCCCCAGCGAGCCACCGGAATTCATGTGAAACTGAAGATAAGCTTTTTCCGCAGCTCTCGGAACCGCAGACGGGAGACGGAATGTTTACAAAGCGTGACATTTTAAAGGATATTCCCAGCCGCATCACTTACTCTAGAAGTAGCCTAATATGTCATAATATTCCCGTATTTCATAAGTATTTACACTCACATCCTTTTTTAATAAACATTTTATGAAGAGCTGTGACTGGACTACTTTGAGTCCAAGGCAGACAATAAGTAAAAACCCCACCATGGATTTTCCTGGTAAAAAAGCCTCCGAAGAGGTAGCCTTTCCATAGCTGTCACCATTCCTGGTTTTGTTGGGACAGTTTTGCCATTGACACCTGTCCTCTTCCTTTGTATCACCAGGTGCCCCAGCACGGGTGGATGGTTGAGTTAGTTGATATCCCTACCAGCTTATCTTGTGGTTCTAGAATATCACTTTCCCGTATGAAGAACACCGAGATAGTCTTTCTAGATACAGTAGTAGGTCATCAATGCGATGGCTGCTTTTCCATTTGAGATGTGGGGTGAGGGTAACAAGCCAAGTGATATTTTGCGTACATCCAGCTATATCATGTTTTTTTTTTTTTTTTAAAAAAGCCTTCACGTTCAACGTGAGAACTTAGATTTGTCATAAGAAACGAGGGACTGGCCGGTTTATTGATCCATTCTTCCCAGAAGGTCAAAATCGCTAACCTTGTCTTATTTTTCTGTAGTAATTGTTTGTTTTCTTTGGGAACGTTCACAAAATGTTATCGATGTGTTTGAAGAAGCCGTTTTCTCCAATGGGTTCTGTGGCATTTGTGGTGTGCCCTAGAAGATATACACGGGGTACTGGCTGGCGCTGGGGTGGGCATGGGGTTTCCTGGTGTCCCTGTGAATAATGGAGCTCTGTATGGTAGGGGGCTACCAGGATTAGAAGATGGGGACCACAACCAATCCTTACAGTGCGACAAACTCAATGTGTAATTCTGTAGATGATGGTTATATGTCCCCTTATGTTACTTGTGGGCAACATAAAAAATATGAAAATTTAAGGGATCTCATGATCCGATGTAGAGCTATAATGGACAAACGTTTTTTGTTTTGTTTGTGTGTTTTGTTTTTTATGTAAAAACCTTTTTTTTTTTTTGCTTATAGAACCCCCATTTTTCATTATATATATTATATATAATTATAAAAATGCTAAGCAGTATTCCGCCCCCCCCTCCTGGCACACATGGGGTAATTTAAATATTGGGATGATTCCTCGCTTACTAGAACGTCTCATTATTTTTCTCCGTGTTTACCTTTTTGACACGGCCGGCTTAGGTGTGGATGTTTTGGGTTCTCGACATCCCGGTGAAGTCAGCAGTATAAACATCGGTTCTTGGCAATAATATTATTGCGTCCACATTCCATGCTGATTGGTCAGCGGGGACCTTGAGTTTGTTTTTTTTGTGTTTTTTTTTTGTGTTTTTTTTTTTTTCTGTTAATACGTTACGGAGACGCCGTACATTACCCCTTTTATTATCTTAAAATTCTTTCATTGTTTGTTAGAAGACACAGCCCGCGTTATGCCGATACGGCTGGTAACCGGATGTTAACGGATCCTCCTGTGACCCAGACGAATGCAAAGCACCGTTTGTATTCCAGCATCTAAAATTAGCAGATATCTCATGCTGCTCTCTAGTCCTTACGAATTCGGGGAACATATTTGCATGCGCTCTATTTTGGCTGCTGAGGTTTATCCGTTATACACATCACGGGGTCCTTCTTTGCCAAGTTAAACTAATAGATATAATTTGGGGATCTTTACCTCTTTGCATGCAGGGGATGGGGAACACGACGAAGATCTAAGGAGGACATCTTTCTTTAATTATTATTATCTAATAGTAATATATTTTATTTATATAGGGCCAGAAGGGTATTTAGAATATAAAAATGGTGATATAATTCCTCTTCCAGGGATCAGGCTCTATGGGGACTGTAAAGCCCCCCCCTACACCATCCACACAGGTCATAGCGTCTGCCCGAAGACCACCGTGTGCCCCGCCGTGTATCTGTTCTCTGTGCCGTCTCGGTTCTTCCAGACACTGAGTGCGGGACGGGATATTTAATATCGTAGCTGTTAATCCCAGCCGTTTACTGTTGTGGTCCGTTACGCGGAAGTCAAGCTTACGAGGCCTGGCAGCCCTGCCGTACCCGGGCCTTGCTCCATGATGCCGTTTGAGGGCAAATGGCGATCATTCCAGGTCATTGCAGCAAAGGTCATGTATGATGATGGAGTGGGAACATAAGATGGGTAGATTGTTGGTCTGGTCTGTAGCGTGACTAGGAGCACTTGACTCACAGACTCCATATTGACTTCCACTTACCTAGGATGACCACAAGGTCCATGTTGGCCAGGAAGGTCCCGGTGTCTCTTCCATACCCCAGGCTGTACAGTAACCCATTCAATTGTTCTTCATTCCATTAATTTGTTGGTCATTCTGTTCAAGGGCTGGGAACATCCATGGAGAGGATGAGGGCTTGGCGTGACGTTGAAGGAATACGTTCAAAGAGATCAAAGCTTCCACCTAAGTTTTGGTGCCATCTTCTGTTTTAGGACCCGAGGCGACCTGTCTCCTGGAACGTGTCCAACGCTGTCCTGATTAATATACGGGACGTCTAAATAAAAATGGGGCGAGGATCTTCCGACGTCCTCTTCTTCGTGACGTATGGATCGCACGTGCAGTGTGCGTGTGTTTATAGGGAATCGTCCCCATATAATGAAATCAAGGAAACGTCTTCCGGCGGTGTGAGGGCGCGGAGGGACTCGGCGAATGTTTCACGTGGGGCGGGCGGGCAGCGCGTGTTTTTCCTAACGTTGAAAGATTAAATCCATTTACTAAAAATACATTTCTGTCTGCTTTTAATTTGTAGAATGTGATTTATTTTTAATCCGGCTTTATGAAGAAAGGCTCCATTTTATTCTGTCTCTGTGGGCGGCTCTTCGCTTTGTAGGGTTACATGGGAACCTTAAGTCCCTTTTTGGTTTCCTCCGCGGTGACATACCTCCCAAGTATCCTGGCTTTCACAGGGCAGTCTCGGTTTTCAGGCATAGCTGCTTCGCTATCCTTGGCAGTGAAGGTCTGGTCTGTCGCAGCGCAGGCCTCCATTGTAGCTCTCATGTGGGCGCCTTGGACCCAAGTGTCCCTGTTTAGTAAGGACAGTCCCTCTTTCCTTCTCTGATACTGTGGTATCACGGCGTTCTATGGCTTTACGCACGCATTTGTATTAAACGCCCGATTTAATGGCGGCTGTAAAGGCATCCTCCGTGCTTCATGACTCTTTATAATCTCCTTCGAGCGCCGCGGTCCTTCAATCATTCAGATAATGTGTCCTGTCGGAGGGGGGCGGGGGGGTGCGACACGTTCACACTTTTAGTGCTGTGAATATAGCAGTTTTCATGGTGATGGAGAAGACGTTGTTTAATGTGTCGCGTTAATTGTGCTATTCTCTTATGAACTAAGTTCGGTTCGATCAGCGCCAGACGGGGATTACTAGGTGGCCCCGGCGCTCGAATGACATAAATGCAGCCGCACGTTTATGGTTTTTATACGTTTGGGTTTTTCTTCATTATTTTCTAATTAATATCCAACCAATCAACGTAGCGGATCGTGTGTCATTGAGCCGTGTCTGAGGCCCCGGAAGACCGAATGAGGCCGGATATTTACTTCATGTGTTTTGCGGGATGAAGGGCTCGGGGATTAAACGAGTCGCCGGTCACATGACTTGCTTTCTATAATGTGATCGTTCGGTGCTTGATGTAATTACACGTTCTGCTCCCAGTCGCATCTATCTGAGGGTTTAATGAAACGTCTTAATCTTGTTTTAATTCTCGTGTTAGCGGCTCTGTCACACGAAAGCGGGGACGCCGAGACCGCTTGCCTGTCTCCTGGTCATCCGTCCCTCATCAAAGGACATACAGAATGGTATTTATTAAATAAGATTGCAAAGGAATGAGAGATTCCATGCGGGAAGAAACCTTTTCCCGTTATCCAGTCTGAAAAATGGCCGAAAGACACATTTCAGTGATTTATTTTTAACCTGTATTGGCCGGCCCTGTATAATGTATAGTTAAATCGGGGAGATTTCTCCTCGCCCATGTCACTTCTTGCTGGAGAAACCTGCCGTAGTTGTCTCTTCGTAACGGGTGGTGAGGTGAAGGGGTTAAAGCAAAACTCTCTCCCCTTAGTGAATAAAGCCCAGTCTCTTATCACCCCGCTAGCAGAGGCCACTAAAATTATTATTGAGCGTAATAAATGCATGCTCACGGTGTAGTGTATAGCTCGGGGAATGTTTAATTTATAGCCTTTTCGGCTGTGTTGTACGCACTGAAGGGGTTAACGATATGAGGCGTGTGGAGCGGGGCCGGCGGCTCTCCTGCGTGTCTTGCATGCGCTTGCCGTGTTGCATTAGTATGCGCGCCGTTCCTCCGGGCCCTCTCTGCATTGGCGGCGCACGCACTGCGATGTCCTCTCCACCCATGCAGCAAAGTGTCTGCGCAGGAGCCGGCGGGGCCCGGTCTCTGCCGCGCATGCATTACCTGCTCTCATCGCTTTATTGCTTGTTTGGGGGATTAGAATAAAACGGTCAGGTGGTAACAGGGACATAAATCTAATGTGGGTATTATATATACTGTGGGTATTATTTCATCGGGGAAAAATAAATGGAGACACGGAGACGGCGCAGTCCCACTGCTGGCTTGTGGCAATTTGCTGAATTGCTGCTGACTTTTGCTGTATGCATTTTGTTTGTATCTTTACGTTAGGAGCCTCCCTGATCTGTCACGGGCCCCTCATTGGCCCTCACGGCCTTCTACTTGGGACTGGGACCTGGCAGACTTTGGAGCCCGATGACCCCTTTCTAGGAATTGGGGACTAATGGGGGCCCCATTGCAAGCTTTAGGACCTAGTGGCTCCATTGTGATGGTGGGGCGAGGAGCGGGAGGGTGGGGTGGGTTGAGGAGCTGGAGAGTGGGGTGAGGAGCAGGAGGGAAGCACAGGGGCCTCTGTCCTTAAGGTTGTATTGGGCCCCATAATTCCTGATGATGGCCCCGTTGGAGGCAGACACCCCAGGGGACGTCCCCTAATAGCAGTCACCCCGTTCTCAGGACAAGCCGGGAATCACAAGCCGTCGGTGGGGGTTTCGGCAGGGCCGGGTTTAACGCATCGCCTGATTTCCCCTCTTATTTGTAGCTTTAATCTATTAGTCAAGGGCGTTTAAATCAAATGTCACAGGATGGCTGACATTTCACTTTTTATGCAGATGTAACGAGTAATCGCAGCTGTCGGGAAGCACTCCGTCGTCTCTGTAATGCAAGGCTGATACGGGGGGGGGGAGGACTAAGTCTCTGCTTTGCGTGCAATTGGATCATCTGCTCCAGCAGATCCCGGTGTTTGAGACGGAATGGGCGCTGCAGCTCTCTACCTGAGCTTTTCAATGCCGCCGGCAGGATCAGAGACTGCTTAGCAACCGGCTGCTAAGGATCAGTCCTCATTTTTTGTCTGTTTTTACGAACGCTCCGTATACGTTAAACGGATCCGTCCTCGAAACCTCCCCGTACCCTGCAGAGTATTCCCCGCCAGTAATCTCTCAGGTCTCACCGGTGTCCCAAACCGTTCTAAATGTCAAAAATGATTATCCCCGTGTGCACAAAAAAGGGGGTCTCGCTAAACTATTCAAACAATACTTTAACTGCTTCCGATCTCAATCTTCCCCAGCTCCCTGTACCTCCCTCGTCCTCCTCTCGCTCTCTTCTCGTTCTCCCCATCCCTTTTCCATCAATGCCTTTACCTTTTCTCTTTTCTCCATCAGACGTCCTTCTCATTCTCATCTCTTCTATCCCCCAGCTCCATCTCCTCATCCTACTGTAATCCGTAGCCCTGATTGTTCTCCTTTTCTCTTAGTCCTTCTCTTGGTTTTTGGAGGCACCATAGATGATCCTGCAATGTTTCTTGGTTGTTTTTGGGTTGTTCTTCTAGTGTATTGTGTTCATGTCTTTTGTTTGTTTTGTTCTTTGATAGATTGAAAACGAGAAGCTGACTCTTCCTGTGAATGTTATCCAGCCGATTCCAGCCCAAGACCCTAAATCTCCAGAAACCACGACCCTAACTGTGGAACCATCTCCCATGGACAAGAGCAAGAGCTTCTTCGCTGATGAGTCGGAACCCCTGTTGCGTTGTGATTCTACATCGAGTGGATCCTCGGCTCTCAGCCGGACGGGCTCCTTCATAACCAAAGGTACAATGGTTTCCGTAAAAGCTGCTGTCCTTCCTCAATCTGTCAAGATTAATCAAATTTAGATTTTCTTTTTGTTTTCCACCTGAAGGTCCTAAAAGTTTTTAGTTTTTTTTTTTTTTTATGTTGGCCCAATAGATATCAACTTCAACGAAAGATGCCATTTTCTCTTGGTCATTTAATGTCTATATTTGTTTTTCTGATCACTTATGACAGGTTGTTGCCATAGAAACTGTCAAAGCTTCCTTAATATGTTTCTATTGGCTGTCGCCTATAAATCGTGGATTTATTTTATTCACGTCAAGCAATGTCTGAAACCTCGTTCTGGGTCAGCAGACAAAACATTGCGATCGACACGGACAATTGGATATAAAGATATAAATCTTAATGGGATGTGACCGCTGGGCGGTAAAATAGACTCCTCTTTATTTTATTCTGATTATCTATACAGGTTTATATTCTATATGTTGGCGCCGCCTTACGTCTGCTTATAAACGACTTTCTCTGCCCCCCCCCCCCCATCGCCGTTATCAGCGGTCACCCCAAGTTATCGAAATGTTTCTTTTAAGGGACAGCCTGGCATGGGTTGTAGTTGAAGGACATGGGTGAGGAACCCACATTTTGTATATGGAAGGTCAGCCCTGATAAACTAAGCTTGCAGTGAGTCCGAGATGTGTTTGTTGACATCACATTTTTCATCTTAACGTCATGGAAACTGATTTTTTTTTTTTCCTTTCTTTATATGCTTTGTGTAGAAAAGAAAGACACGGTGCTGCGTCAAGTTCGCCTGGACCCGTGTGACCTGCAGCCCATCTTTGATGACATGCTCCATATCTTGAGTCCCGAGGAGCTTCACGTCATCGAGAAGATCCCGCAGGCAGAAGACAAGCTGGACCGGCTGTTCGAGATCGCCGGAGTCAAGAGCCAGGAGGCCAGCCAAAAACTCATTGATTCCGTCTACAGCCATCTCCCCGACCTGCTGTAACGTAATAAATATACAGGACTGCTTACCTGTCTACGACTCCGCAAGCAGGATCCCGACTGCTCCCCGCCAATCCTCTGTTACAGAGAAATCACGTCATGCAACCCCCCCCCCCCCTCCTTCGTTTTCTTGTCATTTGGACACGGCGACCTTTGTCAGGACACTCGGCGGTTACACGTTCCATTAAACGCTGCGACTCTTTGCTTTACAGCTATGGAAAGACTATTATCTTGAGCGAGTTTGGCACTCAAAGGGTTTACAAAATCAGGGTCGGTTTTTGTATGTTAGATGGCCTTAGACAAAAATTCAGCATCACCCAAAAAAAAAAATACGGCATCATTAAAACAGGTTCTAAACGCATTCTTGTCGTGGTTGATACATTTAAAAGATGATTGGTTTTAAATAATTGTTTCGTTTTTGACAACATCACGGTTATTCGCTTCGTACAATCAATTAGTCTTTCAAGCGTAAACTTGGATCAGCGAACACGACGTGCCATTAGAACACAGGAGTGATGGGAGTGATAAAGGGCCATTAGAACACAGGAGTGATGGGAGTGATAAAGGGCCATTGGAACACAGGAGTGATGGGAGTGATAAATGGCCTCTGTACGTTTATGAAGAGATTCCATAAAAAATCAGTTGTTTCCAGCTACAATAGTCATTTAGAGCATTAACCCCGTCTGCGCTGGAGTTCTCATCGTGTCATGTTATTTTAATGGACGAAATATGTTTCTCTTTCAAAGAAAAGGAAATTGTGACCCCAGACGTTTGAACGGTAGTGTACATAGTGCTGTATCTGGCTGAACGAAGCTTAGGTCTGACCAGGGGCTGACCTGAGACTCCGGGACCCTGTCCGCTATGGTGAGCATCAGGCGATGACATCATATCTTCATACGTCACCAGGTCTTACCCCAGCATACATATGTCAATTTTGGGTTTGCATAGTATTGTTCTAACTATATACACACACTAATATATATATATATATATATATATAATTACACACACACAGTATCCGAGAAGAAATGACTCCGACCATCTGCCTTGTTACATAAGTATGTAATTTTAAAAGTTTTCGCTTTTTTTCTATTAACCCATAAGTGTTCATTAACAAGTGCGGAACCTACTGCAAATAAACCTGCTTTCAGCCAGTCATTTTAGATGGGTTGTAATATCTTTTTTTTTTTTTTTTTTTTTTTTTTCCTTTTCTTGCACAACCAACATTCCATTAAGTTCATCTTAAATCTAAATGATTCTTCAGCGCAGAGTCTACCTGTATCTTCCTAAACATTTTAAAGTAGAAAAGCCCGGGGGCCGATGCTTGTCACCTTATAATTCAGGGGATATTTCTAACCCTTTGAGTGCCGTAAGAATGAAAATGATGATGGGGGGTGCATACCGCATCATCAGACACTTGTGCAGCAAGATGGAAGAACTTTGCCTTCAATCCAAAGGCAATCAAACTGGGCATTGATTCTAATTACAGTTAACCCATTGAGTGCCATTATCCTTGTGTACGAACATGCTTCTGCTTAACCCCTTGGAGAGCTAGATGGCTGTGAAATAATTCTGGAATTCTCAGTTGCTTCTGTTGCTGTCAAAGGGACCTTTAACAAGTTCTATGCCTTTTTTTCTTTTGTTTAATATGTTACGGATATAGATATTTGTTTAGTTTTTCTTGGAAAGGTCTTATTTTTATTATTTTTTGTAAATTTTTTTTGTTCATGTTTCAGAATCGAGCATCAATAATATTTCTTTCTCAGGACGGTGAATATGCACCATTAACCCCCCCCCCGCTTCTTCTTTTCGACTCTATTTCTGAGTCTGCATTTGGAACATCGAGGTGATGGTTATGAACATATGCCGTTTGCAAAAATGGTTCAGTGTTTTGCCCCAGGACACTAGTTGACCATTTGTTGCATCATAAAGGACAAATTGCACTTCGAAGATAAGAATGGGGCGCAAGAAGGTCTAAGCCAATCGGAAACTAGTATATCCGTTCTCAACATTCATTGGCTAATTGTAGTTAAGCGACTGGAAACGAAACTCTGATCTCTGGAAGACATTCTCGTAAAGAAGAAAAATATTGAAAAAGCTGCTTTAAAAATAAGACTTTGATCAATTTAAGCATTTAATATGTTTTATTCTCCGCAGCCTGGCGGTAGATTGTACACTGTATTGCCAGGGAACTGCGGTTTCTATAGCGACTAACAGTCTTATTGCCAGGAATTAAGAATTTTCTTTCTTGTTTTACACTTTTAATACGTTACCATTTGTTCGGTTGGTGGCCCCCGCCATATTTCACCTTGAGTAACCTGTTACAGGAATTCTTTCAGACTTTAAGCAAAGTGAAAATCCCAAAAAAATGTAAAAAATTATTTTCTTTGAAGAAAGTCTGAAAACTATTTGAAATTCTGGTGCTTTTATTATGTGCTTCAAAAATTCTGACCAGGAGAAAAAAAATTGCCTTCGATATACTAATTTATTAATAAATAGGCGTTTGTTACGGAAAAATGCTTCTAAGTGTATTCAGGTCACCAACGGATACTTCGATGTATGTATGTAACGTTATGAATATACAATCAAGACATGTTAAGAACTGCAAGCTTAAAAAAATGTAAAAAATAATTGTTTTGTAAGAAAATAATAAAAAAAAAATATATATTTATATATCAAGGTTTTGTATCTTCATTATACGTAAATAGAAACATACTGTGTGTTGGGCGATCGGCCCGTCTAGTCGCCCGATTCTCCTGCCGTAAAGACTCAGACCTTAATAAGGCGTTGGTCTCGTCTTAGATTCAGGAGCCGTATGTCTATCCCATGCATGTTTAAATCCCCTCACTGTATTACCCTCTACCACTTCTGCTGGGTTGCTCTTCCACTTATCTACCACCTGGTGAAGATTAAGGAATTTATGACCTGGCCCATCTTTAAATTGGGTCCTTGGTCGAACGTCTTCTGGTCAACCCATTTCCGCTCTCGAATGGTTTACAAGCTCTGTAGAGATCTCCTTGCCTGAAAGGGACTGATAAATAATGTATCCGGAATAGGATTAGATCCTCCTGGTCATAAACATGCGCGGCTGCAGCAGTCATCACGGCGAGGTTTCCAGGACCTCCTCATCATGGATCCCGTATGTCTCACCTCTTCGGGTTGTCGAATTAGATGTGCACCGATATATAATCCGTTCTTGCATTTAAGTGATCAGAATCCCATCTATACCTTTGGATCTATTCACTAAAGGGACAGTTGACTTGGAGAGTTGGGGTCTCGTCTATGACTTCATTATGAAGATCCAAGCCCTGTGAGCTTTTGCTGCAGGATGAACTTGGCCGGCCCTGTATAATGTATGGTTAAGCCAGTGCGGCTTCTTTAAGGTCTCCTCACCCATTGAACTGTACATTATACAGGGCCAGCTCGGCTCTTCTAGCAGGAGACACCTGCCAGTGTTGACCCTTCACAATGAATAGTAAAACAATTCAGACCCCAACCCTCCCTTTAGCAGATAAATCCCCCTCTGTCCTCTGCTTTGGGGCCAATGCTCCTCGTTACTTTTATCCTCGTTACTTTTCTCTGTTTAGGATATTGTGGGCGCTCCGGTAACATTTGTCTGATAAACCCAGACCTCCTCTTACTACCTTGTTCCAGAATACTAGTATATACTATTATATATACATATACTACTTCAATCCATTACAGTTACACGTGGGGGGTTTCTGCTTCTCCCCCGGCTTGTGGGTCTCGAAGCCCCGGTTGGGAATAGGATACCCGCAGGGCTTGACTGTGGTTGTAACGGATAATCTGGGAATAAGTGATTACAGAGTATTCTCTGTGCCGTGTTAATTAAGGCTGTGTTTATCCTCCGCCTGCGCCTGGCATCGGTTAAGCCGCGCTTTGGGAATTATTCATTCATCACAAGGGCAACGGAGCCTGCAAGCTTCATGATCCGAATTCTGAAATTCTCTACCGGGGGGGTGGGGGGGGGGAGACAGATGGACAACACAATGACATATTTTACAGTTAAAGACACAAGAAATCCTAACCACCAGTAAAGAGTTAAAGGGACACTCCAGCCGTCACATGCAGTTTAATGCATAGAGGGGTCTCTTTTAACTTTGCATGGCCTCTCACTTGCCCCTTTCGCCCCCCTCCCGGCTGTTGGCCGTTGTGTTTGACCTACCCCATCCCCAAGACCATGATATACTTACCGCTCCAGCACTGGCTTGTTGGTCGACACCGATTGGTTGCTTCAAGCAAATCATCAGACCACAGATGAGGTTGCGGAGCTGCAGCTTCTCCCTAAGGTAAATGTTTTGTTTTTCTGTTTACTTTTAACCCCTTAATGACAAAGCCCGTACATGTATGGGCTCAAAATGCATTGTTTTCAATGAATTTAGGGACCGCCCATTGTCCTTAAGGGGTTAAAGAATGCATTATAGAGCGCAAAGTACTTTAATGTGCATTTACAGTTTACTTTTAATGGAAGAAGATCTGCTGTGAGCTATAAGCAAATGCATTTCATCGCCCCGCGCGGCTCTCGTGGAAAGCACCGAGCAGTCTCACGGATTTAAATTGCTCTCGGAATCAGGCGTTCGGGAACACTGAGTTCCTGTTGCTTTCGTTGCTGTATTTATATAATTAGACTCCGTTACCGGGATGAGTGATCTGCAGTTACGTGATAAGATATGACCCCAAGTGTCCTGTTCCAACTGCTTCATCTCTGTCTGGTCCTGACTCCCTCCAGCAGTGGAAGAACTTGCTATAGGTTACCATCTGGACCTTCTGGGACCTTCTCACCCACATAACCCCCAATATTTTGGAAGAGAGAGAGTCGGGTCTGGAGCGGAGGTCTTCCATTGATCAGAGGATCTACTCAACTGCTCTATTAACCCCCTGCCTGCAGAAGTGAGACGATGGGGCAGCTACCTGGGCCAAGGGGCAGTCTGTACTGTGATGCTGACCCCATGCTGTCTCTGCCCACACTCTTCTGGGGACAAGGAGATGTCTAGAACATAATGCTCTACTTAGACTGTGGCAGGAGAAGAAACCAAGTCAGTGGTCTCGTGCAGCGTGTTCACTGGGACCCTTAAAATACATACCTTGTGTAAGCCCACCGCCATGGTGGACATTAGTGATAACATTGATATTTTAATAACCTATTAAGATTTCAATGAATCCTTAACTGAGTCACCTACTTTCAAGCAGGATTTCCACTCTGTTATACCCGTAAGATTTTACCCCGACATCTAGCCGTGAACATAATGTTGGAATTGCTGGTACTGATTCTGTCTGGATGAATCAGTCGGGTTTTGGTCCCTTTTCTGAACATGAAACAGTTAATAATATTCAGAACCTTTATACATTAGTGCCCCAAATCTTTTGCCCCCACTGGCAAATGAAACATAATTGAGGACTTTCATGAAACCGTCTCCAGCCCAAATGGAATCTTTAAGCGATCCGGACGTCGCCGTGAAGTATTGGGGCAAACATTTAAAAACTTTGTCTGTTTCTGGAGATGAGACGTGCCCTTAAAATCTACGCCACCGGCCAAAGAATTACTTCCCGATGTAATACGACGAGCCAGCGTTTTACAAGCTTTCAGGGAAACAGTGCTTGGAAGACGCTCGGTGTTTCTGCAGAATAATTCACTTACGTGCTTGGCATGAAACGGCGGCTGTTTTGCTGTCCGGTATGGATCTGTGGAACGTTATAACAACCTGCTTTATTTAATCACAATACAAATGATTTTCTGATTGAATTGGAAAGTTCTCTGTAGCGTCTCCGTATGCCTCCTATGCTGCTTGCCCTGGCAATTCCTTAGTACCGCAAAGCAAGATCAGATTTAATTATATACTCTCTCTCTCTCTCTCTCTATATATATATATATATATATACATAAAAGTTTTGCGTGTCAAAAATTAATTTCAAGTTGCTCAAAGGAGAACACAGGAGAGCCCATAAAGGAAGACTGACATGTTACATTACATTTATTTAAATAGCGCCATCAGACTCCGTAGCGCTGTTACAACAGAATCAGTAAAATAATTTAAAGTCACACAGAGTAAGAAACTGGTTCAAGAGGAGACGGGGGCGCTGCTCTTGTGAGCTTACAATCTAGTCGGTGGTGGAGGGGGAGGTGAAGCAGTAGGGGAGGACGGCTTGCATGGGGATGAGTGGATCGAGTCAGGATGATCTGTAGAGGTTGGTTGTTGGACGTTCAGATGGCTTGATTTAGGATGCTGGCTGAGAGTGTTAGGAGGAAAGGCTCTACGCTTCTTGATATCTTTCTTATCACTGTTTTCTTTTATTTCAGTGTACTTTCCTTTATGTCTCAGTGTGGTGGTCCTATACCATTCCTTTATCAGAGGTCAGCTGGGCTCAACACCTCTGCTTTTGTGATGACAGCATCTATATCCATTTCCGAAGCCATCATCAACAACTGATCATCAACAGCCAGCAACCTGAGCAGCAGCACATTGGGGGTCCTGACCACCCAAGAGGGCGATCTGCCCCCCCCATTTTTGCAGCAGCTGCCGCCCAGGATACGTCACTGACCGCCACCTGATAAAGGTTTTCCCACAGAACCTGGAAGTCATGACGAGTTCCACCCATAGCTGATACTTCATAACTATGAGTTGTGACTCTGAAGGAAAACAGAAAAATGTTCCAAATATTTATTCTTTTCCCACCTCAAAAAAACTGCATTAGGGCGCGCCTGGGGAGAGCTGGGATCCATCGAGCTGTGAAGTAGAAATAAGAAAACAAACCCAATTGAGAGAATATTTAAGCAAAAGAATATAATGTAAGTGGTCTGGGCAAGGTCTGGCACAGCTCATGCAAATACAATCCGAGACCAATGTTTGGTATATTTTATGTAAAGTGGAAGGGAGTTTGAGGTCAGGGCTGGCAGCAGGAGAACGCTGTTGGGAGGCTTCCAGCAGACAAGAGAAGCTGAGTGGCAATTAACTTACTGCATGTGGATAGACTCAAAGCTGGACCATGATTCCCCTCGGCCCTCGGCAGACCTACTAATTAGCCCCTATCCCCCGTGCTTGTATCGTTATACACTAATTAACAGGGTAGGTGGGCTGCAGTATGTCCCGTCCAATATTGCTTGAGGGGGCCTCACTTTACAATGGATTTCGGACAGTGGGTACCTTATGTACCGAGCTGAAGAAGGACAGCAGTGACAGCCCATCAATGTACTGGATATGACTGAGAAGCACTATCATTGTTACAATATATTATCTATAGGGAGAAAGTTTGTCCTGGAGGAATATACTCAATTTGAACACTCGAAAAGAGCTTTAATTCTGAATTCAATCAGTTTTGGTTTAATAACATCAGTAAGAAATATAGAATGTAAAGTACTTGTAAATCTGTTGTGTAAATCTTGTGTGCTTAAGGGTTCTGTTGGCTTTTGGAGAGAGAAGCCCCGTCTGCCCAAATTATGTCTGTCAGTCAGGATTTTGGTCCTTTCAAGCATCCACGCAGACGCTGTTTTTCAGGTGATGTTAACGCTTCAGCATACAGAGACATTTTGGACAATGCTGTGCACCCAACTTTAAGGGAACATTTGGGGAAGACCCTTCTCTATTCCAGCAGGACTGTGTCCCAAAGACATGACTGGATGAGTTTGATGTGGAAGAACTTGACCGGCCGCACAGAGCCCTGACCTCAACTCCATCCAACACCTTTGGGATGAACTGGAAAGGAGATTGTGAGCCGGGCGTCTCGTCCAACATCAGTGCCGGACCTCACAAACGCTCTACTGGATGAACGGGGAGAAAATTCCCCCAGAAACTCCCCAAAGTCTTGTGGAAAGCCTTCCCAGAAGAGCGGAAGCCGTTATAGCTGCAAAACTACATATTAATGTCTATGTATTTGGAACTGAATGTCCAACAAGCTCATATAGATGTGATGGTCAGGTGTCACATACTTTTGGTCATATAATGGCAGTTGGGTTTGGATAGGCTATTGATGGATTAGTATTTGAAGAATAGTTTCTGGATTATTGAAGTGTCCTCTGTATTATTTCTTACGGCTCTTCATTCAGAACATGGATTCCTGGTAAATGCTCGTAGAAATACAAACATTCCTGAATAATCCAGCCTAGCCCAACGCCAACATCCTTCGTCATAACTGGTGGGGTGGGGGGGCTCACACATTTATCATGCGTTAACCTACTTTATTCCAGCTATTACACAATGTTACAAACACAAGAGTCTTTTTGTTTAACACTTCGAACTAATTTACATTCTAACAATACATTTCACAGTCCGCCATGTGCAGCACATGACTATAGTAACAATTGGCCCATTACCATGAAATACTTTGTAGCCAATTGAGTGAACAACTGTACGGGTTGTTTTCTTTGAAAGACTTTTCAGGATTATAGGAAGAAATTATTCTGCATCATGGAGAAAAAGCCATAATGAATTTTTAGTCGATGTGGGTGTTTGGATGAACATGTTACAGTTATACATTTTCTGATAAAACATTACTTTTATTAGCCTGCACCTAATAAACCCCATTTGTAGGGGGGGGGGAAATAAGAACAAAATAATTGTAAAAGTGCAGGCTGTTTTTCATAAGAATACAATGAAGTTTAAAAACAATCTAAGAATTAGCCCAAAATGTAATTTGAAAGTAAAGGCAATATACAGTGCAATAGTTTTGATTGAGAAGTGACATATATCTTATTTAGCAAATGGATAGATTGGGTCCCCATGATCCTGTGTAATTATTTAGTTATTTTCCTTATTTTCTGTACTTTTTCCCAGTTCAGTATGGCTCGAGATCCCTTTGGGGACCTATCATACGTTTTTGATGCCTGTGAGGTCATGTGACATCACTGGGCTTCCAATAATATTATTTTTATTTTGTTATTCATCGACTTATTTTTACTTTTTTTATTTTTTTTTCTCCCTCTCCTCCTCCTGACCTGTCTGTGCTGATCACACTGTGATCAGCAAGCAGGGCTCCATAGCCCTGAATGACCTTGAGCCAGCAATGCCGGCTTCTGTCGACAGGGGAGAGTCCAGGCTGCAAGAAAGTAATGGCCTCCTTGGCAAGTTAACATTGAATGACCACATATTAAAGGCACACTCTACGCCCTTCCAAATGCATGAAGGTATTCTGCACAATCCTCCTATCTGCATTTGCCCTTTCCCTGCCCCGCAGGGATTATTGCCAGTCAGCATGAAAAGTAATCCAATTGGTTTCAATGAATGAACTTTCCTGCCATTCATTCGCTGCTCCCACTTCTCTTTTACCAGAAACAGATTTGTGTAGAAAAAGTGATTCTGGTGCAAAGTTTGAAAAGTAGCCTTATCACCGTACTGAACAAGGGCTTGCTGTTAAATGCTCCACTTTGTATCTGTTAATATTTGTTAATTTCTACGTACTCTGCATATACACGGGATCCTGTCTGACTTTGACCGTCCCCGCCGGATTTGCAAAGCAATTTGCATCCACAAAATTTGCATTCGCTGTTTGCATTCAAAAAATCCATCCAGGCTGCAAATGGCAACTGAGGTTCTTTAACAAATAGACTAAAGAGTCTTACAGGTCAGCAATATGAATTAGTAAATGTTACACGAGTTTCTTGTATCAGGGACATTCCAGCCACCACTCATTTAAATTAATAATGTGTCTATCCCCAGCTCCTTGGCTTGAAGGACATGCATTCAACTGAGAACGTCTCTCCTTACCGCTCACCACAAGTCAGCTCCAGTGGTGGCTTAATCAAGAGCTTCAGGGGGTCTACTAAGGCCACCTATGCTCATGTACAGAAAACACCCCCATTAGTACTTACTAAGCACTTTAATATGAATTATTTGTTGATGGGGATACATAGGAATGTAAACTGTGCATTTAAGCCAAGTCTCTTCTTAGCACTTCCCTGTTTTCCCCTAAAGATTTTTTTTTCTTCGCACTTTTTGTTCTTTATCAGATCTGTAATAAGTGGTAAGATAGTGGTGGTCTGTTCACAAACAGCTAGTGCTATTACAAGACCTCTTTATTTTTAGATATTCTTCTACCTTTTTTGGTCAACTGGTGGAGCTACCAAGCACAGGAGGTTGGCACCTCACCTACACACTGTGCTAGAACTTCAACAAGAATGCCACCTGGTGCAAACAGGCCATCCTTATCTGGAGGAGTTTAAGAGACCCTGCTCTGTTCCTTCTTCCTCCAGCTTCATTTCCTTCTCACAGTCAGTTCTCTTCTGATTGTTAGTCCCATTGATAAAGTCCTCTACAGAACTGTAACATTCTAAAAGGAGTCCTATCATTGTATTGGGGTATACTCAGGGTGTATCCAAGCAAGCGACAGGTAGGCTTTTGAGAGGCTGTGGATCATGGACTACTATGGACAAAAATCGGAAAAACAATTGTAATGAGGGGTATCCCCCCTGGCAACCCAGGCAAATTGTCATGGGCTAGTGACAGATGGTATAGGTCACTTACCTTTACTGCAGCTCATTCAGCAGATCCGGTCCTATAATGTATGACTGGGACTATTTTTAATGAAAAAATATATAAAATACCATTATAGCTGAGCAACTCAGAATACCTTCTATTGCCACACCATACATCTTCCACCCACACCGTCTGTTAAAAACATGTCCTTATCTTGTTCTACTTGCTTTTTTTCTGGAAATAATAATAATTTTAATGGCCCTTCTGTTTCAGCTTTGTCTCAAAGCCCATTTATCACTTGTACAGTTTCAATGTCACTGGTTGTCCAAGCAGATATCAGCGAGCTGATGCTTCAACGAGGTTATCTGAATCCCGAGGGCATGTAAGGTTCTGCAGCAAGTCATTGAGGTGGCAGACAATGGGGGGGGGGGGGGGGGGGGGGTTAGCTATCAATTTATTAACCTCTCTCTGCTATACCTCTTAGCGTAATTTATTAAAATTACCCATATTTTGCACTTTTGTCTGTGTAATTATTCTTTTAGATATTTTGTTTATACATAAAAAAGGATTTTATTCTCGGAGAACCTGAAAAAAGATGGCAGAACCAGATAATAGAAATTATGATATATTATACTGTAGTGTTAGTTTGTTTCTGTTTGGTTCATGTAACAGAATACAATAATTAAAAAAGGGTAAATAAAGAATATAAAAAAATACATTTAAATGAAACATGTGGAGTAAAAATCCACCAAATTAGTGGTTCTTCCAGTTGAATCATTTTGCCCAGAAAATAACTAGACCCCCTGTCTGAGACACTGCTGATGCTGAATACGTTCACGCTGAGATACGCCAGTTAGTATGGCGCTCAAGTCCACAGCCAAAGAATGGATCTTTTGGATAGATCCTGTGGATCTTTTAGGCCCTTCATATGCCTGGAGGGTCTGCGCCC
The DNA here is from genome assembly GCA_023333645.1 of Sceloporus occidentalis. Lineage (NCBI taxonomy): Eukaryota > Metazoa > Chordata > Lepidosauria > Squamata > Phrynosomatidae > Sceloporus > Sceloporus occidentalis. Next base: position 469,525 of record JALMGF010000131.1, read on the forward strand.
AATGGCACCTCCGCCGTACCTTTACTGCTACTCGTTTGTCAGATTCCGTCCTTTCGTGTGGCCCCTGGTGGATACACAATCTATGCGTACTGTGGGCTGCATGTATCCAGCAGGTGGCTGCAAGCATCTCATTTTATCGATCACTGGCCTTAAAGCTGCAGGGCTGATCTTGGTCCCTAATCTGGACCTAGTGTAGGAGGTCATATTATTATCAGCTACTTCATACCTAAAGCCGTTGGAAAGGTTTGTGTGTTCCGACCTTCCTTTGGGGAAGGAAAGCACCAAAGCCTTCATCTAGCGGAGGCAGCGAGAAGGACAGCACTTGGGAGCTTGTATCTTAAGGTAACCATTACCCTGTGACTGGCTCCACTCCCACCAAGTCTCTAGAACTCATCATATAGCAATTCCCACGTGTTGTTTTCACTGTATTTAGGGCATAACAATACAGCGCACCCTTGCTTTAATGAGCAAATTATTTATTTTGTATTGTTACCTAAGCTTTTCAGATCTCAGAGGTCTCAGATTAAAGACTCCATTCTCTCTCGGACTAAACTGGCTAAATCAATTTTTCTTATTTACACCAAAAACAAGCATATATGGAAAAGAGCATGAATATACCTTGTTATTTTATTTTCTCAAGGCAACTTGGCAGAGGTTCAAAAGTCAAAGCTGGGACACCATGAGCCGAGCCCAAACTCCCAGCAGAAGTGGTAGAAATTAATACAGTAAGGAATGTAAACATGCATGGGATAGGCATACGGCTCCTCGCTCTAAGACGAGACCAACGACTGATTAAATTCAGAGTCTTTACAGCAGGAAAAACGGGCAAACTAGATGGTCCAATTGGACCTGCCGTCAGATTCTATGTTTCTATGTTACCCTATACAGAATGTCTCAATGCATGTATGCCCACCCCCGAGGATCCAAACACCAAGGGGAGCAGAGGTTCTAACTGATTTGGCTGCAGCTCTCGCTCTGCCCATTCCGCCAAGCCGGCTTGGTCTTATGCTGGCTCACCCAACTACACAATGTATAGATCTTATATAATGCAGATTCAAACGGTTATTATTCCTAGTGAAAACACTGAGGCTATATGGGCATGTTATTACAGCAATTACTTAGCGTGCAGCAAGTACAATGGAAATGTTCAGTCTAATGTAAATAACATAGCATTCCTATGAATAGCTGACATTGTATTTCATTAGCCTTCCCTGCATTCCATTCAACTCAAGTGCAAATACTCTTCGAGAAACACGTAGGCAAAGATATCATGTTCATTGTTTCCAGGTTAGCTTCCTTACCTTCTTAATACGTCACGTTTACTTTAAAAACGCTGAGTTCTAATAAATTCTAATTCATCGTCATCAGAATGGAAAACGGTTCACGATTTAAGGTAATAAAAAAATACTATATTGTTTTAATAAAATGATGTAATGTTTCCAGCAGTGTTGTTACTGTTCATTCTTTATGTGAGTGATAGCACCATCTAGTGGTCAGAGAGGGACCAGGTCATCAGTTAATGTAATTGGTTAAGAATGCAAAAAAACAGAATGTTGCAGAATCTTGTAATACCTTTTTTATTGGACTAACAGTATTTAAAATAATAGACGAGCTTTCGGGAGTCCTCCCTTTATCAAGTCAAAAGCATTTTGCTTTTGACTTGATAAAGGGAGGACTCCCGAAAGCTCGTCTATTATTTTAAATACTGTTAGTCCAATAAAAAAGGTATTACAAGATTCTGCAACATTCTGTTTTTTTGCATTCTTATACACTGGACTAATACGGCTACCCCAAACTACTGTAATTGGTTAATAATTTTTAATCAACAAATAATCAAATTAATATATCCAGGTTTTTTTTTGTAATATTAGTATTTCTTAAAATAGGCTGGATTTTTTTCATTCTGATGAGTCCTGACTTTGGATCCTAAAAATATGTGGATAATTGTTTTTTATTTATTTATTATTGTTGGTTTTTTTTAACTCACAATAAGAATATTTTGTGATGCATGCATTTATTTCTAAAGTATATGCATATATTTACATGTGTCTAAATAATTACATTTTGTTAATCTTATCTCAAGATTGTAAACTTGTGAGCCGGGCCCTATCCACCTAATGTATCGGTTTGTCTTAGTCTGACAATTCTCGTCTTGTCAGACCCCTTGATTTTGTGTATTGTATTACGCGCTGCATAAATTGTTGGCGCTATATAAATAAAAGATAATAATAATAATTTAGAAAAATTAAAAGGCATATATATTACTTTGTTTAACCCCAGGGATTCACTTTTTCTTAATGTTTTCTGTTTCTCTCCAGCTCATGATCACAGTGAGAAGAAAACAGATTACTTACCTGACTTTAGACAGAGGAATGGGGTGTTATAACGTTAGGGTCCTGAGCAGCTGCCCCTTTTTGCCCTGTCAGTGTGTATGGGCAGATTCTCAGGTCACATCGTCCTAACCTGACTCACAGCTGAAATCCCTGCTTAAATACAGAACCATTTGGTTGCTATGATTTCGGAGTCACTACAAAAAGTAATTGGCTTTTAAAGAGTTAATATGTAAAAAGTGCTGGGCTTAGCCAAGAACAGACAACCTCTTAAAGAAAAAAATGAAAAACCTAAATTTTAGTGCTTGATAATAACCCCAGAACTCTCTATACAGTAATAACCCCCAGCGCTGTATACAGTAATATAACCCCCAGTGCTGTATACAGTAATATAACCCCCCAGCACTGTATACAGTAATATAACCCCCCAGCACTGTATACAGTAATATAACCCCCCAGTGCTGTATACAGTAATATAACCCCCCAGAGCTGTATACAGTAATATAACCCCCAGCACTGTATACAGTATTATAACACCCAGTGCTGTATACAGTAATATAACCCCCCAGTGCTGTATACAGTAATATAACCCCCCAGTGCTGTATATAGTAATATAACTCCCCAGCGCTGTATACAGTAATATAACCCCCCAGCGCTGTATACAGTAATATAACCACCAGTGCTGTATACAGTAATAACCTCCAGCCCTGTATACAGTAATATAACCCCCCAGCACTGTATACAGTAATATAACCCCCAGCGCTGTATACAGTAATATAACCCCCCAGTGCTGTATACAGTAATATAACCCCCCAGAGCTGTATACAGTAATATAACCCCCAGCACTGTATACAGTATTATAACACCCAGTGCTGTATACAGTAATATAACCCCCCAGTGCTGTATACAGTAATATAACCCCCCAGTGCTGTATATAGTAATATAACTCCCCAGCGCTGTATACAGTAATATAACCCCCCAGCGCTGTATACAGTAATATAACCACCAGTGCTGTATACAGTAATATAACCACCAGTGCTGTATACAGTAATAACCTCCAGCCCTGTATACAGTAATAACCCCCTACTGTATACGGTATTCTCGGTCAACATTGCTAAAAAAAAAAAACTGTTTTTATCTCAAAAAGAGAAGTTCCTTTATCTGCAGACTTGATATTTTGGTGACTTTCCTGGCTCAAACACCACACTGAGCTTGTGCTTTATGGCGATGCTAATGAAGTCTGTTTTTCCGTAGATTTTCATTAGTTAGAGTGTGCGGGTGGGTGATTAAGACCGAGCCATTCTATTGTTTCCCAGAGGCAGTATGATACGGAGTCGGGGGGTTTAGTAGATTAGGGATCAGATAACAGACACGAACGGCTGATATGCAGCTGCCTGAAAACATTATATTATTGAAACTAGAAATGTTTAAAAAACAAAAATGGCCCAATATCTTTAAAAAAGTATATTAATATATATATATTATTTATATATTGAGTTTCTTCTCAGAAAAATGGCAAATTTCAGCTGTGCCGTTACAAAGCAAAACTGTCCATCAGGTTCACTGTTTCTATGGATGATGTTCTGTATAAATATAAGAAACCTTCCTCTCTCCCAAGTACCAGAAAAAAGGGAGGAAATGGGGTGGGAATTTACCCTTTATCCTTCTTTTTTTTCACCTCTAGAAAAAGTAAATATTAACACAATTTTTTTAGCCAACTGAGATTTGTTGCAAAAAAAGATAGAAAAGGACTAAAAATGTAATTAATTTACACTTCAGAATAATTTGCCGTTGGAAAGCACAACGGGTGAAGGTGGATTTATAAAGCGTATTATGATGGCCGCAGTGATATGGAATTTACTTAATAATTAAAAAAGCTTTTAAAATGAAGCTGGCGGGGAGATCTGCGGCCGGTTCAGATGAGGACGTTGGCGCAAGGTAACTTTTCATGTATAATTTAGGAGTCATTTACTCCAGCCGCGTAAGCAGATCGTAAGAGGAAAGCCTCTTGTCCGTGACTCAGCACGCCGGCCGTAAATCCATGCGATCGCACATCGGCCGGGTTCCCTGCCGTCATATTGTCAGTATTAATTAATGACATCATTTGTCATTTGTGCTGTAGGTATGCCGTGATGTCACAGGCATCAGCATCCACCTGCGTTTGTGTGATTAGTCAAGCTGAAAAATAAATAAAAAAGTTATTAAAAAATAATATTGAGAGATGAGACATTGCTGCAGTTAAACCCGAGAGCGCTAATGGAATGTTTGTACTTTTGGAAGCATGTGTCTGCCGGCACGCGCATGTCGTGTAGATGGTGACAGGGTGAGGGCCGTAGTCATGCCTGACTGGGTGATTACAGATTAAAATAAGCAACAAGTATACAATCAGAGCAGCCACCTTAACTTCCTGTGGATCTACATGATTATTCCCCCCCATTAGGTTATCTCTCCCATGTTTTGCAGCAGGTGAGTGGTCCAGGCAGGCTTGTTAAGCTGTTTCTACAACAAACGGATACACATTTAAAGTAAATATGCACAAAACAGTTACGCTAATCGTCAGAAAGCAGAAGCAAAATGTCATTTTATTGAAAGGCCCCCCTGGACTGTTCTCCTAGGATAGGCATGCCAGCAGTCCTGACACCGGTGGGTGCAGATCCTGGGGAGGGCACAGGCTCCTGCTGTGTGACCCCGGCCCCTGAGACTGCTGAAGCAGTCTCTGGTAGAAGCGTGAAGAGGGCCCGGAGATTGAGGCCTCCTTCACCTCTAAGCTCCAGTCCTACCCTTGCAGCTCGCAGCAGAAGTTGGATGGTGCAGCAGGATACCTCCTGGATCGGGCCTGTTGCTGTACCACAGGCCGAGAAGCGGACATTGAGTGACTTCCAGGGCTTTACCTGAAGGGATAAGGCCTTCTTCTTCTTCCAGAGCTGGCCGGGCAATGAGCAGACCAAGGCAACCCATCGCTACAGCGCAGCACCATAGAGGATGAAGTTCCCAATGCCACTTGCCTTGTGTGCATCCATACCTGGGAACTCTCCAGGTGAAGCGCTGCTTCTGCAGGTCACTGCGGGGGAAGTCCAGGTTGCGTGAGCAACCCCGCTCCTCACTCACTTACCCCCAAAAATGGTGTTGTCAGTGGGACCACCTACCTGCATCCTGAAAGGGGGCTCCAGGTAGTTGGAGCCAGAGAGTTCCCAGGTATGGTAACATTGCTTCATGAGATAAGCCGCAGCCTGCCTGGTGGTACCAGCGGCCCAGGACAGATCTCTATAAGTCAGAGGACACCAGGTGAATGGTGCCCTGGGGTGCAGGGCTCGGAAGAGGCAAATAAGGAGTAGCTGAGGATAGGAGCACAGAGAGAGAAGGTAGAGGGACTTATGTAGTGGATGTAGTAGTAGATAGGTTGTCAAGACCGAATCAGAGCAGTGTGGGCTATTTTTTCCCTGGGGTGCCTCAATTAACCTCTACAGGGGCAACAGTGGTGTGTCCATCACCTCAAAGAGGGTACTCTGCGGATGTCCTCACCTTAGACCAACAAGACAAGGAGTCGGTGGACAGGCCAAAGAGGAGGGTAAAAAAAGGCCGCCAGTTGCCACAGGGCTTCATTTGTTTAATGTTCATTTGCAGGGAACTTGAGCGAGAAGTTTGTGAAATTAAATCTAAGGAAGCAAAGTTTATGGGCGCCAACGCTGGTTTAAACATGACCACCAGTTTCAACCAAAGATGGCCCAGTAGCTGGCGGGTCTTTTATGGTTGGTTATATATCTGTATGTTGTTATCGCTGGGATTATAAAGCTGTGGCCAGCGATCTTACCCGCATATTGGTGTCATGGCATTATTATTCATTTAATAATGATAGCAGAATATCAAACCAAGCCAGTTGCAGGGCATCCCCAAGGGTCTCAAATTCTGTCCCCTCTCTCTTGACGTTTGAAATAGAATTGGAAGCATCTCCTTAGGAGGAACATTATTTTCCAGAATTCCTTTGCATGGAAACTATCTATACCCAGATTTGGACCACTTGAAAGTGACACCTATGGACTCTACTCGTCTGAGCTTCTTACAGACTGGTCCAAATGATGATACCTCGCCTGATGCCCCCCCCCCCACACGCTTACTATGAAGGGAGTTTTAAAATAAAGGCAACCAAGTAGGCAACATAAATCCCCATTCCAAGCGCCGGTCACCACAAACCTTTGCTCCGAGCAGGTAGACATAACGATGGTTATCCGTAACAGGAAATTACACAAGTAATGTTGAGATGACTGCATTTTAGCAGCAGAGAAATTATAATTATATAATAAGACTCATGTTTCCAAAAAATATTTCCCTCTGATGACAATAATCTCTTAATTGCGGGAAGGACCCATAATTAGGCCGCAGCGCATGTCTAGAAAGGTGACAGATAAGTGGGTACCTCATGGTCACAGCTGGCCGCACGCTACGTGAGCGTAATAATGTAGCGCGCGGCTACATTATATCCAGCCGTCGGACATGCTTACCTCATCTGCTGGCCTTAAAGTGCCAGGGCCGCCTCGTCATCACCCGCCCAGTTCCTCCAGCCCCCCATGGTCATGGTCCCGACATGAACATTCAAAGCAAGCAAATATTTAAGCGATTTTTTAATTAGCGTACAAAGCATGGTGGGCATTATGAAGAAATATATAAATTATATCATCATTTAAATTTAATTAATTTAAATGATAATAAATACATTTTAAGCAAAAAAAAATGTAATTAATAAGATGCGTAATTAATAAAATATTATTTTTTCCCAGTATCTGTTCTCCGCCATAGAATTTTTAAATTAAAATTAAAATAAAATGGAAACGTGGGTGTAATGCTTTTGCATTCGATGAAACCAATGACCCGTGTAATATTACACACATAAACATTTTTTATTAGCATTTAAGTGTCACGTATGGCAGAAGAAAGAACGGGACATTAAGTTGTTACAGCTGGAACAGATGAATCACCACCTACTTTGTTGTTTTTCACGGCTCCCCATTGTGTGTTACCGTATAATATGTTGAGACAAGGTGGTTTAATAATAACGACAATAAGAAAAAAAAAACCAATAATTATGTGTGCAGAATGTTGAGGAACTCGTCCAGTCTTATTACGGAGTGTTAACGTTTCGAGAGCTGATCTCTAGCAGCAGGCGCTACTGCCATCTAGTGGAGAGAAACTCGAATTTCAAGTGGCATGTGAAAAAAAAAAAAATTTAGCCCTTAGAGTGCCACCCAGTCCGGTGGGCCGCTGGCCAAAAAAGCCACACACTCACCCAAAAGCCACACACTTACCAGATAGAGTACCACGCAAGAATAAAAACATAGCATGTTGCCACGCATATCCAGCCCTTGCCGCACCTATGTCATCAAGCCTTTCCACCGTGATGGAGAAAGGGGGTAGGGGATAGTGAAAAAAGGGAGTCGATGATGGAGAGAAATGGGTGCTGTAAGAGCAAGTGCGGGCCAGTATATTTGTGTGTACGGGCAAACCTGCATACGGGCAGTATGTATGTGTATAAATGGGCAGGCGTGTGTAAGGGCAGTCCATGTATATATGTGCGTGTTTTAGCAGGTGCGTGTAAGGGCAGTATATATATGTATCTATGGGCAGTGTATGTGTATATGTGTGTGTATATGGGTTGTGTATTTGGGCAGTGCATGTGTATATATTTATATATATATATGGACAGTGTATGTGTGTGTGTAAGGGCAGTAAATATGTGTACTGTATGTATGGACAGGCATGTATAAGGGCAGTTTATGTGCATGGGTGTGAAGCTGTAGACTTACAACCAGATAGACATGGTAGCGAGGGCGAATTAACTGTGTGTTAATGTAAGTATGTGTAACGTGTGTTAGTGTGACAGTGTGTAAATCCATATCTGTATGATAGTGCTTTACCTGCCTCCAGAGCCAGAAGGTGCCAGCCCCCCCCTGCGGTTTACCCTAGAATATGTATCTATGAATAGCGTAGCTTGCGCTGAGAAACATAATATATTGATTTCCTTCGTTACAATATAAGCAGTGTATAGGAGCGTAACTATAGCAAAACTCAAAAAATGTGCTTGGCCTCTGAAAGAATGAAATGTGCTCCAACCCATGGCTCTCAAACGGTTAAAACAAATAGCTGTGATGATGATGACTGTCTTCTTCCAGTTGAATATGTATCAGTGTCTATGGGAGATGGTAAAGAAGGTTCCAAGATTGGCCCTAAACCCTCAAGGGTCTTTTTTTGGTGGAAGCAATGGAATTGTTACCCTGTAGCAAAGAATAGATCCATTTACCTGAATGCTAACGGACCTGGAGATGCGCCGGTCCAAGTAAACTGATCATGTTCCTTTGTGGTAACGCAATATATGTATTTTATTTGTCATTTATACCGCTGGAGCTGGACTACCAGGTAACCCACACTGACAGCTTGAAGGGCTACTTGCCATAAAGCTAAACAGCAGGTGAGATACACTTTTAAGCTAGAGACTGCTGCATAGGCGAGCACAGAAAGGATATAGTCAGGGAGTAAAACTTGCCTAAATTAATTGCTGAAGGGCCAATCCTCAGTGCAATAAACTCTCGAAATAAACATTCTCCAGTGTAAAAAAGGAGGTGTTTATTGCACAGGTGGCAATGTTTCGACTCACTAGGATGCTGATGTATATCCGGGGGTCTCCAAATCAGAGCGGCCCAGACACAAGCCCCCCCTGTCTGTCCTCCCTGCCAGTACAGATGTCACAGGGGGCCATAGGAAACCCTATATGCAAAGCTCTAGCGCGTGGAACCACAGTGTATCATTGTGGGAAATTTAGCAGTAGGGGGAAACCTTTCATCATTTTACATTCATAGAAACCACCAACCTCTGTTCTATGGCAACCAGTTCCCGCTTATCTCGGAGTGGAAGGGATGTCCCATCCAGCGCGGCAAAACATTTTGTGGATCTATAAACAATAAACAGTACTGTGATGAAGAAAGTTGTGATTATATACGCTCCTTTTACCAATGTAGTCGTGGCCAAGCGATTAAAACGATGGACATGAAATCCATTGGGGTCTCCTGATGCTGGTTTGAACCGTGCAAACGATGTTTTTTTTTACTTTACTAATAGGTTGGTAGATAAGTGAAACAGCCTCCCAGCAGAGGTGGTAGGGGTTAATACAGCGAGGTATTTAAACATGCATGGGGTCAGCATATAGCTCATGAATCTAAAAACGAGACCAACAACTGATCAAGGTCTGAGTCTTTACTGAAGGTTAAACAGGCAAAGATGGGCCGAATGGGTCTGATCTATGTTTCTATGTTACCCAATACAGGAAGTCATAATGCATGTGTGCCCGCCCCCGAGGAGCCAAACACTAAAGAGGAGACGATTGATTTGACTTTAGCTCACGCTCTTCCTATTCTGCCGAGCTGTTTGCTGGCTCACCCAACTATACAATTTATATATACCAAGAATGAAATGTCATCCCTTATCTGTGATAATCTGCACAATTCCAATATATAAACAAAATAATATGTCACCAAACAAGACCTCGTGATACATGTTAACAACATAAAGTGTTACATAGTGGGACAAAAAAGGCCACCTGACAAGTAATATTATGGGCTGTATAGCTTGGATCAGAAAATAAAAATGCTGAAGGTTTTTTTAATCAAATAAATGGTTTTTAGATTAAAATTTCCATTTTATTATCAAATAAAAGACCTAAAATAAAGTTGACGATGTGACGATATGACGATGTTCAGATCATAGATCATTTACCCTTTCCGGTGGAAGGCGCTGGAGTCTTGCATGCGGCTCTCCACCCTTTCCCTGGAAGAAAGTCATTTACAATTGAAGTGTCTAATATTTCCTTAATAGAAGGGCCGGGTACCTGCTTGCTGTCAGATGCTAAAGGGACGGACAGTGCGCTATTCATCAGCGGACAATATGGATTATTGTCTTCTGCAAACGTCAGGCAAATGATGAATTTCTCTATTACTGTTATCTGGTTTTTTTTGGAAATGACTCCATTAATCATGCAAAGTTGGCAGAATACGTCAGGGCAGGACATAAAAAATTAAATAACGGCACAAAAAGCTAATTTACAAATTTAGAAATACAATTTCTACAAAATGCTAGTTTTGGTCTCAATGTGATATGAACATTATTTTACTGCTTGCTTGAAATGATTATTACATTTTATTCTCTCGTCCCAAAATAAAACCCGTCCCTTAATGTATGTGACCATATCCGATTTTAATTATTTTTTATAAAAATTAAAAGGAATCGTCTAGTCCCAGCAATTTTATTCCTCCTTAACTGCCTCTACTGAACGCAGGGAGCTCTAGTTTGTAAACTTTTTGCACATGCTCAGTAGCGCTAACACTACATTCCTAAAACATGTGATTGGCTGAGCTCCCATTGGCTAGAATTGGGGTTCGACTGCGCATGTGCACGGGCATACCTCGGTATGCTCTCTGCTTTCATTGCGTGCAGCTTTGGAATATTTACATAAGGATATTATTTACACCTATTTGCATGCAGTGAAACGCTTTTTGGATGTTTTCCTGCTCTTCTGCATCAAGGAGCACAAACCTACAGGGCACACGTTGCCAGGTACAGCGCCGTACTCATTAACCCCCGGGTTGCAGGAGTACCCACTCCCTGCCCGATTCTCTCTCCTTCCACAAACAATTTATAGTGTTTGGGGGCTAGCCCCGCCCACTTACACCACACCAGTCCCACCCCTCACAAAAGCCACTCCCCCAGTCCCCAGGTATGCTTATATACATGGCACTCGTCGCTAGCCCTTTAGGAACGCGTGGCCCTAGCTTATCGGTACCATAAAAGAACATAAGGACATAAAAAAAACAGAGGCTCTCTAGTTCTTCGTCAGCCAAACTCTCAAATAATAACCATGCCAGGACGCTACCATAATGCAAGGTGCTATCCATACTTCCCAAGTGTCCCTGCTTAAAAGGACTAGTCTCGCTTTGGGACGTTTATCCCTCTTATCCTTTAGCTTAGAATGTTTGCCGGTATTAGTATAGTCCAGATCAATGTCACTATAGTGCCGTTAATTATTACTAATGTGCAGGTAACGAGCAGGAAACATCAATTAATTAAATTGTAACCTACAAAACGCACTATTACTCTTCGAAATGACTTCTCAGCCACGTATCAGTCACGTAACAACGACACGTTCCGTTATTGAAGTCATTTAGTCTCTTGTGCGAGGAAGGGACCGACACTTCGGGATATTTCGCAGGTGGCAGAACGTGATGTGAGGAGTGAAGGCGAGGGATTAAGGGTAATGCCGCAGCAGAGAACTTGGGCTGTTGGGTAGATTGCAGAAGTCCCATTCCTCACCCGGGTTCCACCCGTTCCCCGTCCCCTTCAAGGAGACTTTGGGCTAGCCCCGTGCTATGTATGGATACGTGGCACACAGCTCCGCCGGGTCGTGTACGCTCCAGTTTTGGACCGTCGGTCACCTCTTGTGCGGGTTTTTTCCTCCTTGTACCGTTAAGGTATGTTGAGCTCTCCCTTTCGGACACGTTCCGCTGACACGGCCCGTCCCCTGGGAATTCTATCTGCATTTAATTGATTGCCGTATCTCGGGAAGCTATTTCCTGCCATTGTCAATCCATCCGTTCCTCCGTAACGTGAAGTTTCCTTTGAGTTAACATCACAGATCCGCTGCCCACGTGAAAAGTGCGATAGTCCAACAGAAATCGTGCAAAAGATACTTTTCTATACTTTTTATGTGTTTTATTTAATATAAATTCTTTTTCAAAGAGAGCATTTTCTTGTCCTTTTACTGTCCTACCCGTTGTACAGCACTACAGAATATGATGGCGCTATATAAAAAAAATAACTAATCATAATAACTGACAGCAGAATTCCGATACCTTTAGAAGGAACAGCCTGTTTTAAACTATCCCATTGTGCTTTCTTCCTCTCTACGGCTCACACCGTGTCACATGCCTTGTCTTAATTCTTTCATTGTTCCAATAGAAATTAACAGTCCTGTGCTTCCTGGGACAGTCCTGACATTTATTCATGATTCCTGGTATTCTATAGAGATACACAGATACGCCGCCGTTAGCTTTCCTGCCCATAAAGCTGCTTAGAAGTTTATGGCTTATTCAGTAACAGTTGAAATTTTTTATATCAATAATTGAAATAAAAATTAATTTGAATTTCATCGTACCATTAATTAATATGAATAAATTAATTAATAATGTTTAACTTTACTCATTGTCATTAATGATCGGTGTCCGTCCACTAACACTTTTCACGATGTTTTTGAGATCCAGCGTTGCTTTATTTGGAAACAATTCTGATATCATTGGCTGTCTTTCCATCAGAGAAGAGAGAGAGAGGGGCGATATGTTAGAGACCCCTAAATACATAAAGTATTCATCACAGAACATTTTAAAGGAGGAGGAATGATAGGACAACAGTCTAAAACTAACAGGCTAGAGACTTAGATGTAATGTAAGGAAGGTTTGCTTCATGGAGAGGATGGTAGATAAGCTGAACAGCCTCCTAGCAGAGGTGGTAGAGGTTAATACAGTAAGAGAATGCAGACTAGATGAGATCCTGCGTTGTGAAGAACGTTTACATATAATGTGATCCCCCCCTCCAAAAAAACATTCAAATATTTCAATATAAGATGACCATTTCAGGAATACACAACGCTCCTACCTGCACTCTGCGGCAATATAATATTTCCTCCCCTGTCCGGCAATATAATACCCCCCCCCCGGCACACGCAGTACAATGTGTGCTTCATCAGGGATTTCCCCCCCCTGAAGATTATAACCTTAAAGAAAATCATATCTCCGGATTAAAACCATCTGTTTCTATGTCACGAACTACACCACCCATCCTCCATGATGCTCCCCAAACATTCCTGGACCCCCCCCAATCAATGTCTGTGAAGCACTGTTAGAACATAACTCACCGAATTGTTCTGATTTTGGATTGAACATAAAATATGTTGCTTTAACGTTTTTTTGTCCTATTCCCTTCTGGTGATTTAGAGGTTAAATAATCAAAAACCCAAGAACAATTCTATAAAGTAAAATATTTTTAAGGGACAGTCCGGTCTTCTAAATTATTCTTTTTAAAGTGCCGACATTACGTAACTTCTCTGTCTCATCCCCCACCTGCTTAATCTACCGACGACAGGAAGCATACCTGGGTACACTTCCTGTGCGCAGCCCCAAATTTGCACACTGACATGTTGAAATTTTAGTAGAAGCTCTAAAAATGGAGTGTTTTAATTTTGCACCAGGAGGTGTCTCTGTTTCCCAATATACTTGGTCATCAATAGTCGCCGACTTGCGTTACTCTTGTTCTTTCTTGTAACTGATCTCCTGTCTACGAGTTTCATGACAAATTAGATGACCAACTATACATGCAAACCTCTAGGACAACTTTGTCATTATATCTGTGGTTCCATAGAACCCCCAAGGTGCCTTAATGTTAGATTTATGAGATTAAAGCTTCAGAAGATGACAGATCTTCTCAGGTTTAGTGGCTTCGATGGTTTGTCTAAGTGGGACGGCACCTTTAATATTATTTAACGTTAGTTTATAGACTTTCGCTATTATGTTTCTTTTAGTTGTGAACGTGTTATAGACGCTTTAAAACGTATGTGCAAAAAAAGATGTTTTTTGTTATTAAAGATGTGCCCAGATTCACTAAACAAACATTAAATGAATGATTGCGCAACTAACAAATTCAGATGCAAATATTCCGTTTTGGATCCTTAGTACGCTTTGGCTCCTGATCTAGTTCTAAGTTCCAACCCAGCAGCCACCCCCATTGATGAATTATAAGACATCAAGAAAAACATGTGAAAGTACATTTTTTTACAGCTACAATAACGAGAACAATTTATTTGTAATAATAGGATTTTCTATGAGATAAATGGTAAATGATTATTGTCCTCATTGATGGGAACGCTGGGTTTGAAGAGACTATTTGTATTCCTCTGACTTCCGATTAATGGATCAGGTGTCATGGTATTGGATAAATTCCCCCAGATGGGAATCCAGAACGGGCAGCTATTTGCACAGTTTGTAAAGGGAAGGCTTTCCTGAAATTGGATAATTTAGTTGCGTTTTTCTAACTTACACCCCGACGTTTCAAGTGCCCAAAATTTCTTACATCCAGTTCAGGAGAGAGAGATCTCATAGTGTGCAAAGAAGTGATGATCAAACCTTCAAAGGTGACCCTTGGGAAACTAATGTCAAGTTAATCGAAGGAATTCATTCTATTCCAAGAATACGGATAATACCAAACGCAAAACCAAATATTCATATTATATGAAAATATACACCGATCAGCCGTAACATTCTCAGCGCTGACCGGTGATGTGAATAGCACTCTTGTTATCATGGGTGAGCGTAAGGATCTGAGTGACTTTGACGAGAGCCAAATTGTGATGGCTAGATGAGTGGGTCAGAACATCTCCAAAACCACAGCTCTTGTGGGGGGGCTCCTCGGTATCTGTCCAAAGTGATCCAAGGAAGGAAAAGCGGTGACCGGCAAACGGGTCATGGGCGGCCAAGGATCATTGAGACACATGGGGGCGAAGGCTGGCCCGTGGGGTCAAATCCAACAGACAAGCTCCTGCAGCTCAAATTGCTGAAAAAGTTAATCTTAGGTCTGATGGAAAGGAGTGAGAACACGCAGAGCATCGCAGTTTGTTGTGTGTCGGGTTGTGTAGCTGCAGACCAGTCAGGGTGCCCACGCATCCCTGGAGGCCGCACCTCACAACTTACAGGACTTACAGGACCTGCTGCTAACGTCTCGGGGCCGGATGCCACCGCGCAGCTTCAGAGGTCCAATGGAGTCCATGCCTCGACGGGTCAGGGCAAAAGGGGGACCTACCCAATATTGAGGCAGGTGCTCATAATGTTATGGCTGATATTTTGGATTTTTTGGTTTCACGGGTCTTGATTTTACAGGACTGTGAAAGTGCAAACATTCCTAGTGAAAAATAAATGTGTAGGACAGATAAATAAACTACCCTTTGTCCACAAACGTTTCTAATTAAAGATAAAACAAACAGTCGGAAGTACATTTGATGGAAAAAAAAACAAATCAATGTGAACTTTCTGTGACTATGGGAACTGACCATAGAGTAAAAAGTCTTCTATTTAGAGCAAAAACATAGTTTAAGACCACAATCAAAAATGTCTACTTTTAGGACAGCTTCAATTTTTTTTTACCAGTGATCAAATAAGCCTTTATTCACAAGAATAGGAGAACCGAGTAGGCTGGGGGCCCATAACTCCCAACTGTCCTGTTTTTGGGCACTGTCCTGTTTTGGTTTTTTTAAGGCAGTGGAGATCTTGGGGAGAACCCAGCTTCACATGAAACTATCAAACACACAAGCAGCAGCAATGGTGAGTGACCAACACCATGTTTTACAGGCGAGTCTGCTAATAATATTATTCTGTAGTCATTCGCACGTGGTCGCTATAGACTATACACAGCTGGTAGCCGACGTATTATAATATAAACCATAGCTATGTGATTAAGGGATATTCTATATGATGGAGCTTCACTTGGAATGATCAACAGGACGTAGGAACATTTTCAACCCAGCGAGATAATAAGGTATATTATTCTATGCAAGAGCTATTTTTCTCATGTGAAATAAAGAACGTCCACCGCCGGCTAAATGTATACTGTGGTGATGATATAGTACATAGGTTTCCAAAGTTAACAAAGAACAAAGGCGTGATGGTAAAAACAGGAAGCCTGAGCAGTTCCAGGCGTCATGTATGGTGTTCCTTATCAGTTGGTGGGTACATCCTCCCATAAAATGTCCTTTTTGTATATGAATTGAGCGTGTTGTTTTCACAGAATTCTATAGCTACAAACACCAGCAGAGCCACCCCATTGTCTTCTGCTTCGGTACGTCTCATGCTAAACGTTGTAGAACTGATGACATACCTAGGGCTGAGTGTTGGATATGCCCGGCCAGGTGACCTGTGGCATTGGCCACACACACTGCAGCACCCAATCCACCGCTGTAGTGGCAGATCAGGTGGGAATGGGGTAGCCGATGGCCAGTGGCCCGCTGGGTATTTACCCAGTGTGCCAGATGGCCAGTACAGTCAATGGGGTGGCCCTTCAAAAGGTGTGGGTTGGCGGTACTATCCCTGGTCTGTCCCAATCCTGCCTCTAGATTCAGGAACCTGAGATGTAAAGGTTCAAAATATGCCTATAGGGCATGATCTATAGATAGCACGTACTGCTAGGACGGATGGGACACATAGCTAATTGCAACAGATCCATGCAGTTGACTGGCGGGGTGTCTATAGGCGACAGCCTATTTAAGGTGGTGCTGAGCAGGCCTAAGAGTTCCCTTAAATTCCATAGCAGCTCACATAACCCTCGCTGGATAAACGGCAGGCTGAATTAATGTTGAAAGGAAAAGCAGATTAGGAGGTTAAGAACACGCAGATGTTTGATGGATAAGCCCTTTGAACTTGGAAATTAGGTATAAACAATCATCGGGGAGAAAGGAAATGTTAAGTGCGCTTAGTACATAGCGAGGAGACGTGATACGGACTAACGGTGAACACGCGATGAAAGGAGATTAAGAGGAGATACTAAAAGCCGGCACACTTCGGAAGGAGATATCAATTGAACATGCGCTGAAAGCACATATAGCTTGTGATATCTGAATAATGCAGATAGCACACCCTAAAAAAGCATACACATTCAGATTCAGGGGTGCTGCTGAAATGACTAACATGTACACACAACAGCCAGCATATGCTATTTAAAAAACAACAACATAATAATGCATAAATACTGGGGATTCCGTCACACTATATGTCCGTTATCACGGCTATATTGCTTACCAAGGAGCTGAATCAGTGGGACTGCACCGCATTTTAACCCAAAAGAGACCCTCAAGCAATCTAAAGCCTTCTGTGGACCCCATTAACGAGGGTCGTAACGTGTATGATGTGCCAGATAAAATATATGAGCTCTACCTGTTTTACCTTAATCTCTGCAGGTCTGTTTCTAATTCCAGGAGATGAGTTTAAGAATCCTCGATCTGTACCTATCAAAAGCACAATTCATTTAAGAATGCTGGCTTCACTATAGTTGTTACGGATCCTAAGTAAGTGGGTCTACATAACAGGTAACGTAATGTAACGATTCAGACTTACAGAAACAATCATTATGTCTTCAATATACCCATCCCATAGGTTCGTGAATAGATCCCCCGGCATCATTTTTAATCACTTACTCAGGCTTCATGCTGTTAACATGCTGCTGAACGCCTTACATTCCCAAACATTTTTTTTTTCCAACATGTTGTTTTCTTAAGAAATTTAATAAACCTCAAAATTCGGTGTAATATTAGATGTTCCCATTCCCATGCATTTCGTTCTCGGCACAAAATAAGCGAGTTGTGTCCAGTTTATACATTTCTAAAATCATTTTCTTTATTACTAAACTCCAGAAGCAGGTAAAAGACCCGAATCGGAATTCTCGGAATTGTTAATGAACGTTCGGGTCTCGCTAGTATCTTCTTTGTAAGAGCTTTAATATGCATTCGAAAAGCTTTTATTTGGCCGAACATTTCTCAAGCAAGCCTAGGAGTTGGGGGGCAGGAAAGAGGCAATGCGTTGGCGGAATACACAAAAAGTTAATGGCACCACACATATGATTGCATATGATGGCCCTTAAAGAAGGATACTTTGTCTACCATAATTTCCAGCTGCCAGGACAAAGTATCAAGCAAACATGCCAGTTGGGCCAGAGCTATGAGCTTCTGAAACTATAAGAAGACCACCAAGAAAGTATCAGAGTGGAGTTACATTATTTAACAAATATTACCGTATTAAAGGACTTCGGAAGATTGGCATCTTGACGTTGCCCACAGACTTCTAAGGTCATGCTAATAAATTATTTTTACCCTTTCAAGAATGCATATTAAAATACTCAAAGAACTTTTTTTTCATGAGGTTCTCAGGGACATTACACTCTTTAACTTACAAGCCTGGTTCTTGCACAGACACACTCATGGTAACACACATCCCCATACTAACAGACACACTTATACAGACACACTCATGCTAACACACATCCCCATACTAACAGACACACTTATACAGACACACTCATGCTAACACACATCCCCATACTAACAGACACACTTATACAGACACACTCATGCTAACACACATCCCCATACTAACAGACACACTTATACAGACACACTCATGCTAACACACATCCCCATACTAACAGACACACTTATACAGACACACTCATGCTAACACACATCCCCATACTAACAGACACACTTATACAGACACACTCATGCTAACACACATCCCCATACTAACAGACACACTTATACAGACACACTCATGCTAACACACATCCCCATACTAACAGACACACTTATACAGACACACTCATGCTAACACACATCCCCATACTAACAGACACACTTATACAGACACACTCATGCTAACACACATCCCCATACTAACAGACACACTTATACAGACACACTCATGCTAACACACATCCCCATACTAACAGACACACTTATACAGACACACTCATGCTAACACACATCCCCATACTAACAGACACACTTATACAGACACACTCATGCTAACACACATCCCCATACTAACAGACACACTTATACAGACACACTCATGCTAACACACATCCCCATACTAACAGACACACTTATACAGACACACTCATGCTAACACACATCCCCATACTAACAGACACACTTATACAGACACACTCATGCTAACACACATCCCCATACTAACAGACACACTTATACAGACACACTCATGCTAACACACATCCCCATACTAACAGACACACTTATACAGACACACTCATGCTAACACACATCCCCATACTAACAGACACACTTATACAGACACACTCATGCTAACACACATCCCCATACTAACAGACACACTTATACAGACACACTCATGCTAACACACATCCCCATACTAACAGACACACTTATACAGACACACTCATGCTAACACACATCCCCATACTAACAGACACACTTATACAGACACACTCATGCTAACACACATCCCCATACTAACAGACACACTTATACAGACACACTCATGCTAACACACATCCCCATACTAACAGACACACTTATACAGACACACTCATGCTAACACACATCCCCATACTAACAGACACACTTATACAGACACACTCATGCTAACACACACTTATGCATACATACTCACCTTTTACCCCTTACCTACCTGGAGGCTTCTTTCATAGTTGGCAACCTTATAAACAGGTTACCATTTACCTATGGAAAGGTATATATCAGGCCAGGTCAAAAAAAAAAAATGTACATCACATTATATAATAGTAAAAATGCACAAATAAAAAACTCCCATTAGCTTTGTCATCATTCTGATTGAGGATCATGGAAACTGAAGTCCATAAAAGCACATTAAAAAAAAAAGAACAAAATAAAAAAGGGATTCCAGTGATGTCATTATGACATCATCGGGGTAGTCTCTCGTTTCAGGAGGTATCTAAAAAAAGTGCAAAATATATATATTTGTGCACATGTATTTAAACACTAGACACTCTTCACAAAAATTGCTGCCCTCCAACCAAATAGTAATAACAAAAATGTAAAAAGTATAGTCAGTATGTGAGCCATTTTGGCCCTCTAACCATAAAAAAAACCTATGCATGTCGGCTATTACCGTAATCCGGGGATGTTTCTCTAGGTAAATAAAGCAAATTTTTATACCGTGCACTTATATATTTAGTTTTTTCCTACTGCCTGTCTTTTTTGTTATAATTTTATTATGAATATTACATTTTATAGGTATAAATATGATTTGAAATGAAATCCCCACCTATACTACATATCATTTTTGTGGGTACACTATTAAAAAGGAGGATATCGGGGTTATATACATAGCAATATAATTACCCTGGTCCTAAATTCCCCAAACATAACTATACGTTTTATTTAGATTCATAGCTAAAATTTCCAATTATACTTTTGCTATCTAATTAAGAGCCATTAACTTCCAGTAGCGCCTACAAAAGGTTAGCGTATAACCGAACGGTGTGAGTTCTGCCCCTTTTCACACCAATTAAGTACCCTGGAGACCCTATTGTAAAATACCCCTACGGGATCAGTCCCAGTGACATGCAGCATACGCCCCCCTATCAATGGGTTAACTCAAAGCCTACAGTTTTCCCATCATTGCCAAAATTCCCCTGGGGACCAAAATGCATAATTTCTTGAAAACTGGAATGTTCTCAGAATATATTTTAGAACTAAGGAACTTTGTAAGAACAAATGTTTCATATCATGTGTGAACTCTTCTTCAACAGTGTTTGATGTCTGATAGCACATTAACTATATTAAAAACACCAGATCTTATTAATCGGAGTATATATATATATATATATATATATATATATATATATATATATGTGTGCGTATATATATATATATATATATATAAAACCACCAGATCTTATTAATCTTATTAATATATATATATAGATATATATATGTGTGTGTGTGTATATATATTTCTATATATGCATACGTATATATACATACATATATATAAATATAATATAATATATACATATATATAAATATAATATAATATATACATATACGTCATAAATAAACGTCAAACAATGAAAGAAGCTCAGTATTTTATATTGGTTTCTGGAAATGAAAGAAAATATTGAAATTATTTGAAGAGCATTTAAGGGGGGGCCATCATTCTAATTTGTGAAATTCTTTAGGACGACCCTAAAAGACGGTAATATTGTAAAAATATGTTTTTTCTTATTTTTACATTATTATGGAAAATGTTTAAGAACCTCTAAAAAATATCATGTTCCATGCTTATATGATGACTTCTTGGAAGAGGCCAATATACAGGTAGGGGCAGGAAATCGCTATGTCAGCAAAAGGAATTCTAGATTTCACCAACAATGTAAATTGAGATTTGAATAAATTTGTTTCTGTTTAAAAAAAATAATAATATTTCTTGGCTGCTGTTTTTTCTGTAACTACGGTATTTACTCTATAGCTTGTTTATAGATATTAGGA
This sequence comes from Sceloporus occidentalis, assembly GCA_023333645.1. NCBI lineage: Eukaryota > Metazoa > Chordata > Lepidosauria > Squamata > Phrynosomatidae > Sceloporus > Sceloporus occidentalis. Next base: position 490,993 of record JALMGF010000131.1, read on the forward strand.
TAAAAAATGGCATGAGATTTATGAACCCTGGGGCAGGTGAGTTGAAAGCTTTTAAAACAATCTTAACCATCTAAATTTCTATATGGATACAGCAGGTTCTTTTGCCTCGAGAGTTATTGTTAACTATTTTTCTTCTTTTGCTGACAGGTCCGCTGACGATAACCTTTCCATAACAGGAGAGGTGAGTGCTGTGAAAAGTTGCTCACCTCCCTGGAACGTAGAGAATGTGTATTATGTTTAAAGTGGAAAATGAGGTTACAGAATTCTGGAAAATGTTACTGAGTTTTCTGTGACATTAACATATATATATGCAGGGGCATAACTAGAAGCCACAGGGCCCTGGTGCCAACATTGCTCCAGTGCCCTCAACAGCTGGTCTGTGCCATCATTGCCTCCAAACAACGTGTCTGTGCCTTCTTTACCCCCCTCCAACACTGACACACATATGTAAACACATTTACAAAAATTACACACACTTATTCATACCCACTAACACACACACACACATTAATTCTAACCCACACTCCATCTCACTCCACTTACACATACATGCTCACACACACACAACTACACATCAACACACACACACGATTACACATCCATGCACACACACACAATTACATTCATGCACGCACACACACATACATACACAATTACACTTCCATGCACACACACATAATTACACATTCATGCTCACACACACATACACAATGACACACCCATGCTCGCTCACACACACCTACACATACATGCTCACAAACACAATAACACATCAACACACACACACACAATTACACATCCATGCACACACAATTACATTCATGCACGCACACAATTAGACATCCATGCTCACACACAATCAGATATTAATGCTCACACACAAACACACACAACTACAGCTCCATGCTCACACACTCACACAATTTATTTAACAACCTTTTGAAATTATATTATATATATATATATATATATACTCTTGCCTTGAGTTGTGATGCACAACAAAAATTCGGAGCTCAAAGACAACTTGAGAAGATACGTGGCTGCCCCCCAAATGCACACCTTTCTCTTTATTGTCGAGCCAAATTCTTTATTTGCATTAAAAAAAATTATAAAATATTTAGACTAGTGATGAAGAAGTCCAGGTCCACAAACAGGTCATAATTTATTGATATCCCAGCTTGAACTCCCAGCAGTTCAATAAAAATTCATTAAATTATTTGCTTATGAACAGAATTCTTGGCACCGTTAGAGGTTGAGCTGTGGACAGGACCAGCTTACCTGTCCAGCTACCTTGCTATGTCTTAAAGCAGAACTCTGGAACTGGGGTATGATGTCATATCATATCATGTCATATCACAATACTCTCCTTCGACACATGACAAGTTGTCCATGTGAGAGCTGTGATTGAGGTCTATGCTGGAGATCTTCAGCAGATAGCGCCTGAAAATCTGTTCCACTTAGAACGGGACGCTTGTGGGAACTGCGTTTCTGAAGATATACGTAAAAAATAATTTATTAAGACTTCCTGTTTTTGTGTCTTTTCTTTTTCTTGTTTCAATTTTCACTGTGTAATTGTTGCTTTAAGCATAAGAGCCTATTGGATTCATGCTGGATGTGAGACAAGGCAAGGCTTGGCCAAACAACGCTGACCTTCAACCAAGATGACCCATTAATCTTGACACGAGAGTCCAATAAGCCATTTCACACAGCTAGCTTTTTGATGGATTCACAAAGGTCCAGATCACGAATGCTATTTCTTTATCCGGGGAACACAATAAATCAAAACATGACGTGAGATTCAGAAAGAAAACGGAACTGATAGCCTAACCAGGGCCGGCCCGACAATGGAGCCGAGTGGGGCAACCGCTCCAGGCGGCACTTTTGAAGGAGCGACACTTTGCCGCCCCAGCCCTTTTTTTTTTTTTTTTTTTAAAGCGAAAGAGAGAGAAAGGGGCGCCGAGTGGTTTTCGCTTACCAAGCTGTCAGTACCCGCTCGGCGCCCCTCTCTCTCTCCTCTGCGGCGAGTCTTCCTGTTCGGTCTCGGTGCCGGCTTGTAATGCTGAGTGCCGGAAGATTTCCGACAGGGAGACTCCCCGCAGGACTGCTGAAAGGTAAGTACGGGGGGGGGTAGATAATGGGGGGGGCAGGGACGGAGGGAGAGGAAGGGTAGATAAGGGAGGGGAGGGTAGATAATGGGGGGGTAGATAATGGGGGGGCAGGGACAGAGGTAGAGGAAGGGTAGATAAGGGGGGGGGCGGCATTTTAAAATTCGCCCCAGGCGGCATTTTGCCTTGGGCCGGCCCTGAGCCTAACAGACAAAAATCTAGTATGTTAAGCAAATAAACAGATCTGTTATTTTATTTTTTAATCAGAAGGTTTAACACCCACAATAACCCTCTTTTTGGGGGGATTTATGGCAACAGCCTATCAGTGGTTGCTTTCATGTCACATGATAATTAAGCATTCCCAGAAAAATAAATAAGGCAATGTTTTACACCACTTAACAATTATTTCTAGGAAGGCTTTGAGCATTAGTACTAAGATTTGTATCCCTTAACAAATATATGAAATTTACTTACAGATATGCAATGAAGGCATGTGTGGGTACGTTTGCTTAACCCTCACCATTAACGTTGGTACCTGTGAGGTCTGAAAAGTAACTTTAAATCTTTGTCTATATTGGCCCCGATAAAAAATATCAACTTTAACTAGTGACTTTTTTCTTGGGCTGATGGGACTCTGTGCATTGCCTTTCCAGCATTAATAAAGATGTAATGATTCGAATAATGAATATTTTATATTAAAACTATTTCTCCACAGTACAGAGATAAACTGTTTGGGTCAGGTGTTAGCGGGAGGAATATGTAAGGAATATGTCGGACTGATCGCATGGTGTGTTGTTAAGTCTCGTTGTGAAGTTAGCAGGAAAGGAATATAACCAGTAAAGAATGTTACGTGATATGACGGATATACCTGTTTGCGAATGCTGACATTAGGTTATTTAATCATCATTTTCCTGGCAGAAAACAGGAAAGGTAAGATTTGCAAACCAAACCAGTTTAGCCATTCTAATGCAATATTTTGTCAACCTTTTTTGACGATTGAAAGCAAAACAGTTTTTGACATGTCAACCCAACGATATCATCTTAACAAGAACTTCGCAATAATCTCCAAAGCTTTTCTAGGATTTCAAGAGCCATTATATGTTTTTTTTAATTAGTTTTGCTTCCTGTTAGAGCTTTTAGGAAACAAGGGGAACGGCAATAGCTTCTTTCCCTGTAAGTGAATGTTAAGTAGGTGTCTTGGTATGTCTCCTTCAGCACACAATACCTTACTTACACACACATACCCATACACACACAGTAACACATACTTACACACAGTAACATACACACAGACACACACAACACAGTCAAAGCTATATACTTACATACAGATACACACAGTAACATACACACACACTGTAACACACTAAGTAACACACCCAGTAACACACTTAAACATAAAAACTCTACTGAATTCACAAAATTAGCAACATTTAGCATCACATGCCCTCGCAAACAACTCGCATTTTAGTGAATATTAGCTGGGTTTGGCCCTCCATAATGGATGCTGGAGTTAGTGAATTACATTTTTGCATGTCACTACGACTGCACAGAAACCCATTAGTGTTAGAAAGAGCAGATATGTTGTTTTCCTTGGTCGGGTATTCCCCAGTTAACCCTGCCTAGCATTTCCCAGAATTCATTGTTCTACAGAGCGAATATTTATATTTTTGTCTGCAAACCTGCTAGACTTTTGAGATAATTGTTCCCTTTTTATCTTGCCCCAGCACACTACCTCCACACCCAATACTGCCCTTTGTTCTTAGTAAATGTCTGGTATTATGAGCGTAACATTGTTTCCAGCGCAGTTGTGACTTGCATAGCACTGTTAAGGATCAAACAGCGATTTAAACCTCTAAACTTTTCAGTGCCAGATCCATGTGTAACGTACCGCAAAGCAACGTTTTACTCCTGAAGTCTAAAAAAAGAGGATAAATGTTCTACAAATGTCTAACTCCATACAAAACCTCTAAAGTAATAATATTAACAACACTGGGTTATAGAGCCCACAAGATTTTGAGTTGGGCTGTGTTATGTAGTATAAGGTGAGGGGCAGGACTGGCCCTGTAAGTGGGCAGAAGGTATGGATCATTGGATCTCCCCAACCAGCCCAAGGTCCCAACTCTCCGTCAAAGCGAGACAATGGGGCATCTACCCGGGGCAGGGAGGGGTAGGGATGCTTTAACATTAATTTAAAATCCACATCCCACACTGTGAAGATGATGGGGTGAGGCATGGCTTCTCTCAGGAAACTGACCCTAAAACCCTGAATTAGTAAAATCTATGTCGAAAATATACAATTACAAAAATATGTATTTCCTACCACTGCAGATCTCTTAAAAACAATCCTCCATAGTCTGTCATTCCAAGCGCTAATTATTATATCTTTGGCCTACCAATATGTCGTATGTATTATAGAAACTGTATATAACCAAAATAAACCAGGATACGTTAAACCTTCTGCCCAAAACGCTTCAATTATTTCCATGACAGCAAAACATTGTTCTGCTCATCCCAATGGCATCTAAAGGGTTTAATATATAAAATAGTCCGGGAAGGAGATTACGAGCTTAATGGATCCGGATTTCTACACTTTGAAAAAGTAAATACCGTTCTAGATAAAGAAAAAAGATCTGACTTAGTCCAGACCCAAGCCAATAAATAAAGTGAGCAATGCACTTCAGAGAGAGAAAAATGTGTGAAAAATACACATTAAAGGATAAAGAAATTCAGACATTTTCAGTGTGTTTATTTAAGATAGCTGAATATTTTTCGGTGGAATGCAAGAGACCGCGATTAAAGAATAAACATTAACCTTTTTATAAAATGGTAGATTGATAGGCCGACGACCCACTGATGAAAATGATCAGACGTCTCAACGATTAGGGGAATTAAGCATGTCAGTGTGTTAATTATTTATATTTTAGATTTTGATTCCTCCCATCAAAAATAGTAATTTAGGTTAAAAAAAAAAACATTGAGTCCTGAAACTTTTCACTATCCTGTATCTCATTATTATCTGCATTATTTTGGCTTCTTGGGGTACCTCCGCAAAAGGGCTTTTGGTGAAGTGCTCCGGGGGGGCCAGCTTAACGGAGCGGATAACGGTGAGAAAAAAAGATCAAGAAAGAAGACGGAACAACGAATACAGAAAACAGAAGAGGAAAGGAAAGAAGCTGAGCTGCGGAAAAGGAGACGGGGACATGGAAGAGGTTGGAGACGTTGAGTGCGAGTGAGAGAGTGAAAAAAAAACAACGAAAAGCAAATAAATATACAGAGCTCTCTGCTTCATTTTCGTTTGTTTAATTGGGGTCTCTGCTCGCTGTTGGAGATTCTTACAAATTAACGGAATTGGCAAATTTAATTAGAATTCATATGAATCCGAATGCCAAAGTCTACATATTATGTATATATATATATATATATTCTTCTTTGCTAAAAAAAAATCACCCAGCCCATATTTGAAGGCATCCAGGGAATTTGTCTATAGGTAGTTGATTCCACATCTTTATTGTTCTTATTGTAAAGAGCTGTTTCTGTTCTTTTTAGGCAAATAATTATTTCCTTAAGTCTGAATAGATGACGTCTTGTTGTTTGTACATTCCTCGTAACAAACCGGTAATGAGGCAACAGTTTTTATCTCCCCCCGTATGTATTCATCATATGTCCTGTAAGATGCCGTCTTCCTACTTTAAAAATAATGTTACTTCTCTAAGCTCTCTAAGGTGTCCCATACGCCTTGTTAATTTTGTGACCAGTCTCTGCGCTTTTCCAAGTTCCTTAATGTCATTTTAAAGAACACAAATATGGAAGATTGTGTTTTATTGGCCCAATAAAGGGAATGAACCCCACCTAAAGACGTGTTTTTCTCTTGGGCTTATAAGGCTATATCCATTCTTCTTGTCAATAAGTAAAACTTGGGAGATGTAGCCAAAGGATTTGTTCATCTCCTTACTACCCCAAATCCTTGCACTGGTGCAAGTTGGAGTGCTGCTTACACGGCCGGACACTTTGCACGTCTACGGGATGTCAAAGGTTAAATTCCTTCCTTTGGTAATCAATTAAAGTCATGTTCAAGAGTGAACAAAACTCGGTTAGAGAACAATAAACAGACCAGAGCATTCCACGTTAGCCTGCGTTTTCGAGACGCCTTCTGACGCAACCTGTGACGAAGGCTGTAGGGAGACTTGAAATGAACGGTAATAGTCAAGCAAGCCCTGAAGCTAAGCAGGACATTTGAACCTTTTAGGTCAGAGGTGTCAGACACAGTCAGACCTGCTGAGATTTTCATACGTCTCATGGGATTATAGGTAGAGAAAGAAAGCAAGAAGGTTCTAAAGTGTCACTTTGGGCAAAAGCTTACATTTCTGAAAACCAAATAGAGCTGTAGACAATTTTAATAAATTAATTTAATTGGTGCCCCATTGGGAGGGAAAAAGTGAATATATATACTTGCATATATTAGCCATGTATGCTAATTATCCGCCATCACATTGGAATCGTCCTTAATGCACCTTTTCCAGATTTTAGTTATTTATTTGGCTCAAACACGGATCATGTCCTGAAGATATTTGTTTCATATATTTTAATGAACTCTTAATGTTTATTTATATACTTTCTATTTTCTGCTCAGAACATCTTTTTTTTGTTCCACTGTCACAAATGTTGTTATTTCTGGCCGCCGTAATAATTAAAATTGATAGCACATTGCTCGTTTATATATTCATAACGTGCTTGGAAAAGCTGAATACTTATCCTATTAGATGAATTCAAGTGTATTTGAAGGGATATCAGTGTTTGAGTTCCCAGGAACATTAACTATAAAAGAAGTGAATACAGTCGCATATTCCGGCTCTGGCCTAGGGTGGCAGGTCCGGGGATTGGTCCTCACCTCCATAAAAGGGAGATAACTGGCCCATTAGCCGAGTTGGCTCAGATTCTTCTCGGCCTTCTACTCCTACTTCATGTTCTCCGCGTCTTCTTTGGTGACCTTCTTCTCCAAGTGATCCACTGCGTTACACTGGGCTTCTGGAGCACTTACGCATCAGGGCGGAGCATCTGCGCACATCACGAGGACAACCTGTCCTCTGATTGGAGATTGTCCCCACAGTGCATGCAGAGGATCCGCCCCCTGATGCGGAAGTGCTCCAGTAAGCCAGAGTTACGCAGTGGATCACCAGAAGAAGCGGATCACCAAAGAAGAAAGAATGAAGACGCAGAGAACAGGAAGGAGGAGGAGAAGGGGACAACAAGATGCGAACAATGAGAGAGAGTGTGAGAGCATGATCGAGGGTGACAATGAGTGCGGAAAATGAAATTCGGGGCTTTCAGCTTCACTTTCGTTTGTTTTGTTGGGGCTCCCTCCTCGTTGTCGGACATTTGTACGAATGAATGAAATTGGTAAATTTCGTTACAATTTTAATTTGTATGAATTTGTTTGCACAAGCCTATTAGCGCCACTGGTGATGCAATTGCACAGCATGGTGCCAACCAAATAGTTCTAAGAACGGTATATAAAAAAAAAAAACATGAATTGTCCAGAGAAAAATATATTTTTAATGAAGTCACCTGTATTCAAGCAGGAATTTCAGCTGTGATGTAGCACTGAGGAAAGCACCAATCAGGAGTCTCAGATATGATTAAATCAGAGTGGATTATGAATGACTGATACACAGACTGCCTCTCACTGACCCACGTGACCCTTTTAAGGAGACCCCAACCCAATACTCCCCTCTTCTCCTTATCTCCCTCCAGAACATTCCGATGGACGTAAAAGCAGTTAAGTTCTGTAAGTGCCGTTTTCTGGCATATTAATTACTCTGCATTTTGCTGATAAGCAAGTACATAAAAACTATTTAATGTGCCTTTCGGGAATAACATTCACAAACATTCACAACTTTGGGAACATCACAGCAGCTGTACGTAGTGGACTAGACTCTTAAAGATAAATATTTTTTTTATAAATAGACACTTTTGTTTATTCAAACAATGGTCATTTTTGTGAGTGTGGGAAGGATATTTCAGGGATAATATTGTTCAAATGTATAAAAATGAGAAATAAATGACTTTATGGAGGACATAATTATATATATATATATATATATATATATACACACACACACACACAACACTGTCCTCCAAAAGTTTGGGGTCACCTAGTAATTTCCTTGTTTTAAAGAGAAAATACAATTTTTATTGGAGCCCTTTATCACTCCCATCACTCCTGTGTTCCAACGGCCATTTATCACTCCCATCACTCCTGTGTTCCAACGGCCCTTTATCACTCCCATCACTCCTGTGTTCCAATGGCCCTTTATCACTCCCATCACTCCTGTGTTCCAACATCCCTTTATCACTCCCATCACTCCTGTGTACCAATGGCCATGTATCACTCCCATCACTCCTTTATCACTCCCATCACTCCTGTGTTCCAACAGCCCCTTATCACTCCCATCACTCCTTTATCACTCCTGTGTTCCAATGGCACGTTGTGTTTGCTGATCCAAATGTAAGTTTAAAAGGTTGATTGATCGTTAGAAATCCATTTCATTATAGCTAGAAATGTCTTTGTTTTCAATGAAACACCAAACTTTTGAACAGTAGTTTGTGTGTATATACTGTATGTATGAAAACCCCCAGCAGCCAAGGGCAAATTCCAGCCATCATAACTATGGTCTTCTCTGGAAACCCCCCTCAGACAGCACACACGCGGTTCAGGTAGGTAATACCACTCTCAGGTCAGGGATTCTTTTCAGGGCCTTTCTTTGCCCCAGGAGCAGAGAGGGAATTCCTCTCAAAAGATTGCGAGGCTCCAGGGGTTTAAATGTCCATCACCTGTACCCGATGCAAGCTTCATAGGAATCCAGGACCGCAGACATTTTGTCTCTTGCAAAGCTGGCATGGATTTTCCACTGGGAGGGGGAATGGAGTTCCTTAACCCAGGGATCCATATACATTTGTACAAATTGCAAATTTACAGTTAAACTTATAACATTTGGATGAAAATGAGGCCAGACTCCCCATAAATCGGATGAAAACAGAGCAAACAGCTCAGAATTTTCATCCGAAATTCGTGGGCCACATTCACTCACACTCTCTCATTCTCACACTCTCCCACACTCCCGAGCACTTTTCTCATCATTGCACATCTCTATTATCAGTTGGTGTGTTTGGTTGACATTTTAAAAGATATCAAAATTTAGTTCAGAGTGTTCTCGTGTAGGATTTTTTCAGAAGAGATATATTTGGCATTGCAATAGTTAACTTTAGTTTTCTTTTTCTTTTGCTGTATTTAACTTTTTGTCCTTGATTATTTCCTGTGGAGTTTGCATTTGCTAATGCTTAATAAGCAGCACCTGTTAGATTTATTGGACTCTGAATGCTTAACACAGGTACTCACTTTGAACCTTAACCACATTATCTGGGAACATTGCCAAAATGCTAATCACAGCTTCACAGCTTGTTTATACATTTCTGACCCAAACAAAAGTAACATCTTTTAATTAACTGGCAACCCTCCCAGAAATGCAAATTTTGTTTCGTTGGGGGCCCCCTTGTTATTGGAGATTCACACGAACGCATGAAACGGGCAAAATCTGTTAAAAAATAAATCTATTTTATTTTTATCTGTAAACACCTTAAAACAACTTAATTTACTTAACTGTAACAGGGCCTGGGAGTGACAGGTCTACTTTAAGTCACTTGTTTCTCTGAAACACAGAGAGTTATCAGAAAAGGAGCCGGACCCATCTCTGTGTATAAAAAAAATACGGATTTGTTTATTTTAATTAATTTCAGCTTACTTGCTAATTCGATACGATATGACGTGTTATTAGCGAACCACAGGAAGATGGTTCCCTGCCAATAAAATAAACTTTGCAAAAGCTGAAGGAGAACCATTGAAAATCCCCCAGTGTCACCGACCTGCACTTCCTTCAGGAACAAGCCTAACCCGACAGGAACACAATCCTCCCCGGTCCATGGAGAAAAAGACGCATTTAAAACCAGTATGCAGCAAATGTTTGAGATCTTGCGGTCCCATCATGAGAAGTATTCATTATTTTCCCACAGATTTATGATTGGAAGGAGTCTGCAGTGGAAGGTTGGACCAACAAAGGACCAAAAAAGATCCGATAGGATTTCAAGCCCCTCGGAGGTCTATTCTTCTGATGGAATGACAGACTAAGGCATGGAGAGTTTAAAAAAAACATTTTTTTTTAATACTAGTATCAAATTTAGAATAAATGAATAAGAAATAAATATTCTGCTGTTTTAATGTTTTCAGGCAGCTGTATATCAGCCATTTGTATTTAGTTCTCACTCTGTTATCTGACCCCCAATCTACTAAACAAACACCCCGACTCCTTATCAGTATGATAGATTGAGGTCAGATAACAGAGCAAGAACTCTGAATAGCTAATATGCAGCTGCCTGAAAACTTTATATTATGTGAAAACTAGAACTTTGGTAACCAATAGAATGGCTCATTCTTAATCACCCAGTGTGACAATCTGACTAATAAAAGTCTAAGGACAGCCATAATCAGTAATTTCAGTGTAGTGTTTATGCAGGGAAAGTCACTCGAAAGATCACACAACTGACAACAATGGCAGTCTAAAGACTTATTATTATTATCTTTTATTTATGTAGCGCCAACAATTTACGCTGCGCAGACTTACTCACCTCTGCGTCTAGCACGGCTCCTGCTGCTGCGATGGCACCCACTCAAGGCTTCACCCACCGGCAGTGACTCTTCTGAGGTAGCAGCACCCCCTGCGGACCCGCTACCCTGCAGTCTTCTCGACCGACCGGCTCATTATATCACTTCACTCCGCGCCTACCCGCGCACAAGTGCAGCGCATTTATGACCTTGGGTCACACTCACCCCTTCTGACCGCTAGTTCCTCATTTTTTGTGCCTACAGCCTACATTAACACAAGATCTTTGTTATTCAAGTATCCTTGGTTGGTGTAAGACTGTGGCATTGCTCCTGCTATACCTTGGATTGATTTAACCCGTTGTGACCCATCCTTGTTCTGACCTAGCTAAAGGACTCCTGATTTGGCTAGTTTCGGTGTTCTTCTGGTTCCCAGCTGGATGGCTTGACTACGATTCCGCAATCGAGGACTTTGGTCCTTGACTTCAGCCCATTTTGGTTATTTGGCTCCAGCAACCTGGCCTACTCATGGATCCTCTCCTACTGCTACAGGCAGCCTCCACATGCGCAGATTGAAGACGGTTATTGGAGCAAATATTGACAAAGTATAATTGTGAACATGTCTTATTGACATACCTAAGAACTCTAGAGGTACAGTGGGGTGATGGTCTCTCTCCCTCCCTGTTTTTTAGCCAGGAAGTTGATGAGCATACCTGGGAACTCTCCGGGTTTGACCCGGCGATTGCTGGGTGAGCGCTGCTTCTCTGGTTCAAGACCCGAATCCTCCGGGTCGCGGGGTCTTGACACGCCCCGCTCCCTGCCCATTTTCCCTTTAAATGGGGTGTTTTCCGCTGCCATCAGCAGGACCGCCCACCGACATCAGCGGGACCGCCCACCGACATCAGCGGGACAGCCCCAAACGTCAGCGGGACAGCCCCTGACATCAGTGAGAACTCCCCCGACATCAGGGGGATCTCTCTCTCGTCAGTGTGCAGTCTTGGCCGCGTCCCGTAAGGGAAGGCTCCGGGTAGCCGGAGCCAAGAAGTTCCCAGGTATGTTGATGAACCAGGCCAGAGGGAGATATAATAAAAGCAAGTTTTAATTTACTGGGAGGGAGATACATAATTGGAAAAGCCTCCCAACAGAAGTGGTAAAGGAAAAGCTAATAATACACCTACCTGGGAACTTTATGGTTCCGGCTACTTGGAGCTCTCCCTTGTGGGATGCGGGCAGGAACTCTCACTGACCTCATGGGCGTTCACGCTCAATGCTCAGATAAAAATATGTAAGGGCATCAAGCTTTTCTCTACCATCCATGGAACCTCCTTGGTAAATATCGAGATACTCGATTTTTTAGCTTCGATTCGGTGGCTTTCTGATAATTCCTTAGAACTTTGATTCCTTGTTTTTACCCAAAACACAACGATATATCCGTTAAAGGACACTGGAGATGTTCCCTTGATAGACGTTACCGTTTCTCAGCTACAGGATACGTTTTCTTTGGGCGGTTATTGGAACTACTGCACGAGGAAAGCTATCATGGAAAATGCTTTTGTGTTTTGTACCTTTTCAGTTAGAAAATCCCTTTTATTTGTGTGAATTAAGTTTATTTCTGACACCGAGTACACAACAACATCCAACATAAGTTGTGGTTGCTACGATGCGTCATTGGGCTACAGAGCTGGCTGATGAATTGTACAGAAATAGTTTATATTTTTAGTAAGACAAGCATTAGATTCATTGAGATAAGACACAAAACAAAAGGGGGAAAAAATCATAAAATAGGATGGTGATGGGAAAAAGCTAAGGCGGCCAAGATCACCCTTGTGGAGCCAAGTTTGGTGACACTTGATGACTAAAACATGGCTTAAATGGAAGCAGCAATTTAATGGGAAGGAATAACAGTGAAAACCTGTGACAGATGCCTACACAAGTAAGGTGGGCTTCCAATGCATACTTATATTGTAATCAATATACTGGCCTGTAGCGATAAAATATACATAAGTTTGGAAAATTCCCAGTACCACCTAGAATTATCGGTATTCACAATTGGGAATGTCTCGTGTTGTCTCATCTCCATATGGGAGCCAAGCGGGGGGCAGATGGATGATTGGGATAGACCTGACTTTTTACAGGGTTCCAACCCATATTACACCAGCAAGCGGGCAGGGATTGGGCAGAACCAGACTGGGACCCCTACCGCCACAGTTAATGGGGCAAACCTAAATCGTTCCTAGGTATATGAATACTATTATATCCACTACATGGCACAGTCCATAACAGCATTATTTTAGTAATATGCTCTACCATATATTTAAATATATGTAATCCAGCTGCAAAATTGGCCAACCAATACAAAGCGCATGTCTCAAAAAGCATTGTTTATAATATCCTCTGGTCCCATCCATTTATTGGAAAAATTCCCCAGAACTACCACAGAATTGGCAGATGTATGAGTTCAGAAGAAACTATTATTTTAGCGGCCTTAATCCAGCATTGGTTCCCAAACATTTTATAGAAGGCCTGTGGATGTTGGTCCCCAAAGGCCACCTAAAAACATATTTGTGGTCTTCAGCGTAAACAAAGGAAAAAAAGCTTTTAATGTCCTATGTATTAAAAATAAAATTGAAATAGCCATCATTCCTTGTTTTCTTGTTCCACATTTAATCCCTCAGACTATTAAATCTACATTGAATGACCTCAGAAAGCACCATGAAGATTACACACTGGTGGTCTACAGGTCACCTTCTTAAACCCGCTCTTATTATGAACTCTCTAGTTCTCTCTAAGGATACAACATACGATATTCTGGGGTCTTGGAGGACACTGAAGACTTGTTGGGAGAGATTGCATCTGGGGAGTGATCAGGGGTGAGATTATGTACATGGTTTTACTAGGGACAGCTAAATTATTTGGTTAAGCAAAGAGAAAGGATAGGAGGAAAAAATAGAGAAGGGGAGGAGAGAAAAAGAAAAAAGAGGGGAGAAAAGGAGTGAGATAAGAGAATGTCTCTAATGTCTCTATGTCTACATGAGAATATAGAGATGCAAGAAAAGATACAGATGAGAGAGGGAAGAGAGATGAACGGTGAAAATGATTATTATTTATTGTTTTATATAGCGCCATCAAATTACATAGCGCTGTACGAATTGAAAACAGAGAACAGAGGGGAGAGAGAATAGAGAGACAAAAGAGAAAGGACAGGAAATAAAGAGGATAGAGATATTTGTTCCATTTAATCGTCTTAATCTGGAACAAAAATGGAGGAATGAAAACAAACACTTGGGGCAGATTCCTCCAAATAGGTCTCGGTGCAGCAAAGCCCTTCCATGAATAGCCTCCCCTTTCCTTACATCACTAAAGTCTCCTGCCCCAAACCATGCAGACCTGAACCCTGGGCCCTGTGTATGTTAATGATAGCCGAGGTAGCCCTTTCATTTTTTATGCTGAACCATGGGTTGTTATCTAGCATTCCTATCCTGAACCTAAGACGCTTTCTACCCCGGGGCATTAAATGTACCTGGAAATTCGTTACCATACAGTGGGGGGCAGCCCAGACCCCCTACCAAGAGCCCGACACTCCGTCTATCCCTATGTGCACTGAGACTACTTGGAAAGTTATATTTCATGACCGCTCCGTAAGTGCCGAATTCTGGGGCCGTTCTGCATGTTCATTGAAAAACATTAGAGTAATTGGAGCGATGTGTCCCTGGGATCATTGTTACATTCCCAGACAAACTCTTTTGGGGAAAATTATTTGGAACAGCAGACCATAAATTAGGCCGAAAGATTCCTAGAAAAGAAAAAAGATTTTCGAAGAAGTTCATTAAAGGAAGACAATCAAGTATTTATAAAAAAAAAAAAATCTTATTTGGAACGCTGCTATTAATTCACTCTTTGGTGTAATACAGAAAACATTATCGATCTACCTAGTCTGATTATCTTACAGGGAGACTCCACTTTAATGCGTATGATAGCTGAGAAGTCCCCTTAAAAAGCTAGATGGAGCAGACAGAGTAAAGGATGAAAGAGGCAGGAGAGAAATGGAGCGGGGCAGAGAAGAGACAAAACATTGATGATCAGAGACGGGCATTGTGCCGGGGGCAGTGGGGACCCACCTATTCGCTAAATACTTGTCCCCTAAATGGCGCAATGTAAATTATTTTTATTGTGACTTTTAGGTGTTTTAGATAATATTAGAATAAGGGAAGCCATAGAATGAAAAACTATTACCTGATTTCATACATCTCGGTTTGTGGTTCTATTCTGTTTTATTTAAAGAAGGAGAAAACAAGAGGTCATAATCTAAAACTAGAGGGTTAGAGGCGTCGATGTAATGTAAGGAAGTTTTACTTTACTGAGAGGGTGGTGGGTAAGTGGAACAGCCTCCCATCAGAAGTGGTAGAGGGTAATACAGCGAGGGTATTAAACATGCATGGGACAGGCATACGGCTCCTGAATCTAAGACGAGACCAACGACTGATTAAGGTCTGAGTCTTTACGGCAGGAGAAATAGTCAGAAGAACCGTTAGGCTCTTTTCTGCAGAAAAAATTCTATGTTTCTTGCGTATGAAAAAAAAACCTCCTTTTCCCCTGGGTTTCGGGAACAATGTTTTTCTCCCGGGGAGGTGTGGTCTTTGGAGTCGGTATTATCCACAAAGCACATTTGGCTGAAATCTTTCAGAGATGATCATAACTCCCTGAAAAAGCACCGGAGTTTAGGACTGAGAGGAGGAATACCGGAGATATTAAGGAGCGAGGAGGTAGGAAATGCGAATGATAAATAATTCAGTTTCCTGACTGCGGTCTTCTGTATAGAATAATATCACGGGCGTCCGGCTCGTTTCATGCGTTCTTTTAAGATAGCCTTGGGAGAATATTTATTGTTTAGGAAAGTTTCTTTTAAAAACTTTTACACTTTTACACATCAGCTACTCCTAATTCTATTATTATTATTATTATACTTTATTTATAAAGTGCCTACAGATTCCGCAGCGCTGTACAATATACATTGTAATGATGTCATCGTATCTAACTCTAAACTCTAAATCTAACTCTGTACACAGAACTGATATTCTCAAGTTTCATTTAAAAATTTATTAAATGAAGTATAAAAAAAACTTGCCAGAATACTTACGTAAGGTTATAGATTTTAAATAGTGTTGAAAGTAGGTGAGAATTTCGACATTTGGTTAAAATTTGGAATTTAAACTGATTAACAAATCATTCATAAGCTTCTATTAACCCCTTAAGGACAAAAGGTATTCCCTTAAACCCATTAATGACAACGCATTGTGAGCCCGTACATGTGCGTGGCTTTGTCGTGAAGGGGTTAATAAATGCACAGATTTATGCATTGTAATCAAAGTTATGTTTTAGTCCATGCAATACAAAGAAAGAAAATGTTAGTGCATTCCGATAAAGGGAATTATTTATTTATTATTTTAATTTTTTTTTGCATATTTTGGTGGGGGGGGTCGCTTGCTTTTTTTTAAATTTCACAGAAAAAAAAAATGAGTTGAGCCTTTAAAAAATATGAAATGATATACCCTGTGGTTCATGGTAAATGTAAAGTGAGCCGTTTGGTAAGAGGAGAGCAGGTGCGATGTTATTGGCAGTAGATGACGCCAACATTTTTAACTCTGAAACTTGAAGAAACGGCTTCATTTGTAGGAGATAAAATCCATGCTAAGAGTAAGAGGTGCGTAATGTGAGCGGTATGTAACATGCTGTTGAGATTATTTGGATGCTTTTTTTTTTGATTAGTCGTATTTTTTGGGGGTCTGTCTGATAGACACCAAAAAAAACTGTTGTCCGATAAATGTTCTGCCGATGTTCTAAAAGTTCGGATTCCGTAACGTGGCTTTTGTATTGGAATTCTGTTATTTGATGAGTATATAATGTTAATAATTCATCAGGGCAATCATGCGGCATTTGCTGGGTGGTATGAATATGTTCACCAATGTTTATGGAAAGAAAATAACGAAACCCCCCCAATTATACATTCTTTACGTATATATTCCTGGTCGTTAATTTTGTTTCAACAGAAATCTTTGCATGGGCATTAAAGTAGATGATGGTAGACATCAGGGTGAAAGTTCTGGACATTACTGGACTCTCATAATGCTTGGTGAGCCTAAGACCAGTAGGTCGTCATCGGAGTTGCCATAACACTCCTGGTTTTCGCCTAACAGTCCCAATTTTAGGGAACTGTCTCGACGTCCCGGTTGGCAGCGGGACCATTGACCAGTTGGAAGATCCTCTCATGACTGAACCAGGGAGCTGTGAAATCCGATTTGGAACCCTGAAATTTTGTTTTTTATGCTGTATTTCCACATCGTCTCTAGTTCCTTGGTGCGATCCTAGGGATCGAGTAGATCTAGCTGTATTTGCGGCTCCTGTGTGCTGTCCCTCTGTTGGGGTTTTCTCAGTTGCCAAATTGCGTTTAAAAAAGTTTTGAAATTCACCTATTTTTGGTCCATGAGATCTGTAATTATATTTTCAATCGCAGCTATAGTTAATTGCCCCTGGGGGGTCCCCCCCCCAGCCAATCATAATATAATTGAGAATTCAAAAAATAGCTGGAGGCAGAAAGCTAACGAGCTTTTATTGGTGCAATAAAAGACAACACCGGCATTTGCATCGATTTTATAGACGTTTGATTATTATGTGTTTTATTTAAACGGCTATACGTCTGATCTTTTATATACAATCGACGTATTTATAAGCCGGACCGCATTTTGCGCTGATAAATTCTCTGATCAAACTTCAGCTTCTCAGCTGATATAATAAAGCAAAATTCTCAAAAATACACAGCGATGCCCCACTGTCTGCAAGCTCGGTGATATACTATTTTAATATGATGTCTGTGGCAATTATTCACTAAATGCAAAGTACTGCATAGATGGGCTACTGGTTAGCCCATGCATCATACAGGGCCAGATTTTTGGGGTTGGTCCTTCTTAATGCATAGTTAAACAGGTTAGTTGAACTCCCCCTCCAAGCCTGCAAAATTCTCCTTTTATAAAGAAATTGCCTATTTTCCCACCAAGACATCCACTGCCATACGAAGACCCTTTGCGGCCCCTAAGCATACACACACACACACGCACACAGACCGTAGTGCAGGGTCATGTAACACACTTGCCCCCGGGCTACGGGCTACGTGACAGTAGTGAATGTGACACTTCATTTAGAGCACAGTAATCACACGTTTACCTGCTTGGGTTGGACTTTGTCACGCTAACCAGTAGCCCATCTAGGCCGTACTTTCACTTTCCAAAACCCCAATAAAGCAATAAAATCCCAGTAATTTATTGCCTTTAGAATCAGTAAATCGCAGATCATGCGATAAAAGAAAATCAGCATTTTCCTGTTACATAGTATAGTAAATAACAGTGAAATGCTGTTGTTTCCGTTTTTCCTTGGGCTCTTCTTTAAGTTTTTATCTCATGTAGGAAAGAAAATAAAAAGTCATAGGAATCGTTTTCAGAAAGTAGCAGGTGGCATCGATGCTCCTCGGTCTGGGCTGTCACTCGGGAAGTTGTGTGCCCCCTGCTTTGTGTGTTGTGTAAATGAACGCCTCGCACCGGCACATGAGATGTGTACGGAGACCTTGGAGAGATGTCCTTCATTCAAGGAATTGGGTCACCGAGATGGAGTGACCCTATGGCATCAACGCTATATTGTAGAACTAATAAAAGATGAACTTTTGTCCCCCCCCCCCAATGGAACGGAGACACATTTAAGTTAAAGTGGAAGGAAATTGAGAGTTTGCAGGTTTGGTGATGTCATGACACGTGCATCATGATGTCACAACTGGTCACATGCACACCTGGGTGAGGTACTGATTCCCCGAGTTTCTGGGTCACTCTGGTCACTTTAGCCGTGCCCACCCCCCACCCGATTTCACTCCCAAACCATTCAATGTCATGGGGGGCTAGCCTGCCCTTATCCGTGGCTAGTCTCGCCCGTTGGATGGGTAACCGTGCCCCCTCAGGAGAGGGAGAGCTCTGAGTATCTACCCTGGGAAGTTCCAAGGTATGGAACGCTGCACAAATTTTCCACCAAAACCTTTTTATTTTTTTGTTTCGATTTCCTGGTGCGTGGAAAGTTTTCTACTCTTCTACTTTGTGATGACACAGAAGACTTCACTTTTGAAATTTAGGAACAGGTTTTAAGGATTTTGCTTTGGGGCAAAACATAACAAATCTACATTTTTACAGAATGCGTCGCCGAAACATGTACGTTTTTTTATTCCTGTCCCAGATTATAGCCAGTGAAGAGAAGATGGGGTATTTAGCCGCTGCTGATACCTCTTATTGGGCCGACATTCCTCAGATGGAACGGCTCGAGCGTCCACGTTATTTTCTGTGTTTCATGTTTGTAAATAGTTAGATGGAAGATTGGTGGGATGTCGCTTGATGCGTAATCCTTTGTTATGCAATTAGTCAGTATCTGCTCAGAATGGCTAGGGGGTCTCGTAAGGTTGGCCTGACCATAGGGATGACACAAGGACCGGTCAACCTAATGAAAGAAGGGCTAACAAATAGCCCTCACGGCGCTATTAAACTACTTGGTTAGTCTATCATGGGAGTTGTAGTTCTCCAATCTAGGACCTTAGCCGCTCGGTATGGTCCTGGGGGACACAGACATGTTGCCTTATCCAGCAAGGGCCATGTTTATTTTCCTAACAAGTGACATTCAACGCATCAGCAGAACACGAGGATACGTTCCTCTCAGCGGACCTGAGTGTTTGCAAATACATGTAAAGCTCCGGGACAGATTCCTGGCAGGCGACGGGGAAAGCAGACGGTAAACATTGAAGAGCGTCTGGCACAGCCGCCACGCCGAGACTCGTTGCTACAAACTGTTCCAGTCGAGCCCATCGCGGAAGCTACAATGTATTGTACGAGAAGGTTACGCTGCGTGGAAAGCGTTACGCTGCTTGGGGTAATAGTACGTGGAAATGCCCTCACTAATTACAGAATATACCCCACAATAACATGCGGTTATTGGTCTGTTGTCAGCTCACCTGCGAGGTTTCCAAATGAGCTGCCCCGAGACACTTCCAATGTAAACCTTTTCATAGCATACCACCTAAGTGTCCATTTTTTAACAGCTATTATTATTATTATTATCCTTTATTTATATAGCGCCAACAGTTTACGCAGCGCTTAATACAATACATATATTCAAGGGATATGACAAGACAAGAATTGACAGACTAAGACAAACCGATACATTTGCCCCCCCCAAACACTTTTTCTGATCATGGGTCAGTTTGTTGGGTCAGGGGTGTTGCAATACAGACCTCCCCTGCCGCTACTTCTTGGTGACCACGCAATGCTCTCAAGCTGAGCTCCGCCAGGTGGGTCTCCAGGTTTGATGGGTGGTTCTGCCCTACCCACGCCCCCTCCTGGCTTTAACCCCACCCCTTTTCTCTAGCCACACCCCTCAAAACGGGAGTCCCCATATGAGCACCATAAATGTCGGGGGGGTGTAAGTCAGACCGATGAATGTAGCCAACTCAATGGCTCCAACATTGGTCTTGTTGTTATGTCATCACATGATGACATCATGTCACTTTAGCACTTTCCACCTGTTCAGAATCATGTGAAAGTCCATAATATGGTTGGCAAGCAGGACTCCTCTATCCTAGTTTTATCCAGATATTGGATATATTTAAATAATACGCAACTAAAGATTATATATAGCTTTTATTCACCCAATCTTACAACATACTGTGGACAATCTATATCCGTGAGGCTTAATGTAACTAAAAAAATTATAATTATAGTTAAAAAAATAGTAATTATAATAAATGTTCTTTTAAAATATAATTACTATTTTTAACTATAATTATTATTATTGAAAAATTTTTCAGATTTGATACAAAATTAAACTACTGATATTTGGCACGTGTCATTGATACGAGTATGAAGTGCGCATGAGTTTTAGGTTAAAATGCACACAGAATTTTTTTTTTAATTTTTGTTAAAAAAAGGCAATTATCAGGAAATAGGAAATGACGACTGACCACCCTGCAGCTCAGGAAGCGAGGATGTGCCTTCATATCCTCACTGACCTCTCCGCTAGGACCGTGTGGGAAATCATCTCATCTTTGGCAGTGCAGCACATCTTCTTAAAGGGACACAACCATGTATCAAAAAATTTATATTTCCTTATTTTTAATTAATATTCTCTTTTACATAGAATTTCTTACGGTCCATGCGTTTAAGGGGTCTGACAAAACTAGAACTGACAGACCAGGACGAACCGATACGTTAGGTAAAAAGGGCCCTGATCGCAAGAGCTTACAATCTAAAGAAGTCTTTTGGATATTTAAATAGCCACGTAAACATTTCCTGTTCCACTTCCTCTGGCACTCAGTGGGTTAAAGGAATGTTCGAACGCACGCACCTGTTTCCACGTTCTTTCCCGGTATTTTCTTTACGCAGAAACGCGCATGATCAACAATGCGGGTTATGTACACATGGAAAAAATCAAAAATGCGATTATGAACCGGTTTGTGTTAGAAGTTAGCAAAAAGTACATCGTGCCATAAAAAATGACACGTGAAATGTATTAATTATAGCAAAAACCGGAATTACCATTTTTTTTTGTAAATAAATACGTTCACTTGTGTCCCGTAGCTCATCACACAGCACTCTGGTCCTTAAAGGGTTAAAGAACAGCATTAAGGCCAGCGGTCTGCACATTCCTTTCAGATCCGTTCACCTCTCCTCCTTTTTGTTTGTTTTTAACCCCCGCATTTAGCGTTATCGTTACGCTTCTCTGCGTTAGTTATTGCCGTTGTTTCTGCTTAACTCTTCCTGTGATAAATGTACTTGTGTTGGACAGCCACATGCTACAAGGGTTAATTATACTGACAGTGAATGCTCTGTCATACACAAAGTCCCCCTAAAAATATTCAGGGATTATGTCCTCATAAAAATGGTAACCAAGAGGTGGCTGAGAATTATAGGAGTTGAAGTACATCAACAGCTATAAAGCTAACTGTGGGCCACGTCCGCAGCTTTTCCCGGGACAAGAACGGGTCTACCCCGAGCTACTTTAGATCGTGACTTATTGGTCTCTGGTTATATGATGTTGAATGCATTTTATTTAGACACTTTAATATATGATCACATTTCTATTGTTTCTATTTATTGGGGCTTTTAGGGCTGTAGAACCCTGCGATACCCTCATACCCAGCAAACATTCTGAGCTCTGAGGAAAGAGTGGCATCAGGGGAGGAAAAAAGGAAACATGGATTTGGGACTCCCAGAGGGGCTCGGAGCTATGACTCGGGAGCTGTGTGCCGGGGACCCACAGACATCTAACGTTTCACACTAACAGCGCAGCTATAGGCGTAAGGAGAAGGATAACACGGTGTGTGTAAATGACACACAACGTATTAACGTCACCAGATTTCACCCACCAATGAAAATCGCTAAAATCACACAGGTGCCGACATTCTTTCCCGTTTATTTTAAACGGAGAAGACGAAAAATGTGTGCGTTTTATAAAACTGGCAAAAATCTACAAATTTATCAAAATGACATGACAGAGTCTGGTTCCACCAAGGCAAAGAGGGACTGTCCCTCCGAAACAGGGACTCTTGGGAGGTATGAAACGCCTGGTTGGACTAGGAGCGAGCGGACGCTGGATGGGCTTCGCGGTTGGACCGGATCTCTTCAGATAGCCCCGTCCAGTTTGATCTGCCGGTCTCCAGTAAGCGTTGCAGACGGCCCCTGGGTACCTAGGGGTCCCTCATCCGCACGGCCACTTTCTGGGCCGCTAGTGAAGGAGCGTGAACTGGATTACTGGTGATAACTGGAAAGGGGCGTCAGCGGCTCCTTATCTCCCGCAGGCAGGTTCGTGTTACGTGAAACGCTGTTACTTTTGTGTTCCACATAGTGGGCTTTAAATGTTACGCAAAGACTGGAAACGCATTGTGTGCAGTTCCTTTTTAAATCAATGCCCTATTTTTAGCCCCTGATTTTGGCTTCCATTGTATACAAGGATACACAATACACAGTGCTCCTGGGGGGGGGGGTCCCGCGCTCAGAACCTCGTATAAAAACCAATATAAAAAGAAGGGCGGCTTGTAAACAAACAAACAATGTAAACAAAGGGTTTGCTTTACTGGTCCCCATGTCTGGGTACAGCCAGTCTCAGGTCCCAAGGTCTGGACTGGACGCCTTCATATAATAGTCTGATGTATGAGGATCATATTCAGTGCTTTTCCATGAAATCCCTGCTTGAATACAGGTTACTTAATTCAGAAGTCATGGTCTTCGTAAGGATCGTCATTAGAATGAGTCACTGTAGTTCAATCTTTGTGATGGACCATTAAGGGGTTAATGTTTCGAGAGCCCGATGTTCAGCGTATTTAGATACAATGATACCATTTTTATGTAAAAAAAAATAAAGAAATAAACATTTCAGCGCGATGCTTTAACCCCTTTCTGTCTGTGCACTTATACATGAATATCTTTCAGAGCACACGTCCCGTGCTGCCCATAGTCTGGAGACCTGTCCGGAATCCGGGCATTGAGCTTTTCCCGTATCATTTATCTTACGCCGGTACCCGGGTCGTTTGATGATGTGGGGTGAATATTCCTTAAGCGTAAATAAACGCCTGACATTTCTTGGCTCTGCCTCCCCCACCCGAGAGCAGTAAATCTTTGTCTTATCTCCACCGTGAGTCACGGTGATGATGATGATGACGATGATGATTCACAAACACGGTTAAGTACGGTCTGACACTGACCATACAAGACTTCATCTACAGTGACGGGGTCACGGAGAGTAAGGGGCGCTGAGAACTTCACGAGCAACCGCTCGGCGCCCCTGCCCGGGACTTAGATTAAAGCATCGTTTTTTTTAAAAAAACTTTATTTAACATGAATGATGTTAAATAAAGTTTAAAAAACCCCCGATGTTTTAAGTTAAGTCTCGGGCAGGCGCCCCTGCTACCATGGCGGCCTGTGCGGTCGCACAGGTCGCACACCCCTGCGCGCGGAGCCGGGTGTTACAGAAGCTTTCCTGGAACGCATATATATATATTAACCTTTTTTACAAGGTGTCATTTTGGTGTCTGAATTGTAACTTTTCAGCAGAAAGAAAAACTCTCGATATTTAATTCTGCCTTGAATAGAACATAGTATGTTTCGTGTGCAAATGCAAAGGACGCTCTAGTGTTCCAGGTAGTCTATGAAACAAAGAGTGCAAGGCATTTACATTTACTGGAACCTGCAGCTCCAGCGCTGCAGCTCCCACACGTCGCCATCTGATTGGCCGCTTGACACCGCCAGTGGCAGAAAAGCACTTCCATTTCCTACAAATCTGTACAGTTTTAATATCCTATTCACGTTGTTAAAGGGCCAGATTATTAAAGTGGACCCCTCTCTTTCTGCATTCTACTTCTTACACTTTTGGATGGCTTATTATTTTCACTAAAATATTAATATAAAAATCACAAACACCCCGGCTCCTTATCATACTTCTTTGGTAAACGGAAGAATGGCTCAGTCTGAATGTCCCAGCCTGACTCATGAAATGTCTTGGGAAAAGAAGGACATTAGTATGAAATGCTCTGTCTCTGTTGGATAGATGTGATTAATATGAATTATTTGAAACTGGAACCAAATGTAACCAGGAGTGGAAGTGATTTTTTTTTTCTGTGCCAAATTCAATTACGGTCGGAAGTTAAAGTTTCAGGTGATAATCTGATAATGGTAAACAGCGGTGAGTCTGTGATCTAAACCACAATTAGCCCATTGAGGAGCGTTTATGGAAGTTTTACGAGGATTACAGAGGATTATCAGTAATAGGAAACATTTTAGGCGGCGTTTAATTTAAACCTATAATTAAAGGATGATTGTAAGGAAAAACCCAAATCCAGGCTTTAAAAATCACTGACGGTTTTTTTGTTGAGATCTGACAAATTTTGAGATGGATTTAACGTCGATAATCTGGCTCTTTACTTGAAACTCAAAGAATATAATGAAATTCCGAGGGCATTTTAAAAAGCTGAGATCAGCAGAGCCAGCATTATCTGATCGATATCAGAAGTTCTCTCCCATCTCCTCCCTCACTCCTTACAGAGGCTGCCTGATCCAATCAACAACCGTCAGGAACGTAACAGCCTGCAGAGATAGCGATGATCATGGAGATCATGAGTGCAGGAAGCATCATGTCTCCGATATATACACTATTGTTCAAAAGTTTGGGGTCACTTAGAAGTGTCCTCGTTTTTTTTTTTTTTAAAGAAAAGGAAAGTTTGTCCATTAAAATAACATGAAACGGATCAGAAATCCAGCGCAGACGGGGTTAATGCTGTAAATGACTACTGTAGCTGGAAACGACTAATTTTTAATGGAATCTCTTCATAGGTGTACATAGGCCCGTTTATCACTCCCATCACTCCTTTATCACTCCCATCACTTCTGTGTTCCAATGGCACGTTGTGTTTGCTGATCCAAGTTTACGTTTAAAAGGCTAATTGATGGTTAGAAAACCATTTTGCGATTATGTTACAGCCAGAAATGTCCTTGGTTTCCATGAAAACAGCGAAGTGACCATAAATTCTGAACAGTAGTGTATATGTGATAAATAAATGCAGGCGTAATTACAAAATATTTTATTTATATGCGATAATAGGGGTTGGCCAACTTTTTGTGCTGCTCCTCTTACCTACCCATGGGGGATTTTCCCGTCACCTAATAAACTTACCACCAATCAGCTCCAGTGCTGGCTTGATGAAGCAGCCAATCAGCGACAGGGAAGCGCTCCCATTAAAATCAACGGGAACGTCTTTACACGTGTGCACCGCGGCATGTAGCGTTCAAGTAGAGCTTGGAAGATGGAGATTCAGGAGCCATATGCCCACCCCATGCATATTTAAATCCCCTTACTATGTTATTTTATAATCCTCGGCAGCACAATGCTGTCCTGGATTACAGCGCAAACATTTTAGTTTAGTAAGGAGTTGCGCAATTTCCAAAACGCTGAATTCGTTGTAATAATGACTCGTTTGTCTCAATATTTGGAGCGCGTTGTCAATGGAAGAATCATGTTCTATGCGATATGTTTGCTTTGGATTTTTCGGATAAACAAACCTTTGTTGTAAGTCCTCGGAGCTGAACATCTCCAGCGCAGGAGCGCAGCTTGGGAACTTCCTTTTCACCAGAACAATCTAGAATTTCCTGTCTTTGTTAAAAAATTAAATTCATCTTCGCAAAGGTTCCTGTTCGATTGAATTTCTCTATGAAATCTGGCTGGACATCAATGGCTCTCTAGGTATCTTATGTAAAACCGTGTTCGTGAATTGTTAATGTTAAAAAAAAAAAATGACAAAAAATGTGAACATGGATTATTGATTCAAAATCCAATCAGAAAGTTTGTCCAAATAAATAAGCTTATTAACAGATCAAAGTGCAGGCTATAAGTAAATTATTTTTCATATTTAATTAATTCATTTATTTTACTTATTTTTTTAAATTTATTTATTCATGTATTTATTTTATTTTTATTTATGTATTTATTTTATTTATGTATTTATTTTATTTATGTATTTTTTATTTTTTTTTTATTATTGCTGTACTGTCCACAGTTTATTCTGATGTCCCTACTTGGTGGAGCTATTAATGTGTTAACAATTATTTTTTGTCATTAATAATATTAGTAATTATGAAATTAAGGTAGATACATGTGCGCTATATGAACTATACTAGTCTGGATTGGCAGTGAAGGGGTTGTGTTTGTGCTTGAATTGAGTGTTACAAATTTCTACATGTGGTTTCTGATTGTATAAAGTCACAAAATCTGGCTAAAATGCATCAATTTTAGTACAGATGTTTTCTGTTAGCTTTTCTTTTTTTTTTATAAATTCGGCCCCTAGGATTTTATATTAAACCAGCCATTGAATCACTAACCATAACATAGTAACGTAGCGATTTAGGTTCGAAAGAACACACAAGTCCATTCATTTCTAGCTTGCTGTTGATCCAGAAGAAGTAACAAAAAATTCCCCATTGAAGCGATTTCCAGTTGGGAAAATTTCTTCTTGATTCCAAATCTTACTCAACAAACTTTAACTAATCCGGTCCTTATAACTGATTATATCCCCTTATATACTTCTTTGCAAAAAATCACCCAGCCCATATTTAACAGAATCTATTGACGCATAACATCTATAGATGGTGAATTCCATATCTTTATTGTTCTTCTTGCTGCTTTACGTGAAAAGTCCTTTCTTCGAGTCTGAATGGATGACCTCTCGTGCTTTCCAAAGTCCTATTAATGAGCAGGTCTTTAGAGAGCCGGCTTAGAACCTCCTTTTGGAGAACAGGTGTCCAGACTTGCACTACAAATTCAAGACGAGGTATTGATTCTTACCACAAAATCAATACCCCTTTTTATACATGACAATATCGTACTGGCTCTTGCAGCAGCTGACTGACATTGAGCACTGTTGTTAAGTTTGTTGTATGATTTCCATAACACAAACCCATCTTAGGTATAATTTACACATTTATTTATTTTCCCAAAATGCATAACTTTGCAGTTGTCAACATTACATCTCTTCTGTCACTTGGTTGCCCAGTCCTCCAATTTGACCAAACCTCCTTGGAAGAATGGAACATTGAACAAGAGTAGACCTAGGCAGGGCCGGCCCAAGACTTAATGCCGCCTGGGGCAAAGTTTAAAATGCCGCCCCCCGCGCCGACGCCGGGGGGGGGGAGCGGCATTTTAAACTTTGCAGACACCATTATCTACCCTCCCCCTTTGTACTTACCGTTAAACAGTCTAGCAGGCTCGCAGAGGAGAGAGAGAGGCGCCGAGATGGTAAGCGAAAAACCACTCGGCGCCCCTCTCTCTCCTCCGCTTTAAAAAAAAAAAAAGCGCTTGGGGCGGCAAACTTTGCCGCCCCTTCAAAAGTGCCGCCTGGGGCAATTGCCCCACTCGGCTCCATTGTAGGGCCGGCCCTGGACCTAGGACAGAACCCTAAAGGAACTCCACTTACCGCTTTTTATCCCTTACTGCTCACGATACATATATTTTTATAGATACAAATTGATAATAAATGTAGCAACTCACCTTTTTCTCAGCCGAGCTTCCATTGGATAAACCGTTGGCAACTCCGATCATGGCGTTTACAAGATCACAAAATATACGCGTAAGATTCACATTAAGGAGGGCTAGGAATTCTAATAATGTACCCCCTAAACATAATGTAAACGATATTGATGTGTATGTTAGAGCTGGAACACTGATAGTAACGCTTATCTTTATGATGTGATGTGTGTGGATGCGTGTCAATGCTATACAGCAGTTAACGTGAATTTTTGAGGTTTTTTAGATTAAACAGAGTCTGTAATGTATGATTCCGACATGCTTCACTGGCAGGGAATGATGGCCAATAACTGATAGGAACGTCGACGTATGTAACACTGTATATTCCCGGTCCTTGGAGATAATCATGGACTTCACAAAAGCACCAGAGATTATTTTTTTCACTTATTTTGTTTTCACTGATTTCTTTAAGTGCTTCTTTATATACACCTATTCACATATATATATATATCTATAAAAGGTTGCCTAGATCTCAAAATGCTTCAATTGAAAATTATATATATATATAGTTTTATATCATTATTATTATTATTAATAATCAAAAATATTAAATATGAATAGCAGCAGAAGTGGTAGCAGTTAATACAGTGGGACAATTTAAACGTGCATAGGGATAGACATATCATACTTCACCAACGTTTTCTTCCTGGATCCTGGTACAAAGGATACTGGGTAGTGTGGAGCTCATTTTCAAGCATTTAGGCTTTTTTTGTGTGAAGCATCCACAGTTAAAACACAATGTTTTAAAGCCGGGACCGGGCCTAAAAAAGGGACCGGACCTAAAAAACTGGACTGTCCTGGGAAATTCCGGACTGTTGGCAGGTATGGCATATGACTCCTGAATCTAAGCTCTGAGTCTTTACAGAATGAGTCTGATCTGCCATCGCGTTCTATGTTTCTATGAAGTTTCCTGTTTGATGTTGTCTTTGTTACTTTTCTGTATGCTATGAAGCAACGCGTTACGTTCTGTCGGGAGGATAGACGAAGCGGGGCGCTCTCTGACCGTCAGGAGACGGCTTTGCCAATAACATCCATCTTTCAATCACAATCTCCAATAAGAAATCCCAGCTAATTAGTGACCGGCAGATCTCATGAGCTCGATACAGAGGATCAAACATCAGTGCTCGGGAAGAGCGCTCAGCGGGTGCGGGAAAACACGTCTTCCCCTTCCTATGTATTGGAAATACCCGTGGATACTCTGCATAGAGCAGAACATTGAGAAGGTCCTCTGTCTGCTCTGATCACGATGTACACCATACATTCCAAGGGACAGAATCCCCCACTTCTGCATACGTACCCCACAGCATGTTACTCTACATCCCTATAATGTAAAGGAAAGGAACTTTTCCCTTATAAAGAAAAGGACATTTTGTCCATTAAAATTACATGAAATGGATGAGAAATCCAGCGCAGGCGGGGTTAATGTTGTAAATGACTATTGTAGCTGGAAACATCAGATTTTTTAATGGAATATCTTCATAGGCGTACAGAGGTCCTTTATCACTCCCATCACTCCCATCACTCCTTTTTCACTCTCATCACTCCCATCACTCCTGTGTTCCAATGGCACATTGTGTTCGCTGATCCAAGCTTACGTT
Source organism: Sceloporus occidentalis (assembly GCA_023333645.1). Lineage (NCBI taxonomy): Eukaryota > Metazoa > Chordata > Lepidosauria > Squamata > Phrynosomatidae > Sceloporus > Sceloporus occidentalis. Next base: position 520,497 of record JALMGF010000131.1, read on the forward strand.
TAAAAGGCTCATTTTCCATGAAAACAGCTGAGTGACTCCAAATTTTTAAACAGCAGCGTATTTGTGATGAATGCAGATGTAATCACATTATATTTTATTTATATGCTATAATAAAGGTCCACCAAATAAACTTACTACCAATAAGATCCAGTGTTGGCTTGATGAATGCTGCAAATGAGGGTCTATTCAGACCCCTGTGCGCATCTGCGGCAAGAGCTCCCATCTGGACCACAAACAAGGAGGACAGCTGCAGCAACAGGGCTGCAGCTTCTAGGTCAGATAAGTCTTTCATTTTTTTTTCGTATTGAATGCGTATTAAGGTACTGCGGCGAGTCTCCCTGCTCGGTCTCGGTGACGGCTTGTAATGCTGAGCGCCGGAAATGACATCATCTTCTGGCGCTCAGCATTACAAGCCGGCACCGAGACCGAGCTAGAGGGCTCACAGAGGAGAGAGAGGGGTGCCAAGCGGGTACTGACAACTTGGTAAGCGAAAACCACTCGGTGCCCTCTCTCTCTCTCTCTCTTCCATTGTCGGGACGGCCCTGATTGCGCCCTGATTTAACCCCTTAGCGACAATGGGCGGTCCCTAAACCCATTGGAAACAATGTATTTTGAGCCCGTACATGTACGGGCTTTGTCATTAAGGGGTTAAAGAATTCAGGCCACTTTATTTTGACTTTTATCTGCACATCTTTCTGGACCATTTTACTTTCTCCTCTATGATCTCATTCTGTAGCCTTGTTCACAAAATTTCCAGAATTTGCCAGAATGGTAGAAACCCTAAACCTGCGCAAAGCGTCTGCATTGCCTCCCTTTAGAGAAAGAGCTCAAAAAAGTGCTTTTATGTTTTGATATTTTCACCGAGCCTCACTTTTCAGTGAACTCTTCATTCATCCACACGCCGGGGATCCTGTTTCATCCGTTTCCTCGGCATTAAAAAGCCGCCACGCCGCTGCCTATATTAGGTCGTGTTCTGTGAATGGCCTCCAAAGCGCGTTTTTTAAATATTTACATTTTGGAGTGATATTTGACAAATTTCTAAATACAGAAAGTGTTATTAGGCTTTAAAAGTAATCTCTCGTTAGATCATTTACACTTGAGGTGAAATTATTTAAAAAATGACAAAGTGCAAGATACCTTAAAGATTACACTTGCTTTAATTTAAGGAAAAATCCTGTTCATAAAAACATAGAATCTGATCGGCCCCATTCGGCCCGTCTAGTCGCCCGTTCCTCCTGCTGTAAAGATCAGACCTTAATCAGTCGTTGGTGTCGTTTAAGATTCAGGAGCCGTACGCCTACCCCATGCATGTTTTAAATCTCTCATTGTGTTAGTCCCTGCCATTTCTGCTGGGAGCCTGTTCCACATAGCTACCATACTGTTAGTTGAGTGCGGATGGAACACGTTAGCAAGCCAGGGCTTAATAATTAGAGTTTAGCATTATACAGAGGTCAGACGAGATGGAAGATCCATCCAGGAAATCCCAGAAGTAACAGCGGTCAGACAGTCCAAGGTGATTAATGAGTAGTTAGATGGATAAAGGGTACAAGAGTAGTGGATATATGGCGGCAGTGCAAGCAGTAGGACAATTTACTGGATGGGAATCCAAGGCCTGGATACATTTGTCTGGAAATTGTGCTCCAAATGTTTCAAATACACAGTTACAGATCTCCCCAACCGGCCCACTCAGGACAGCCTCCATAGACTGTATAAGAAGGGGCTGCGCAGAGGGGGCTGCTGGAGGAGCTGTTCAGTGCAGATTGGAGTGACAGGTGGGGAAGTTAGCAGAAGGTTACAATAATCCAGATGGGAAGGAATGAGTAGTGTGAGATTTGGCTGGTGATTGGATGCTAGGGGTGAGAGAGCAAAATCAGGGGCAACGCCAACACAGTGAGCGGGATATGGGAATAAACCAGCAAAAAGGATTATGGATTAGGGTAGGAGATGCTGGAACGAGAACGCAGGAGAATGGTGTCCGGTGGGCAGCTAGTGGGGTAGGAGGACAAGAGGGCATCAGAAACCTTGTTAGGGGTAATAGGACTAAAGCAGCTGAGAGTGGCTGCTGGCAAGGAGAGGGGTGAGGGTGCCGTGTAAGTAGCATGATGTAGGACGACGCTATCCCTGATGCTACTTTATTTCTCTTTTCTTTTATTTAAGTGGTTGGAAAGTTCCGGTATGAAGTCAGACATTTACATACGAAGAGATAAGCAAAGATCGAAATATATATCTATAGTCACTCAGTAGCATATTGATTTTAAACATATATATATATACTGTATATATCAGTGTATAAATATATATATATATATGTACTTATATATGGCGTTAGTTGGAATGTAATTTGCTCACTTTTGTTTGTTATTTTGCGTTGTGATGTTATTTCTTTTGTGCGGCTTTCATTTGGATGCGCCCGGGGACTGCCGTCGTTTATTATGGATCCGTCTGTCTTTCCTCCCGTTTCTGGGTTGAATACCTGAGCGGTTATTGGAATTGTTACTGGAGGTCACATGATTTTTACTATTGTCCCACAGAATATCCCTTGGGGGCAGTTTCACATCCGCTCCCTATTCCAGGAGAACATACCCTTGCTGGGCCGTACAATCACATTCAAACAATCTATGGGGTTTATTTACTAAACCAGGAGTTTGTAGTTCATTATGGCGAGCAGTAAATATTGCTTGGGCTGGTTTAATTGGTAGCGTTATGGGGAATGACAGAGACGACAGATAAGTTTCTAGTTTGAGAGGCCTGAGGACTGGTCTGGGTCTGATTTTTTTTCCATCTGGCTTTTCCTGACTCTGTACCGGAGTTCTGGTGGTGTTCTATTAATAATATGGAATTTCTGAAGTGCATTTATCTGACCAGCAGCGGCATCTACTCTCTACTGAATGGTTTACGGCAGCAATCTGAAAAGGATACCTGATTTCCCCAATATTTACCTTTATGAGACCTTTACCGTAACGTGTGGCTTTTGTATATCAATTACACCATCACTTGGCACTTTAAGGCCAGCGGCCGCCTCTTCATGGCCAGCCCGTCTCTGGTCAGTGCTGGATAGGGTGACGTATAATTGTGGGTAAGGGGAGCCCCTCAGATGTGGTTTCAGGGTCACACCGAACAGACTCCCATTTAGCATTCACTAACCTGAGTGTCTGCAGGCGAGTTAGACTCACGGACTTTCCTTTTCATTGTGAATAGCGCTGCTGCAGTCAGGCAAAGCATTCATCTGGCTCTCGCGCATGTTAAGCAAATAAACCTTTGTAGATCTGCAACGTTATTACATGAGGGTTCCATGACCAAGAACAACACAGGAGCCTTTTAAGATGCCGTTTTCACGTGGGTTAGGGCATTCAGTACTATCGATGGCGTTTGCGACGTTGCTTTTAGTTACAAAAGGGTTACAAGCCCAATATAGTTCTAACACCTCCTCCCATAGGCACTCTAGAGCTCACGCTCGCCCCTACATCACATGGTTTCGGATACTCAGCTCCGTCGTCTGACTCAAACCATCTTTCTTAAATCAAGAATCACTTTGGAATACCTTGACGGGATTTCCTTCACCTACCCGCATTGTGATAATTTACACAGAACTGGGGAGAAGGTGATGGGGTTTTTTAAACGAAATCCACCAACATTTTTTTTGAAATGCCCTATTTATCTGATTTCAAGGAGAAGGAAGTATATACTGCATCCGGTTGGAATAAAACATAAATCAGTCCGGATAAAGGAAGTTCCATCGGATATAATATTTTTTCACAGCCTTCCAGCCCTCAAAGCCAGAGGACCCAGTGTTCTCCTCTGTCACAGGTATTACACTTGATCTTATCATAATCTTATTGGAGTTAGCCCTCCATCATGTATAGTGATGAAACTGCAACTCCCCTGCCAACTCCCCCTTATGGAATAAACCCCTGTATAGTGGCTGACTGCATTGCAGGTTCCTTCCAGTCTTGCGACTTCTAACAAGGGTCTCTGGAAGCCAGTCAGGGGCAATCAACAAGCAGGCACACATTGGGTTATAAAGAGGCAGGGGGTCTGTAGAACAAGAAACTGCCCCAGAGGCCCAGCGATCGGCCATGACTGGAGCCAACTGGTGGATCCGGTGGCTTCCCATGAATGGTCCTTGTATGCAAAATACCCTCTCATGCCGAAGCTAAGAGCAAAGGCGCAGGGACCGGTCCAGATCTAGGGTCAAGTTGTGTTATTTCTGTAAGACGTGCAGGGCGAGGACAGGCGAGAGAACATTCGAAGATGTCAGAGCTTTAAACATGAGCTTAGAACGTAACTATTATACTGTTTTATTTCTTCAGTGTGAAGACTGTGTTCAGTACAAGCACTTAATACTTACAAGAAACCCATTATTGCCCAGCTCTGCCCTTTGTAAACAGATACGAAGGAGCCTTATTCTCTCCGATGCACTAATCTGGCATCTCGGAGTCTTCCTGGCACCAATAAACCAGGCATTAGGAAACCGCTCAATAGCCGGCATGCTCTGTTACTCTATTAACATCATTTATTGTTTTTAGAATGTCCCTTCACTTATTATGTCTTTACAGCTCTGATTACATTGCACATGTAATAAAAACACACAATAAAAACGGAGGGTAGATAAATAGAGCAGCTTCCAAGCAGAAGTGGTAGAGGTGAATTAACTATTCATAAACCTTGTTCTTGAGACTGCCCTGGAAAAACTTGGCCTTCCCAATTAGGGGATCATAATATAATATTGACTTAATAGAAGAAGCCTGAACAAGCTTGAACCACACAGGTATAGTGAAAATGACGAAGTCGCCCTCCTTCAGTATGGCTTGGATATTAAACCACATTCCTACCCCATTCACAAAATTCTCTTCTTTATAGCAAACCGTCCTTGGCATCAATTATAAATCCATAGAAGAACGGATCAGACACAGACAAATAAAACTAACAGACGTGAGATTCCAAAATCTGGGAATGACTCTACTAATAAGAGGGCAGGCAGAGGGGAGGCAGAGGGGACAGAAGGCAGTTTTCCCCTGGGCTGCCCAGATTTGAAGACTTTCTGTGTATTGCTTGCAGTTCCTCAAATAGCCACCGGGGGTTCTAGGGATTTTTTTACAGCATTTACCCCCCGAGCTCTATCCGTTCTGCGCAGTCTTTTGGTAAAGTTGCGCTGCGCAGGACTGGATTGTGTACATTGAGTGCTGTCATCCTTGCCATCGTTGGCCACGTGATCTATGGCGCTGTGTGACCGGGCCCATGGCGTGGGTTTGCAACCCTTATTCCAGAATCAGACTTTTTGTCTTTTATTGTCGGAACATCTTTATGACGAGTATATGTGTAAATCTGTTCCAAATATCTGTTGGAAAATGGATATTTTGTATGAATTTTTTATTTTTTTTGAATCAGGAAGGAAACCTGCTTCATCTGCACTTCAGTTTCCTTTGGTTCACTACATGAGAGATCCAGAAAGCTAAAGATAACTGACAGATCTGTCTTTACATAATAGCTTAAAAGATTCAAAAGACCAGTACAACGGGAGGGTGCGCGGAAATTGGGACTGTCTACTAAAAAATGGGACACTTGGGAAGTATGCTAACAAACGGACATATGAGTTATTAGTAGGACTGGATTGATTATTAATATTCCTGCGCGCTTCTAAAATATAATCCCACAAAAATAATAAAAATAATAATAAATAAAATAATCGTCTGCAGCTTCCACCACTACAGCACTGCTACGGCCCTCGGTGGAACCAAAAAATATTTTTTTCCTGTAAATCCAGTTTTCTGCTGAATTATCAATACTGCCAATATTTGCCTTCGCCGCAGGACGCGTCGTCAAATTTCTTCCTTTTTTATTTGTATTTGGTTCTATATTTTACAATTGCATTTTTGTTTTTTTCAGAATATTCCGGTAAATTTGACACAGTTGTATTGTTTTTCAATTTACACAATTTTGATGTCATGATTTTACAGCGTTTTACAGTTATTTTTACAGACATTTTTTTGCCGTGTATTTAAAGATATGCTTAATTAAGTCACCTGCATTCAAGCAGGGATGCCAACCATGAAAGACTGGTAGCAAAAGCATCATCTGGAAGTGTTACATCACAGCAGTGTGGAACAGGTAGTAGTGAGTTCTGGACTATGAGAATCTGGTCCTTCACCCCAAGACCCTGAGACTTTGGGTCAAGCCCTGGAAGTTCCCAGGTATGATCATGAGCAGTTTCCACGCATGTAACAAGCCATGATCCCCTGCATATGCTGGATATTATCTCGCTGCTCCGTGCCCGGTGGACACCGTGGCCGTCATTCTCCAGAAAGAAGGACTAAGGACAGAGGTTCTCCTGCACTGGGCACTTCTTCCAACGAGGCAGAGCCCTGCTTGTACTCTCTCTACGCTGAATCTGTCAATGGTTTTACGGCCGCCTATCAACGGCCTCTTTAGTATCACAGGAGAACTCATTGTTCCCAGCAGAAGTGTGAAGGAGACACCACTTTACACGAATAAAGAAGTATTTCTGGGTCTCTGCATTCAGCAGTACAAAGAACGAGAGTTGGATTTAGTTTACAAAAGCAGCGTAGGTCAAACTCTGGCCCGGTAATCAGGGTTTGACTGCTGGATCCTCTGGACTAGAGGGATACAGAGGACACAGAGTGGGGTCTATTCACTAAAGGGAGAGCTGAGAGTTTCAGCTCTTTGACTTCACTTCTGCTGCAGGAAGAGCTTGGCTGGCCCTGTACAATGTATAGTTAAATCAGCAAGATTTTTCCAAAGGCTCCTCACCCACTGAATTATACATTATACAGGGCCAGCTCGGCCTTTCTTGCTGGAGAAACTTGCCAGTGTTGGCCCCACATATTGAATAGTGACGCGAGAGAGTTAAAACTAGACCCTAGGATACGTTGTTGTGTGTCACCCCATAACAGCGGCAGATGGGTAGCCTGCATAACGTGGAACCCTTGGCTTTGCCCGTAGCATGGTTTTATGGCACGGAACGGGTGTTCAGTACTTGAGAAAGCTCTCCAGCAGAAGTGCTCCAGGCTCAGGTAGTGGGGACTGGGGACATTGAAACAAACCCCCGATACCAAAAGTCTAATGGGATTTGGGGTCTTAGTTTTCACGTCTCGATTTCTAGACAGTCTCTACAGAGCTTTGATCTTCACTGGACGCGGGTTTCAGTCACACAAAGTCGAGGGTTCCTAACCTAGAACTGTCCTAGAACATTTTATCGAGGGTGCCACAGACACAATGGAAATGGCGTCTACACTTGGCTCCAGAGGACAGGCCTTGATGATAAAGGGATCTTCATGTTTAAGAGGAAAAGTTTCAACCGTTCCTCCAAACCGTCCTTTCTTGGGTTCTTTTTGGAACCCAAATCTACTTTCTCTGTTTTCTACCCCGATTTTCCACTTTTGTTTTCTAGGAGCTCAGAATGTCTGTGTTTTCTGTGAACGTCGGCGTACTGCGGTCCTGAAAGTCCCCATATTGTGTAAAGAATAATGGAAACTATGTATAAAACGATACATTGTATACAAGAGAAACTTGTATGTATTATTATTACTTATTATTATTATTATAGTTACTATAGTATTGTGAAGGGCCAGAGTTCGCCCTTCACAATACTATAGTAACTATAATAATAAAAAGGTGGGAAGTGTTACTCTCCTAAAAATCCACCTGCAAATGAAATAATTAATAATACCGTATTGGCTCGGATATAGGCCGGACCCTTAAAGTTAGGTGCTTTTTTAAAGAAAAAAATGTCTTAGTAAAAAAAAAAACACTTAGTGGAACAGATATCCTGCCGCTCTGCCCCCGCGAGATATGCTGCCACTCTGCCCCCGCGAGATATGCTGCCGCTCTGCCCCCGCGAGATATGCTGCCGCTCTGCCCCCGCGAGATATGCTGCCGCTCTGCCCCCGCGAGATATGCTGCCACTCTGCCCTCCCCAGATATGCTGCCGCTCTGCCCCCCGAGATATGCTGCCACTCTGCCCTCCCCAGACATGCTGCCGCTCTGCCCCCGCGAGATATGCTGCCACTCTGCCCCCGCGAGATATGCTGCCGCTCTGCCCCCGCGAGATATGCTGCCACTCTGCCCTCCCCAGATATGCTGCCGCTCTGCCCCCCGAGATATGCTGCCACTCTGCCCTCCCCAGACATGCTGCCGCTCTGCCCCCGCGAGATATGCTGTCACTCTGCCCCCGCGAGATATGCTGCCACTCTGCCCTCCCCAGACATGCTGCCGCTCTGCCCCCGCGAGATATGCTGTCACTCTGCCCCCCGCGAGATATGCTGCCACTCTGCCCCCGCGAGATATGCTGCCGCTCTGCCCCCGCGAGATATGCTGCCGCTCTGCCCCCGCGAGATATGCTGCCACTCTGCCCTCCCCAGATATGCTGCCGCTCTGCCCCCCGAGATATGCTGCCACTCTGCCCTCCCCAGACATGCTGCCGCTCTGCCCCCGCGAGATATGCTGCCACTCTGCCCCCGCGAGATATGCTGCCGCTCTGCCCCCGCGAGATATGCTGCCACTCTGCCCTCCCCAGATATGCTGCCGCTCTGCCCCCCGAGATATGCTGCCACTCTGCCCTCCCCAGACATGCTGCCGCTCTGCCCCCGCGAGATATGCTGTCACTCTGCCCCCGCGAGATATGCTGCCACTCTGCCCTCCCCAGACATGCTGCCGCTCTGCCCCCGCGAGATATGCTGTCACTCTGCCCCCGCGAGATATGCTGCCACTCTGCCCTCGTAGATATTGTTGGAACGCGTGAACCAGGTGGTTTGGTTTCTATATCGCCCTGTACGATGGATTTATAATATCACAGACATATTGCATAATATTTCGCCGGGCGGCATGTTTTTGGTAAGGCATCGGTCAAAGAGACGTATTTTGTTTCTTATTTCCTCGAAGGAGAAAAGCAGTGAATTGATAAGACCCGCTGAATCTCTCCCCGTGATGAGGGTCGCCCCGGGCTTATTAATGACTAATGAATGGGGTTCGCGTTACGGAATCTCCCTCCAGGAGGGCGGCGCTCTACAACAAAACCAGCATTCTCGTCTTTCTACTTCTCTACATTCCCTTTGAGTTCTTCCTTAATTCCATTGAGTTGGGGACGTTCTCGGTGAATCCCCATCCCGCTCGCTCCCCTGCTGATTTGTGCCTGAGGCATTATTTACTCGATCAGGTTCAAAGCCGCATGAATGCATGGGCGCATGCACAGGAGCGCCTTGCTGCGGCTCGCACCCAATGGGAATGCAGCGTGTGGTTTTCTTCTATTGTGTTGGGGAGAAAGAAAAGGGGTTTCGTTGGGTTTGGGGTCTTTAGAGTAAGATCCCACAGTATCGGTAGAACCCCAGAACGAGACTGGATCCCAAACAAAGCCCCGACCAGATCCCCCCCCCCGTGACTCAAACGTTAGATCTGGGGTGAGATCTAATCGCGGCTTTAGAATTTATTCCAGAATTAATGTTTCGCATCAGAAGTGGCAAAAATAAAAAAAAGGAGCAAAAGCCCTCAAAGTCACCCGGAAGCCGAAAAAGACATGTTTAAAAACAGCTGGAAATCGGGAAAAGATCACAGAAACGGCACATCAGTCCCATGTTTAAATTGACTCACTGTATTAACCTCTACAGCTTCTGCTGGGAGGCTGTTCCAGGTATCTACCATCCTCTCAGAAAAGTAAAAGACTGTTATGGGACTGTTGGCAGCTATGGATCACGATCCGATAGTTTCTCCCAACCTGCGTTAAGTTATAAGGACTCGGCTGAATCTCTCTTGGGTGGAAGATTTTGCATCTATGCTGGAAAAAACTTACTGGGACATTTCCTCCGTTTTATCAATCCCTGCTATTTGGCACAAAAATGTTATTTTAAGTTAAGAAAAGGGGGAAATAAAATGGCATAAAAATAGATAAAAATTATCTGGAGAGATAGAAGGATCTCAATACGGACGGCTTGAAGGAGATGCGATACGAAGGGTTAAAAGGGTTTAACAGGAGGGAAGTTTATTTTAATGAAGTCCATAATCTAACATTAGCTGGTCAGAGGCTTAGGTGGAATGTAAGGTTGTGATGCAGAGTAGTAGATAAGTGGAACAGCCTCCCAGCAGAAGTGGTAGAGGGTAATACAGTGAGGGGATTTAAACACGCATGGGATGGGCATACGGCTCCTGAATCTAAGGTGAGACCAACGACTGATTAAGAGTCTTTACAGCATTTCTGTTGGGAAACTTTCTTTGAGTCACACACCGGGGTCTTCAAGAGCCAAGAACAAAACAAATACCCCCCCCCCCCCTTATCCAGGGGAAGCCAGCAAGACCAGAATTTCTGCATAACTGTCACACGGAGAGAAGAGCGCAGAACGAGTCCGACGGCTTTCACAGAGAGCGACACATTCCTCCCCGACGTCACCAGGAAGTCGTCCCAGCAAAACCCCAACGCTGCTTCTGGATTATCCTCCATTCAGTCCAACGCATCGCACCGCAAACCTCAGCTCATCCCCCAACAACCTGCAAGAAAAAATCGGGGGGGAAAAAAAAAACGGACTTTTTCTACTGAGTTACCATGAACGATGCGTGATTTATAATGGAATCAACCTAAAAATTACAGAAACTCTAAGCGTCAGCGCCGTCAGATCAACGGCCGGGTTGTTGGAGCGCTGAGGTGAGTGGTACGTCCGTAAAATGTATGTCTAAAGCTACCGTTATTATTAACTTTACCGGGAGCGTAGTAGATACGTGGAACAGCATCCCAGCAGAAGTGGTTTAAACACACATGGGACAGGCATACGGCTCCTGAATATAAGACGAGACCAGCGACTGAGTGTTTACAGCAGGAGAAATGAAATGGGTTTTACCGGCCGTGAAAGTCTACGTTTCTATGCTCCTCATCATTTATATAGCGCCATCATATTCCGCAGCGCTGTACAACGGGACGAAACCAAACATGTATGAATGACTTTGTGTTAGTGTTGAATATTGCGTTTTGAAATAACTAATCGTATGAATACGGGTGAAACAGAGACATTTGGCTGCAAAAGTGTTAAAGGGGGCAAATCTGTTCACAACCAGCGTCTGCAGCGGTGTACATAACGATTATCATCTTAACAAAGCAGTTTTACCCCGGCTTAACTGAGGAATCTGTATATTCGCTTGGGGTCGTTATGTATTACCGTATTTCTGGTGGAATTATTTATATGCGGGATGTGCATTTTTTTGATCACAGCAGAGCATGTTCAGTTGTTTCCTATTCACGCTGTAAGTTGCAGGTGCATTGTGTTGCGATGGTGTAGCGGCTGGGTGCAGAGAGATGCAGACTCATCACCTTTCTGTACTATTTGGTATCCATCACGACACGTTATATATATATATATATATATATATATATAAGGGATTCCATGTGTTTCTAGGAATCTGCATGGTTTACCTTACTTAGAGGGTGGTAAATAAGTGGAACAGACTCCTAACAGAGGTGGTAGAGGTTAATACAGTGAAGGAATGTAAACATGCATGGGATAGACGTACGGCTCCTGAATCTATACGGGTCTTACCTGCCATCAGATTCTGCGTGTCTGCATAGGACGGGTGATACCAGGGATGAGACGGGGAGAATCCAGCATAAATTATGGTCCAATAGGAGTAGAGAGCTTACACCTGTTATAAATAAATGTGTTAATATGGCGGATGGGGTGGAATAAATATGGTAAGCTCAGCCCTATCATTCCATTAGATTTTTATATATATATATATATATATATATATATAGCGCTAACAGATTCCGTAGCGCTGTTATAACAGGTCATTGGGAAATCATTGGATCACTCAGTGATGACCCGTCTCATCTGCTCTTTATTTCATGAGCTTCCACGTTCACATGTCACGCCAGCCGTATGCATATCACACGTATGTGCAAAGTGTTTGATTATATTTCTGCTGGCGAGTTACTTTGTGGATCGCCATGCCTGCGTGTTAGGAAACGCTTCGCTGATTATGTGATAGAATCCTACAATATACACATTGTATAATAACATTAATATTACACGATAGAAACATTTACATACATTATACAATGATCTAACAAAGCCGTATGTCTATCCCATGCATGTTTAATACCCTGACTGTATTACCCACTACCACTTCTGCTGGGAGGCTGCTCTATTTACCTACCACGTGTCCCTGAAGCTCCCATGTCGATTGATTAAAGTCACGGTTTGTCTCCCCGGAGAAGAATGTGTCATTTTGTATTAGAATCCCATTTTTTGGTGGCCCCGTTGGGTTGATTGTTGATTGAAGACACATTAGAAGTCTATGTGAGGGTCGGGCCGCGCACGTTGTTATTGCTCCAAAAATCTTTTTAAAAATAGATTTTTCCGGCATTTCTCCCAGGGCTTCGCTTTATTCCAGGAAAATACTGACTAAAAGTACCGCTGGGTATATGGGGCAATTAAGAGGTTTTAAAGGGTCCTATGTTAACAATGTCCCTATGCTCACTTCTTTAAAACATCATCTTGGTGACCAATACAGGCAATAACTTTTTTTTTTTGGCCGCCCCAAATAAATTTGGTCCTAAAAATTGAATTTTAAATTCCTAGAAAAACACTTAAAAAAAAAAAAGTTTTTTTAAATTCTTTTTTTTTTTATTTTTGATTTTTTTTGCCATTAAAGAAAATAGCGTTGTCCGGTATTTCCTAAGAATCTATTCCAGGCCAATGAAAGGATTAAGCTGGCTTTTTCCTTCCCTTTCATAGAAAGTAGGACTCTGTGCTGTTGTGGGGTAACATGAAATTAAAGCAGTACGTGAAAGCTGCAACTGATGTATCTGCCGTATATATATATATATATATATATATACACACACACACCGGTATATATATTATATATATAATATATATATCGTACACGGTGAGGAATTCCACACTTCACTAGCTGCCAGGTTTCAATGTTTTCCTTTAAAAGAGGTGTATTTGGCTTCGGGACGACATCTAATTAAGAGGGTGGACACAATTTAGAACGCGAGAACCCATTTAACCCATGATTTATGTTATTTAATAAGCAGGGTTAGGAGAATCATCTCTGTGATATAGTAGTCAGCCTTCCGCTATATAAGCAACACCCCCGTGTGATATATTACACCGCGGCGGGGTTGGGGTGACCGCATCGGATCGTTTTTCCGGGACATGCATACATTTCACATGTGGCTGACCATCTCGTGTAAAGCGCTGCCCCCTGCAGTATGCGGGAGGAATCAATCACGTTATACACCCCACCGGGTCCAGTCCGGTCATCCGGCTCACGGGGCAAATGTGGTAGATCGGTGGCTGCAATGCGAGCGTAAAAACGCAGCCGCGCATATTCAGCCGCTAGGTACGCTTACGCTATCCGGTGGCTGCTGGCCTTAAAGTGCTGGAAAAAAATGGTGGTCACCCTAGGTGGGGGGGGGGGGGACCCCTACTTGGGTAAGAAATGAGCCATCAAGCTGAGAGCGCGGATCGTATGTTTCCTGCAGAGTGCGTCTGTGTGAAGGAGAGACTTTAATGTGCGATATATTCTTCAAAGTCTTCTTTTTGGGTCATCGATGACCGCATCCCTCCCAGCTGCCCCGGCTTTCACGAGACCTTTCTTCTCTTTTGGCCAGAGAGACAGGGCAACCTTTTAATGTAAATAGCGCCGGGATTACTCTGAGTGCCGTTGGATTTATGAAGGAAGTTTTTTTTTTTTTTTTAAAAACCCACTTGAAATGGCATTTTATTAGACTTTGTCGGGATTAGCGTGATTGCGGAGGTTTCGGGACCTGGCCCGTCGTCGCTGTAAAGTCTCTCGTTGGGGGTAATTGGTTTCTGCAGTATAATGGCTGTGATTAACGAAATATTCCGTTTTATGGGGAGTTTATGACAAAAATGGAATGTGGAAAAGTTTCATAAAGACGTTTCTTCACGTAATTCCATTGTTATTGCGAGGCAGCCCCGCGGCCACAAGCTCTGCATGCGTTCTAATTAAAAGTCGATTCCTTTTTCTTTTATCGTCTTTAGCTGCAACCGTTGGCTCTCGTTCTGGGCCGGCTCCGCCAGTTACATGCTTGGTTTAGTTTATTGGCGTTTTTGTCTCATAAATCTGATTTTGCTCATTTATATAATATATATATAAAAAGATGTGTCTCTACAGACACGGGGTGGCGATCGGTATAGTCATGGATAACAGACATGGATCTCACAGCTTCTTCGACTTGGGCTTCACTATTATTTTCATAATGTAAATTGCGTACTATCATTTAATCATAGGATTCCCTGCTGCTATGGCAACAACGGATAGCTTGGGGCAATTAATACAAAAAGTATGTACGGGATTATCATTATTATTAACATTATTATTATTATTGTTATTACTGCAATTTTTTATTTATTATGAGAGATCTGATTAGTGATAACAATCATGCATGTATCATAAGTGGGAACATTATACATGCCTTTCAAGTGTCCCAAAGGACAGTCCCACTTTGACACCCAAATCCCTGTGTCCTCTTTTTCCTCCCCCGATGTTCCTTTTTTCTAGGAGCTCAGAATATTAGCTGGGTATGGGGGTATCATGGGTTTCTAAAAGCCCCAAAGAGCAAGTTAAAGTAAAGTGTAGCCATGCTATAAATGGGGGAATGAAGGAAAGGAGGAATGAAGTAGAGAGAGAGATGAAGGAATGAAAGAGCAGAGCCCTTGTCTTACATCTGTTCATGTTATATTTGTATTGTCCTGTCATTGTTATAGCGCTACAGGATCTGCTGCCATCTAATAAATATAATCTAATAATAATAATAATAAGGGAGGAATTTATTTTTTAATTAACACTTAATTTGAATTTTTTATTGCCTTCAGGGGTTATAAATACCTACAGAGCCCAAGGACTGACACGTCTGCTCTGATGTGGGTCGTTTTGTATCTGTCACATTATTTTTATTACATTAGAATTTGATAGAAGTTTTTTTTAGCATTGGGGTTATTGGGATTGTTCGGAGTTTCTCCTTTAAAGGCATGATATAAAGCCCCCTATTAGTATTTTGCCCCACCGTTGAAAAGCGTCTGTGGTTGCTCCTGCAAGTGTCCCTGTTTCGGCAAATCTTATTTTTTGACCCACATCAGGTCCAGACTGGCCATCTGGGGCATCGGGCAACTCCCGCTGGGCCGGTGGCTGGCAGCCCTCCATACTCACCCGGTCTGCCACTCCGGCGGCAGATCAGGTGCTGCAGTGTGCGGCTACCAGATGAATAAGCCCGGCCGCGCAATACGTGAGCCTAAAATATAATGTGAGGCTGCACACACCCAGCCGTCGGCCACAGTGACGTCATCACAGTGAGGTCATCAGATGGCTGCCATCCCTGACCCCTCTGCCCTTCTTTAACTGAACCTGCTGAGTTTTAATATTGCATTGTGGCATTCTCCCAGCTTTAACTACAACTCACATCATCCTCACCATTTCGACAAAAAAAAAGATGACGCACCCCGGCTCAGTACAATCCTATAAGAGAAAGTCATCATGTGGCTGCCTGCGGATGATGAGCATTGTAGTCTATCTTCTATAGCCGGTGCTAATAGCGGGAATGTGCTTACTTATGAGAAGTATTTACCTGTTGGAGCGGCGTATGGCTCCCGGACAGGTCTGATAACTTCATGAGATGTCTCTTTGTATTAATCCTGACTTTTGTCACAGTGACAGAGAAACAAACAGGCTTCTTTAGTGCTTTTCATGTTTGTTCAGTTGTACAGAAGCTGTTCGGATCTCCTTTTTATGGCGGTACGGGATTAGGAAAGTACATAATAAAACAGACCTGGCCCTTTCTATCTTATCCTAGTAGATTACTGAGACAGGTAGATTGTATATGCTACTGTCAATCAACAGTAGTTGTACAGTAATTCCTCCCCTGAAGACATAAACGTTGCTGATTTAACTCTTCACTGTTACGTGATGACTGTATCAGGCTCTGTCTTGATTAACGAGCGAGTGATTTCATTTGATATTCCAGATCCCTGGAAGAAACTCCAAGATGTCTCTGCTGTTACATATTCTGCTTGTGCTGCCTTCCATCATGAGGCCCGCCGAAGCTTCTCTCCTTTGGGATCTCCCGTCTTCGCTTCCAGCCATGGTGAGTTCCGTTTAGTGAATATCGTGTAAAGCTGCCAATCAGCGGCAGGAAAGTGCTGCTATTCCAATCAGTGGGAGCACTTTCTGCTCATGCCATACCCTTTCCAAGCCACGGCTGCTGATTGTAACCGGAAACATGTAGCCAAACGGCTACTTGGGAAAGGAGCGAATGTATATGGGGGGGGGGTGATTTTGCAGAATCCCTCCTTGCAAATGGGGACCACATGAAAATTTAAAGGGGGCACTCAGCTATTACATGTATTGAACTGCACATGATGGCTGGAGTATCCCTTTATTATCCAATGCCCTTTGTTAGTCTTTTAATATGGTATTTTATTACTATTACTTATCAGTTTATTTAAAGGCCAATCCTTATTTATGTAGCTGAGAGTAATGGGTGTCTGGCTCACAGCCAATGCCCACTTTTCCCCCGGGATTCGCCGGCTCAAAACACCATGATTCACGCTTTTCTCGGTGTCTGCTAAAAAGTTTACGCTACGCTCCTTGTTTATCATGTTTGTCAGAGACAAGTACATGATTTCTCCTAGATTATAGTGTTCTTTTCCCCTGGGTTATTACGGATTAGGCTCTGCTATCACCCGCTAGCCAGATGACTGTATTTACAGCACATTATCCTGATCGTCCTTTACGCGCTTCCGTAAACCCGAACAGGCAAAACAGTGCATCGGAGCCATGGAAGGAGAAAGTTTACACTCAGAACGTAGCCTCTTATTCCTCAGGAACTCGTAGATAAACATTTTTCAGAGAATAGTTCTAAATGGTCGGGTGGATAAGCAGAATTAGAAATCAAGTTTCCTTCCAAGGTTTAACCCAGGAAGGCTTAGTGTGAAGTCTGGAGATCTTTGCCCTGGGGGGGGGGGGGGGCGGTGATGATGAGCTGGGAACCCATTAAAATCAGCACAAAAGATATTGGAAAACGAAACAAATGACATCATGGGAGCTGATTAAAAAAAAACAAAGTAATATTCCAAATGAAAATGGAACGAGGACTATGAAGGGTCCAAACGGCCGAAGCTCCAACAGCTTAGAAAGATAATAGATGAGCTCGTAGGATTGGAGAATATGTCACCCTACACTGTACATTCTAATAAATGTAAAAAAAAAATAGAACTATATCAAATATTCTTAAACAGAAGAGAAATCAAGAGAAGTAAATCAGATTAGTGTCCTAGCTATTCTCCTAGGGGACATTATTTTCTTGATGTTCCTTTTTTCTCTCTCTCTCTCTATCTTCTTTTTTCTCTGTTGCTTATATGTTAACTGTAAACAATGTATTGTTTTTTTTTTTTACTTTATGTATGTAATAATACTGCTGAGTATACATATTTGACAGATTGTATTTTTGGACTTTCTTAATAAATAAATAACAAATAAAATCAGTGCTGAGTTCAGTGCCAGCTGCCGTGTTCTACAAAAGGAACCTGTTGGGTTCTGAGAAAAGTTTGGCCACGTAATGCGGTAACTGAACACAGACCATAGAGAATGCAGCCCGTAAACTTTACTTTATTATATATATTTGTATAATTGGGACATTTCTCTCCCTTTAGTGCATACATGCTAATATATCATACATCATACACATAGAACTTGACATCAGATCGGACCCATTCCGCCTGTCTAGTCGCCCCGTTTCTCCCGCTGTAAAGACTCAGACCTTAATCAGTCGTCGGTCTCGTCTTATATTCAGGAGCTGTATGTCTATCCCATGCATGTTTAATGCCCTCACTGTATTACCCGCTACCACTTCTGCTGAGAGGCGGTTCCATTTATCTACCACCTTTTAAAAAAAAAGACACATCACTAATCACTTATGAGTTTGCGACTTTGCAATCTTGAATTTGAAAATGAAAAGTTAGTTTTTTCTTACTATACGGTATAAATTCTCCTCTACCTGCACGTCCTGTTCTCTCATTGAGATGACATTGCCTTTACACTCTTTACCTTTTGCTCTTTGTAATAATATATGAAATGCGGTTTTCGCTTATACGATCCTATAACCTGAAGCTTTACGAACCACATGCTTAACGTACATGACTTCTTTACACACCAACCCTTATTAACCCTCCGAGGCAACATTGGAGATGTCTTACTCACTCTACGGCGACGATGTCTCTACTCTCCATATCTTATACTGAAAATATAACACTTGGGGTAAAGTCAAAGCCCCACTACAGTGAAAGTTCTAAGACGCCGTACGTTCTGTGCAGGAAACAAAACAAACAAAAAAGTCTGTGTTGTAAATATAAAACGGGCAAATAACTTTAGCAGATCTCTCATTTACTCTTTTATCTAAAGGTTTATTTACATAATAACACTGTGGGGTTTTTTTTAGACTTAATTTCGGTTTCTATATCTGCTTTTTGTGTCACATGACAATTAAGTGTTTCCGCAGCCGTCATACTTGCTGCCGAGTGCCGGGGTATGGCATGTCCCAACACACTGACAGCCAGCTATGGAGGCTCGGCATGGCCATCCATAATGTAAATGGGCCGGTGGGTTAGCGCAGAGATCTCCCATGTAACTGGCCCATTGAGGCCACTGGGAATCCCAACCCCTTAACAGGGCTATCTGCCTTGAGTTTTGCCCCCTGGACCTGCCACCCGATGCCAGGATTCGCCAGCGGGTACAGCTCGCTCTCTTCTGCGTGCGTAAGAAGCGAGTTTATACAAAATGTACACCCCGCGGCACTTTCAATAAAAACTCTAACATTTCCTCATATGGTGAAGTTGACTTTTTTGATTTCGATGTTTTTTTTCCCCCCCTTCTCCGAAAGTGGCTAATTTCATTAAACTCCGTGATCTGTTTGGCATGGTTCGCTATCTCTATATAAGGCCGCGGCGCGATGATACGGGGAATTTTCGCGTCCACGCTATTTTGTCTACGGTGACCGTAAAACACGCTGGAACAATTAGAACTCTGATTAAACCCAGAGCCGGCCTTCGCGATCGGAAGATGCGGTTACTGGATGCTGGCATGGGATCCCCTTCTTTCTGTTTGCAGGAATTAACCTTTCTGTCAGGACCAAGATTAACTTCTCTTTAATTCTCGTACACAGCACTCCCACTGAACCTAATCTCTCTCTCTGCGCTTGGCTTGGTGTCAGCCCCTGTTCAATCCCAGTTCCCTGCACCGAGATACTGGGATGTGATGGATCTTTAACCCTTTTTGGGGTGACGCTTTGCTTTTGAATTCCTTCGCACCCTCTCTGGCAGTCAAAGGGTTAAGCTACGATGAAATTCCAGCCAAAAATATGGGGGGTATAAAGAAGGATTCTGATGCAAAAGTAGTATTTTTTGGGGGGTGTAGACAGCGGCATAACAGGGAGCCAGTCTCGTTCCCTGCGTTTTTATTATCTTTTATTTATATAGCTCCAACATTTCCCACGGGTCTTCTAACAGTCCCTACATTGAAAGGGTCTGACAAAACTAGGACTGACAGACTAAGACAAACCGATAGATTAGGTAAAGAGCGCCCTGCTCACAAGAGCTTACAATCTAAAGGCAATGGGAGCACCATGAGGTCGGGAATGGGGGCGCCATAACTTGGCCCATCAACACTATGGAGGACTGAGCCAAGTTAACCCTTTAACTGGGATATGATGGCACATCTGGATTTCTTTCCCCTTCATCTCCAGTTTAGTGGATAGACTTTGGGATATGCCCCCCCCCCCAAAAAAAAACATATGGGGGAAACATAGGAGAATATAGCAAAGGATCGCGAGCGTAAGGTAACCGCAGAGCAGGAGCCGTGCGCTTATTATCTCTACCATGTTATAACAAGGTGGCCTCCACGCTACACAACTCTGTATGAACTTTATTGGGTGCAGGTATCATGTTATAATAACTAGAAATTATATAAGAAAAAAAAATAAATGGAGTCTGATAAATCACCCAAATCCAATGTATCTGATGTATCTATCTGTATCTCTTCCAGTATCAAAGAGGCAGCAATGGGACTGGATCTGAAAACTTCATGGAGAGAGGTTTATCAAGACACAAGCGTGCAAGTAATGGAGCTTCCGTTATTACTATGTTACCAATGTACTCATATATACAGTATATACAGTATACATATATACCGGTATATGTGTTCTATATCCCTGTGTTCAAAGAAGCAGATGTCTGGCTCCATGCTTATCCCACGAGGAATCTGCTATGTGTATAGTGTATATGATACGGTGCGTTTCACCTATACAATCGCTGTAGTATATATATGTATATATATATATATATATACAGGTCCCGGGGTTCTTTTCATTCATGGCAGTGCGATTTGATGTTTGCCGGTCACCGCCTTTGTCTTCGTAGGTAATCCTGCTTTGAAAGCAGAGCCGGGCAGGGTGCGGCGGGGAAGAGATTCCTTCTGCTGAATTATCTGCTGGCATTCAGAGATCTATGAGAGGATTAGCGCTCAGGAACCGATGACTTGAGTTTGCACGGGTTATGATATATCCTTAAATATATGTCCTTAAAGAGAAGCTCTCCCTCCGCAGGGTACCATATGCTTAGTGAGCGCATGGAGCCCCTCACAACTAATCTGTATTTTAGAGGGGCTTTTTTTTTTTTTTGGGGGGGTTGTGGAATCTCGCCGTTTATCTTCAATCCTTGTGATCGTTAGAATTTTTAAATTATATTTTTACGGATAACGCGTGCGTTGAGCACATACCTGGGAACTAAATGAGCGGACCCTGAGACCCTAGGTTTTAACCCTTTAATGGCCCACTCTATAAAGCGACTCACAGAATGTGTTATAACGAGCAACGTAATTACAATAGACACATTTGGAATCACTGAGACAAAAATAATAAGGATTATGGGGATAAAATGTAATTCTAGTGCAGTGCCAAAAGTTATGCTGTTGCCATAGCAACTGAGGCAGCATCCCCAGGAAGTTCTTATGTATAGTTATGTATAAAGAGCAGAGGGGTAAATGTAGAGCACGAAGCAGGGAAAATCTCTTTGTACAATAAGAATAACCCCTATTGGTAAATTCACTTGATAAGTGATCTGTGTGCATTTTAATCATGCCATTCACGTGAATTTAGTACTCCTACGCACATGGCGCGTGTCTTTTTCCTCCTCCGCAGGCTGACGTTTTTCATTGTTAATGTTTGACGGCCGACAGCTTTGAGCCATGACTAACCAATCTATCGATGGTTATCTGCACTTGGTAACATCAGACGGCCATTTAAATAGAAAGAAGTTTGGATCACAGTGCCCTTCACTTTCTACTCTGATTTATTAACACCTGGGCTTCTCATTTGGTGGTTTGCTCTCTGCTATATCGCCGGAAAAATCCCTGCTTGAATACAGATAACTTTATTCAGGATATCTCTAGCTCCTGTCAAGTCATGGTTTCCATAGCAACCATCAGTAGAACCGTTTGGTTCCATGGCCGGGCTGGGGATGACGAGGCAGCCCCTCCAGCTACCTGCAGCTCTCCATTTTCATAATGCGAGTGGGCGGTCCCACTGACATTCGTGGGCGGTCCCACTGACATTCTTGGGCGGTCCCACTGACATTCGTGGGCGGTCCAACATTTTTTGAAGAGGATGTAGGCGGGGAGTGGGCGTGGCTTAACACAGCTTTGGGGACCCAGATTTTCTCCAAAGTTACCTGGAGACCCAGGGAAGTGTCGCTTCACCCAGAGCCTCCGGGGCCAAACCCAGAGTTCTCACGTATGCCCCGGGACATTTGCCCGTGGGTGAGATGGCCAGTCCAGGCCTGTTTGGTTGCCACCGTTCATATATAAAGACCGGGTATGCCAGTTACTTTCAGGGTAAGGATTCCCCTCCTGCGATACATAACATTTACGGAGTCACTATGACAATGGCCTGCAGTTAATAACATGGTGAGAAAGCATCCGTTTTCTTTGATTTTGGTGGCTTATGGCTAGAAATAGTTTGGGAAACACGTCTTTAAAGGTCATGTATGTGTGAAATTCTTAGCGCTCTTGCTTTTGTCTCGAGGAATAAGCGGATCTGACGGCGGTAAGCTCCCGTCTCGCTGCGTGCGTAAACGCGCGTTTGTTTGCGGGGTTAGCAGCATTCTTGGTTATTAGACTGTTACATTTGCTTTATAAAGTTTCTTTAAATATTCTGACAATAGAATAGGGGGGGATGTGCGCTGTTGTTATAACTGACACAGACTGACCTTTAAGGTGAGTTTGTTAAAAATGCTAAGGGTGTGGAAATAACACAAAGAATAAGTCGCATGTGATTGGCGCTATGCATTAAACGACCCGTGAAGATGAAACGTACATGGCTCTGGCGCATAAAGAATATCCATCAAAACTGTGCTTGGAGAACTAGCACAACCCCCAGCACTGTATAAAATAATAACCCCCCCCCAGTGCTGTATACAGTAATATAACCCCGAGTTGCATACAGTAATAACCCCCAGAGGTGAATACAGTAATAACCCCCCAGTGCTGTATACAGTAATAACCCCCAGCGCTGTATACAGTAATATAACCCCAGAGCTGTATACAGTAATATAACCCCCAGCGCTGTATACAGTAATATAACCCCCAGCGCTGTATACAGTAATATAACCCCCAGCGCTGTATACAGTAATATAACCCCCAGCGCTGTATACAATAATATAACCCCCAGCGCTGTATACAGTAATATAACCCCCAGCGCTGTATACAGTAATATAACCCCCAGCGCCTTATACAGTAATATAACCCCCAGCACTGTATACAGTAATATAACCCCCAGCGCTGTATACAGTAATATAACCCCCAGCACTGTATACAGTAATATAACCCCCAGCGCTATATACAGTAATATAACCCCCAGTGCTGTATACAGTAATATAACCCCCAGCGCTGTATACAGTAATATAACCCCCAGCACTGTATACAGTAATATAACCCCCAGCACTGTATACAGTAATATAACAAACAAATAGCTGAATATTTTGAAAACTTTAATCTGATACTAGTAGAAAAATGGTGGGCGTTCCCTGTTAATCTTTATCACTAATAAAATAGTGTATTATATTATTATTAAATGTAAAATATTTATATATTTTTTTATATTGTGTGAGTATATATATATATATATACCGGTATTTCACGCATCGGCCAGTCCAGAACCTCTCTGTGATGAATAACTTCACAGTGATGTTACAGTTGCTAACAACACAGAGACCACCTGGCACAGAGACCACCTGGCACAGAGACCACCTGGCACAGAGACCACCTGGCACAGAGACCACCTGGCACACAGACCGGGATCATAAAACACGAGGATCGGTTCACACTCCCTGGAAAAGTAGGAATAAGAACACAAATTAATCTTCGCGAGTCTCACAAGTCAAACGTTCTGACAGACAGAACATTTTACTCAGCAGCCAGACAGCGTCTTGTAACGGAGAACATGTCAGTTTGTAGGAATTCATTCCAAGGTTCTTTTGTAATAGGACCAAATCTTTTTAATTCCTGCATTTATTCAGCTGGTTTAATATGATAAAAAAATAAGCAATACAAATATACAATAAAATATGCATAAAAACAGAAAAAAACATTAACCAAATTCCCTAGTGTGTTTAGCTGTATCAGATCTGCTGTTTAATCACTTACTATAAACTTTTTTTTTTAAGTTTCTATGGCAACAGCCTATGAGCGCCTGCTCGTATGTCACATGACAATTATTCCCTGCAAAAATCATGAATGAAGCAAAATTTTACATGATTAAAGATAATTACACTTTTAGTGCTGCATTTAGCTGAATACATGGCACTTTTAAATGCTTGAACCTGTTTACTAACCTCATGTGATAATATATATAATATAATATAATGTATATATATATCTTTATGATTTTGCATAGTTGAAATATTCCCTCTCTGGCGGTACGCGGTACGTATCTCCATTAAAGCTCTAATTTATGTGAAAGGGCTGAATTTTGCTTATAAGCCGTTACGTTTGATATATGCTGCGTGACGGCTGCATTATTACTGTTATTTATCTTTATTGCAGTCTGTTCTGCACGGCAGTGAAATAAGAAGGATCGTGTAACTCACTTAGATAAGCCGCCCCGTCGTTGCAATCACGTCTCCGTAATAAGACATTTTATTTCTAATTCACCGTTATATTCTTCGGATTTATTTGGGAAGTGGGTTCGGTGGTTGTTCTTTTCATATCTGATCCTCGTAGGTAACTATTATATTTCCCACCTGAATTTCCTTCCCCGGGGCACTGACACCTAGTCCTACTACCCCTTGCCACCCCTTTGTGGGCTATACATGCGCAGATTGAGGGTGAGCTAGGGTAATATAGACTAAATATGGAAAACGCGTTGAGTTGACCACTGAGGACCATCTTTCTGATACCCCTACAAAACAGAATGAAAAGCTAATCAACTGTTTAGTCTGTCTATATGGAGTTGAGTCCTATAGAGGAGCTACTGGGTTGTAGTTATACATCATGGCGGAGTGGAGAAGACAATAGCTGAAGTATGGATGCCACTGAGTTTAGGTGGAAGTTCAAGTGAGCTAAGGGGTGACGTATTTCTTCACTAAAAGGGTTGAGGAGACGTGGGACAGTCTTCCAGCAGAAGTGGTTGAGTTTAACCTAGAATGGAAATTTAAGGAAACATGGGATATTCGTGATAAATTCTATGGGGGAGATTCACCAAGATGGCGCAGGTCCCTCTCCCTACCCTACCCAGAGTCTAAACACTACCCCTAATCAGAGTTCCCAGGTACGGTGGGTAACTTAGACGTTTCCAACAGTCCTTTGAAGCACCGGCATTTATTAGGTTTGTTTATCGGTTCCACTGAATCTTCATCCCAAATTTTTACTTCTGCCCCTGGTCTCTCTCAGTACAGACAGCGGAGCTGGTACAACCTCTCTCGACTAATCCAGAAATATAAATAGTGAGAGAGGGAAAACAAACAGATCCGTATCGGTTACGGCTCCTGCTTATAAGGAGAATCCTCAACTTCTCTGTGCATTTAAAGGGACAGCTCTGGAGCGGGCTCCGCTGGCCCCGCCGGACGCACAGCTCACACTTCTAAGTAATATGACTTTAAAGACGTCTCGCTGCTGTTTTACAAGGCGAAGCAAGCGTTTCTTTCTAGTGACTAAACATCAGGGTATCTTCCGGGAGCTTTTATTTACAGGGCCGGATTAAAATCTCAGGAATTTACATAGATACGTAGATAATGACGCCAAGCGATGTAAGCGTGTCTGCGGGCTGGATCTACACGTTACATGTGTTTTAATATCATTCAGCATGTGACCGGGTATATTCAGCTGGGGGCCAAGCGCTGCCCCACAGGATCTGTCGTTGCAGATGTGGGGCGTTATCGGCCACCGGCCCACCCGATGAGCCAGATGGCCGGTCCGAGTCTGAGACCCGTCGAAGTAGGGCTTCTCCCAAACCTTACCTAGGGGTTACATGCAGAGCACTAATGACCTGTTTCCATTCATGTCTGGGTCCCCTTCAACCAATAGGTTTGTTGCTCTGTCCATTAGACCACAGGTTTCATTGAAAAACAAAAATATATCATAAAAACACATTTTTGTTACATTTGCAGACCTTATAAGGAAACGAGCATCTATTTCTTTCAAAAAGATCCCTCTTTGAAAAAGTCCTCGTTTGGCAGACACAGGATCCGATATAAATGTTGGGTTTTCTCTATGCTGTGCCAGTGCGTGCTGGCCTTCCACGCCACGCAGCAAAGCTGATGCGAGCAAAGGGGACTGCATTTTTACAAAAACAAATTAACAATGCGATTGATAAAGGTGCGGGGTTCTAACCCACAATCGGTATTCTAAATTAATAAAAAAATAAACAACACAAATACTGCATCACTTCAGTGGCATAACAAAACATGCTGGGAGCCCCCTGCGAGACAGACATTGGGGGGCTCTAAGCTCCCCACTACACACACAGTAGCATGCTTACACACACAAAGTGACACACACAGTAGCATGCTAACATACAGACACTAATGCACACAGACAAACATTACACACTAACACACAAAGCTATAATTACACATACATAGTAACACACACAGCTATACTTACACATACATAGTAACACACACACATACAGCTATACTTATACATAGTAACACACACAGCTATACTTACACGTACATAGTAACACACAGCTATACTAACACAAACATTGTAACACACACACACATACAGCTATACTTATACATAGTAACACACACAGCTATACTTACACATACATAGTAGCACACAGCTATACTAACACAAACATTGTAACACACACACATACAGCTATACTTATACATAGTAACACATACAGCTATACTTACACATACATAGTAACACACAGCTATACTAACACAAACATTGTAACACACACACACCTCTACCTTTGTTGGCCGAGAAAGGGGGATCCAGTAGCATACTTAAAATAACATAACACACACAGCATAATACTAACTTATACACCCATATAACACATTTACACAAACATACTCACACACAGTAACATACTTACACACACACATATATGCATACATGAAGTAACATACAGTTCTGGCAGGTTTCATAGCGCTATCGCAGCTGGAGGCGATTAGAATTAAAGGTTACAATTAAAATTACAATAGCATGAACTAACATGAGAAAGGCCCTGGTCTAGTGAGCTTACAATCTATTTTTACTTTTTAGTTACAATTTACTTTTAGTCATAACATAATGGGTGTAGAAAATGTAAGACAAATATCCACATTGCTAGATGACCCCCGGCGTGTATCTTTTCTGCTGTCCCTGATAAATTTACCCTGATAACGGTGCAGAAAATATCAGGTGTCTGCGCTGCCATCTACTGGCCAGGTAATGTCATTTACAGGCGATCAGAACAAAAAAAGGACTAATTCTGCCAGTAAATAAATGAGAGAGAATTTTAAACGCAAGATTCATTTCATTCTCAACGATTATTAATCAAGTTTTACCCCATTCATGAATGTCTCGGACTGCAATCATTTCCTGGATCATAGTAATTTCTAAACATATATTTATTAAAAAAATGCATCATGGATGATAGGAATATCTGATTTATTTTTTTTGGCATTTTCTGAAAATGTTTTTTTTTAAACAATTAAAAATATAAAAACACATTTTATATAGTAAGTATATGTGTTATATTCTGATTAAAGCTGCTTTGCAATGGCAGAAAGCTACAGCCGGATATGGGGAATATGGAAAGTTTTAGGGGTTACTTTTGGAAATGTAATTGTTAAGAAAAAAAAAATTTAAAAGAAAGGGGTGCCCTGAAATAGATCTGGCTTTGAATATATAAATGATAGGGCCGTGAACCCCAAAAGTAGTAATATAATATAACCCTCCCGCCTGTCTGCAACACACTGCAGGCAAATAGTCTATACATAGTATGGGGTCCCTTTAAGTCAGTAAAGTGAATTGTGTCGATTTGTTGAATTGAATACGATTTGTTACTGTATATAATTGATTTTTATTATATTTCTAGCCGGAGACGCAGAATATTCCGTGGATATTGAAATCAGTTTCCAGGATCCGGTATTACAAAACGAAATCAGGACCTTTATAAACACCCTGACGTTTCCCATAGCGCTCAACGACTCTGCGTCCAACATAAAAAGCATCAACGTAACAACAGGTACATTTCTGGAAATCTGCAAGTTTTCTGAAAATATTTTTTAACCCCTTAAGGAGAACGGGTTGTCCTTAAACCCATTAGAAACAATGCATTGTGAGAAGGGGTTAAAAAGTCGTGCCTCATAGAAATTTCTGATTTTTTTTTTTATAGAAAACCTTCCAGGATCATAGAATTTTTTTTTTTTAATATTCTGAAAGTAGCGAATTAGGGCATTTGTTGAAATGATTACAAAGGATTATGGTCAGTGGCGTCGGCAGGGGGGGGCCAGAGGGGGCCATGGCCCCCCCCTACATCATGCTGTGCCCCCCGGTGTGCCCCCCCAATTGAAACGCCGGCTTTTTTTTTTTTTTAATAGACCCGGAGGAGAGAGTGAGAGGCGCCGAGCGGTTGCTGAGGAATAAGTTCTCAGCAACCGTTCGGCGCCTCTCACTCTTCTCCGCGACCGCGAGGCCTCTTCCTGGTTCGCAGTGCCGGCATTTCAAGCCGAGCGCCGGTATATGTCGTCATATCCGGCGCCCAGCAGTGAAGCCGGCAGAACCAGGGATACAGAGACCTCGCGATCTCACCGCTGGACAAGCCCAAGGTAAGTGAACTTCAAAGGGGGGGTTAGAAAGTTAGGAGGGGGTTAGAGAGTCAGAAGAGGTAGATAGGAAGGGAGAAGGGGTAGATAAGGATAGATTGGGAGGGAGAGGGGATAGATTGGGAGGGAGAGGGGGTAGATTGGGAGGGAGATGGGGGTGGATGGGATACATTGGGAGGGAGAGGGGATAGTTAGGATTGATTGGGAGGGAGAGGGGGTAGATAGGATAGATTGGGAGGGAGAGGGGGGTACATAGGATAGATTGGGAGGGAGAGGGGGGTACATAGGATAGATTAGGAGGGAGAGGGGGTACATAGGATAGATTGGGAGGCAGATGTGGTAGATAGAGAGGCAGTTGTGGTAGATAGGATAGATTGGGAGGGAGAGGTCTTTATGGGACAAAAACGGCGTACGTTCAGCTGTTTGGGGACAAAGTTGACATAATGTGTAACTTAGGTGCTGGTCAGGTTCTATGTGGGCAGTGTGGACGCCAGGGCTGGCTTTGGGGTGTGTGACCAGTGATCTATGCCTGTAATTTAGGGGGGTTTATCTATACCTTTAATGCAGAGTTTATATGTAATTTCCAATTGATTTATATCTGCAAAGCTGGGTTTTGTGTCATTCTGTTCATCTGTATCGGCTATATTTCCATACATTATTAATGTTTACCTGCAAATATAGGATTTGCATGTCTTATTCAGTTGATCAATACCTGGAGTGCTGTTTCCATGTGTTGATTATTTGATCTATACCTTCAGTGCTGAGTGTTCATGTGATTTCCAGTTGATATATACCTGCAATGCTGGGTTTGTGTGTTCTGTTGGTTTATACCTGCAATGCTATGTTTCCATACATTATTTATGTATACCTGCAAATACAAGGTTTTTTTTAATCTCATTCAGTTGCATGTGCTGTTTCCATGTGTTGTTTGTTTGATCTATACCTGAACTACAGGGTGTAAGTAAAAGAGCGCTATGGTTTAGTGAATGAGGGGACAAAGGGACTCTGGGGATGATTACAGGGGAGAGGACTTCTCAATGTCACGGTGCAGTCAGAAGGAGGGAACACTGCACTGACTCTCACTGTCTTCCCCTGATCTGCAGCCAGTGTGGCAAATATATTGGCAGCAGGGGCTAATATTAATATATATCGGAAGCTGGGACTAATGTTTATATATATCGGCTGCAGGGCCTATTATCAATAAATATTGGCTGCAGGGGCTAATATTTATATATATTGGCTGCAGGGACTAATAATATATATCGGCAGTAGGGGCTAATATTAATATATGTTGGCAGCAGGGTATAATTTCTATGTATATCGGCAGCAGGGTATAATATAAGTATGTATCCGCAGCAGGGGCTAATATTAATATATATCCGCAGCAGGGGTTAATATTAATATATATCTGCAGCAGGGTCTAATATTTCTATATATCTGCAGCAGGGTCTAATATTTATATATATTGTCAGCAGGGGCTAATATTAAATAATGAAAAATAACTGTCACTTTAGCTGTTATTTTGAAATCATATTTTAATCACAGTCTTTACTTCAAAGAGATAAGTGCATATTATGTAGTTAAAAATGCACGTCTAACGTGTGTGTGTGTGTGTGTGTATATATATATATATATATATATATAGTGTATATGTACCGTTTTATAATTGGCCCCCCTACTTTGGTCCCTGGCCCCCCATGTGCCCCCCCTAAATATGAAACCTGGAGACGCCACTGATTATGGTGTGTTGTTGTTTTTTTTAAAGCCTGCAGTCAAGCGAACGGGAGTCTGCAGTGTACATGCGAAGACGGTTACGTGTGGCCCAGTGCAATCTGCCGAACATACGCGGCCTGTGTTGGGTCAACTAAGCCCTGCAGCTGTATCACAATGCAGCAATACAATGGATTATACTGTCAGCTAAAACTTGGTAAGAAACCAACAGAAAAGGCCCAGCATCGTCTAGACTCACTGAGCAAAACGGACAAAACCAGGTGGCAGAGGACACCACCCTGGAACATTCCCCAGAAACTGCATAGGAAAAAACCATACAATGAGCACAGAATGGATCAGACAATGGTGTAAATGCTGCCTGAACATAGAACTAAAGACTTAGACCTTAATCAGCCATTGATCTTGCCTTGCATCAGATTCTCTCAATGTATTGGCATTTACCCCTTCTACTGGGAGACTGTTCCATTTATCTATCCCAGCTGTGCTTCCAGTCTACCCCTCCTGCATTTGACCCTGCCACCCCACACACACCTAGGGTCCCATCCCTTCCCACCACCAACATGTCATGGGCTGGAAATGTTTGGAGGGGGATATGTACTCATTAATACAGATTTACAGATGTTGCCATCATTTAAAGGGCCAGTTCTTTAACAACAGATTTTAGGTTCCCCCTCCAGACCTGTAACCCCAGGGAGCTATGTTATTATTATGCTATAATAGGTTTTTATAGCACCATCATATTCCATAGCGCTGTACAATGGGTGAACAGGACATAACAAGTAGTGCATCACATAACAATTTGGACTTACAGAAACAAGAGGTGCTCAAAGGAGCTTGCAATCTAGAAACAGATGAACAGCATGTGACATTTTATAGTATAGGTGCCATTTGTCATAGTGTTAATGTGTATATAGTGTATATGTGTATGTATATATATATACGGTATATATAGTATATATGTATATATATAGTGTATATGTGTGTGTGTGTGTATATATATATACGGTATATATAGTATATATGTATATATATAGTGTATATGTGTGTGTGTGTATATATATATATATATATATATAGTGTATATGTGTATATAGCAGGGGTGTCCAAGTTTTTTCTGCAGTGGGCCACTTCATCAGAATTGTATACGTGCGCGGGCCGCACTCATTTTTCACTGTGACAAAAAATATGGCCTTTAATAAAATTATGCAGATTAAAATAAAGTAAAATGACACAAAACCTTTACTCTTCCTCTCACTGATTTCTGGGCCTTGAAAGTTTTGCGACTACAAATTCAGGATTCCCTAGATTTATTCTAGGGATGAACTAAAATAAAAATTCTGGACCAAAACATTCAGGGTTCACTTAGCCAAAACCAAAAATGACCCCCACCTTTAAAAATAATAAAAACTCACATGTTTAATAAAAGTAGGTAACACACAATTGGACAAAATTAGCAATATGACTTGGCATAATAGGAGTGTGATTGCTAACAGCAATCACACTCCTATCATGCCAAGTCAGCCAGTACATGCTGGTACAGGGTGGCTGTAAGTGATGTGCAGACCCCATACTGCTGGCAGCATCACTACACAAGGGGGGCAGCTAGCTAGGTTTCAGCATGTACTGGCTGACTTGGCATGATAGGAGTGTGATTGCTAACAGTAGTCACAGTCCCATCATGCCTAGGTTCCAGCACTTACACATCCATCCAGTAAATGCTGGAACCTAGGCATGATGGGACTGTGATTGCTGTTAGCAATCACACTCCTATCATGCCAAGTCAGCCAGTACATGCTGGTACAGGGTGGCTGTAAGTGCAGACCCCATACTGCTGGCAGCATCACTACACAAGGGGGGCAGCTGGCCAGGTTTCAGCATGTACTGGCTGACTTGGCACGATAGGAGTGTGATTGCTAACAGCAATCACAGTCCCATCATGCCTAGGTTGCAGCACTTTCACATCCATGCTATCACACACACACACACACACACACACACTTATTCATATAATCATTAATTCACAGATTCATTCCCTCAATCACACACACTCATTCAAACACCCTCCCCACCCCCTTACCTGCACTGCAGCTCCTCGATGCCGCTCACTTCAGCAGGGGGCACGGCCTCCCTCTGCCTTCTCTGCTAAAGCACAGAGGAAGTAGGATGTCACGTGAACTCCGCTTCCTCTGTGCAGTCCAGAAGACCCTCCCACAAGTAAGTAGCAGGGCTTGAGGTGCGGCTCGCGTAAGATCGGTTGCCCTGGCTGCCGATCTTACGCGGGCCGCACCTCGAGGTCTCGCGGGCCGCATGTTGGACGCCCCTGGTATATAGTGTATATGTATATATATATATAGTGTATATAGTGTATATGTATATATATATATAGTGTATATGTGTATATAGTGTATATGTATATATATATATATATATATACAGTATATATAGTGTATATGTATATATGTATGTATATATATATATATATATAGTGTATATATGTATATGTATTTATATATATATAGTGTGTATGTGTATATATGTGTATATATATATATATATTGTATATAGTGTATATGTGTATATATATATACAGTATATATAGTGTATATGTATGTATATATATATATAGTATATATATATATATATATAGTGTATATATGTATATGTATTTATATATATATAGTGTATATGTGTATATGTATATATATATATATGGTATATATAGTGTATATGTGTATATATATATATATAAAGTCCAAAATATATATATATATAGTGTATATGTGTGTGTGGATATGTATATATACATATATATATATAGTGTATATGTGCATATGTATTAGTCTGTAATGCCTGTTTGATACATTGTCCTTCTCTTATCCCTCCTGTAGCCACAGTGAACATAACCTTGAGCCTTAGCATTATTAAAGAGTTCACGCCTGCTTTTAAGGACCCCTCTAACAAAGAATATAAAGAGCTTAAGGCTGCTTTGGAAACTGCGGTAAGTATAGCATGTGTTCCGTACACGTGAATAATTAGCCATATTAGAAAAATTAAGAAAAAGAGCACATTTGGCAAAGATTTAAATGAAGTATAACAGATTGTGAGATTTTGAGACTATTTAGGTCTCTTCTTCTAATATGCCCGGAGAAGAGACCTAGATGGTCCTGAAAGCTTGCAATCTATTATACGGTACTTCAGGTAGCCAATAATGGCATCATCTTATTTAATAATTGGTCCATGCATTTTGGACGAGTTTTCTTATTGGCTAGGTTGAGAGCATGATGCTTTTAAAAGCCCCTGCTGGGGAGAAAGCTTGATTTTAGCCCATACCCAATCATGTATATCGAACTCACAGGTTTAGTTCCACATTACTGATTCATTAGTTTTAGACACGGCTCTGGAGCCTCTCCATTGGTATGACGTAGATTTAAACGTCGATCTAGGTGTTACTAATTAATTGCTGTTAATTAATGACTGTCAATGTTCTCTCGTTTCCAGTTTTCTAACAGTTATAAGTCACTGCCTGGTTTTGAGAAAGCGGAAGTTATAATGTTCAGGTGAGACCCGACTGCTGTGATCTCCTGTTTGTAAGACTGCGCGGGAGATGACTTTAACTTCTCCTACATCACCGCGGGTCCTACAACGACTTTACGAGCCTTTTGGCCGATAACCAACCATTTTCATGCTCTATTTCTTCTAGCATAACTGGGGACTTTATGGCTCAGGCTACCCCAAGACCCCCGTGTGGGATGCGGGCAGGAGGTCTTACTACAATCAGTGAGTGGTCCCACTGACATCGGTGGGAGGTCTTGCTGACGTTGGTGGGCAATAACGCTGAATCAGTGGGTGTTCTGGCTGACATCGGTGGGCTTTCTCGCTGATGTCGCGAGACACTCTGCTGTTTAAGGGGGAAATGGGCACGGATAGGCGCATGTCAGAACATTGTTTATAAATACATCCCTACACGTTTCCTAACATGTTCTGTTAAAAAAATAGTATAACTTTTGCTTCCGCCCCAGAGAAACTCGCTCAAGGTTGTGTCTGCCTGACGAACGTGCCACAAGCACCATGCCCTATACCCGCCCCATGGAACGTTAGGATAGACTGGGAGCCCCTGGGTGGCCACCATTCCAGGAAGGAATACGTCTTTTTGTATATACGTGTGCTGGAGGCTACTTACCGACGGTGGACCCATACACCGATCTGCTCTTAGAACTACAGTATTTTTGCTCCATCTGTTATTGTCTTCCTTGGAGAAGTAACGCAGCATCTTGATTTCAGGCCGGGAAGTATTGTCGCTGATTACACAATCGTCGCAGAGCCGGTCAACGCTTCCACAATTCAGGATGCAAACAATAACTTAGTTACAAGCTTGAGCGCCGATTACACTCTGGGCAACCCAGCTGTGCGCAACACTATAACCGGTAAGAGCTTTACGTCTTTGGACCTTAATGCATTGATTTTTCCTTAAACAAAAACTCAAACAAAAAGAATATGTTTGATCTACACCCATAGAAAGCACTCCGTTATTCAATGCAATGCTAAATACTTTCTTTCCTAACAATATTCAATAGTGAGATATGTTTTTATAGTGTTAATTCCAACACCTCCCTTGGCTCAAAATATAACAGTATGCCCCTGGCCTTTTTTGTCCTCATATATTTAAAGGGACATTCCACTAATTCTAATATAAGACAAAGATAGCGCGAGTAAACACAAAATGCAGCTTTGAAATGATTATTTTATTTATTGACGCTAATCAATACCTATATCACCCATGTGAAAAAGTAATCGCCCCCCTAAACCTAATAACTGGTTGTGTCACCCCTGGGGCGGCAACAACTGCAATAAAGCATTTGTGATAATTGTCTTTCCACCCTTGTGGAGGAATTGTGGTTGCTCTTCTTGGAAGAATTGCTTTAATTCATCCGGAGAGGGTTTTTGAGCAGGAACTGCCATTTTAAGGTCACATTTTTGGATTCAAGCCTCCAAAACCATCATTTTGTTCATTTGAGCCATTCAGAGGTGGACTTGCTTGTGTGCTTCGGATCATTGTCCTGCTGCATAACCCGACCCACACTTGAGCTTTAGGTCTGGGACTGATCCCGGACGTTCCCCTCCAGGACTTTCTGGTAGGCAGCGGAATTCATGGTTCCATCGATTATGACAAGTCGCTCAGGTCCTGAAGCAGCAAGGCAGCCCCAGACCATCACACCGTGTGTGACTATTGGTATGGTTCTTATTGTGGAATGCTGTGTTAGCCTTACGCCAGATGGAACGGGACACGCGTCTTCCAAAAAGTTCCACTTTTGACTCATCAGCCCAGAGAATATTATCCCAACAGTGTTTGGGGTTTTTGGTAAATATGAGACGAGCCTTAGTGTTCTATTTGGTCAGCGGTGGTTTTCTCCTTGTAACTCTCCCATGGATGTCATTTTTCTTTCTTATTGTGGAATTGTGAACATGGACCTCAACTGAGGCAAATGAGGTCTGACGTTCTTCACATGTTAGTCTGGGGTCTTTTGTGACCTCCTGGATAAGTGGTAGTTGGAGGAAATTTGGTAGGGAAATGCTTTAGAGAATATCTACCCCACCACCTTCTATGCCGTAATTGGAGTTATAATGTATACATATTCTGGACAGCCTTTAAAAAAA
This sequence comes from Sceloporus occidentalis, assembly GCA_023333645.1. Taxonomy (NCBI): domain Eukaryota; kingdom Metazoa; phylum Chordata; class Lepidosauria; order Squamata; family Phrynosomatidae; genus Sceloporus; species Sceloporus occidentalis. Next base: position 556,223 of record JALMGF010000131.1, read on the forward strand.
AATAAAGATCAGGATTATCCATTTGGAATGTATGATGTATTCAACCATTTATTTGAAATGTTTTCTTTACAGGACAGAGTACTGTCTCTACATCCCACACCTACATGTTCGTTGGCGATCGTTCGATAATATTATGCAAAGTGAATGTCAGCTCCTACACCAGCGTTGATTGGTTCATTAACGGCACGGAAAAGCTCCAAAATGACACTCAATATTCGTATAATGTTACAGTGATCAATGGCTCGGTGATGTCGTTCTTAACCATAAATTCACTGGCTGCCACCAATTCAGGTACGTGCAGAACTCTTTTATAAAAGGCGTTTTAATATGATTGTGATTTCGTTTATTACAATGTTAGCGCTATCGCTGGGATCTGGGGGTCTTACCGCTTTCCAAGAGTCTTAGCGTAGAGGGCATATGGCTTTTCGTGAGATTTGGGGAATGGGCAGTAAAGTGAGACGTTGAGTATGGCAGTAAAGATGCAGAATTCGCTTCCTACAGACACAAGAAAGAAAGAGCTGGTAGCCTTTTTAGCAGGGACAAGTAGCCATAAAAACCTAGGAGCACTCTCTGTGCGTTCATGTGGGGGATCTGGTTAGACCCCTCTGGAACACATCTCCAGAAAGCATAGGAAAAGGGAGCCGTGGAATGAGGCAAATTTATACAGAATAGGGGATTCTGCATTGGCAAGTGGGACCAAACGACATTTTAAAGGGACAACACAGCTTTTTATGCATGAAAGTACATCCGATGTCTGGAATGTCCCCTTACAATGTCCCTTAAACCCGGATCTGTTTACCATTGGTACCATTGTAGTTATCTGTAGGATGAGTTAATAAAGTATATCTGCCTACAGCTTTTTGTCAGTCGGTGTAATTTTGGAAATATTCAGTTAAAAAGTGGTAAAGCAGATATTTGCTGAAGAAAGTGGCATAACCTCTAATCTCTAATAATCTTCTCTGCCTTCTTCTCTCCCTTCTGTAATTTCAGGAACCTACAAATGCATTGTCAACCAAAATACTGATAGCTTCGTAGCCGAAATGAACTTAAAAGTGCTCCCCATAACCGTGAGCATAGTAACCGAAACGGTCCGGTGTAACAGTACCGCCGTGTCCGTACTGAGTTGCTGCACCGATGAAGGAATTGACTTGCTTTCGCTGACGTGCTATAATACTAGCGGAAATAAATATGTAGACAGTAAGTTCTATAGAATATACAAATTACCAATCAGAATGTCATATATTCCTCCATAATGATGCTAAAAACCACTTATTTTGATAACAACACAATTTTTTTAGTTGCACTTGACTATAAATTGCTTGTCTCACTCAGTTAAGTTGGCAGTCCGGTTAAGGGTTAACCAGCAACATATTCTGGCCTGTAACTGATTGGCTGCTTTAAGCAGATATAAGGAAAGTACTCAGACTGAAATCATGCAAGTCATCTCGCATGTCCTCACCTGAATCTCGCAAAATATTTACCTTCCCAACAAAAACTATTTGTAATAAAAAAAATATATAAAGAAATGGGGTCTCCAAGTCCCTCTATTAACAGGGAGAGGGGGAAATATATATGAGTTATGTGTATTTTTAAAGACTTGAAGATGTATTTAAATTTTGAGCTCTATAATAAGAAAACCTGGCATTGATGGCTCTGTTGTCATTATGAACATCTGTTTTACAGGAGTTTCAGGTGGGCCCATAGATAAATGTCGTACGTATAACATCACTGCAAGCCCAGACCAGTGCTCGTATGGCAATACGGCCACTTACCAATGTGCGTGCACCTCTGCAAACGGTGCCAGCCAAAACAAAAACATCACTGTGACCCTTCAACAAACCCGTAAGTAAAATACATTAGTGGGTCTTATGAATAAAATTGTTACATTCTCATGTCACTAAATTTATTAGCTATAAACTATATCTAAATGGGAAACACTTGCTTACCACAAGGGATCTGAGATCTGTGGCAAAATTAGCCTTTTAACTTACCCAGGAGAACGTCCCACGCTGGGCCACCTGGAGCTCTCACTCTTCTGGGGAGTGGCTTGTGTGGGGGCGGGGTTATCCATATATAAAGGCGTGGATAGCATAGTTAGATTTACATTAAGGAGGACTAGGGGGTGAAGTGGTAAGAAAGGTGGGAACGATCAAATGCTGCTCCCCTGCCCAGAGCAGATGAAGGTGGTCTAGAGACCCGGGGAAATAGGTCTCCATCTGGAGAATCCAGGCCAAACCTGGAGAGTTCATAGGCACGTTAATTAGTTTCTTTTTTCTTGAGCCTGCACTTACAAAGCCTGCCATCAAAGGGAAAACCTAACAACGATTAGGGAGCAACAACTTAATAGGAACAGGTAATCATGTAGACCTCGAAAACAGGTTAGAATGGCTTCTTCCATGGTTCATAAAAAAGATAGGATTTCAATGTATACATTTTGCTTATTTTACTAACACCCATGCATAATATATTGAACCGTGAAACCGAAGATTTAGGAAAGCAACAGAATTAATTGAATATAGCTGTGTATCACTTCATTGTGCTCCTTCTTTTATTTGAAATAGCTGTTCTACAAATAAATTCTACGGCTGACAGCATACATCTGTCGGAAGGGAAGCCGCTGTTCTTGGAATGCTCAAGTAATATGGACACCAAGATATCGTGGAGGTTTAGCAGTGGTGGTATCGATGAAGCCGTTCAAACTGACTGGTACAACCAGAGAACCAATCGCAATTCCATACTCCATGTACCTAGGATAACCAAATTCTGGAATGGTAGGTAACACATGTATCGATGGATTCCTGTGGGGGGTTTTCTCTTTCTAAATACAAGAACTAATAACCTAGCACTGGAGGTCAGTGTCATGGGTGCTGCCCCCTGTAACACTAAATAATACAAAAAGAGACTAAAAATGAACTCCGCAGCGCTCACTAATAGGATATATGGATAATTCCCCCAACTTCCGTAATAGTCTAAAGCATGCAATATTTTAATAGTTTAATAGCTCCCATACTAATTAACCCTCTTACTTTTTCTTATACGTAAGGAAGAATATAAATAGAAAAAAACCCTACACAATAAAAGTGAAATAATTTTTTGGGGACAGGGGAATCATTTAAAGGAACCTCTCAGCTATCACGTAAATCCAAATGAATACGATGGCTGGAGCGTCCCTTTGGGTGGCGATAAGTAAGACCACTTAATTATCCCTTTTAATTGCTGGATACATCTTTGTTAGGTTACTCTCGTTAATGTATTAAAACTGTGAAAAATGCCAGAATAATTACAATTAAATAATATGTGTCTTTTTCTCTTTTTTTTCTCCTAACAGGTACTATTATTTGTGTGGCAGAAAATAACCCAATATCTGTAAATAAATCCGTTATTGTGTACAGTCTGACTTCATCAGATCAAATTAATGTTAATCCGGTGGGATCCTTTTACGTTTGTGATTTTCCTATAACTTTTACGTGCTGCGTGGATGACATTGCAGCGTACAAATCTGCAACAATAAACATTTCAGGAAAAAATCCACAAGGTAAGGATAATAATAAAAATATTTGCTCTGCCAAGGTACTAGCGATCATCAGTATGAAGTTTGTAAGCGGTGGTTTTTAATGCAGAAGAACTCGTTCTGCGTTTCGTATGTTATTGTATCTTATGTGTAGTGGTAAAAGTACACACAGAGGTCCTTTCAGTACGGTATCTTGTACCCGCTATGTACACTCGCTTACATGTCACCCCAGTTTGGTTTCCCCCCTCATTTTATCCATTGTTTTAAGGAAGAAGCCCCGGATTCCCTGTTCGCTATAAGAAACACTCTGGACGGCTGCTAAGCCTTTCCCGTTTGCCAGAACGGCTCCTCAAGTTGTATTTCAGAGCTCCCCTAGGGGTGACTTAGGGCAGCAACCCCCAAACACAACTTTTATAGTACGGAATGCCAGGATATGATGTCATAATACCTCTTACTGGTTATTACTGGTCTGCCAAGGTCTTCAGGTAGCCCCGAATCAGGGCCAGCTTTAGGGGTGTGCGGCCGCACAGGGCGCCATGGTAGCAGGGGCGCCTGCCCGGGACTTAAATTAAAGCATCGGGGTTTTTTTGTTTTGTTTTTTTTAAAACTTTTTTTAACATCATTCATGTTAAATAAAGTTTAAAAAAAAAACAAAAAAAGCCCGATGCTCGTGAAGTTCTCAGCAACCGCTCGGTGCCCCTTACTCTCCATGACTCCATCGCGGTGCCGGCATCTCATGTTGAGCGCCGGACTATTCCGACGCTCAACATGAAATGCCGGCAGAGCGAGAAGACGGACGCCTGCCGCTCTCACCACAGGACTCCGGCAACAAGGTAAGTGAGGGGGGGTGTAGTTTGAAGGGGCAGAGGGGGGGGGTGTAGTTTGAAGGGGCGGGGGGGTGTAGTTTGAAGGGGCAGAGGGGGGGGTAGTTTGAAGGGGCAGGGGGGGTGTAGTTTGAAGGGGCAGAGTGGGGTGTAGTTTGAAGGGGCAGAGGGGGGTGTAGTTTGAAGGGGGGGTGTAGTTTGAAGGGGCAGAGGGGGGGTGTAGTTTGAAGGGGCAGAGGGGGGTGTAGTTTGAAGGGGCAGGGGGGGGTGTAGTTTGAAGGGGCAGAGGGGGGTGTAGTTTGAAGGGGCAGAGGGGGGTGTAGTTTGAAGGGGCAGGGGGGGTGTAGTTTGAAGGGGGGGTGTAGTTTGAAAGGGGCAGAGGGGGGGTGTAGGTTGAAGGGGGGGTGTAGTTTGAAGGGGCAGAGGGGGGTGTAGTTTGAAGGGGCAGGGGGGGTGTAGTTTGAAGGGGCAGAGGGGGGTGTAGTTTGAAGGGGCAGAGGGGGGTGTAGTTTGAAGGGGCAGGGGGGGTGTAGTTTGAAGGGGGGGTGTAGTTTGAAAGGGGCAGAGGGGGGTGTGTAGTTTGAAGGGGCAGAGGAGGGGGTGTAGTTTGAAGGGGCAGAGGAGGGGGTGTAGTTTGAAGGGGCAGAGGGGGGGTGTAGTTTGAAGGGGCAGAGGGGGGGTGTAGTTTGAAGGGGCGGGGGGGTGTAGTTTGAAGGGGCGGGGGGGTGTAGTTTGAAGGGGCAGAGGGGGGTGTAGTTTGAAGGGGCAGAGGGGGGGTGTAGTTTGAAGGGGCAGAGGGGGGGTGTAGTTTGAAGGGGCAGAGGGGGGTGTAGTTTGAAGGGGCAGGGGGGGTAGTTTGAAGGGGCAGGGGGGGTAGTTTGAAGGGGCAGAGGGGGGGTAGTTTGAAGGGGCAGAGGGGGTAGTTTGAAGGGGCAGAGGGGGGGTAGTTTGAAGGGGCAGAGGTAGTTTGAGGGGAGGTAGTTTGAAGGGGCAGAGGGGGGTAGTTTGAAGGTTCAGAGAGAGGGGTAGTGAGGGGGGGCACCAGAGGAGTAGTCCGCATAGGGCGCCACAACGCCTACGGCCGGCTCTGCCCGGAATTACCCACAGCCCCTAAAGTAACGGATTACATCATTTTACATTCTCAGCTTTAAATGCTGGTTTTGCAAGGCGGGGGGGGGTATAACATTACCCCCGCTGTCCTTAAGAGCTTTATTAGGGCTTTTCCTTTATCAGATAGGGAGATTTTGGAAGGGTTTAATTTGTTAGACTTTTTTTTAACCTTATTAACTATGTAACTATGCAAAAGCATGTGCCAAAAAAAAAGGAAATTATACGGGAAAAATGACAATGAAATATATGTGAAGTACTTTGATGTTTGTCCCCGAGTGTCTGCTGGCGTCCCGAGTTGAGTTATTAAGCGGAATTTTCCTGCTCGTTTCACACCGAACTTGCTGGTTCTGAGATCGCAAGCTGTGCCTGAGACAGAGCGTCTTACAGATAGTATTCTACAACTAAATATGTGTCTACATCATGTGTTATTAAATGTCGTGACAATGTTAACGTGTTGCATCTTTTTTAGCTATGGCCACAAGCGGGAATTGCTTTTTGTACACGTACACTCCTATCGACTGCACTGGCCCTATAGAGGCTTTCAGCACTATTTCTAATCACATAAGTGATACCGTTACTAGCGGGAGAATGACATTAAGCCCAAGAAAGCAAGCGGGTAAGAATACTTTATTGTTACTAACATGCATAGTATTTTCTCGAGTATAGTACATTTCCTTGTCTTAAATCCGTACATTTATGGCCGGTATCTTCCATTCTATTTGACATTGAAGCAGAATGTGACAGCAGATCTGACCCATTCTCCCCGTCTCGTCGCCCGTTTCTCCTCCAGTAAAGTCTTAAACCTTAATCAGTCGTTGGTCTCGTCTGAGATTCAGGAGCCGTATGTCTATCCCTTGCATGTTTAAATCCCCTCACTGTATTACCCTCTACCACTTCTGCTGGGAGTCTGTTCCATTTAACTAGCACCCTGTTACACTCCTTAGTCGGCTCACATGAGACTGGTAGTCATTAATACTATTTGCTAAAAGTCACGATCCTACGAGGCGCATTCCAGCCTGATACAAGTAAAGCAGATCTGTCATTTTCTACCATCCAGGCATAGAAATATATTTTTCAGGACTAAGGGGTAAGTTTGCATTGGCCTCCTTGTTACTGTATAAATGTGAGAAATGTACGATAGAAAGATAATGGTATTATAATGCATTTCGGGTGTTTGTTTGTAGATCATGATTACAATTCAAAGTAGCATTGATTGATTAACCTCTTGTTAAAACCTTTGCAGATATTAAATGCAATACTACTCTGGGCATTGGAAGCATTGGAGACACGATAACAGTTTCATGTGAGACAATTAATGCGACTCTGACAGGGAATCAAATATACGAGTGCTCTCAAAATGGTGCTTGGAACCCAAAGGACGGACGAATAACCTGTTTTTCGGCACGTCTTAATAGACTTGATCTGGATTTTCAGGTAATAAAAAACAGTTTATATGTATTGTTGTTTTTTTGTTTCTGTAAATCCAAATTTACAGAAGCCCTGAATACACATGCCTGTAGCCCAAAGAGTAACCCCACACAATACCCCGAATAACAGACCCAACACGAGCTTTATTAACATTCACATAACATCATATAATAATAACACGTAACTTTAACAACCCGCCAGCTACCAAACCTTTTGGGTCCGGTAGGTGGTTCCAGTACCACGTGCACCATGAGTCTTGGTCCGTCCGATGCCATCAGGCGTCTTCAGGACATGCCTACCCAAACTCCTGGATCACAAACTCATAAGCGCTGGCTGGGGGGAGGGGTTGGGATCAACACCACTACCGCAGAGCCGGACCACCCATCAGGCCCGGGTCTGCACCCGCCACCCGAAGATAGCACCCTGCAACCCAGCATTAAAAATATCAAGACCAATATGGTTAGGGTGGTGGGATCCGCCACAGTGCAGGGGCTCATGTACCAGCGGCAGCCAACATAGGGCAGCGGGTGAGACGGGGTCATTAGCAACAACCATAGGTTACCATCTTGCATATTAAAGGTAATAGATAAAAACTGCTAAATTTGCCCTAAGTTTAGAAATACCCAATGTTTTTTTGCCTTTTTCCACACGTTATTGGGGCAATAAGTACAAGTAGCGTTTTGCTATTTCAAGACCATTTTTTCCAAATCTGGTTATTCTGCCCCCTTGTGCTATTTTGAACATCTTTGAAGTCGGCCAATACAATTTACCCCATCAAACCATGTATGGTTAAAAACTAGACACCCCGGGTGTTTCAAATGCTAGTATTTTAACTCTTTCCCTGCACTAATTCTACCATCAGTCTTTGTCAAACGTTGTGGTATTTTTCAACTAGACACCCCAGGGTATTTCAAATGCTGGTATTTTAACTCTTTGCATGCACACATTTTACCACCAGTCAAAGTTTGCACCAGTATTTTTGTGTTTTTTTCCCACACACATTCTACATTAGATATTAATGTACAGCTCTTGGTATATACAGCTTACTGTCACACAACACCCTAATATCATGCGTTCAGCAACATCTCGTGCATGGATTTGTCAAGTTGTTTAGGGGCTAAAAGGCCACATTTAGGACATGTGCATTGTTTTACAACATGCATTTCTCAAATTGGAAATTAGACATCTGGTCATCCTTCCCCGTGTGTTAATTGGGCCATTGTTAAACCCGGCCAATTTAATTTACCATTAACTCATACATTTTTTAAAACTAGACACCCCTCGGGCATTTAACATACCGGTTTTTTATCTCTTTTTATACAAGAATTGTTTGTGAAGATATAGCATTACTTTTAGGATTTGCTCAGAAAAATAAACTTTGACGTTGATGACAGACATCGAGGCATTACAGCAACACTGCTTTCTTCACCTGTTTAAAGTCATGACGTGCTAGGCACATCAATTGTGGTTAACTGGCTGTTTTTCCCAGCAATTGTCGTCAAGGGGCTAATATACAAAATAAAAAAAATAAACAATTCAAATACTTAGGGAGAAGCTGCAGAGCTGCAGCACAACGCCCCCTCTGTGGTCCGAAGCTTGAAGCAGCCAATCAGTAGCAGTAAAGCAATTACTTGTTATACTTTGTATCTCAATGTGATGTTAGTCATTTTACGCTGTATGAAATGTAATAGAATTCCGTCTATTTTGGGGTTTTTTTAGGCGCTTACAAGCCCAGGATCTGAAGCAAACATACCAAATTTGCTTGTACAACTGAGTAGTACGGTAACAAGCGAACAGGCCAATGTGACATCTTCACCAAGGAATATCCAACTTGTATTAAATATATTGTCTGCGTCTGCACGTCTTTCTAACACGGTAGAAGAAGCAATGATGCAGGTAAGAGTTTATCGTAAATTGGGTAATAAAAACAGATCGGGCAGCATAACCGTGGCAAAAGTATAGCAAGTAAAAAAAATAAAATAATTTTACAGAACAAAAAACTATAATACTTACAAACAACAATTTCTATTGGCCGTTTCTACCAAAAAAATGTATTACCCCTAATAAAATATCCCTGAACACCCACCAAGAAGAAGTAGTAAGGTCGCTCATTATTTTAACTATTTCTACAATATAAATGCCCCAATCCATTGAGTCTCTAACTACCCCTTACCACTGAGAATGCCCCTCGAATGTTCCTACAATGGCAGATGTGTTAAGAACAACATGAAAAAAAACAAAACAAGTAATATGCTGAACTACTCTACGAAACCAAAATATCATTAAAAAAAGAGGAATTAATAAATATTAATGTAAAATTACTTTATATTGTTCTATGCAAAAACAATAAATAATAATAATCGTCATCATTGATGCGAATGATTCTTAATTTAACGGAAAACTCTGGGCCGGAATTGACCCTTTCTTATACCAATTCTGGTCCTGACATCGTAAAATAGATTTTCAGTACTATTACTTACTAATTTTGACAATATATTGTATTTTTTTAAAATAATATGTATATTTTTTTTTTACTAATTTCACTGTTTTTTTTTGTTTCCTTGGTAGAATTTCCTTACGGGCGTCAACGTTATTGTCGATCGCACGTCCACAGCGGCTTGGTCAGAAGCCGAAAACCGAACAAGGCAAAGTTCAGAGCTCCTTAAATCTGTAGAAGAGTTTGCACGCAAATTAGATTTCAATGGAAATATTTCCATAAGGAACAACTCAAACGTCCAATTAGCAGGGGTCATTCGGACGGAATCAACCCCCGAATATAAAAAAGACTTCGTTTTTAACAATAGCGATAATTTAACAGGAAAAGTTGCAATTGGGAACCTCAACGCTATTGCGGAAAACTCAAGAATCGTCAGCATTGCCTACGCTACCCTAAAGGACGTTTTACCCTTGGAGGATAATAATACCGTGAACGGTCTGGTCATGACGACGGTTGCTAATATAACCAATATGGAAGCGTTTAATATCTCCATGACCTTCCGAAAAAGCAACGTAACTTTAAACAAGGCAAGCTGTGTTTTCTGGAATCTTACAACCAATAATTGGGATAGTAACGGGTGCCGTCCTACAAGCCGTGGAGACGATGTGATATGCGAATGCGACCACCTGACCTCCTTTTCCATCCTCATGTCCTATGAAACGCAATTTACCGAGACCGAACGTCTAATTTTGGATTATATTACTTACATTGGCGTTGGGATTTCTATGTTTAGCTTGGTTATATGCATCTTCGTTGAAGTCACAGTATGGAAGTCAGTGACTAAGAACAAAACGTCGTACATGCGCCACGTATGCTTGGTGAACATCGCCGTTTCGCTATTGGTCGCGGATATTTGGTTTGTCATCGGTGCTGCGTTAGCTCCTAAAGTGCCAAAGGAGGTATCAGATGCCTGCGTGGCTGTAACTTTCTTTACCCATTTTTTTTACCTATCTTTGTTTTTCTGGATGCTAACAATGGGACTCATTCTCTTTTACCGCCTTGTCTACGTTTTACACGACATGAGCAAAACCATCATGATGACCATCTCTTTTGTTCTGGGCTACGGTTGCCCTCTCGTTATTTCGGTGATCACGGTGGCAAGTACCCAACCCTTTAAAACATATACTTCAGACGAAGCATGTTGGCTCAACACCAAGACGAGCAATGCGTTCATTGCGTTTGTCGTACCCGCTTTAATCATACTGCTTGTGAACACCCTCATTGTTCTTGTGGTTGTCGTTAAAATTCTAAGACCTTCCATAGGAGACAAACCGAAAAAGGAGGAGAAGAGCGCGTTAAATAACATTCTAAAATGCATAGTCATCTTAACGCCTCTGCTGGGGCTTACATGGGGCTTTGGCATCGGAACATTGAGCATTAACAAGGCTTGGATCCATGGCATTTTTGCTGGATTGAACTCCCTTCAGGTAAGCAAAACTAATATTCCAATGTTAATATTATATTATTATCTATTATTATATTGTATTGTTATTATTGTTATTATTGTTAATTACAATGCCCAGCTCACAAGTCCTGATTAAGGATTTTTTAAATACCATTTACAGAGTGTTGTGTAGAAACACAGAATTTGACAGCAGATCAGGCACATTCGGCCCATCTGGTCAGCCATTGTTCCTGCTGTAAAGACTCAGCCCTTAGTGAGTCGTGGGTCTCGTCTCACATGCCTATCCCATGCGTGTTTGAAATATGTATGAATAACTATTCTGCTGGAAAGCGGATAAAGTGTTACCATCGCTGTGTCCACAAACCCAACACAAATGTTCCTTGGTCCAAAGTCTAGTCTTGTCCAGGCCCTGCCTCTTGCCCGCCCCATGCATTCTTAAATTACTTCAGTTTTTAGGAATTGGATTCCGTGTGAATGTAGCTCCTCTGTTGTGGTCCATGTACTCGGGCTTCCCACACTGATTATCCGGTCATCTTCCTTCTTTCGATGCTTCTACAGGTGGCTGAAGTTGGGGAGTAGGGTGTAGTTTCAATGCATGGTGTATATGTGGAGCTAAAATATTACATACCTGAGAACCCAAAGTTTCAGGATAATGCCCCAATCTCATGGTGTGGGGGCAGATTCTCAGGGTCACGCAATATGAAGCTGACTCCTTATTCTGCACTGCTGTGATCATATATAAGACTCCCAGTGGCTGCTTTAACCGCTGTTGGGTTTGGTTACTATCCCTACTCGAATGCAGATAACTCAATTAAATGTATCTTTAAATAATGATAAGTCCAGGTTTCTCTTAGAACCTTTTTAATAATGTTCCTAAATTATCCATATTTTTCAGGGTCTATTTATTCTGCTGTTTGGATGTTTGTTGGACAAAAAGGTAGGTGTCATACATACAGCGCACATCGCCCTCTAATTTCTCAATGGAGAAACACAATAAGCCGTAATAAATGTATCTCTTATGTCTCTTTATAACAACACAGGTACGAGAGGCCCTATTGAACAAATTCTCACTGACCAGATGGGTTTCACAACAGACCAGGGTATGCAGTTTGTTTATTTTTGGTTTTTTTATATACGTAATATATTATAAGCCCACAAGTCATAAATTTAATAATTTTTACCTTCTGCAGAGCACCAATACCAATTCATCAGAGTCACCGTTCTCTAAAGGAAACGTTACCAAAGGGGGCAGCCGCAAAGGAATCATCAACCCGTTTGGTAAAAAAGGTATGTACTAAAAAAAAATTTTCAAAAATCTTGTGTTATATTTATTATTTTTATTATTTATTTAGATATCACCATGTTCACAGCGCTGTATAATACAGAGGTAGAGAGGCCAAGAATAGGTGGTGTTCTACTTTAAGGTGGACCATGGGAATCAAAAGGAGAGGGGCTTAAAAACAGTCTTCTTATGGGCGTTCAAAATGTTACCGTGATTTCTTTGCGGAACGGCTCTGTCGTACTTACTGGGCACCTGAGAGCATGTGACATGACAGGCCCATCCAAAACATAAAGGCATTACAGCTCTCCTATACTGTCAGGGCAGGGTTGTGACATCACAGGGTGATGTGACATCGCAGTCTGCTCACATCACTTTCTCTTTTAGCTTGGACAGTGCCAATTTAGCACACGCAGAAAAGACAGGAACAGTCCGGATAATTAGAAAAACTGCAATGACTTCCAATAGTTAAGACATTAGCCTGCTTGTTAGGATATGATTGCAAACTCTGTTAATTTAGCGCATTTTAGGGCACTTGATACTTTCAACAGCACTAACCTAAATACAACAGCGTGCAAAAAAAGCTTTAATGCACCGGAATATCTTCTTTACAAACGTTATACAAAACCGTAATATAGCGTGGTACTGGAACAATAGCCGTTTTATTCAAGTAATCGATGCTTTAGAATGTTTGTGCATGTATTGTTTGGTTTCCCATGATGCTCTCTGCTTGTCATTGAGCTCTTGCTGTGATGTTGCTGTGATCAACTGACAACTTTGACCTCTTGATCGCAAAGTGAATAAACTAATTAAAGATACTATTCTGGGAATGATTTAATCTGGAATGTCATCTAGATCAGGAGTCTCCAACAGGTAGCTTCATGGCGGCCAATGAGTAGATCAATTTAATCCGATGGAACTAAGCATCAAAGAACAAATTGAAAATACTAAATATTACATTCGTGAAAGATTTTAAAAGTTTCATTTCTTTTTGGCTTCCATACATTTCTCCAGATAGCCCAGGTGACTTGCCTGTAATCATAAGAACGTTGGAGACCCCTGTTCTAGATTTACGGTGGAGATTTCTCACTTTCTCTCTCTTCTGAAGGGACCCGGTATATATCTTGATATTGCAAATAGGAAGTGTTAACACTGGGCAACTTTATTTATGATGCTGGGCTCAATTAGCATACCAGGCTGTTCAGAGGGGCGGGCCCTGGTCACAGGAGTCGGGGGTCAGCTGTCCATGGAAGTGAAATTGGGCACAATACTAACTACTCAACAAGTAGAGTAGCTCCTAGACCCATACACCTCTATGGCCAATCCAGGTATGCTAATTAAGAGACATCTAAAAATTACAGCCAAGGAAACGTTACAAAGCGTGCAGCAGTCTCATCTTTTCCATTGATTCCCAACAAAAAGCGTTACTGCTAAAGGGAAAGAACAAAAATATCCAAGTCTCAAACGCATCAGTAGAAATATAAACAAAATAAATCCGCTCTCGGTTCCCCATTCTCGCTACAGTTCCATTTGCCTTCTTTTTCTTAATCATTTTAGGATTTCGGTTACTCTCTCCTCTCCCCATGTCCCAGTTAAGATATCCCATCCTTGCTCAAAGGAGAAGTGTCTGAGGATCCCGGCTCCTCACTCCATCCGTTGCGTTCCTTGTTTCCCTGTCCTCTGTTGAGTCCTGTACCATGTATGTCTTGTCTGGTTATGTTTCCTGCTTGGTCTCCCTGGTCCTTGCTCTGTCCCCCTTGCTTACATCCTGCATATTCGTCTGGAAAGCTATGTTTCAAGCCTGCTCCAGGTTGCCCGCAGGATATCACTTTGTTTTGTTCTATGCTATGTCAGGGCGCTGGTATGTGGCCGCACAACCTTAGGTGCTCAACACACCAGGCCCTGTCCATCTCAGCTACTGCGCAATACCTCCTGAACTCCATCTTTGGGCGCTCTGGGTCATTACAGTCTTCTGTATGGACCCAGTCCCTGACACTTTCATTTTTTTATTCTTTTAACACAAGAGGAGCACTTTGTCTTTGTGTAAACATAGCCCCTTTTTATTTATTGTTAACGCTACTTGCTTTCGCGCACCCATCGGCTGGTTCATCGTACGTTTTATGGCATTCTCTGCTCTTGCAATTCGAGAATCTATACGTCCCTTCCACGAAAATCCTACCCTGCTAATAAATGCAAGAAAACAATAAAATCAATATTTTCCAACAAATCAAACTATATCAACAATTGATTCTAAAATTAATAATTAATTGCCAAGGGATATTTCTGCGTCATAACACAGTGTGCACACAACCTTTGTTTTTAACCAATTTTGGTACTCATTATTTCCCCCCCCTTTATATTTTTCAGGTCTTGGTAACACTGGTGAGTCCTGACAGTTTTTTTCTGTATATATTTATACCGAAGAGTTTGGGACATTTTTTATATTGTTTAAAATAGTCCATTACTTATCTCCAAAAAGGCATTCATTCAAAAAGTGAAAATCTCACACTGTAGGTAGTTTTAACAGTGGAGGTCAGTGGAAGGTATACCCAGGAACTTACTGAGAGGTGTGGCTAACAAGCCATGTAGGTGGAGTTAGTCCTGCGTGGGGCAGGGCTAGCCCCCAGAGGTCTTGAGTTGGCAGAAAAGTGGGTGGGGAGTGGGCATGGCTAAACACTGCTCCTCCTTCCACTGGGAAAGTGTCCCGGAGATGCTGGGAAACATCAGTCCTTCTTGGAGACTCCGAGTCCAACGTTACAAAAGGTTTTCAACGTGGTTTAACAGGAATCGATTTCCCTAGATCTGTTTTAAATGACTGAAGCGTGAACGTATGGGTATTTGGTGCAATTATCGGCATACTGGGTCATGTGTACAGCCGGTATTGGCTTGCCTGTAGACAAGCCTCTCTTCCTCCGATACTAATTACTACTCAAAACAAGGCGGAGCTTTAGACCCAAGGCTCGAGGGCAAACACAGACTACGGAAGTGCTACATTAATGGATCCAGTAACTTAACGGTTGTTCTTGTTTGTTGTCAACAGGAGCTTACAACATTTCTTCTGCACAGTTGAGTTCTTCGAGTGACATGGCGTCAAACTCCTATTCTATACTCAACTGACAATGAAAGGGACTTCCGTTGAATATCTGTGTTACGTATCAACGTGTGTCCGGACATTGCGTAAAATATACTGAATGCACTTTATTTGCATATTTTTAATGCCTCTATCAACCCTTCACTACACCGTGTTACAGAAGAATGACGTCAACGGTTGAATAACTTTTAGGTGTGGCAATAACTGGGCTCACGCTCCAAGTTCAGTGTTGATAGTCATTGCATTCATCGCCAGCTGGTGTAGCCCAGTGATACAAATGCAGTCCAGCCGTCGACTGCCACAATTCACATAATCCCCAGGGGCCCGTGTGCCGCTCTGTAAGCAAAGTGTTTTGGTGCTCTACAAGCTCGGAGGATCATAGGAGATCCAGAGTTCCTGCCTCAAATCTTCTGCCGTTTTCTGGATCAAGATGAGAAGTTTGTATAAACTTAACATGGAATATCCGGACTTCTCTTCTACAACGACATCAGTGTTTGATACGGCTATCTAATCACATGTATAATACTACACATCTTATGACATCATGGACTTCATATAACAGTTCCAAGATAAGAGCAGGACAATGCCAGGTTCTCAAGACTCTAGAAGAATAAAGACCACTTGAAACAAGAACTTATTTTGAACAATTTTTAATGCCTTTTTTCTTTTTGAACGAGAAGTAAGTGTAGGGGGATATGAATGCCAGCTTTTGCCGACAATGTACAGAGACAGTTTTTTTTATACATAGACATGAGGTCAAAGCTGTATTTTAACCATGAGAGAACCAGCGGGAGTACATAGCGTAAGGGGTTAAAATATAGACATTCTCAGATATAGGTTTGTTTTTTTTAGGAAAAAGAAATAAAATATTCAGCTTGTTGGTGGTTCTTGAGGATTTATCTGTATTTTATCGAACAAAAGTTATACAATAATGCAACAGTTTGTATTAAATATTTATTTCAGTGTAATTTGATAACCAAATATTATAAATTTCATACTATTTTCTCAAAAACTCTTTAAATGAGTATATCAATAATTTATTTACACATGGTTTCTGTGCTCTTTAAACGCTGATGTGTGCGATACTATGTATCCCTTTATGTAAATGCAGTGTGTGTGCTTTGCATAAACATATGTAGAATTGCAAGCGACTTGTATGGGACTTAAAATGATTGGCTCCACAAAATCACTTCCAGATGTGTTATGCAAATTAGCTAACATGAAAAAATACATTAAAAAATTAATTATTTTGGACGGCAATGATTTTTTATCTATCCCCGCAGAATAGATTTTCCACGGGCATGTGGAGTAGAGCCAACAAATACCCAGTTTACTTTTGATCTATACAAATGCTTGCTGTTGAGACGACTAAGTCGCTTGTATATGGAGCTATAATGAACAAACTTCTGTGCACTGTTACACACAGAAATTGCTGAATAATACTATTTATTATGTTTTTGTTTCTCACTTTCAAAAATGTGTATGCTGTCTTTTAAATGTAACATACGTTTTCCGTTACAAACTGTTTTGGTATCTTATATAAAAAAATATTTTAAAAAAAAATGTTTTTTTTCCAGTATCACTTATTATCATTTAAGAACTGATATGTTTGGATATGATGGGTTTGATACAGTTTTTTAGTAATAAGTTTTTTATTGTAAGTAAGTAGGTCATTAGTCTTTGTTACCGATTTATTTCTGTTGTCAGATTTTATATTTCACAACAATTTTTAAAGGCTTTCTGTCAGATATCCTTGCTCTGCCATCCAAACAATACTAATAGTGAGCAAAAGGTATATAAGTTGATCTACACAAAGTGCTGTGTCAGTTATATTAGGTTATGTTTTCTCTCTTACCCCTCAAGTACACATAGGGTTAATAGCCCCGTTAGGTGATCCGCTTCCTCAGTGCTGCTCAATGGGTTATTTACAATGGAGATCTCTGATCACCCTAAAAAGCCCATTTACCCTATGGAGTCCTCCATAGCATAGCATCACCAGGATATGATGTCATATCCACACACGCAGACTGGGGGCTCTGCCATTGGTCAGGCCTAGGCCAGCGCCAACAATAAATATGTCACCGCATAGTAGTGATATGCCGCTTAACATGGAAAATGAAGCCTGTCGATCACACCACCTGGGTAAATTATGGAAAGCACCTATAGGCACTGCTTCCACGTGCATCCCAGGGAAGATCCAGGCTATGGCTACCTGGAGCCCTTCTTCTACTGAGGGTATACTGGTGGGTGATCCGCAGATGTCATTGGGCAGTTCGCTCATTTCAAAAAACATGGTAGGAGAGGAAGTGGGCAGGGAAACTTGTATGAATCTGTTCTATTTTACCCCAGTGGAGCTGCACCGGTGATTCTTTTTAATCTGAAATTCTGAGCTTGTTTTACCCCATGTTGCCATTAGGGGCAGCAGAGGGCTGTGTGAAACTCATTTAACTAAATGTCATATAGGTGACACAGGACAGGCAGGCAAGTGAATGGAACTAAAAATTGCACATGAGATATATCAATATACAGAATATGACAGAGTAGTACATACACCATATAACCAAAAGTATGCAGACAGCCCTAATTATTGATTATTGAACCCTAATTCTGTGTTCCAGCCGCACTATAAAAGCAGCCATCTCTATAGACAGACATCGGCGGTAGAACGGGTCATACTGAAGAGCTCAGTGACTTTAAACATGGCCCTGTCATAGAATGGCAACTTTGCCACAAGTCAGTTTTTGAAATGTCTGCCCTGGTAGATCTGCCCCGGTCCGCTGGAAGCGCTATTATTGTGAAGTGGAAGCATCTAGGAGTAACAGCTCAGCCATAAGGAGGTAGACCACTCACAGAGCGGGGTCATGGAGTGCTGAAGTGTGTAACGTGTAAAATGGCACGTCCTCTACAGGCCCGGCCCAAGACATTGTGCTGCCTGGGGCAAAGGGTGAAATCCTGCCCCCCCTCTGAAAAAAAGTGCAGCAAAAACCGGCAAAAACAAAAAACACAAAAAGAAAATTCTGGTTAAATTTGTGAGCATGCATGTCTAATCCATGTGTGTGTGAACATGGCTGTGTAATTGTGTGTGTGTGAGCATGGATGTGTAGCTATTTAGGGACAATAATGGCACAGACCAGCTGTTAGGGGCAAAGATGGCACAGGCAGAGTGTGTGGGGGTCAAAGATAGCACTGTGGGACATGTTGCTATTTGTGGGGCCCCGGGGCAATTTTCTCACCATGGCCCTGTGGTTTCTAGTTACACCCCTGCTGCCAGCAGATTCTAGGTTTCTATGTACAAGCTTAAAATACAAAACATCTTCAGTTAAAAAGACTGCAGATGTAGGTGGAATCAGGAAATGTTCTTTAAAATAGCAGATTGTATGCTGGCTGACCGGAGGTTCTCTGAACACAAAATACTTCTGAATATCACGTCTTATTATCTGTGGACGGGACAGGGATTGTAGATGGGAAATTGTATCAACTAACTGAAATGGGACACTTCCAGACGTAGCTCTAATTAAAACAATTCTTGTCTAAAAAGTAAGTACTGTCTTATTTTATATACTACTAATACTTCCGCTTCTTAAAGACATCATTGTCTGAATCGTATATTAACTGTTTGAGTTCCAGAGGTTTGTGCAACCCAGCATAACAATACAATACCTGTACAGCTCCATGCCTCTAAAAGGCTCCATGTCTCTAAAAGGGTTAAAAATAGATTGAAGTAGATTGTTTATGTGGGAAAGAGAAATTATTATTATTAGATAAAGTCATGTTCAATCATTTCGAAATGAAAATACTTTGGCGATTACTGACTGTGAATGGCAGGTGACATGAAACAAATTAATGTTTCTGTTCTTTGTGAAGAAGAATATTTCATATATGGTGTGTATTTAGGTTTTCAATAATGCATTAAACCAGGCCAACTCGGCTAATTGGATGGTGAGATACAATGTTTAAGGTCACCCTAAACCAGGCATGTCCAAAGTCCGGCCCGAGGGCCAATTGCGGCCCGTGTTCTGGACTGATAAGGCCCCACAGATAAGTTGCCCAATTATAGATCTGTTTTTTTGATATTAAAGGCAGAGTGATTTAACACCTGCTTAGATTTGTTATCCAAGTCACAAAATGAAAAGTATGCCGTTTTCAATAAACTTTGCATAAAACAGTTAATTTGCATTTAATTTTAATGGTTCAAAGAATGTCAGGCAAAATGGTCGGCCCTCGCACATGTTCACTTCATCAAATCTGGCACTCTTCGAAAAAAGTTTGGACATGCCTGCCCTAAACCATGTTGAACTCTCTCTCGGTTTAGTAATTTAAGTGTAAGTTCCCAGAAACACATTACATTACATTAACCACATTACAAAAAAACAAAGAATTAGAATAATAAATAACTTTTTTATTATAACAATTCCTAGTATCATTTATTAGTCTGTGATATTGGACAGTCTCCTGCATATGAAAAGTTAATTGGCCGAGTCTCTTCTTGCACCACATCTAAATTTTATTGAATTTGCCCAAAAGAAAATGATCTAAATCTGGTAGCCAAAATGTCATTTGCTGTAAAATACGGTAAATAGGGCACCAACCTTCTAAAGAAAACTACACAAAACATAAATATAGAGCATGACATTGTTCTACATCAAATTTGTATTCACAGGTTGCAATGTTTAGTAACTGAGCCGTCATTCCTCATTCCATTTTAACAACACACCCTCTCCATACCTTTATTCCATCAGTGAACGCCTGTCACCCGTATTTATTTATCTCCTACCCATTTATCAAGGTGTCATCTACTAAGGGCACTTATTCACCTAACATTACACTTTGAATACAATGAATATCCAATCAGGTCAATGACTGACATCTACACCAAGTACACTAACACCAATAGCCTGTTATGTGAAATATAGAAGCATTCTATCCCCTATACGCAATTTTTGAGAGTTGTATTTGGAACATTTCCCTCATTAACACATAAACTTTGTAACAGTATCATTAGGGGGGGGGGTGTGCATCACCAGACTGGAAAACACTTCTACATTAAAGGGTACTAAAGATGTCTGACTGATCATCTTATTTTTCTATTGAAGTACCCATGTAGGTTAACACCTTAAAAGAGCGAGTTTCTCAACATAAAATATTAGAAAGGGTTTTTTGTGGCAGTATGCCACAGTACGGTGTACCGCCACCTCCAGCGGTCAGCCAGGTGTCCGTCAGCATGGCTGCTCTCTTCAGAGGCAGACTGTAGGAGCGGGGCAGGTTGGGGTGGTCACAGATTTCTCCTTAACCAGTCTATAATGAAGGGGCCACGAGGTCTGGAGCTCCCCCTCGCTGAGTGCCAGTGATTGATGCTTAGCCCTGGGATATGATGTCATATCTCGACGCTCAATACTGAAGGAACATAACTCACCTTCCCAACACAGGACAGAAAAGGAGAGGGAAGTAAGCATCTGGCTGCAAGGGGCAGAAAAGTGTATGTATGGGTAAAGGATAGTTAGTGCATATGTATGGGTAGAGGATCATGGCCAGTTTCTGGTATGGTCGTGCCCCTGCCTCTTGCCCCCCCCCCCATATGGGATATGTTATGTTGTAATACTGTTAGCACTTAATAAATAAAAAAAACATGTTTTGGTATGACACTTGTATCTTGCAACTCCCAAGTCCACATTATTAATCTATGGATGAGATAATGGAGATACCTGGCAAATTCCATCTTTATTCACCAAATGAAGCCGCATCATGTTACGCTATTAATATCGTGTATCTTGTTGCAGATACTCACAGCACTATGACAGCGCTGCCAAGGATAAAGTATGTCCTTCTATGCTTCCTTTTGTCTGAAATCAGAACGATAAGTCAACAAGATCAGTTCCTTCCAAATGTAAGTTATCAAAATCACATTCCGTAAATACTTTAATGGCGCATTTTACAGAATGTGAAATTCAAAACGGGCCCCCCCCCAAAAAGTGTTAATTTCTAATGCATTTAGAAAAATATTTACTATTTAACAGTAAGGGATTCATGTGCTGCTACTTCCAACCCTGCAGGAGATGCTGGTCCTTATAAAGCAGCTCTTTTAAAGAAGTCGGAGTTACTTTTACAAGCTTGTTCACCTTAGTTGGTATAGTCATCGCTGAGGATGTATACCCATATTTATTTATATGGGAGCATAACTACAATAAATGGCCACCACTGGTCTTAAATGTCAACTAGGAATAGAGAAAATGGGGCCAAATCACTGACAGGTTAAGAAAAGTGACCCACAGGCCCACTTTACAGCTCAGATTTCCAGCCGCTTTGATGGTTTCTTATCACCTGTTTATATAACAAACTTACGATCAGAATCTCACTGTAAAAAATGCCATTTATTTAGAAAATACTCTTCCTGATATTGGAATGTCGTCGAAACTGTTCTACATTCCTTTCTGACATGCAAACACACTGTGCTGGCCAAATACAGGACATAACTGATAGGGTTGGCCAGATGAAACCACGACTCCGGGAATAAAAAACTAATCCCTGGGTCTTTATGTCCCAGGAGCTGTTGTCCAGTGTCCATTTGATTCAGATACAGGGTTTCCTAGACATCTCAACTCTTTCCTCCTTTAGCTCTTCTTTTTTTCCATTATCCTTTCTCTATCTGTTTCATTCTCTATCCCTTCTCTCCTTTTTGCTCTTTTTACTGCCTCTTTTTTTCTCGGCTATTTTTCTCCTTTCCATTTTACTCTTTCCCTCTCTTCTCTTCTTTCACCCCCCCCCCCCCCGGAGACACATAAAAGCAGAGTAAGCTGCATTAAAGGACCCAGAGACCCCGGGAAGCAATACTTTACCCAGAGGCTTTGGGTCATACCTAGAGAGTCTCCAGCTACTCCCGGATGGCAGGGATGACCATTTGGCACCTGACTTCATTGCCTTGCTGGAACGTATGACCTCTCCTCACTCAGAAGCTATGGTAAACCAGTTTGAACAACGTATACATTTCCAGCACCCTGTTTAACAGTTTCAGTGCTGAGCTGTCTTGCAGCCTCATGTAGAATCCCCATAATAGGAAGCCTTAAGCCCTGAAATAACCCCGTGTGACCCTGTGTGTTGTGTGAAACAAATCAGATACGAGTCCAATAGAGATGGGGAGGACAGAGAAAAAGTGCATTGTGGTAAGTATTGTATGCATATAATAGGTAATGTCAGTAAAAGTGAAATTATAAATCATGTGGCAGGGTTGGATTGACATGTGGCTGCAGAAGCCACACCCACTGAGACCACACCTCTACTAATTACATTATATTTATTAATATATGGAGCCGGCAGATACTGTAGCACCCCCCAATAACATGTGGTAATGTATCAGATTTATATAGGAAAATATTATTAAAAATATTATTATTAACAATTATTTTTCTAGACACTCGGAAGAGATCAAGCTGGACATGATGATAATTTTATCCGTGGGAAGCGTGCAGGTAAATGGATCATGGTTTCTCGATATAATAAACAGAGATACGGTATATAAAAATCAGGTTACAGAATCTTTATGAAACTGCGGCACAAGAGTCAGGTTTCCAAAATACGGCAAACCACCGCAGGCTGGCCATGCACTTCAGAAAGGTGCTGTAGGTAGGTAGATAATCGTCAGCCCCAGCCTTGCTCCTCCTGGTCTATGGCCAACCAAGGCGTCCTGGTTTGGATACCTGAAATGTTGGAGGGTAAGCTACCGGGATAGGGCTCCAACCAGGGGAGGGCTGGTGATGGAGAAAGTGGGGGCTTTTCAAGTTTTTTTAAGATTTTGGGTGACTTTGTGAAGCTTTTGTAAGTGTTTTGTAGCAATTCTATATATGGCTACAAGGTTCCGTGGAGTAAATTGGACTTTAGGTGGCATTTAATCTACTTTCCTAGGAATCGGCGATCTTCGTGTCTAATACTTTGTTACAGATTGTGTGCGAGGTCTTACTGATTTCAGCTTCTTACGTTTCCAGCTGATGACGTGACAGGAACGTATACCGCTGTCATCGACATCAGTTTTGAGAATTCTAAACTGAGATCGGAGTTACAGAACTTGCTGGGGGACACAGGCATTTACAACTCACTGGCTCCTTCCATTACAGTCACACAAGCAACAGCCGCATCAGGTGAAAACACATACAACACAAACGCCCTTTAAGTGCTGCTATATATTTTTTACTCCTAATAGACATATTGAGTCATAATACCCATTTTTTGTTTCGGTTTACAAGGCTGCAGCGTGAATGAGACGAACGCAATCTGCCGTTGTGAGAAGGACTATGAATGTGTTGGCGTCACATCGTGTGTAGACTCGCAATGCGACTGTATCACGCCATTCCCAACGGAAGAATATTGCAGAGGTAAGAAAATCTTGCGGGGGGGGGGTAATTGCGGTGTTCAAATATAACTTGCATAATGCTCATTAGATGGCTGAGCATACTAGGAGCTGGTAAGGCTATCTACCTGCTTTTATAAATCTAATGTTTACATTGTAAAAAAGAAAATATACTGTGTATATATATATATATATTGTTATAGATAGGTCAAAAGAAGGTAGCCTGATAACCAGTGGCATGTTTTGGCCTAGGCCGAAATCAGGGGCCAATCACCCTACTGAGAGATCAGGTACCCCAGGATGCCACTTAATGGTTATACACGGCCTCTATAGAATGTGTTACGAGTGATGCGTGTCATTAAGGTGAGGCGTTATGACATCATCCCCATCAGTGCTGGAGGCAGCTGGGGAACTGCTCAGGGTTGGACCTAGGGCAGCCCCAGCGTAAAGATTTCCCTGCTGCCCCCCACCCTCATTTAT
Organism: Sceloporus occidentalis; assembly: GCA_023333645.1. Lineage (NCBI taxonomy): Eukaryota > Metazoa > Chordata > Lepidosauria > Squamata > Phrynosomatidae > Sceloporus > Sceloporus occidentalis. The sequence continues at coordinate 580,186 of JALMGF010000131.1, forward strand.
ACCTCTCTAACCTTAACACCCCCCTCCCATAAATTTGAGCCTTTCAAGATGACCTATCTGAGTATTCCTCTCCTCTATATTGGTGCTACGTGGAATTGAAATAAGATGTAGAGGCAGGGTTACCTCCAAATATTATCAGAAAGGGTGGTGGGGCAGACAGAACCAGGTAGTAAGTGGGCTACACCACACATCCCCATCTTAAAATAAAGCAATGCCCCGGAGACCTAATAATCACTTGGGATACCTAGATCCTCCAGAACGAAAGCATCAGCAGTAACCGCTTTCCCAAGACGCAGCCCCCTCCGGCCCCACACCCAGAAGCTTTAATCCCCCATTGCAAAATTACAAAAAAAGAAGAAAATGGAAAATTAAATATACAACTTTTGTCATGTTTAGCTCCACCACAGCTTTAACGCTAAATATGTGGCATTACATATTATTAGAGGGCCTCGGATGTACTATATTATCGTGTTTCATTAAATTTGTTCACGTTAATCTCATTTTATTCCCACCCATTCTGTGCCCTTAATCCCACCACCGCTTCTGAATGAAAGACGCAGGACACTAACCCTCGGATAGGTCTTCTATCACCCCTGAATTTTAGGGATGTGTGGAATAAGTCCAATTATCGTAGGAGAGGTTGGGTTGACCATTCACAGTAATATACATTAGTATTTTACCGACATTTTGAACAGATAAAATAGTTTTATGTTTGAGATGTCACACAAACAGCGAGTTGTCTCTCTGCACATTTTCCACATATTTTGTTTGACATTTATTCTGTAGCAACCCGCCCTTATGAAAAATGACAACTCCCTAGTTATTATTATCACAGTAATAGCCGAAAAACATGTGAGTGCCGTCGACTGAACAGAGGAAAACTATGCGGGTACAGGAATCCTCAGCGGGCAGAATAATTCAGAGAATAATTCCTCCCCAGGGATCTTTCATTTAACATTACGGTGGCGGTAATTTTCTGATTGCTAACTATGTGCATTTTCAATAAGAAATCAACGAGAAGCAATATTTTAGGATCACACATTCTGCCAAACCAAGCTTCGGTTTGCACATTGAATATTTCTTACTTCAACTCTAAGTGGGTCGTCGTTAATTATTGTGAATAAAACTTACATTTGATTATTTTATCTGATAAGGGAACCTCTACCTTCATTTCAATATGCATACTTTTCTTGATAAAGCACTAGCCTAATATAATTAAATAAATGCAAATATTCATTCATTTAGAGTTCCATATTACATGTGATGGGGGCTTTCTACATTAGCTAACTCTGACACGGTCCATTAAAAACATTTTTTTCCAGTGATTCACTAATGGTGGCAACGAAGTTCTTCTAATAATCCTCTACTCTAAGACCATGAAACCCTGAAAATGGTATCCGTTCCCATCTTTTATTTTTTTCTGATATTATTTAGGACTTTAAAGGACTTTATTCGTTTTTCAGCTATAAGAAACATCAAATTATCCCCAGAGAAGCCTTTCGTTGGGGACAGTATAACCCTAATGTGCCTGTTTAGTGGAACCTCCACAAGCGTTTCTTGGTTACATGAGTCTACAAGACTTCTGAATGGCTCGAGACACCTTATTATTAACAACGAACAAAATACCACCCTTACAATCAACAATGTTAGCATGGATGATGCAGGTAAAACACATTTCTGAGTCCATAGATTGTATTTTTACATCAGATTAGAACATTTTATGGCGTATTTTATTCTGTATGCCAAGAGTAAGAGGCCTATGGAATCAAATACCTCCAATAGCTTCCCGATCAGGAAACTCATATTAGTTAGATACTTTACAACAAATACATAAACACCCATCAGAGAATTTGGACAGAGGAGCCATGAGCGTCCTAATCAACTCAGGACAGTTGGCAGTTCTGTAAACGGAATGGATTGATATCTCATACGCATTCCCCTAGAGGTGCAGCTCTTTCAGTAACCCCGTAGAGTCATTATTTGATTATGGTAGTATTTCTTGACAGGCACTCAGGAACCCGAATCCGTGATGTATATATAAGGGACATTGGCCAAGAGGTGGCCAAGTACAACACATCTGCCCCCATCTCAATCCAAACTATGTACTCAGTACAAAGAACTGTTGTTTCAAGTAGAACAAAGACTTATCCTGAAACATACGCCGGTCTGTGAAAGTTTATGTATAGAACATTTAAGTTCTCATGCAAATACCTAGTGATCATGGTGGGCGGGGGGGGGGGATCAGAGTTATCCCCGGGCCGGTCCAAAATTCTTGAAACAGGGCATGTCTGAGTCTCTGGTATGTTTTAGTGCAAGTGTGTTTTAGAGTGAGTGTGTATGTGTTAATGTTTGTGTGTTTATGTGTGCTATTGTGAGTGTGTGTGCTAGTGCGTAGGTTACTGAGGTGGGGTAAGGAGCCAGGCATTACTTAGCAGTACCTGCCCCCCTACCCCCAGGGCAGAAGGTGCCAGCCCTCACCTGACACATCATGTGTTATACAGGCAGCACATTCTGTTAACCTGCAACATGCGCCACCTAGTGTGCGGCATGATAATAACAGCCGACAGTGTATCAATTAACAATGCAGATGTAAATGGTATGTACATACATACTATAGAACAATAACAACAGCACAGACCTTCGTTAATTTTATAGCTACCCTGGCCGGTCAGATATACAATTTTGTACCGGTAAGAGGAGACAGGAACAAGTGGTTGCAGTGAGGGTATTTCCGCCTGCCAGGGGATGTAAATATTATTACTTATTGGTTTATATGACGCTACCATATTCCCCAGCACTGTGCAATGGGTAAACATGACACAAGTACTGCATAAAATAACAATCTGGACTTACAGGGGAAAAAAAACAACAGAAGCAGCTGGAGAAGAGTATACGGTTAGTTCACATGAAGCTCTGAAGCTGCGACAACTTTCACTCAACCTAGTCAGAAAAATATATAAATGGGAACTGGTGCCAATTAAGTCGTCCATCATTAAGTTCTCCCTCCCTACATACGACAATCCGCAAATTAACAAGAGGGGAGGAAAAAAATCATGCAAATCCTGGGACAGGAAGTTTAGATAACGTGCATATGGGGTGTATATATATATTATATATATATATATATACACACGCACACTGGGCTATTGACACTGATAAATGCATTTTTAATCTTTAATCATGCATTTATTTACTGCATACATTGATTTGTGGGAGCACAAGAACTACAAATCTTTAAATATTATCCACAATTTTCCATTAACATTTAAAAAAAAAATACAATTCCGTGTCTGGCACTCGGAATCAGACCAGCTTTGATAGCTTAAGTGACTCCCAAGAAAGAAATCATGTACTGTTACCTTGCAATGCCACTTCTTTTGCTAGGTACGTACACCTGTGATGTTACAGCTGGCGGAGAATCACAAGTCCAGAAAATTCCGGTGCAAATTACAAAGTTAGAAATTATTACTACGGCCGACGCTGATGTTGTTTGTAATAACACAAAACTTGAACTGACTTGTTGCAGCGAAGACATTCGCATGTTCGGCATCACGTGGGAAATATCAGGATCATCAAGCATCGCTGGTAAGGATGTTTTTTCCTAGCACAATTTTATTACCATACACCTTCAGTGTATTTTTACTTTTTTTTCACTTAATCGGTCAATAATGTAAGATGCTGTACTTTGCTGTTCGAACCAAATTTTTTTAATAAATGGCAAAATGTTGTGGCTAAAGTCAGAAATTATATGTATTTAAGTATATGTTTTGTATTATACCATAAATAACACAAAAAAATGAATAGGCATGAAATAAGCTGGTAAACCTTGAGTATTTGGACATTTTTGTTTACTTGGTAATAGAACACAAAACATGCAGTCTGAACTCACGCGTCCCCTTAATAATTATATAATAATAATAATTGCCCCCGGGCAATTTGAAGTTGTTGGAAACAGTAGCTGTGAGTGTGGACGTTCCAAAAGAAAACTACTGAAAAAATTGTAGTGTTGTTATGCTTGGTGGATTAATATACATGTATGGGGGGTTTTTGTTGTTGGAGAAGGTTATTTATTTTTGGATAACTGATTTTTGAATTCATTTCCAGGAACCTCAAGCTCCAACTCATCTTGCGGTATTTATACTATAACGGCCAGCGAGACACAGTGCCGTGCAGTCAAGTCTGGCTCCACTACAAATTATACGTGCGTTTATCAAGGAATATACGGGGCAAAGGGCACGAGGGTAATATCCGTGACCTACCTAAGGATAGGTAGGTGTTGGCCGTGCATTTGAGAAGCTATGGGGTGAATATATCAATGTTGGTACCCATTTAAGTCTTTTTACACTAAACTGTAGCGAAAATGGCTTTTCTCCTTTTTTGTCTCTCTTGCTTTTCTCTTTTCACTTTGTCTCCTCTCTTTTGCTTATATAGTAAAGTTAGTGGAGTCGTTTAGTGGCCAAAATGTTTGTACATATACAGTCACATAAATTGTAACTTTTTACATATTTAAGTTTGTAAAAGCACACCATATCAAGTAGTTTTTGATAAAGCTCTGAAAGTGACTGTCCCCTGTCACAGCCTCCTGTTCCTCAATTCCACCATTATGGGCTGGTTGCTTCCACCGTATGTGCTGTTTGGGAGAGAAAGCTGCTGTATAAACCATGAAATTAGTACTTAACAACGTTCTTTCTGTTTCAATCCAAAGCAAATGTTACGGTAAGAGCTGAGCCGGTTTCAGTTGGGAAGACGCTTCAAATAACTTGTGAGAGTGATACAGATTATACAAAAATAATGTGGGCAAAAGACAGAATTGATAGCTATCTAGATGATGAAAGATTCTCCAATAAGGTTATCGAAGCAAACGCTACTATGAGTTGGTCAGGTATGTACCATACACCTTTAAATATTTGTCTAGAACTGTAATGGGACATTTCACAATTAGGGGTTTTTTTTGGTTTTTTTTTACTCATTTTGTGTTGTAAAATGTTTTTGGAGTCAAAAGTGCAAAGTTAATTAAAACAGAAACTGATCTTTCAATGCCACAACATGATGCCACAACATGCCAATTCACCAGTATGGAACTTAAAAGAATACGCCGGCATTCTCCACCCATTCATCCATTATGACGGTAGAATGCCATTGTCTCTTAAAGGGACACTCCAGCCATCAATATTATACATCAGTGTTCCCTTTTAATTTCCATTATCTCCCCCTTGCACATGCATGGAGGGATTGTTCAGAATACCCGCGCCCTTTGTATTTCCTCTATCCCCATCCCTAAATCCTAGGCTTGCAGGAGATGTGTTTGGCCAAAGTATAAGCTCACTATACTCTGTGCCAAGTAAAGCTATCTTTTGAAATTATATTTATAATTGTACTTCATCATTTATGAGAAGAGATGTTTTTCTACAATCACAGTAGATGAAAACAGTATACATACTGTGCTGCTCTCTGAAAAAAAGCAACAGAGAAAAAGTAGTACAGCACATAAAAAAATAAATTAATTCAAAAGTGAGAAAACAAATTTAACTGGCTGGAAAGGAAAAGTATTTGCCGCCTATCAATATAAATATAATTAAAAAAAACTAAATAAAACTAGCGTACTGGGTTTGGGAAGCATGTTTATCCTTCAAAATATAACAACCCATGGGAGAATTAATGTTTATTTTTAGCAGCGGCATCTGGAAAATAATAAGTTAAAAAAATACTTTTTTTTAGATTTGAGACCAAATGTTGCATGCATTTGGATTCATATGAAAGCCTAATTTCTCTATCTGTACAAATATGCCTTAATGTGTGTTGATACAGTGAGGCAAAAAATTATTTAGTCAGCCACCAATTGTGCAAGTTCTCCCACTTAAAAAGATGAGAGAGGCCTGTAATTTTCACCATAGGTACACTTCAACTATGAGAGACAGAAGGGGGGAAGGAATACAGGAAATCACATTGTCTGATTTTTAAAGAATTTATTTGCAAATTATGGTGGAAAATAAGTATTTGGTCAATAACAAAAGTTCATATCAATACTTTGTTATATACCCATTGTGGGCAATGACAGAGGTCAAACGCTTTCTGTAAGTCTTCACAAGCTTTTCACACACTGTTGCTGGTATTTTGGACCATTCCTCCATGCAGATCTCCTCTAGAGCAGTGATGTTTTGGGGCTGTCGCTGGGCAACACGGACTTTCAACTCCCTCCAAAGGTTTTCTATGGGGTTGAGATCTGGAGACTGGCTAGGCCACTCCAGGACCTTGAAATGCTTCTTACGAAGCCACTCCTTCGTTGCCCGGGCGGTGCATTTGGGGTCATTGTCATGCTGAAAGACCCAGCCATGTTTCAACTTCAATGCCCTTGCTGATGGAAGGAGGTTTTCACTCAAAATCTCACGATACATGGCCCCATTCATTCTTTCCTTTACACGGATCAGTCGTCCTGCTCCCTTTGCAGAAAAAAAGCCCCAAAGCATGATGTTTCCACCCCCATGCTTCACCGTAGGTATGGTGTTCTTTGGATGCAACTCAGCATTCTTTCTCCTTCAAACACGACGAGTTGAGTTTCTACCAAAAATTTCTACCTTGGTTTCATCTGACCATATGACATTCCCCCAATCCTCTTCTGGATCATCCAAATGCTCTCTAGCAAACGTCAGACGGGCCCGGACATGTACTGGCTTAAGCAGGGGGACACGTCTGGCACTGCATGATTTGAGTCCCTGGCGGCGTAGTGTGTTACGGTTGGTAACCTTTGTTACTTTGGCTCTCTGTAGGTCATTCACTAGGTCCCCCCGTGTGGTTCTGGGATTTTTGCTCACCGTTCTTGTGATTATTTTGACACCACGGGGTGAGATCTTGCGTGGAGCCCCAGATCGAGGGAGATTATCAGTGGTCCTGTATGTCTTCCATTTTCGAATAATTGCTCCCACAGTTGATTTCTTCACACCAAGCTGCTTGCCTATTGCAGATTCAGTCTTCCCAGCCTGGTGCAGGTCTACAATTGTGTTTCTCGTGTCCTTCGACAGCTCTTTGGTCTTGGCCATAGTGGGGTTTGGAGTGTGGCTGTTTGAGGTTGTGGACAGGTGTCTTTTATACTGATAACAAGTTCAAACAGGTGCCATTAATACGGGTAACAAGTGGAGGACAGAGGAGACTCTTAAAGAAGAGGTTACAGGTCTGTGAGAGCCAGATATCTTGCTTGTTTGTAGGTGACCAAATACTTATTTTACCGAGGAATTTGCCAATGAATGCATTAGAAATCCTACAATGTGATTTCCTGTATTCATTCCCCCCATTCTGTCTCTCATAGTTGAAGTGTACCTATGGTGAAAATTACAGGCCTCTCTCATCTATTTAAGTGGGAGAACTTGCACAATTGGTGGCTGACTAAATACTTTTTTGCCCCACTGTATTATTATCAGTTTCAGTGTTACTGTAAATTTTTATGGTCTCCCTGTTGCGACTGTGTTCGGATTGGCAATGACAGTTCGAACAGTTCAATATAAAAGTATCTAATGTGTACTGAGCTGAAGAAGCAAAAATTATGTTTTTACGGGGTGCATCCATAACTCTGTATCCATAAGTGTTGTGAGTTTTAAAGCGCGTAGAAACCACTTTATGAGGAAGCCAATATGATACGTATCTGCCAAGAAGTAACTTCAAACTTAGTCTAAGATCTTGAGCATCATTGAATGTGAATGGATAACATCTGACAAGGTCAGCTTGTACCATTTACAAAGTCCATTGTCCATTGTCTAATGGTGTACTGTGACTCTTGAACTGTTTCTGAATATATCACTATTAAGTATTGCATTCTAATCCCATCAAGGCATGTACTTCTGTGTCATCCACCAAAAACATTTAAGGAGCACTGGGTCCGCAAACGTGACTGTTGTACCATTACCCAAACTCGAGGAGATCCAGGTTGAGCCGCTTGACGTAACTCGTCTGTGTAACTCTTGGCAAAGACTAACATGCTGTTTCAAGAAACAGGACTGTACTGTTCGGTTCATCCATGGTAACACGGCCATACCTGGTAAGACAGCAACTGGTCACTTCTAGCAGTGATGTGAAGGTGAATTATGCAGGATTTGGTGAAGTTAATGATAATCCATAAAGGTTCCATTTTTGGAGACCAATGAAGAATTCTGGCGATGTGAGATTAAACTCAGTGAATGGAGTGGAAGAAAAAAGCTGAATTATGGACTAGCTGGGGTTCAGGTAGTCTGCTGAGGTTATGCATTCTAAATGGTAGCAAAGTTGATGGTTTCAGAACAAGACTGCCTGTTCTTTACTGTAGGACTACTCCTTGTTTTGCGTATAAATATTAGTTCGGTATAGCAGTGCCTCACTTTGACGTTTCCAGTTCGTAGCAGATGAAACTGCATGAGAAATTAAGGCAAAACTTGTATGCAAGTTGACCATTATCGGTCACGTGATGTTGTGTCATGTGAACCCAATGAGCTTCTTTCTCCATGCAAGAAGTAGGGAGGGAAAAAACAGCTCTGTATAGAGACAGTTCATGTGTCCAGCAGATGGAACCCTAGGTGTCAGGATACAATACTCTGTTACTATATTGTTGCCAAGCTCTGGACTTTGCCTGTTTAGCCTTTTTTTCCTGCTAGTTGTAGCTACTGTGATTTAGTCCTCATATCTGCTTATTTGGTCTCTCTTTTCTTCATCCAATCACTTGCTCTTTCCATGTAAAACATACTCCATAATAAATATAAAATGAGGGTCTGCACCCTGATACTTTGAATTTGGCAAATGCTACACAAAGCACTCGTTCAATTGCAAGCATATCCATTTCATTAATGATAATAATAACCAACTGTTTTAGGTGGGGAGAAAGAAGATGTTGCAGATCAGGTTTGCTACAAAGCAAACTATAACGTTAACTGTGATAATGGAAATCCACAAACGACGTTCATAACTTGCGAGGTAACCAACCAACTGAACGATAGCGCCAGGAGTCGTCAAATGATCATTAGATCTAGGAACGGTAAGAAAATGTCACATGAAGGTTTATAGCTAAGCTATTTCTCAAATCCAAATATACGTGTACCATATGCTATACCGGACTCTATAGTCGAAGTTAATGTGTTTTGTTACGCAAGTGTAGAAAAATATGTAAAGTCATGTAAGCTTTTGGGAGCTCAAATATCTCTTCATTAAAGCGTACCTTCCATCTGAAAAAGTGACCTGTGAGATCCTGAAAGCTTATGAGGGCTGGATTAACAATGATTTGCCCCAGAGCTATCCTCCTCACAGGATATGGGAAGGAGCTCCCATTAATGTCGTGGGCAGTCTTGTTGATGTCGCCGAGGGTCCCACCAAAGTCACGGGACACACACTATTTTTAATGGGGAAGTGGGTGGGGAGTGGGGCGTACCACAATGCCGCTCCTGCACACCAGAGTTTCCCCTTAGGGACCTAGAGACCCAGAGAAGCAGCACTTCACCCGGAGTCTCTGGGCGAAACTCGGATAGTTCCCAGGAATGAGCGCAGGGGAGCTCCCTGCCGGCGACCAATAGAGTCGCTCGTACGGAACTTTAACTCCTGGAGTGGGGAAAACAATGGTATCCCGGGAATAGTTTCGGCGTCAGGAGTTAAAGGTCGGTGGAAGCGACTCTATTGGTCGCCAGCAGGAAGCTCCTCTGGCAATAGCCAAATGAGGCCCCTGCCGGTGACCAATAAAGTAACTCGTACAGACCTTTAACCTCCTTGTTTCGGCCTGGGGAGACAATTAGTTTCAGGCTCTATTGGTCGCTCGTATGGACCTTTAATTCCTGGAGCGGAGAGACCAGTGGTCTCTTCAGGCCGAGTTTTGGTGCCAGGATTTTAAAAATGTGTACGAGCGACTCTATGAATCTCATCTGAAGAGCAGCTGCACTTCATTGGTTGACGGCACAGGAGGCCCCTGCCAGCGACCAATAGAGTTGCTCGTACAGACCTTTAAAATCCTGGTGCCAAAGCTTCTGCGTAGTCTCTGAAGGCTCACAATCAGAGAGATTGCTAGTTTCCCTGTGCTCCAAGGGCAGAGGAGAGGCCTCAAAGACTATCCATGACTCAAGGGTGACAAACCTGCCTGGACCGGTGTCATTACCTTTTACTCTGTTTTCAGTTTTGCTTAGTCTTTTTTCTATGTCCGCCCCCCGTTATTTTATTTATTTGTGGAAGTTGAAAAAATCTCTGGATAACCACATTTAAATGTTTGCTATTGTCATTACAGGGGATAATGATAACAAAAAGAGCTGTACTATAACAAACGAAGCAACTACTATCCCTCATGCTACAAATTACTCAGTTTTATGTATGCGCCAGGACCCCAATCAGGTGGGAAATATTACCTACACCTGTAACAATGGAGAATTGGAAACTAGAAAAGACTGTTATTCTGCCCGATTATATAGTCAGTTGCTGGATGTTCAGGTAAGTGGTGAAAATTACATTTAAAATGTAAAAATACATTTATTAAAAAGAAATGGGTAAAAAACAGTAAACACATTATGGGAGCCATGACCCATGGTAGTTAGATAAAAAAATGGCAGATAAGAACAATTAAGCCCAATTAGTTTTAAGTCCTTGGTCTTGCAGGGGCGTACCTTGGTAGGAGTATTTGGCACCCGAGGCAGATCCTGTATCCCCACACAAAGAAACTAATGTTGGCAAGAATATTTATTTCACAAATTTGTAGACTGTATGTCAAGTGGAAAAAACTAGAAATCTGAAAAAAAATAATTATTAACTTATAAATATATTCTCTTTCATCATGCCTACAAGCCCTGAGAGAGCCTTTTCCATTACATAACCCCAGTGGCGTCGCTACAGGGGGGCAAGGGGGGGCAATTGCCCCCCCTAGGTTAATCCTTGCCCCCCCTGTTGCCCCCCTGCCGAATTTGGAATAAAGTCGGAATGCGACTTTAAATCCCGTCTTTTTTTAAAATTTATTAAATTTGTTTTAATGCGGAGGAGAGAGAGGGTGCGGCCCGCGTAAGATCGGCAGCCAGGGCAACCGATCTTACGCGGGCCGCACCTCGAGCCCTGCTACTTACCTGTGGGAGGGTCTTCTGTACTGCACAGAGGAAGCGGAACCTAGCAGAGTTCACGTGACATCACATGACTCTGCTCCAGTCCTGCTTCGTCTGTGCAGTACCAGAGAAGGCAGAGGGAGCCCGCGCCCCCTGCTGAAGTCTGTGAGCGGCATCGAGGAGCTGCAGTGCAGGTAAGGGGGTGGGGAGGGTGTTTGAATGAGTATGCGTGATTTAGGGAATTAATCTGTGAATGAATGAGTATATGAATGAATGAGTGTGTGTGTGATAGCATGGATGAGTAAGTGCTGGAACCTAGGCATGATGGGACTGTGATTGCTGTTAGCAATCACATTCCTATCATGCCAAGTCAGCCAGTACATGCTGAAACCTAGCTAGCTGCCCCCCCCCCCTTGTGTATTGAGGCTGCCAGCAGTATGGGGTCTGCACATCACTTACAGCCACCCTGTACCAGCATGTACTGGCTGACTTGGCATGATAGGAGTGTGATTGCTAACAGCAATCACAGTTCCATCATGCCTAGGTTCCAGCATTTACTGGTTGGATGTGTAAGTGCTGGGACCTAGGCATGATGGGACTTTGATTGCTGTTAGCAATCACACTCCTATCATGCCAAGTCAGCCAGCACATGCTGAAACCTAGCTAGCTGCCCCCCTTGTGTATTGATGCTGCCAGCAGTATGGGGTCTACACATCACTTACAGCCACCCTGTACCAGCATGTACTGGCTGACCTTGCATGATAGGAGTGTGATTGCTCACAGCAAGCACAGTCCCATCATGCCTAGGTACCTGCATTTACTGGTTTCCTGGGTATGATAGGAGTGTGATTCCTGTGTGGGCAGTGTGGGCGCCAGGGCTGGCTTTGGGGTGTGCAACCTGTGATCTATGCGTGTAATTTAGGGGGTTTTAAATATACCTTTTAATGACGTGTTTTTATGTGAATTCCAATTGATCTATACCTGCAAAGCTGTGTTTTTGCGTTATTCTGTAGATCCATATCTATATATTTCCATACATTATTTATGTATAGATCACAAGTGAATTTCAGTTGATCTATACATGCAAAGCTTGGTTTGTGTGTTAATGTGTTGATCTATACCTGTTTCGGCAACTGGGGCTAATATTAATATATATGGGCAGCAGGGGCATCAATACACAAGGGGCAAAAACACTAAGGGGGTATAAACGACAATGCACTGTGAAAAATCCATCCTGATGTAGACGTCTGTGACGTAGATTGTGTCCTGCTGTTTGTGTGTTTTTGGTTATCAGTGTAGCAGAGCCTGTCCTCGGGTGTGTGTATAGGTGTTGGTGTGGCAGAGCCTGTCCTGGTGTGTGTGTTCGGTTGTCAGTGTGGCAGAGCCTGTCCTAGGGTGTGTGTTTGGGTGTCAGTGTGTCAGAGCCTGTCCTGGTGTGTGTGTGTGTGTGTGTTTGGATGTGGGTGTGGCAGAGCCTGTCCTGATGTGTGTGGGTGTCTGTGTGGCAGAGCCTGTCCTGGTGTGTGTGTCTGGGTGTTGGTGTGACAGAGCCTGTGTTGGTGTGTGTGTTTGGTCATCTGTTTCCTGGCACTTAACTTACAGTAGGAATTATTTAATTTATATTTATCCAGAGATAAAATGCCCTCCTGAAGTTGTAGTGACTTCAGGGGACAAAACATTCGAGGCCCTGAATTCATTTAGTGGAAAAGTTATTTATTGTGTTAGAATATTTATTTCAAGGATTAGTCGCACTCAAGTGTGGCTTCAGGCTTCCCATGTTGAATGATCAAGTATTATTTTAGCCCAATAACAAAAGTATAATTCCATAGCACATTACTTTTGGAAATTATGAATGCCCCCCCAGTTTGACTGTGGTATCTTGTGTGCCCCCCCCTATATATTGTTTCTAGAGTCGCCACTGTATAACCCCACCACAACAGTGTAACAATATTGCCCCAGAAACAAGAACTTCCGCCCTAGGACTGACTTGACATAAGGAACTAATGGGCAGGGTCAGAGACTGAAGTCTGAGAGTCAGCATACTCACCCAGGAGACCAAGACGTAGCCACATGAGGTTGAGTCAAATACCAAGAGTCTGTAGTGTCAAGAACCAAATCTGAATACAAGAACAAAGTCACTGAACAAGCCAGGTCGGATACCAAGAGTTAAACAGGATCACCAGAACCAAGATCTAAGTCCCAGTGAAGTGAAGGCCCAGTGTTTATGTAGCCCATATCCAGGTCATCTAGGGTCAAAATGAGCTGCGACTGGGTTAGACTAGTCATTGTATGCATCACTCATGTCACAATTATTTTTCTATACTTTTCTATTTAGTGGTATTTTTGCCCGTTAGAGCAGTCTAAGCAATGTTGGATTCCATGTGGTTATTTCTGTTTCCTTTTTTTTTTTAAATACAGAACGTAGTAAACAGTCCACAGCCTGAAACTACACTGCCAGCTTTCATTGCAAGTCTTTCTGATGTCTCATCCGTTGAGAAAGGAAACATTTCAAGTTCAGCCGCAAACATATATTTGATGGTCAACATAATAACTACAGTGTCCGCTATCAACACCACAGTCAAGACAGAGGTGATGGAGGTAAGGAAGCAACGCAACTTATATATCTTTTCTATTACAATATAGATAACCGCTTGTCCTTGCGCAATGGAAACATGAACGCAGGTATCATTGGGGTCTCCTGGCTGGAAGTTGATGTGGAAGGCAGGAATGGGTGCAATTTAAGGGGAAGTGGGAAGGGAGGGGGTAGAACCAAACACACCAAACATTCCAACCCACAGTCTGGAGAGGCAGTGTATCATCCCATCAATATTCTCTTCCAGAATTTTATCACCGCCGTAAATGTCGTGGTGGACAATGCAACCGCCTGGCAAAGTTTAAAAACACAAAGTTCCAGACTTCTTTTGTCAGTGGAGGAATTTGTTAAGAAACTTGAAGACATAAACAGCTTTGAGACCAATGGATCTAACAGCAATATTCAGCTTAAAGGAAATTCAGTAAATTCATCCACCGACTATGAGGTCAACTTTACACTCGGCAATATGACAGGCGATGTTCTTATAAAAAAGGACTCGCTATCCGCGGAGCCAGTCACCATTATCAGTGTGGCTTATTCAACTATGAAAGACATTTTGCCACCTGAAAATGGCACATTCCTTAACGCGTTGGTTATTTCCACAGTACGGAAAAAAGAAGCAAGTTTTGAAGATTTTAACATTTTAATGACATTTACAAAGAGTAATTCTTCTCTGGTCTCTCCACAATGTGTCTTCTGGGATGTTACTTTGGGCCAAGCTGGAGGCTGGAATAAGATATCCCCCCCTGTAGAAGAAAATGGCTTGGTAATTTGCACCAGCAACCATCTGACCTCTTTTTCCGTACTGATGTCAGAAACATCAGAGCGTTTTTTGGATATTATTACGTATGCAGGGGTGGGCATTTCACTTGTCTGCTTATTCATTACATTGGTAATTGAAGCCATGGTGTGGCGGTCAGTGATCAAAAACAAAACGTCCTACTTGCGCCATATTTGTTTGGTAAATATAGCCGTATCACTCCTGGTAGCAGATATCTGGTTTATCATTGGGGCATTTCTAGAGAAGCATCCCGAATCCAATGCCTGCTTGACTGCAGCCTTCTTCAGCTTTTTTTTTTACTTGGCTCTTTTCTTCTGGATGCTCACGATGGGTCTTCTTGTCTTTTATCGGATGATTTACATCTTGCATGACATGAGCAGGAAAACGATGATCGTTGTAGCATTCACGGTGGGATACGGGTGTCCCCTAGTCATATCTGTAATCACTGTGGCGTCTACAGCACCAAGTCAAGGGTTTACCAGTAAGAAATTCTGCTGGCTGGACTATAACTCAACCAGAACTTTTCTTGCTTTTGTTATTCCCGCGCTAACCATTGTTTTTATTAACTTCATGATTTTGGTAGTGGTAATCATTAAGCTCTTGCGACCTTCCATTGGAGAAAGACCAGGAAAAGATGACAGGTCAATCCTAATTCAGATTGCTAAAAGTATTGCAGTCCTCACACCTCTTTTAGGCATCACTTGGGGATTCGGTCTTGGTGTAGTCCTGAACCCGTATAATACCATACTCCATGGAATCTTTGCAGCTCTCAACTCATTCCAGGTAAAAACAAAACACTTTTAACACTGTTTTACTGTCCACATAATAATGACTTATATCGTATATTTTAAATTTTATCTAAGAAGTCTGTAATTAGCTTCTGGTTTTTAACAATAATGTGGGATTTTGAAGCACAGACCGCATTCAGCATACCATAAGTAAGATTATTAAACACAATTTATTCTCCACTGATACATAGTGGAAAATAGTGTTCTAATTTTCGGTTGCTGATGTTGTTAGGTTGATCGACAAATTTCAATATCAATATTTACCAAAATCTTATCAGTAGGTTTGGCATATAGTTCAAGCACAGCCCATCACATCCAACACTGATAAAGAAACAGCCAGTGTATGTTGTTAGCAGGCTTAGGTTATTGTTAAAGGGTTCGGGTTAAAAATTATTTGTAGACTAGTTTAGTTTAAGTTTACAATTATTTTAAACGTCACTGTGAAATATGTTATAAACCCAGCTGTTACATTCTGATTAAATGAGAACTGAAATCTTTCACTCCTTTCCAGGGCTTATTCATTCTCATCTCCACCGTGATACTGGACCAAAAGGTTAGTGATGGTGCCCCCTTGGCTGTAGACACTTACACAGGGTTGGATTAACAATAGGGCAAATAGGGCATTTGCCCCTTGGCTCTTGATATTACAGTGTAAATGGTGTGTTTGTCTGCACAGTAAGAATACACTACTTGTGTCAGGGTGCACAGGGCTCCTCTCCTGCAGTAGGAGGAAAAGGGACCCAATAAAACATAATGATAAGTTTGTTTGAAGCTACCATTTAAAATGAAAGTCAGCCGAAGATACCTATTCTTGTTGTACAATTTGTTATTTGGTTATATTGAAACATACTGGAAATATCCTGGATCCTCTCGCTTATTATTTTATTTATTTTTCCAGGTTCGAATGGCTGTAGGAAGCTCAATGTCTTGGTCCTACTGGTCTACTCTTCGAACAAAAGTGCTGGTAAATTTCAAAAAAGGCATTTTACCTAAAATATCACACTATATGGGCAAAAGTATTGGGACACCTGACCATTACATCAACAGGGACTTTTATGACATTGCATTCTAGATACATAGACATTAATATGTAGTTGGTCCCCCCTTTGCAGCTTTAACAGCTTCCACTCTTCTGGGAGGGCTTTCCAGAAGATTTTGGATATTTTCTGTGAGAATTTTCGCCTATTCATCCAGTAAAGGGTTTGTGAGGTCAGGCACTGATGTTGAATTAATTCATCCCAAAGGTGTTTGATGGGGTTGAGGTCAGGGCTCTGTGCGGCCGGTCAAGTTCTTCCACCCCAAACTCATCCAGTCATGTCTTTATGGAGCTTGCTTTGTGCGCTGGGGGTTGGTCATGCTAGAATATAAAAGGGTCTTTCCCAAACTGTTCCCACAAAGTTGGAAGCAGAGCATTGTCCAAAATGTCTTGGTATGCTAAAGGGGACATACCAAGATATTTTGGACAATGCTATGGGGGGACCAACTACATATGATCGTCTATGTATTTAGAATGCAATGTCCTAAATGTCCCTGTTGGTGTAATGGTTAGCTGTCCCAATACTTTTGTCCATATAGTGCAGAAACCTAATACAAAGCCAATTTAAGATTCCCTTTTTTAGTCTAGAAAGCCAGTTTTTCGCTGTATTAAAATCTCTGAACTATTTTTTGTTTTCAAACAAAAACAACCTGTTTTTCTTCTCCACAGACAAGCTCTACAAATTCCTCTGGACCTTCAAGACCAAGACAGAAAAATCTATTTGCAAAACGTGGTATGTTGTAAAGTAGTCTTTGTATGTAGCCTTTTTTCATCCTAACCTTTGTCCACTCAGTGGGGGTTACCTGTTATTCACCCATTTGGGGGATTTACCTCTCAGCCGCTGTTGCTGGGTCTGTTATTTATTTAGCAGAAGCTTGGCTTGAGATGGTACTTAGCAGGCTATTTGTTATGGTGCAGGAAAGCTACAAGAGGAGGGTTTTATTGAGTATTTAAAATTAGGATAAGCTGGCAGATAGATAGGTCTGATAGAAATAGGCAGGGAATTCCAATGAATAGGTGCATGACCGATAAAGTCCTGAATATGCAAGGGGGAAGAGGTGATTACAGTTGAAGGAAAATGTAGGTCATGTGAAGAGTGAAGAAGGCAGTTGGGAAAGTATTTGGAGATAAGAGGAGATATATGTGGGGAACAGTGTTTCTAATTTCTCTGTAGGTTAGGGTCAGGAGCTAAAATGTTATCCTGGAGTATTGGGAACCAGTAGAGAGAAGCACAGTGAGGCAACATATGAAGAGCGATGGATAAGAAAGATAGTTTGGCACAGGTGTTCACAATGGATTGGAGCAGTGAAAGGCGAGACGGGGGAAGGAGTGTTTCCTGGAAACCTGGTCACACTATCCTAAAATTTTAAACAAAACCTTAAAGAAAGGACGTACAGTGACAAGAAAAACTAAATGACCACGGAAAACCAAGAATTACCTGGTTTTCTGCATGAATTATTCATAAAATGGGATAAGTATAGACAAACAACACTGTGCTAATAACACACAAACAATGATAATCTTTTATGTCTTTATTGAACTCACCCATTAAACATTCAAAGTACTGGGAACCCTTGAATTTAATAACTGGTCAAAACTCCTTTGGCAGCACAACCTCAAACAAGTGCTTCTGGTAGGAATTTTAGACCATTCTTCCTTCTCAACCATATTCCTAGAATGTCTGGTGTGAGGTCATTCTCTAACGGGTTAAGATCTGGGTTCTGACTGGGCCGCTTCAAAAGGCGGATTTTCTTATTTTGAAACCATTTTGTAGTAGAT
The DNA here is from genome assembly GCA_023333645.1 of Sceloporus occidentalis. Lineage (NCBI taxonomy): Eukaryota > Metazoa > Chordata > Lepidosauria > Squamata > Phrynosomatidae > Sceloporus > Sceloporus occidentalis. The sequence goes on from JALMGF010000131.1 coordinate 598,187, forward strand.
TTACTTCGATGTTCAGGGTCATTGTCCTGCTGCGTCACACCTCCTACAGAGCTTCAGCTGGGGGACAGCCACCCTGTCATTATCCTGTATGATATCTAGATCAACTTTGGGAATTAATTGTCCCTTCGATGACTGCGATGGCAAGCCATCATCATCCCAAACAATTCATGCTTAGTTTTATCAGTCCACAAAACATTTTGCTCTTTGACAAACTTCAGACGAACATTGATTTTAAATTGAAGAGCACCGGTTTCCTCCGTGGTGTCCTGCCACAGACTCTATGCCTGTTAAGGGTTTTGCATATGGTAGTCTCATGAATAGAGATGTTAAGTAGTTTCAATGATTCCTTCATGCCTTTAACTTTTCTTTTTTGCCTCATTGATCATTCTGAGTTGTGCCCTTGGAGTCATCCTGGCTGGGTGCTACATGCTTGCTCTTTTCAAAGTTAATACACTGTTTAGTGAGCAAAATAATTAAATACTGCCAACAGTTTACACGTGTTTTGGGCAAAGTAGCTCTAAAACACACCAATCCCGTTTCATTGATTGGACTCCAGGTTTACTAACTCCTGATTCCGATTAGGTTTTGTTGAAGTGATTAGCCTAGGGGCCCGCATACTTTTTTCAACCCACACTGTAATGTATTCAATATAGGCAAGAGCAATACACTAATTTGTATTTTCAGTCAAATTTATAAACACATGCTGGTAATTGCAAAGGGGTCACTCACTTCTTGCCACTGTACATCTGTTTGAGTGTTTTATGTTTGTGTGTCCATAGGTTTGTGTGGGTGTTTGTTTATATCAGCATATCCACTGGAGACTTTATTAGGTATAGCTGCTTCTTTACACATACAGCGACTTTGTCCATGGTATGATTCTTGGTGCCAGATGTGGAGTCTCAGCATCTCAGACTACTGACTTCCTGATTTTCCTGCGTTACGGTCTCTAGAGTTTATAGAGAACTGTGCTTTAAAAAAAACAAAAATCCAGTGATTGTCAGTTCTGTGGCTAAAAACATATAGTTAATGAGGCAGGTCAGAGGAGAATGGCTAGATTCTATAAAGCTGAAAGAAAGGCCACAGATACTGAAATAACCACTCGTTATAACAGTGTTATACAGGTGGGCATTTCTAAATGCCGAATTACCTTATAAAATGGCCACAAAATGTATGTTTTTGTGTATCTGTCTGTATTTATGTATATGTGTATTTATGTATATGTGTGCCTGTGTGTTTGTCTTTATTTATCTACATTTCTGTTAAATATAACATACATTTTTCTTTTTGTTTCCAGGTGTTTACAATGTTTTCACAGCGAGTTCTTCAAACGAACTGTCGACCGATTCATATTCTGCACTTTCCTAACACAAAGATATAAATGGACTGGTTGCAAGTATAATCATATTTCTATGATATAGATATAAATATTCATATCATATACAAATATTAATTAACCCCTTTGTGACAAGACTTCATTTTTTTTGTACCTGTACGTAATAACGGCTTTTGACATTTTTGCGGTGTTTGTGTTTAGCTGTAATTTTCTTTTTTCGAATTTAATGTACTCACATAAATTGTACATTGTTTTTCCAGGACAACAAAGGCTTTCCTTAGATACCATTGTTTTTATCATATCATCTAATTTACTATAATAAAATATGGCAAAAAATAAAAAACACCTTTTCTGTTTTTTATTTGAAAAATCTTTTACTTGTCTACAAAAGCTAATAGAAAAATCCTTCTACGTAGATTCAAAAATTTGTCCTAATTTTAGAAATACCCAGTGTTTCTATGTTTTTTTGCTTTTTTTTTGC